>CM050516.1:107556043-108268543 GCA_027563665.1 Antrozous pallidus
TATAATAAATATCAGCCTTTCATGTATAATTTTTAAGAAGGCAACCAGTAAAATATCTTTTATATACCTATAATGTTGAGTATATCAATCAACATTGGAAGAAGGGCTATACATAGCTGAACTGTCAGCAAGTTTAATTGTCAATAGATATCCATTATCATTTGTCTTCTATACTTAGTTACTGTGTATCTCAAATGAATTTTGATTATTTTTCACATCCTTAGAACTTAAATATATCTGCTGAATGTTCTCCAGGACATAATAAAAAAAATCCTAAGAGTAATTTTAAACAATGGCCAATACAAATCACTTTACTTACAAAGTCAGATTCAAAAATAATTTCTGTTACAACTCACAACAAATAAGGGTGGGGCAAAAAAGTAGGTTTACAGTTGTGAGCACGTGAAACAGAGTTTATTCCTGTATTATTATTTGTTAATTATGGTATTTTCCATACGAACAACTATAAACTTTTGCCCC
The DNA here is from genome assembly GCA_027563665.1 of Antrozous pallidus. NCBI lineage: Eukaryota > Metazoa > Chordata > Mammalia > Chiroptera > Vespertilionidae > Antrozous > Antrozous pallidus. The sequence continues at coordinate 107,556,524 of CM050516.1, forward strand.
ACCCTGTACTTTATGCAAATCAAAACAACTAAAAATTATAGCTAGGTCCTTGTACAAAGATGGCATCATAGTACAACATACGTGTTAATTAATTCACGTCACTTCCCACTCCGTGAAAGCACATAAAGCACAACTCCTTTTGAGGCTCTCTTCCCTACTGGCTTCTGTCCGTCACCTTTTCTTCCCACTTCCTGGCTATTCTTTCTCATTTGTCCATTAGTAGCCTCTTAAGCTGAAGGTGTTCGCCAAGGTTCTGCCTTAAGCCCTCTTTTCTCAGTGGGCAATCTCACCCACTCCCATGGCATTAATTATCACCTAGCTAATTAATGTAGATAATGTCTAAATCTCAATCTCTCTCTTGAGCTTTACTCTTTAAATTTCAACTGCCTGCTGGGTATTTCTCCATGAATACTGAGTATCTCAAACTCATTATCTTTACCCCTCAAATGTGATCTTTCCATGTGGAACTCGTGAGTGACAACATGGTCATCTACAGAAATACACCAGACTGAAATCCTTGCTGAAAAACAAGGACGCGGCTATTGAGAGACTCAGCTCAGCCAACAGTGTTCAGTGTTTTGGCTGCCACTCAGAGCCCATCAGGACAAAGCAAGCCACTGACTACAACTCAACACTGTTGATGCACAGAAAGAAGTCAGACATCAAGGACCCAGAGGAGTGTCTGAAGGTATTACTTTCCCCCCAGATCCCAGATTAACGTATAATTAACAAACTAATGAAATGATTATCACATGAAGCTAATTAACATATCCATCACCTCATATAGTTACCTTTTTTTGTGTGTGGTGAAAACACTTAAGATCTACTCTTTTAGCAAATTTCAAATATCCAATACAGTATATTAACTATAGTCACCATACTAAACATAAAATCCCCAGAACTTACTCATTTTATAACTGAAAGTTTGCACCATTGGAAGGCATTTTAAATTCGAGCATCATTCTGATTTGTCACAGTTGTAGGTTCAATCTCTGGTCAGGGCACATATAAGAATCAACCAATGAAGGGACACCAGTAAATGAGTGGAACAATAAATCTATGTCCCCACCCCAACCCCATCAAATTAATAACAAAAAAGTTTAATTAAAAAAACACATTAGAACACTCCTATTTTGGTTTATTTATCACTTCTTTTTTCTGGTACTAGTACTTGTACTAACGATTCTGATATGATGACAGTTTTGACAAATACTGGGCTATCTGGAACATAATTTCAAAGATAAGAATGATAGATTCAACAATACATAAAAAGGATCATAATCACAATGAAGAAGATTTATTCCAGGGATGCAAAGATGGTTCAACATCTGCAAATCAGCATGATACATCCATTAACAAAATGAAAGATAAAACTCATACAATCATATCATAGATGCAGAAAAAACTTTTGACAAGTTTAAACATCATTTATTATTAAAAAACACACACCTTTCAACAAAGTGAGTATAGAGGAAACATAATACCAAAGACAAGGATGCCCACTCTCACCACTCTTATTCAACACAGTAATTAGGAAGACAAACAAACAAAAAGCACCCAAACCTGAAAGGAAGAAATAAAAGTGCCTCTCTTTGTAGATGACATGACATTTTTTAAGTTCTTATTTTTTACATTTTTATTAATTTCAGGTAGGAAGGGAGACAGAAACATCAATGATGAGAGGGAATCATTGATTGGCTGCCTGTCGCACGCCCCCTACTGTGGACTGAGCCACAAAACCGGAACAGAACTCCGGACCCTTCCGTCCCCCGGCTGCCGCTCTGTCCACTGAGCCAAACCAGCCGGGCAACATGATATTTTATATAGAAAACTCTAAAAACTCTATCAAAAAATTAGTTCAGTAAATTCGTAAGATACAAAAATCTGTTGAACTTCATACACTATAACATCAGAAAGAAAAAATAAGAAAAAAACCTCATTAACAATTGCATCAAAAAGACTAAAATACCCTGATTTCACCAAGGAGGTGATGAACCTGTACACCAAAAACTGTAAGACATCAATGAAAGAAACTGAAGACAACACAAATAAATAGGTATTTTGTACTCATGGACCGGAAGAATTAATACTGTTAAAATATCCAGACTACCCAAAGCAATCTATAGATTCAATGCAATCGCTATAAAAATTCTAATGACATTTTTTTACAGAAAGAGAACAAATAATGCTAAAATTTGTATGGGACTACAAAAGACCCTGAATAGCCAAAGCTATCTTGAAAAATGAAGGAAAAGCTATAGGCATCATGCTTTCTGATTTCAAAGTAGACCACAATGTTATAGTAATCAAACATTATGATACTGGTATAAAAAATAGACACACAGATCAATGGAACAGGATACAAAACCCAGAAAAACTCACACATATATGGTCACTTAATTTATGACAAAGGAAGCAAGAATATGTAACAGGGAAAAAGATGGTCTGTGAGAAACAGTGCTGGGAAAACTGGACAGACACATGCAAAAGAATAAAACGGGACAGCATTATCTTACACCACCCGTAAAAATCAACACAAGATGGCCGAAACCGGTGTGGCTCAGTGGATAGAGCGTCGGACTGCGGACTGAAAGGTCCCGGGTTCGATTCTGGTCAAGGCATGTACCTTGGCTGGAGGCACATACCCAGTAGGGGGCGTGCAAGAGGCAGCTGATCGATGTCTCTCTCTCATCGATGTTTCCGACTTTCTATCCCTCTCCCTTCCGCTCTGTAAAAAAATCAATAAAATATATTTTTAAAAAACCAACACAAAATGGATTAAAGAATGTAAGATTTGAAACTCATAGAAGAATATTCAGGCAGTAAACTCCTTTGGTCTTGGCAATAATTTCTTAGATTTGGCAACATAAGCAAAAATACATAAGTGGGACTACATCAAGCTAAAAAGCTTCTGCCCAGCAAAGGATACAATCAACCAAATGGGAGACAATATTTGCAATTCATAATCTGATAGGGGGTTAATATGTAAAATATATAAAGAACTCATATAACTCAAAAGGAAAAACATTTCTTCATCTTAGGGTCCCAATTTTATGCAAGTTTCCTATCATTTCTACTTCATATGTTTCATCTATGTGTGTAACATTGTTATCCCTTGAATTAATATGTGAAGTAAAAGAAATGACTCACTCCCAACTCACACACACTAGGAAATGTTAGCTCACACTAACAGGAGAGAAGTATTTGTCTAGAGGTTGAGCTAAACTGCTGAGGAAGGAGATAGAAGTAAGTACATGAAAATAAAATGATGAAATAAGTCCTATGGAGGACAACTAGAAAAAAATAACACTGGGGAGACAACTCACATGACAAAACAACAAGAACTTGAGTCAGACAAGGAAATAACTATTATCTGTAAATATTTGAACCAATTGCTTTTTTTCAGATGAAATAAAGACTTTCTAACATTCTGCTTTCCAGGGATAAATATAGTCGAGTTATTGTTTGTTCTAGCTTGAGCTGGACAATCATAAGATATGAATGCTGAGGCCTAGGCTGGGGGCCTAACCTTGACGACTGATCACTGATGACCACTAAGTTCTGAAATTTTAATTCCTCTCCCATGCCCACCTGCCCCTTTAACTGGCCAGTATACAGAACCAAAGAACAATAGGATTCTATTAACTGTGTGGGGGGAATAGGGAGTGAAGGTGAATGAGATGCCAGCCAGAAGGCACACAATTATAAAGAAAACTTAGAGGCCCAGGAACAAAAGATTATCAGAATAGCTTCAACATGGTGAACAAGGGTGAAGGGTATAGCCTGAGGGAAGCAGAGGCTAGTGCCAGATCAGCAGTGAGTGCCCATACCAGTCATGAGTTCCGAGTTCCATTCCAAAATGGAAGCCACTGAGGGGGGTTAAGCAAGAAGTAACATGAATGGATGAAACTTCAAGATTATTCTGACGGTGTAGGCAGAAAAGACTGATGGAAGTTAAGAGAAGCAGAGAACAAAAACGAGTAAGAAATGATAACCGCTTGTACTAAGAGAGATACATCCTGAAGGTGAACTGCAGGACAGATTAGATGTGAAATATGAGGAAAAGAAGCAAGGATGACACCTAAACTTATTTAGATAACAAGAATGTCATTTGACTGGGGAGCAGTAGTAGCAGACTAGAAGGCAAAACCAAAAACCAAAAAACCCAACTCCATTTGAGACTTGTCAGTTTGAAGATATCCTCAAGACATTTAAATTAAAGATACCAAGTAGGCATTGAATGAGACCAGAGGTCAAGAAGAGAACTAAGACTAAAAATAAAGATACAGGAAGAGGTAACAGGAGGCACATGGACATAAAAAAACATATGTTGTCTCAGAAAGTTGTACTGGTTTTTTTTTTATGAGAAAATACTGGATTACTGCACAGCGTTAAGGGCCCATTTGTTTTTGCTTCAATTTTGTGATCTTAAACTTCCATCAGCTGGGTTCTGAGATTTTTCTCCAGTAACATCAGTTACTTGGAGACAACAAGCATGGAGAAGATTAATGGTACATGGTTCATCCAGAATTGAGATTTTTCCAAGTGAGCGTGACACAGGATAAAGGGAAAGGGAGGTGATTATCACAAAGAATCTTGGATTCCACCTCAAAGGAGAGAAGTGGGAAACCAGGAGCAGGTGAGAGAGCTCACTCTACCTGATGGGGCCCAAGGAATGGGAACGCACTGTGCTCAACCCAAATAGCGCTGAGTGTGGGCTCCCCACAACGGCTGGAGGAGCGAATTGCCAAAGAGGGAAAATGCCGAGAGCCAAGCCAGGGAGCAGCTGCTAAACAGACTGTCTTAAGGCCCAGGACTTACCATAGATCTGTTCACGAAATATCACCAGTTCACTCACTGGCAGCATTTCCTGGTTTTGCATCTGTCAGTGCTGAACTAAGCAGGTCTCCTGAGACAATGCTTAGTTTCTGCAAAACCCCACGTTCCGCAGTGTGTCACTGGAGCTGGGGAAGCACTCTGGTGTTGGGGAAGCATGAAGCTTCTTCAGAGGGAAAAAAACAAAACACAACAAAACCAAACAGGGAGCAGAATTCATTTGCTGTGTGCAAAGGAAAAAGAGTGGGAATCTTACTGCACACCTGGATAAAAAGGACAATTTCATCCAGTGCCTTCACCCCATCTCCCCAGTCACCAGCGTGTTACTAGTAAAAGGTTTAAATGATAACCCATGTACGATATTTGACAGCATTCTTGGTGCACTGCATGTACCCAGCATGTGCTTACCACATCGCTGCCTGGGCTAAACAAGAGCAACAAACAGAAAATACTATCTTCCAGGTGTGCTCTTTCCCTTCCACTCTGTCAATACACAGTAAATTCCACACTTTTCCAACTTTGAGTTCACTGCTCGAAGTTTGTCTTTTTTACATCCATTTCTCTCATGTTCATGTGTTGTTTTTTACCTCTTTGAGTAAAATGAGTATATTTATAATACTTTTAACATGCTTATCTGCTATTTCATTTGTTCCATTTCTAGGCCTATTTATACTAATTGTTTTTGTCTAGTTATGGGTCCTATTTCCCTGTTTCTTAATTTTTGATTGGATGTCAGACTTGAATTTTATGTTTTGGGGAGCCAGATTTTATTGTATTCTTTTAAATATTATTGTTGGGCTTTGTTCTGAACTAGTTAAGTTACTCCAAATCAGTCTGATCCTTTTAATATTTGCTTTTTAGGTGGGTTCAGACAGGCTTTTTTCTAGAGCTAATCTGGCCTCACTCCATGTCCTATGCGTTAGGAAGTCTTTCTTCTCTGATTAGTGGGACATGAGCAACGCCCCGTTTTGTGTGAACACCACCTGCTAATTTTTGACATTCCTTCGTAAAACATGCAGATCAGTGAGGAACCCATTGTAGTTCTTCAGAGCTCGATCTGGACTCTTGGAAGCCATCAATTCAGGAAGACCAGCAGACTCCTGTGGGGCCGCCCACGCCCGGCACTGCGGCTTGGGAAGCCTCCAGGGGGTAGGCTAAGGCAGGTACAGGACTCCCGTGTATTTCCTTTCACTGTCCTGTGCAGTTTGTTGACCTATTTCTAAAATTGCTGTTTCATGATTTGGTCAAGTTTTCCAATCTCCTAAGGTAGTAAGGTAAACCTGGCGCCTGCTACTCCTTTATGGCTGGAAGCTGAACTCATCAAGTTTGACTTCAAATTCCACATTTTCAATGAAACTTTTCTAGACTACAAGTCCAAATATGTTATTTCTCTAGTCTCCACTTACAATCTAACAGTATACTCTGTCCATCAACTCTCCTCTCCCCCACCTTCCTACAATGCCTGCCATCAGTTCCAGTACAGACCAAGCACCACAGGATTCAATAAAATCATTAAAAAAAATTCAAAACATACATTCCAGTGGCATGCTAGAGTCAGGCACAGCGCCAGGTGCTTAGCTGAAACAAAGAAGAGGCTGTCCCTAACTCCCGGGAAGACCTCACAGTTTGGGACAATGTAGTTTAGGAAGTAATCAAATTCCCACCCAAAAACCCATCACATACTTTTTAATGGGACACACTAAGTTATAAATGAGCCTTTAGAATAAGGACTGTTCAATGTTTTCCTAAAGAAAACACTTGGGAATACATGTTGTTGAGCTTCTCAGGTAGATGCCCAGGAGAGGGACTGCTGGGTCATATTCTCAATTTTCTGAGGCATTGCCAGACTGTTTTCCAGTGACTGTACCAGTCTATATTCCCACCAGCCTTGAATAGGGTTACTTTCTCTCCAAAACCTTTCCAACACTTATCATTACTTGTTGATAACAGCCATTCTAACAGCTGTGAGGCGATCTCTCACTGCAATTTTGATTTGTATTCCCTAATTGCTAGTAAAGCCACTTGTTAGTCTAATTGGGAGATGTCTGTTCAGGTCTTCAGCCATTTTTTAAATGGGTTATTTGTTTGATGTTGAGTTTTATGAGTTTTTTTAAAAATATATTTTGGATCTCAAACCTTTGTTAGAGCTATTGATATTTTGCAAATATCATCTCCCATTCAGTCAGTTGCCTCTTTGTTGTTGGTTTCTTTTGCTGTGCAGATTTTTAATTTGACATAGTCCCATTCATTTATTATTGCCTTTACTTCCCTTGCTTTGGGGTCAGGTTCCTAAAATGTTCTTTACAACCAAGGTCCATAAATTTAGTACTTGTTTTCTTCTATGTAATTTATTTTTCTATTTAGGTATTTGACCCATTTTGAATTGATTTTTGTACATGGGAACAACTGCAATCTAGTTTACTCTTTTGCATATGGCTTCCCTTTGGTGAAGAGGCTTTCTTTATCCTATTGTGTATTTCTGTATCCTTTGTCGAAAATTATCTGCCCACATACATGTGATTTTATAGCTAGCTGGGCTCTCAATTCTGTTGCATTGATACGTGTTGTCTGTTTTTCTACCAATACAACACTCTTTTATCGTAGCTCTGTAGTATAATTTGAAGTCAGGTAGGGTGATACCTTCGTCTTCATTTTTCCCCCTCAGGATTATTTTGGCTATTCAGTCTTCTGTGATTCCATACCAATGTGATGATTCGTTGTTCTATTTCTTTTTTTAAAAAAAGATACTGAGATTTTGATAAGGATTACATTAAATCTATATATTGCTTTGGGTAATATGGCCATTTTTAATTATGTTGATTCTTCCAATCCATGAACATGGGATATGTTTTGTTGTGTCTTCAATCTCTCTTAATAATGCTTTTAGTTTTCAGCATATAGGTCTTTCACTTCCTTTGTTAAGTTTATTCCTAGGCATTTTATTCTTTTGGTTGCAACTGCAAAATAAGTTGTGTTTTGTGTTTTGTTTTTTCATTTCTTTTTCTGAAGCTTTGTTGTTAGCATACAGGAAGGCAGTGGATTTCGGTGCATTGGTTTTGTATCTTGCAATTGTATTGTATTTATTTCTAACAGTTTTTTTGGTGGAGTTTTAGGATTTTCTATGTACAGAATCATGTTATCTGAAAAAAGTGAAACTTTTCTTTCTTTCTTTGCAAGTGATTTGGATGACTTTACTTTCTTTCTCTTGCTTTACGGCTCTGGCTAGGACTTCCAAAACTAAGTTAAGAGTAGTGAGACAACGGAGGAAAAGGGGTCATATGTAATATTTTCAATAATAAAGAATTTTCATAAAAAGTAAGAGTGGTGAGAATGGGCATCCTTGTCTGCTCCTGATTTAGAGAAAAAACTTCAGTTTTTTGCCAGTGAGTATATTGGCTAAGGGTTTCTCATACATGGTCTTTATTATGTTCAGGGATTTTCCTTCTATTCCTACTTTATTGAGTGTTTTAATCATAAATGGGTACTATATCTTATCAAATGCTTCTCTTGTATCTATTGATAACAATTTTTATCATTTCTTTTATTAAGATGGTGTATTACAGATTGATTTGTGCATGTTGACCCATCCTGATGCTTCTGAAATAAACCTCACTTGATTGTGACATATAAATTTTTGATATATTATTGTATTTGATATGCCAGTATTTGTTTAGGAATTTTACATCTGTATTCATCAGAGATAATGGTCTGTAGTTTTCTTTTTTGTGTGTTATCCTTGTCATGTTTTGGTATCAGGATTATGTTGGCCTCATAAAGTGTATTAGGAAGTATTGCCTCCTCTTCAATTTTTTTGGAAGAGTTTGAGCAGCACAGATTTTTAATCTTTGAGTGTTTGGTACAATTCACTGGTGAAGTCATCTGGTCCCGGACTTCTATTTTTTCTGGAGGTTTTGATGGTTGCTTCAATTCCCTCACTCCTGATCAGTCTATTTATTTATTTTTATTTTTTATAAATCTTTATTGTTCATATTATTACAGGTGTTCCTCCTCCCACCTCCCCCAGAGCTCCCCTCCACCTGATTCCCCATCCCACCCCACCCCATGCTCTTACCCCCCAAATGTCTTCATCCATAGGTGTAAGATTTTTGCCAATCTCTTCCCATACCCCTCACACCCTCTCCCTCTGAGAACTGTCAGTCCACTCCCTTTCTATGTCTCTGGTTCTATTATATTCATCAGTCCATTCTGTTCATCAGATTTTTCACTCACTTGATTTTTAGATTCACTTGTTGGTAGGTACATATTTGTTGTCATTTTGTTGTTCTTAGTTTTTATCTTTACCTTTTTCTTCTTCTTCCTATTCTTAAAGAATACGCTTAGGCATTTCATATAATCCTGGTTTGATGGTGATAAACTCCTTTGGCTTTTTCTTGTCTGTGAAGCTCTTTATCTGACCTTCAATTCTGAATAATGGCCTTGCTGGGTAGAGTAATCTTGATTATAGGGTCTTGCTGTTCATTACTTTGAATATTTCTTACCACTCCCTTCTGGCCTGCATAGTTTCTGTTGAGAAATCAGCTGATAGTCATATGGGTACTCCCTTGTAGGTAGCCAACAGTTTTTTTTCTTGCTGCTTTCAAGATTTTCTCTTTGTCTTTTGCCCTTGGCATTTTAATTATGATGTATCTTGGTGTGGTCCTCTTTGGATTCTTCTTGTTTGGGGTTCTCTGTGCTTCCTAGACTTGTAAGTCTATTTCTTTCACCAGGTAGGGAAAGTTTTCTGTCATTATTTCTTCAAATAGGTTTTCAATATTTTGTGCTCTCTCTTCTTCTGGCATCCCAATAATTCAGATGTTAATATGCTTAAAATTGTCCCAGAGGCTCCTTACACTATCTTCAAATTTTTGGATTCTTTTTTCTTTTTGTTTTTCTGGTTGGGGTTTTTTTTTTGTTCCTTGTATTTCAGATCTTTTGTTTGATTGTTGGAGTCCTTTGATCTACAGTTGAATTTCTGTATATTCTTTATTTCAGACAGTGTATGCTTAATTTCTGACTGGTCTTTTTCATTTTCTTGGCAATTTCATTAAGGTCCTTGAAGGTCTCACTTTAGCTCCTTGGAGGTCTCATCAAGTTTCTCAGTTTTTAGAAGATTCTTGAGTAATCTTGTAAATGTGGACTTTATGTCCAGTAGTCTGCTTTCCTCCATTTCTTTCATTTGTGACATGTTTGTCTCCACATTTTGCTGCTTCCCTGTGCTGATGGAGTGGAAGAGCTGCAGTGCTGGAGACACGCCTATGGGGCTGGACTTGCTTCAGTGGGGCTTTGGTGCTCACTGAGTCTGCCTCTTGAATGTGTCACTTATGGATGTGAGTAGTTGAATTCTGGTGTCATCTCACACTGACCTCTAGATACACTAGCTTCTGGATCTCCAATGGGATGCAGGTCAGCTACTGTCTGAGGCAACCCAGCAGAAGCTACAGCGAGAACTACAGTTTTCTCCTCTTTGCTTGGGGTCTGGAGGTTTTGGAGCTTTTTGAAGTTTGTTAGATTAAGCTGCAATAGGGCAGGCCATTTATATGCCAATGCCGCTGTGCACAGCTCAGGCCGGTTTGCAGATTGTGGGAGGCGGCGGGGTCTCAGGGAGTCACTAGGCTAGAGCATGGCAAACAGCGATGGCTGCCAGTCAGCCCTCTCTGCATCTCCACATTTCCAAGTCCCCGCCTCCCAAGCCCCGTGCAGTGAACAATAATTGCTGCACACACCTCTGCAAGGGAGCCACCTCCACTTTCTGACCTGAAGGCAGACAGTCCAGCTTCTCCCCGTAGGAGTCTGGTCCTCAGTGTCTCCCAGAAATTGGAGTTCAGTGTAATCAGGAGCTTGTTTCCCTTCGGGTTAAAAAAAGCAGCGCGCTCAGTTGCCTGCCGCCAGCCTGGTTTGTGCGCCTCTGTACCTCAGCTTTTTAGCGCCTGTGCACATCTCAGTGCTCGTTTCTCTTTCCTTCTAGTTGCAGAACTTCCACTTGGCCAACTTTCCCGTGGTTCTGGGTGATAGACGTTTTGTCTTTTAGTTGCAGTTTTGAAACTGTTGTGTGAGGCAACAGTTTAGGTGTTTACCTATGCCGCCATCTTGGTTTCTCCCCTGATCATTCTATTTAGATTTTCCAATTCTTCATGATTCAGTCTAGGCAGGTTATATATTTCTAAGAACTTATTCACTTCTTCTAGGTTGTTGAATTTGGTGGCATATATTCTTTTATAGTATTTCATAGTATGATCTTTAGACATCTGTAAAGTCTGTGATGACTTCTCTTTCATGTCTGATTTTGTTTATATGGGTCTTTTCTCTTTTTTCCTTATTGAGTCTAGCCAGGGATTTGCCAATTTTATTAATCTTTTCAAAGAACCAGCTCTTGCCCTGGCCAGTGTTGCTCAGTTGGTTGAGTGTTGTCCCATGTACCAAGTTCCATTCCCTGTCAGGACACATACCCAGGTGGTGGACTCCATCCCCAATACAGGGTGTGCAGGAGGCAGCTGATTGATGTTTCTCTCTCTCACTTACCCTTCCTCTAAAATCAATAATAAAAAAAACACCCTGTATTTTAAATAAAGGAACCAGGTTAATGGGGGAAGAAAGGCGGGGGAGGGGGGGCGTAATACTTTCAACAATGAATTTCTTAAAAAGGAACCAGTTCTTTGTTGTATTGATTTTTGTATAGTCTTTTTGTCCTCTATTTCATTATATGCGGCTCTAATTTTTATTATTTCCTTTCTTCTGCTGAGTTTGAGTTGCTTTTGTTTTTCTTTTCCTACTACTTTAAGATGTAATGTCAGATTGTTCACCTGGGATTTCTGTTTCTTGAGACAGGCCTGTAATGATACAAAGTTCCCTGTTACCACTGATTTTACGGCATCCCAGAAGTTTTGATATGTTGTACTGTCATTCTCATTTGTCTCTATATATCTTAAAAAATGTTTTTTAAATTTATATTTTGGTATATTTACCAAAGGATATTTTTTCCATTGATTTGGAGAGAGAGTGCAAAGGAGGGAGGAAAGAAGGGTGAGAGGGATGGAGGGAAGGAGAAGAAGGGAGAGACAGGGGTGTGAGGGGGGAGACTGGTTTCCTCCCACACGTGCTCTGACCATGGCCAGGGATCAAATCTGCAATCCAGGTATGTGCCCTTGACTGGGAATCAAACCCATGACCCTTTGGTGAGTGGGCCTACTCTCTAACCACTAAACAACACTTGCCAGGGTGTCTTTATATATCTTTTGAACTCACCTTTATTTCTTCTTTGATCCAGTCATATTTTCAGCAGTATATTGTTTAATCTCCATGTATTTGCTGGTTTCTTTATTTCCTTTTTGCAGTTGATTTCTAATTTCAAGGCATTGTGTCAGAGAATAGTCACAGGATAATTTCAATCTTCTTGAATTTGTTGAGGCTACTTTTGTGGCCCAACTTACGATCTATCCTTGAGAATGTTCCATGTGCACTGGAGAAGAATGTATAATCTAATGTAAATGTCAATTATGTCCATTTGGTCTAGTGTGTCATTTAAGGCCAATGTGTTTCTTTATTTCTTTATTAAGGTATTACATATGTGTCCTCATCACCCATTACCCCTTCCAATCCCTTCCTCCCCCCTTCACCACCTATGCCCTCACCCCCCCTGGTGTCCATGGCCATTGACTAGGCTTATATGTGCGTATAAAAGTCCTTTAGTTGATCTTTTCCCCTTACTCCTGCCCTCCCCTACTATCCCTCTGAGGTTTGACAGTCAATGCTTTTCTGTCTCTGGATCTGTTTTGTTCCTCAGTTTATGGTATTCATTATATTCCATAAATGAGTGAGTTCATGTGATACTTATCTTTCACTGACTGGCTTATTTCATTATTAGCATAATGCTCTCCAGTTCCATCCATGCTCTAGTTTGAAGCAGCCACATTTTCCTCCTTTTTCTTCCTCTTCCTCTTCTTAAAGAATACCATTCAGCATTTCATATAATACTGGATTGGTGTTGATGAACTCCTTTAACTTTTTCTTATCTGTGAAGCTTTTTATCTGACCTTCAATTCTGAATGATAGTTTTGCTGGGTATAGGAATCTTGGTTGTAGGTTGCTGTTCATCACTTTGAAAATTTCTTGCCACTCTCGTCTTGCCTGCATAGTTTCTGTTGAGAAGTCAGCTGACAAGCATATGAGTGCTCCCTTGTAGGTAACTAACTGTTTTTCCGTTGCTGCTTTTAATATTCTCTCTTTGTCTTTTGCTCTTGGCATTTTAATTATGATGTGTCTTGGTGTGGTCCTCTTTGGATTCCTTTTGCTTGGGGTTCTGTGCGCTTCCTGGACTTGTAAGTCTATTTCTTGCACCAGGTGGGGAAAGTTTTCAGTCATTATTTCTTCAAATACATTTTCCATATCTTGCTCTCTCTCTTCTTCTGGCACCCCCATAATTCTGATGTTGGTATATTTGAAGTTGTCCCAGAGGCTTCTTACACTATTCTCAAATTTTTGGATTCTTTTTTCTTTTCGGTTGAGTGGTTTTGGCCTCTTGGTATTTCAAATCTTTGACTTGATTCTTGCGTTCTTCTAGTCTGCTGTTGGGTTTCTGTAAAATATTTTTTTATTTTAGTCAGTGTATGTTTAGTTTCTAGTTGGTCCTTTTTCATATCCATGAGGGCCTCACTCATCTCCTTGAGGGTCTTGTTCATATCCTCGAGGTTCTCGTTGAGCTTATCTGCTTTTTCTAGGAGCCTCCTGAAATACCTTATCACTATGGTTTTGAACTCTATATCCAGTCGTTTGTTTTCCTGCATTTCTTTTGTTTGCGATCTTTTTCTTTCTCTCCCCATTTTCACTGCTTCCCTGAGTTGGTTGGGTAGCTTTGTGTGCTAGGTGTCTCGACCTCCTCTGTTACCTGAGGTGTACACTCTTGGTGCACCCCTTTGTGGACTGTGTATACAGCCTTGTTGCAGATAAGTCTTGTTTGTTGTTGGTATCACTGGGAGGAATTGACCTCCAGGCCGACTGACTGTGAGGATCGGCTGTGTCTACTCTAGAAGACAGCCTTCAGCGTCTGGACTTGCAAACTTGCCAAAGTATCTGTGCTCAGTTTGAATCGGGCAGAGTTTCTGGGTGGGGTGGAGTTTCAGGGTGGAGCCGACAGCCTTGGCTTCCAGTCAGCCCCAGCCCCGAGGTCGCTGGGTCCTAGTGTCTACAGGCGATCGCTGCAGGCACCTCTGTGAGAAAGATGCCCTCGCTTTTTGCCTGCCACCAGAACGTCCAGTCTCCAGTGGATCCGGAATCTCAGATTTTCACCTGGCACCTGGGTTCAGTGCAATTGGAACTCCTTTTTCCTTCCACCAGACGCCAGCCACACAGTCAACAGAATGCCCTCACTGTGAGCACCCGTGCGCATCCCCAGAGTTCCACCTCTGGCTGGAGCTCCCCTCTCCTAACAGACGCAGCCAGGAACCCCTTTGTCCCCTCTGCGCGCACTCAAGCACACGCCTACAGAGGTCTGCCTCTGGCTCTTCCCCTGGGATTCCACCTGCAATCCAGGTTCTCCCTGTAAGGGTTTTGTTCCCCCGGGTTTTGAGTACAAACCGAATTGGGTTCAGTGCAGCCTGGAGCCCCTGTCTCCTTTCCGCCAGAGCACCCCTGCCAGGTTCAGACACCTGTCCTCTCTCGCACGCGAGTCTCCATCTTACTTGGGATTTGCAGAGGCTCTGATTATCCGTGTGCACTTCTCTGTCCCTCCAGTTTCAGATCTTCCAGTCAGCCAGCCTTCCTGTGGTTCTGGACAGTGTCTGTTCTGTCCTTCAGTTCTATTCTCGTAATTGTTGTGTGGGGCAAAACCTAGGTGTTTACCTATGCCGCCATCTTGTTTTTTTTCCCAATGTGTTTTTTTTAATTGATTTTCTGTTTGGGTGATCCATTTAGAGCTGTCAATGGAGTATTAAAGATCCAAACTATGATTGCTTTGATTGTTTTTTTCCCCTTAATTCTGTGAGTAGTTGTTTTATATATTTTGGTGCTCCCTGATTGGGTGCATATAAATTAAGAAGTGTTTCCCTGATGTAGTGTCCCTTTTATCCTATCTAATAAAATAATAATATGCAAATTGACTGTACCTCCATTAGACCCACAAGCCACGCCAACCAGCCAATCAGAAGTGAGTATGCAAATTAACCCCAGCCAAGATGGCTGCAGCCACAGAGAGAGGAGGGAGGCTTGGAATTCTCTGGCGATGGAGGAAGCCAAGCTTTCCACATACCCTGGCCAGTCCAGGCCTCCACTCAATGCCACAACGTTTCAGTTATAGAAGCTAAATAAATCCCAACAGAAATTGTTGTGGCCACAGAGTGAGCAGGAGGCCTGGCTCCACTCCAGGCTACAAAGTTTCAATTGCAGAAGATAAATAAATCCCAGATACCAGGGCATCTGCTTGGGTAGCCTGGGGGGCGTGGCTGGCCTGCAAACCACCACAGGTCCCTAGCCCAGGCCGCCCCATGCCCCCAGGAAACCTCTCACCCTGATCTGGGACACCCTTCAGGGCAAACCAGCTGGCCCCACCCATGTACAAGGTCTCTATCCTATCTAATAAAAGAGTAATATGCAGATTGATCATCACTCCAACACACAAGAGGGCTGCCCCCATGCGGTCAAAGATCCTTCCCCCATATGGACATACGATGACCACCACAAGGCCAGCAGGGGAGGGTATTTGGGAGGGACCAGGCCTGCAAGGGATGGGAGTTGGGAGCAATCAAGCATGCAGGAGAGGGCAGTTAGGTGTGACCAGGCTGGCAGAGAAGGGAAGTTGGGGGCAACCAGACCTGCAGGGAAGGCCACCTGGGGGGGACCCAGGCCTGCAGGGGAGAGCAGTTGGGGGGAACCAGGCCTGCAGGGGAGGGCAGTTAGGAGTGACCAGGACTTCAGGGGAGGGCAGTTAGGGGCAAATAGGCTGGCAGGGGAGTGTTTATGGGGTAATCAGGCTGGCAGGCAGAAGCGGTTAGGGGCAATCAGGAAGGCAGTCAGGCGAGCAGTTGGGAGTCAGCAGTCTTGAATTGTAAGAGTGATATCCGACTGCCCTCGCGGGGTCCCAGATTGGAGAGGATGCAGACTGGGCTGAGGAACACACACTCCTCCCGCTCCCTGTGCAGGAATTTTGTGTACCGGGTCTCTAGTCACTATATAATGTCCATCTTTGTCTTGTTATCTTGAAATCTACTTTGTCAAATATAAATATGGCTACACTTGCTTTTCTGTGGATGTTATTTGCTTGGAGAATAATTTCCCTCCCTTCCATATTAAAAATACCTTTGTCTTTGCACAAAGACTCCTTCAAGATGTGTTTCTTGAAGGCAGCATATGGTTGGGTGTTGTTTTTAGATCCAAACTGCTTCCCTGTGTCTCTTTATTGGTGAATTCAGTTCATTTACATTTGGGTACTTATTGATGTATGAGGATTTCCTAAAGCCATTTATCCTTTATTTTCTGGTAGCTCTGTGCCTCCATTGATTCTTTTCCTTTGTGTTTCTGTCCATTGTTTTTGTTTAGTGGTATTCCATACTTCTTTCCTCTGATTGCGCTCATTTTAAGTGGTGTGTCTCACTTTTGGTGTTTTATTGTGTGTGGTTACCATTAGGTTTATGAAAAAGAAAGTTTCATATATACAGGTTTTTTTCTTTTGAGTGCATCTGATCTCCATCTTCCTTTGCCAATTCAGACCTTTATGTTTTTGTTGTCACAAATTATCCGTTTATGCTTTAAGTTTTTTGGTGATCTTAAATGCAGTGTTGTGACCTTATGCTCTTTGTTTCAGGTAGAATAAGCCCTGAGTATTTCTTGCAATGGAGGTTTTCTGATGATAAATTCCCTCAGCTTCTGTATGTCTGGGGGAGTCTATTTCTTCATATCGAAAGGGTAATTTTTATGGGTATATTGTTCTTATCTGGTAATTTCTCTCTTTCAGTTGTTTTGAGTATGTGGTTCCAGTTTCTTCTGGCCTATAGATTCTGCTGAGAAGTCCAATGATAATCTGATGGGTTTTCCTTTGCAGGTCACTTCCTTCTTTTTCCTGGCTGCTTTTAGAATGTTTTTTTATCATTAATTTTTGACAGCTTTAATACAATGTACCTTGGAGAGGGCCTCTTTGAATGGAGGTAACTAGGTGTTCTGTTTGCTTCTTGGATTTGAGTATCTAGTTCTTTCCATAGGTTTGGGAAGTTCTTATCGACTATTTGTTTGAAGAGGCTCTCCATTTCCCTCTCCCCTTCTTCCAGTCTGCTGATTAGTCTTATATTGCTTTTTCTGATGTGGTCAGATAGTTCTTATAGAGTTGGTTTTTCGAATTATTTTTTTAATGCTCAGGTCTCTCTCTTCTTCCCTCTGCAGCATTATAGATTCCTATCTTTACTATCACTAATTATTTCCTCTATTTGGTCAGCTTTGTTCCCCATGCTCAGTAGTTCACCCCTTATCTCCTTAAGTCATTTCCAGGGTTTCTGATTGGTTTTTAAAAGTTTCAATCTCTTTGGTAAAATCCTCATTTTGTTAATTTGTCTTCTGAATGCATTAAGTTGCCTGTGTGTATTTTCCTGTATCTCATTATTTGCAGAACTGCAATTTTAAATTCTCTGTCATTTATATCATATATTTCCATGTGTCGCAGTTTGCTTTTGGAGATTTTTCATTTTTTTTATGAGATACCTTATTACCATGGTTATTCATGGTATGTGCTGGTCTCCTCTGTATAGGCACTTATGTATTATTGGCCTTTCTCTAGCAGCTTTCTCTGAAGAGGTCTATTATTTTGCAGTAGGTGGCACTGAATCATAAGATTTTTTACCTCTGTAACTCCCTCATTTGACTTCAGCGGCTGCCCTCAGACTGTACAGCACAGCCATTCTTCTTGCTGCTTGGGGGTCGGGTTTCTTTGCCCTCACTATAATGGTGACCCCAACTTCCAATTGGTTCCCCTCCCCCCACATGCTCTACCTGAGGATTAGTCATAGAGGGAAACAGTGATTCTGCTGTAATACCTCTCAGTTTACAGATAATGTGCTCCTTAACCTGACACCAAAGGCAACAGGATGCAAGCTTTGGGAGTCCAAGGGATGGCAGGGTTCTATGGCTCCATTTTTTTTGGAACACTTATAGACGGACAATACGGCAGAATCCCTGCACTGTGTCCTTGCCCGGGTGTCCTGGCTGACTCAGCTACAGTTCTCACAGCTTGCCCTGCTGGAATGCCCACTGAGACTGTTTCGCCATGCTGAAGGAAGCGCCTGCTACCGCCAGCCTTTGGCTGCGAGGCTGTGTATGTGGCCACCTACCTTCCTCGCCTCCCTGTTTGCTCCCGTTTGCCCATCTTTAGATGCTTCAGTGGGTGGTTCTCTCAGGAGTGCCTCTATATAGAGCAGGGAATCCTTTGTTGAGCTACAGTTGATTAACTTGTTAAAGTTTCGGAGGGAGAGGCGAAGGGGGTATCTCTCACTATGCCATTCTTCTGACGTCACTCCCCACAATAAACTAATTAAAACAACAAGTGGCTGGCCCTCCGACTGTAGTTTGCAGAACCCTGCTTCAGCACAAAATTCCCCTGTAGCTGAAGACAGCCACACTTTCCTCTGTAACGGCACGTCCTCACTGTGCCATGCAGACAGGGCTGATGTTCTCAGCAAAGGATGAAGTTCTCTCGGGCAGGAATTATAGACCATGTCTTTTGCACACAGCACAGGACTTGCATTAACACAAGCAGAGTAGGTACATATTAAGTATTTTAATTTATTTCATTTGACACTTGAAAGGTTCCCTTTTATTCAAAATTGCCTCCAACCCCAAAGAAACCTATACTTATTAAAATTTATGGAAAATATGACTATCTAATGAATAAAATAACCCAAGGAAGATGAAACAAACAAATGTTGATCGTCCTGAAAATTTGTTTCCTTTTTATAAGTCAAGACTGCTACCCTTAAAAGAACCAGCTCTGAGGACTTGCGTTCATACCACTAATGCAAACTGAATTCCTCTTTGAGCATCAGCTAAAGAGAGATTATAAGCACAGGAGAAAATAACTGCCTCAAAATAACTGTCAAATGCCAAAATTCAAATCTAGAAAAGACAAATATTTGTTATACTGCACATAATCTTGCAAAGCAAATTTTTAAAGTTTTTGCATTTATGTCTTCATTCCTGTACAATGTGTATATTATACATATAGACATATATATACATATGTGATTGGTTTGAAAAAAAAACACACACTACTCTCCTTAAAAGTTATATTCTAGCAGGTCTGTTTTATTTTTTTTATATTTTAAAAAAATCTTTATTGTTCAGTTTATTAATTACATTGTTCCCCTCTTTTTTCCCCCCTATAGCTCCCCTCCACCAGGTACCCATCCCACCCTCTGCCCTCACCTCCCCTCACTGTCCTCTCCCATAGGTGCATGATTTTTGTCCAGACTCTTGCTGCACCTCCCACACCCCTTTTCTCCCCAAGAATTGTCAGTCCATTCCCTCTTTATGTCCATGATTCTGTTATATTCACCAGTTTATCCTGTTCATCAGATTATTAATTCACTTGATTTTTAGATTCATTTGTTGATAGATGTGTATTTGTTGTTCATAATTTTTATTTTTACCTTTTTCTTCTTCCTCTTCTTAAAGAATATCTTTTAGGCCGAGACCGGTTTGGCTCAGTGGATAGAGCGTCGGACTGCGGACTGAAGGGTCCCAGGTTCGATTCCGGCAAGGGCATGTACCTTGGCTGCGGGCACATCCCCAGTAGGGGGCGTGCAAGAGGCGGCTGATCGATGTCTCTCTCTCATCGATGTTTCTGACTTTCTATCCCTCTCCCTTCCGCTCTGTAAAAAATCAATAAAATATATTTTTTAAAAAAAAGAATATCTTTCAGTATTTCATATAATATTGGTTTGGTGGTGATGAACTCCTTTAGCTTTTTCTTATCTGCGAAGCACTTTATCTGACCTTCAATTCTGAATGATAGCTTTGTGGGATAAAGTAATCTTGGTTGTAGATTCTTGCTATTCATCACTTTGAATATTTCTTACCACTCCCGTCTGGCCTGCATCGTTTCTGTTGAGAAATCCGCTGACAATCGTATGGGTGCTCCCTTATAGGTAACTAACCGTTTTTCTCTTGCTGCTTTTAATATTCTCTCTTTATCTTTTGCTCTTGGCATTTTAATTATGATGTGTCTTGGTGTAGTACTCTTTAGATTCCTATATTTTGGGGTTCTGTGTACTTCTTGGGCTTTTAAGTCAGTTTCTTTCACCAGGTGGGGGAAGTTTTCAGTCACTATTTCTTCAAGTAGGTTTTCATTGTCTTGCTCTCTCTCTTTTTCTGGCACCCCAATAATTCGGATGTTGGCATGCTTGAGGTTGTCCCAGAGGCCCCTTACACTATCTTCAATTATTTGGATTCTTTTTGCTTCTGGCTTTTCCGGCTGAGTGGATTTTGCTTCTTTGTATTACAAATCTTTGACTTGGTTCTTGTGGTCCTCTGGACTGCTTTGAGGTCCTTGTATAATATTTTTTTATTTTAGTCCGTGGATGCTTAATTTCTAGTTGGTCCTTTTTCATATCCTCATAGGTCTTGTTCATTTCCTCATAGGTCTTGTTCATTTCCTTGTAGGTCTCATTAAGTTCTTTGATCTTTTCTAGGAGCCTCTTGAAAAACCTTATTACTGTGGCTTTGAACTCTATGTCTAGCCATCTTTTTTCCTCCATTTCTTTCACACCTGATTTCTTTCCATTTCTCTGCATTGTGGCTGCTTTCCTGAGTTGGTCCATTAGCTTTGTGTGGTAGATGTCCTCTAAGGGACAGTGGCTCAGCCTCTCCAGTTACCTGAGGTGGATACTCTTGCTGCAGTCCTTTATGGGTTGCACAGTCTTGTTGAAGTTAAGCCCAGCTTATTGTTGTTAGCACTAGGAGGGTTTGACCTCCAGGCCAATTGACTGTGAGGGTCAGCTGTGTTCAGGTTGGGTGGGTGGAGTCCCCGGGCTGAGCAGGCGTCAGCTCCGCCCTATGCGGCCTACGGGTCTCTGTGCCGGGTGGTAACAGCTGCACACGCCTCCGAGAGAAAGCCGCCACCGGTCCCCACCCACTGCCAGATAACTCTGCCTCTCCCCAAATGAGTCTGCACATCCAAAATTTCGCCCCAGGGTTGTAAAACAAAGCAATCAGGTGGTCTCCTGAATGAGGGAGCAAGTCACGAGTCCTCTCTGCGCGGTCGCGAAGTTCTGTCCCGAAGTTTACGCGCACTTTCCTCAAACTCGCAGACCTCTGCCGAGCCCGGCTTTTAGCGTGCCTTTTCCGGACCTCGGACCTCGCCTGGATCTGGGGAATCAGTGCAGTGGGACATCTCTGCCCTCCCCGTAGGAGAAAACCAGCCGGGTTTGCTGCCACCTGCCCTTTTCTGCTCGCGCGTGCACGGCTCCAAACCTCTGACTCCGCGAGTATCTTTAAGGCTGTGCTCTGCCGCTCCTCTGAGACATGGTGCCCTATCTTTACTTTTATTTGTGGAATTTTCACTCAGCCAGCTTTCCGGTGATTCTGGATGATGTTTTTGTTGTTGTTAAGTTGTAGTTTTGGAATTGTTGCGTGGGGCAGCAAAATAGGTGTTTACCTATGCCGCCATCTTGGTTCCTCGCCCCTAGCAGGTCTGTTTTAAAAGATTTTTTTAGGGACTTCCAGCCAAGATGACAGCGTAGGTAAAAGCAGTACTCACCCCTCCCACAACCTAATCACAATTACAACTAAATTACAGAACAACCATCATTCAGCTATGCCTGAAATTGAACTGCAAGATCCAATCCTGGAAATTTCTATGCAAAGCAAAAAGTGGCTGACACCCAGTTTTCTCCACCAGCACATCTGCATTCATAAAGGCAGCATCAACACAGGGCCCTCGCCTCTCCACACCCCACTCTCGGCCTGAACAAAACGTTAGTGTGTGCATACAGAAAGTACATTTACAGTGTGCTCCCCAGTAGATACTACACTAGCTAGTTTCCATTGTTCTAGTTCTAAGCTCACCCTTTGCAAAAGAAACTGTGATCATCACATAAAAACAAGACATGTTCCTTCAAATGTTCATTTCTAAAAATGAATTCTTTACCAGTTAAAATATGCAATTTGTTAGTACCAAACAAAAGAATCTCCATTTACAAATGCATTCTACTTAAGAACAAAAAAAACGTATTTTCAAAGCACACTTGTGTTTATGATGTATTTTATAAATTTTAACACTTTCTAAAATGTACTTTTAAAATCTACAGTACCTAAGGAAAAATTGCCAATCTGCTCTTCAAAAATATAGGACAAACAAATCTTGTTCAGTGACTCTTACGTGTTTAGTTGATAGCACTAGGACAGTGATGGGCAACCTTTTGAGCTTGGTGTGTCAAAATTCACCAAAAAAACGAGTATAATTCGGGTGGTGTGTCACTTCGAGAAAAAAAACATACTTCTCCGTATGCGACCGCATGCGGCCGCGTCATCGAAAATGGCTACGTGTCAGTGCTGACACGCATGTCATAGGTTCGCCATCACGGTACTATGAGCACTGACAAATAACAAGAAAGGTTTCTAATTTCACAAACCAAGTCACAGATTTTAAATGAGTCATTATTATGTTAAGCTCTAGGAAAACTGTAAAGTTATTTTGTTTTTATGTTCATTTCTACCATTTATCCTCAAAATGACTTTTCATTAATTTCACATCTATTGAGCACAGCTGTTTTATTTTTGCCAGGAATTGCCTCAAACTTTTTATTTTTATAATTTGAACATCCCTGAATGAAGATGTTAAGAATTTTCTTCAAAACTATAAAAGTATGAAGGTCATAAAGAATGCAATATTTTTTCTAAAAACATAAAAATGTAAAATCACTAAATCAAAAATTCATAATGTGAAATACCCAAATATTATTCCAGTTTTAAGCCATTTTCAAAAATTGCAATAGACATGTCATTTTCTTAAACATGAAAAATTTTAACAGATTTCCACCAACATTCTTGTTTTTAAAATACATTCCTAAATTCCTGCTGTAAATACAGCAAAGTGTCTTGGATTTCATGTCAACCCATAGGTTTAGAAACAGTTTACAGGTAAAGTGACTTACAAAGACTGCAACTAGCATGGGAACTTCAGGAAGGGAAGAGATATTTATCTGTTTTGTTCCTGGTTTTGCCCCTTCCTCATCCCCGATATCTTATAAATGGTGCATGGCACGCAGGATTTCAATGCAGGAGGATTTCGATTCATATCGCTGGACGGAGAGAACTTACGTGTGTAGCTCCTCAGCACAAACTCCCTGTAGGATCCCCCCAACACCATGAGGAGACCTGGAGGAAACTCGTGCAAATACAAAATAAGCCCCGAGCACCCTAGTCACGCTGTTCGCTGGTTAGACATCGGCCCTCAGACTGAAGGGTCCTGGGTTCGTTCGGTCAAGGGCACCGACCTTGGCTGCAGACTGGATCCCTAGCCCCGGTGGGGGTGCACTGGGTGGCAACCAATCAATGTCTCTCTCTCTCACTGATGTTTCTCTCTATCTTCTCTCCCCTTCACTCTCTCTAAAGATCAATGGAATAAATATCCTCAGTGTGGATGAACAACAACAAAAATGTCAAAGTAAGCCCCTGCGAAAGGAGGAGAGGAAGAACAGAAAAACACTCAGGCGAGTTAATCCCGGCCTGTCTTCACACACTGCTCCAATGTGTTCACTTTGATGCAGCGTCTAACACCCACCAATTCAGAGATTCATTTAGGTTAACAAGATTCCTCTTTAGCCGAGACCGGTTTGGCTCAGTGGCTAGAGCGTTGGACTGCGGACTGAAGGGTCCTGGGTTCGATTCCCGTCAAGGGCATGTACCGTGGCTGTGGGCACATCCCCAGTAGGGGGCGTGCAGGAGGCAGCTGATCGATGTCTCTCTCTCATCCATGTTTCTGACTTTCTATCCCTCTCCCTTCTGCTCTGTAAAAAATCAATAAAATGTATTTTTTTTTTACAAAAAGATTCCTCTTTTAAAAACGCAGGAACCATTTAAGCCTCTCACCAACCTTAGGAGGGATTTCATCATTTCATTTTGCAGATGAAACTGAGGTGAAGGGGCCAATTGCTTTCCCAGTGTCACACAATCTGCCTACAGCATGACAGACACGTTTAATCCCGCAGAGCTGCCTGCCCTGTGACCGGGGAATAAAAACCTGCATCCACCGATCAGTACCCCTCAAACACTTTAAACAAGCGTTCTCAAAGATGGGGCTTTTGTTCAGGGCGACAGGCAAGCAACAAGTAGGTTATCACTTGGGAGTGATGATCAGAGTCTTGGGGGCCTAGGGGAACCGAACCCCAAAGAAAACCACAGATTTCAAAACACTGTACGGGGCCAGCTCTTGCTCCAGAACAGCTAGCTAGCCTCGCTTCCTCTTCCTACCTTCCACGTGACTCAGGGTTTTCCTCCACATCAGAAAACAGGCAACCATTGTCAGTGCCACAGTATGGCCACAGTATGTGTCCCAACCACAGTGACTGGCACAGACAGTCAAGGCGCGCAAATACTGACAGGATGAATCCACGACCAGGCTGTCCCGTGGCCAGCTGGGGCCGTGCTCAACAAAGTGAGGATGAGAAACGCACCTCAGGCACCTGGCGACTGGTATAAACGTGGACATTTAAAAGGCCGGTCTACACTGGGGGCAGGCGGCAATGACATCCTGAGGTGACTGCCGCTCTTTCCTCAGCCGGAATGCCTCGGGAGAGGGAAAAAGCCCTTCGGCATACAGCGGTGACCTCAGGCAGGCACGTCTCCGCGTCACAGCGACACACACCGTCCTTTCGGCTGCCCCGGGGAGGTCACCTTAACACGAAGAGCAGCTGGAGAAACCCCCCTCGTCATCCTCAGAGGAGGGCGGGGTGGAGAAGACAGCAGGCATTTCCCAAAAAGTTAACAGTGGGCCAAGACAACAGAACCAGACTCCCCAGAGGGGGAAAGGTTTCCTGAAACATGACCAGTGATTTCTGCAGACACACGTTTTATGCCAAATAATGAAACAGAGCCCATGTTTGCGCTTAGGAGAGATGAGCTAAATGGCTTCCAAGACAATTCTGGCCACCCACCCCCCCCCCCCCCGCCCCGTCACCCGAAACCTTGGCGATCGGATTCTTCCATCTGAGATTTAGGCGTCAAATAAAAGTAACACCACTGGGCAGAACAGGAGCTAAAAGCAACAGGAAAGATGTCCCTTTTCCTCCTCCACTCCCTGCGGCTCCACTTGCCACTGAAGAGAAACCGCACATTTTTGTGGGAGGCGGGCCACGTCTGGAGATGCAATGCAGCCTCGAGTCCGGATCCGCCAGGTTGAGCCCCCCCGCCCCCCCCGCCCCCCGTGGGCTGAGTTTGGCGCTGCTCCGCCGCCTCCTTTGTCTGCGCCGTCCCCGCAAACTCGCAGCCGGGTGTCCCCGGCAAACAGGCCTCCTGCACGCCCCGCGGAGGGCTCCCAAGGCTGGGGGGCGGGGGGGGGGGGGGGGGACGAAAACCCAGCGGCTCCGATCGGAGCCTCCTTCCCGGGCGCGACCAGGCCGGGCTGCGCGCGCCCGAGACCTCGCCCGGGGCCGCCGGCTGGGAGCCCCCGCCCACCGCGCCCGGCTGCGCCCGCGGCCCGGCACTCACCTCCGTGGATGGGCAGCGGCGCCAGCACCTGGCCGCGGACCTCGGCCTTGGGCGAGTCGAGCCCGTAGCGCCCGCGGTCGATGCGGAAGGTGAGCGGGGCGCCGCGGCCCGGCTCCTGCACGGTCACGTTGATGAGCGCCGTGTAGTACTCCTGGCTCGCGTTGTCCGCCCGCGCCGGCCACAGGCTGCAGGTCAGCAGCGCGAGCGCGGCGAGCCGGGCCGGGCCCGCCCGCGCCGCGCCGCCCATCGTCCCTCCGCCGCCGCCGCTCGCGGCCCTGGCTCCCCGGCCGGCGCCGAGAGGCGGGGCAGGCGCTGCCGAGCACAGCGCGGCCTTCCCGGCGCCGCGGCTCCGTTCCCGCCCCTCCCCCACGCCCGGCCCCCGCGGGGACGCGCCCACGGTCCTCGGGGAGGACGACGGGTCAGGGGGCGCGCGGGCGTTCCCTCGAGGCCGCTCCGGGGCTGTGCGGGCGGGCTCCTGCCATCCCCTGGGGCCGGGCCCGCGGGGCGGGGGCAGCTGTCAAGGACGCGGGGGCGGATGCACCCAAAGGAGAGTCCGTGCGACCCAAGACAGCGCTCCCCGCCGCCGCCGCCCGCCGGCCCAGCGGCAGCGCGCGGGTCTGGCAGCCCCGCCCGCCCCGCCCCGCCCGCCCCGCGCCTGCGTGCCAGGCCCGCGCGCCCGCCCTCCCGCACGCGGCTCGCGGCGGGTCGCTCGTCGGTCCCGCACGGGGCCCCGTCCGTCTGTCCTGCTGGACGGGAGCAGGGCCTGCAGCCTGGGAACTTTCCAAGCGCCTGCGGGAAAGTTTGAGATGCAAATACAGAAGAGAAAAGGCTGAAGCTTAGAATGAAAACGTCTGAGGTTTCCTGGCGGCGGAGGGGCGTTGTCTGTAAATAAGAGGCTAGGGAGCCCCCAGCCTGGCTCAGTGCCTGAAGCCGGGCACGTGCCCGGGTCACAGCTGGATCCCCGGTGGGGGGCGGGCAGCAGGCAGCCAATCGATGATGCGCTCTCGTCATTGATGTTCTTTCCCCTCCCTTCCTCTCTGAAATACATTTATATAAATAAGAGGATCGGGAGCCCACCGTCCTGGACCTTGAGGACACCTGAGCGGTTAGGAAGACTGAAACAGCCGAGGCCTTGGACGAGGCGATGGTGGTGACCGTCTCTACACCCCCGCACACATCTCCCCATCTGCACCCCACAGGCCCTGTGGGTTAAGCGCTGCGCCCTTCCGAAGCACAGACGGAGGGGAAGGATGGCCCCCGGGGCTGCTGAAGTTAGGAGTTCTCAGGACGTCGGGCAGTGTCTTCATTATGGCTCAGGGGGGACCAGCCCTGTATTCCTGCCTTCTGCAGCGAGAAGGGTGGAGCCAGCCTTGGCCAACCAAACAGACTGAGAATTCCCGAGTTTTCCCGAAGGAAAACAGGTGCTGTTTCCTGGAAAGGAATATGAATGCAACGTAGGTTAAAACGTAAGGCCTCCACCAGTGCCTTAGCGACATCCTTCACAATTTCTCACAACAGTTTTTTCCCTTCTATCCTCTCACCCTCCACCCCCACCATCACCATCCTACCTCCCCTCTTTTTGAGACTGGATTTTATTTACTTGCCTCTGGGAAGTACAGCCCCTCAACCAAATTAGCCAGGCCCCTCCCTGAGCCCAGCACTTAGAGAAGGCTCTGCTCTGGTCCCCGTGCAGCTGGACTCCTCCCCACAGGGCCAGGAGTCCTCGGGACCAAGGCACCCCGGCTGGAATTCCTGCACAGGCAGCCTGGGGGCCCTGGAGCCTGCATGGAGCTCTTTTGGGTGCGGGTCTCCTTGCTCTGCTGCTTTCACTTGGCCTGTTCTGGCTGCTCCGTCTGACACCTCATGCCCCTCCTCCCTTGTCCTTACAAGGGTCTATCGAAGTGTGGGGGGCATCATGCCCCCTAGAATGAGAAATGATTTTGGAGGTCCACCCTGTGGGGAGAAGGCAAGTCCCTCTAAAACACTCTTCGGGGCCTCGTGAATTTGTCAAGAAGAAAGTGGGTTCAGAAACACTCTTAACGCTTCGCTGGCACTCGCTCATGGTTCTGTTAAGCAAAGTGCGAGGTCTCCATCCACAGCCTTAACCAGCACCAGCATCTCCATCCACAGCCTTAACCAGCACCAGCATCTCCATCCACAGCCTTAACCAGCACCAGCATCTAGGCCCCCGAGGGTGATGTTAACACCACACTGCATTTGGGGGTGTAAGTACCTTTGTTTTAAGAAGACCTTGTCTTTAGGTCAAGAGGTTTTACATTTATGGTAGTGATACAAAAATACCTTTAAAAAATTGTGGTGACTGTTGTGGAATTGTGCACCTGAAACCTGTGTGATTTTGTTAACCAGTGTGACCCCAATAAATTCAATAAAAAGGAAAAAACAAATAAAAATTGTGGTAAAGGACACACAACATAAAATTTACCATCGTCACCATTTTTTAAGTGAACAGTACAGTGGCATTAAGTACATTCACATTGTTGTGCAACCACCATCACCATCCACCCCCAGAACTCTTGCTATTTTGGGAAACAAATACTCTATAACCACAAACAACTTCCCATCTCCCTCATTTGGACCCCTATTCTGTTTTTTTGCTTCCATGAATTTCACTGCCGCAGGTACCTCATGTAAGTGGAATCACACAGTATTTGTCCCTTTGTGACTAACCCCCAGGTTCATCCATGTTGTGGCATGTAAGATTTTTTCCTTCTTTTTAAGGATGAGCATATTCGGTTGTATGTATAGACCACGTTTTGTTTATCCATCTATCAGTGAACACTTGGCTTGCTTCCACCTTTTGGCTATTGTGAATGTTATCAACATGGGTGTTCAAATATCTCGTTGAGATACCGATTTAAATTTTTGGCATAAATACCTAGAAGTGGGAATGCTAGAGCATATGGTAATTCTGTTTAATTTTTTGAGGACCCACCTTACCATTTTACATCCTCACCAACAGAACACAATGGTTTCACTTTCTCCACATCCATGCCAACACTTTGGACTAAACTACCTTTAAAATATCTATATATCTATGTCTATATCTATATCTATATCTATACCTATATTTATATCTATATCTATATAGATATTATTGATTTCAGAAAGGGAGAGAGAGAGAGAGAAACATCAATGATGAGGGAGAATCATGGACCAGTTGCCTCCTGCACGCTCCTGACTGGGAATCCAGCCAGTGACCTGGGCATGTGCCCTTGACCAGAATCTAACTGGGGACCCTTCAGTCCATGGTCTGATGCTCTATTCACTGAGCCAAACCAGCTAGGGCAAACTACCTTTTAAAACATTTATTTAAGTGTAAAAACATAAGCCAATTTAAAGTCTTAAGTAAATAAAAGCAGAGGTGGTTCTTGGCTATGGCAGATCTTGTGAAGGACACCTGGGGAGTCTGAATCAGGCCCATGCTGGCCCCGGGTGAGCTGCCTACCAGCCCTGCTCCCCGTGGGGCCATTTCTCTGACTCCACCACCCATTACTCCTGACTCTGCTCTCAGCTCCCAGCTCCTAAGAAATCCCAGGTCTCTAGCTGAAGTCCCCCTTCTCTGCAGAGCTCCAGCCTCCCAGCTCCAGTCCTGGCAAGGGCTTCCTTCCTTCTGGAGTCGATCTGCCTCCCCTGGGAGCAATGCTGACCCCCCCCCCCCAGGGCCATGAAGAGGGGTGTCCTCTGTGTAAAGCACACCATATAATTCTTGGGGCTCCAGGGACCAGAGGCCAAGCTGGGCTCCCTGGGCAACCTTGGAAACCTCAAAGGGTTTTCCAGAGTCCCACTCTTCCCCTCCTTCTTCCTCTTTCCCCTCCCTCTCCCCCTCCCCCTTCCCCTCCCCCTCCCCCTCCCCCTCCTCCTCCGAGGATGTCAGACTGCCGGTTTCAGCCAGGTCCCGGCAGGCCAGGCAGAGGGACCATCCTTTGGTTTCATACACAATCTTTGGTTAATCTCTTCCTGCTCTGCTCCCTCCCCACTTCCCTCTGAGATTCATCAGTCTGTTCCATGTTTCCATGCCTGTGGGTTGAGCATCTGACCCCAGTGTTCAGTGCACATCATAGTTACCAGTTGAATGGTGGAATGGTTGCTTAGGCTTTTATATATATAGATTCATTCTTGTATTATATATTTTTCCATATAAATAACTGTAAACCTAGTTTTGCCCACCACTGTATATTGCATCATATGTTTGCTATGTAGACAGTTACTGTAACTTTTGTCATTTTTAATATACCAGGAACTTCAGAAAATGGAAGTGGCCCAGGCTCCTCTATCTTCCTCCAAGAGGTCTGCTAGAGGAAGGAAGCAGCTGCCCTCCCCCTGCCCTGTGGCCTGGCAGGAAGGGTAGGGTGTGGGGAGGGGCACTGGCAGTCTCTGAACCCAGAGCTCACAGGCCATATCAGGGAGGGGAAGTAAAAACCATTGTAAACAGAGGACTGAGGAGAGACAAAATGACTCAGATTTGGAATTTGTCACTGTCCAGGGACCAGAATTCAATTTTCCTGAGGACCTTCAGCCACAGGAATTATGAAAACCACTTTGCAGATGAGGGAACTGAAGCTCAGTGAAGTGAGCTCTTTGGCCCAGCTGATGAGCAGTGAGTCGTGGTGCTGAGTGGGAGTCCAGTCCAGCTGGCTCCTGGACCCTCACTCATTTCACCCCACCAGTGGGCTCCAGGCTGAGGATTCAGACCATATCTGGATTTTTTTTCTTGGTACTAGGCACAGCCCAGGAATCCAGAGGCTCTGTCCAGGAATTCAAGTGGGGCCTGGGGCTGATGCTGAGTGGACACAGGCTGCTGGGTGGCTGCCTTTTAGCAGGATCGAAGGCATTGCCTAGTCCTTTGTCAAGAAATGTTTGGTCAGAGTGATGAATGGCTGAGCAGAAAAAACTGAGAGGAGACACTGGCGGGGTTGAGCTGTCCTGGACAGGCCAGCCCTCTTGTCTGACTGCTGATCCTCAGGCTGACCTAGAGTGGCCCCTGGGGACCTCAGAGCCCCTCTGCCAGGGGTCTGGCTGTATCTGGAAGAGCCTTCTGTCCAAAGGCAGGAAAGATATGTACTGAAAGAGACTCCTTTGGAAGGCTGAAAGTGAAGGCAAGACAGCCGGCCTCGGCTCAGAAAGGACAGCAGCCACACAGCTCTAGGGACTTGGGCAGTGGGGTGGGGGGGTGGCTTCATCAGGCACTGCTGTTGGCCTAAGTCAGCATTGCATCTCTCTAAACAGAAAGCATGTGACCTGTCTAGTTTGAGTCAGGTGCAAATGCCTTGATCCTAGAAGCGCAGGGCACCTTGACTGTCAGCCTGCCACAGAGCAGCCATTGGAGAAGGAATAGCCCCCAAGAGTCGACAGCCCAGTGGGCCTGGGAGACTGCGCAGCTGTGTCTGCTGCCTGATCCCATGTTCTGCTAGATGAATGCTACGGTTTCTTCCAGAAGTACAGGTGGGGCTCCAAGCTGCTCTCTTCAGACACGCCATCGCCGGGGCACCCTGCTGCTTCAATTCGTTTGCGGTGGGCCAAGAGACTGATGTTAGAGGCCCAACAGCTCCTCTGGTCAGCAGAGGGGCACTCAGGTGAAGCAAGGCAGTGCAAGCTGCCAGTCCAGAGCTGACACCAGTCTCTGTGTGGCTTTCAGAACAACATTCAACACAGAAAAATAAAACTGTGCACAAGGATGTCTACTGCAGCATTAGCTACAATGAATAAACTCATTGAAAATAAACTCAATTGTGTTAAGCAAATTTGAGGAGATTATGCAGGTAATGAGTGCTTGGAGTGTACTGTTAAGAGCAGAAGCAGAATACAAAATAAAACTCTGGTTGTCACTGTGTAGAATAAGTCTGCGTGTGTGAACAAGGCCTGGAAGGGAATTAGCAAAACAAAAATAGTTTCATTATTGGGGGTAGTATGGGTGATTCTTTTTACTTTCCTTTTTTTCCCCTATTTTCAAATGTTGTGTTCTTTTTCCAATCAGAAAAAGGTGTTTTTAATGATTTACTAAAAGACCACTGAGGCCCCTATTAGAAGTGTGGAATTCTGGCAGGTAGAGCCAAGGGTAAAAGGATTGGAGTAATGTTAGGGGCTGGGGGCAGAAGAGAGTCTGGCTAGTAGTTAGGGTATTCCAGGTCACCCGCAGTCAAATTCTCCTTTACAGGTCATTTATTTTCCATACATTTAATGATTCTATCATTATCCCTTGGGGGAAAAATAGACATAAATTTGGTCTGTCAACTGTGTGCACCCTTGCTAAAGATAAGTCTCACATTATTGCATTGCATAAGATATGAATGCTGGCAATCCTATATAATAAAAGGCTAATATGCAAATCGACTGAACAACTGGTTGCTATGATATGCACCGACCCACCAAGGGGTAGGCGCTCAATGCAGGAGCTGCCCCCTGGTGGTCAGTTGGGGAGCACCACTCAGTCAGAAGCCGGGCTCATGGCAGATAAGCAAGCACTTCATCGGTGGCAGTTGGACATCTCCAGAGGGCTCCCAGACTGCGAGAGGGTGCAGGCTGGGCTGAGGGAACCCCAAAGTGCACTAATTGTGTGCACCATGCCTCCTGTGTTCTTATAAGAAGTCTTTTGTTCAAAATTGGATGAGCATGGGTTTTAATATTGATACTGAAGGCAGAGCTCGTTGCCCTCACTGGAGTCACAATTGAATCTCATTCCTGTCAATCATTTTTGCTCCAGGATAAGTTGCAGAAAGGTGGAGAACATATTTCCCCAGTGAAGCATATGTCCTGTACTGGGTCTGAATATCCTAAGAAAGTTTGAGATGGGATTATTCAGATCTCAGATTTATAAAAGAAGAAATCTCCCATGAGATCCTACCTGTGGAGGATAAAGGCCCATGGGGTGGGATGCCAGGAGACTGTGTGCCCTCATGAGGAATGGGTGGCAGATGCTGCAAGGAATCTCAGGGACCATTCTAGCCTCTTCTCTCTTGCCTGACTCCACTGTAGGGGATTTAGAAGGTAAAAACTCAACTTTCCTGTATGGGCATCCATCCACCCATCCATGCACAAATCCACTCACCCACATGTCCATCCACCCTCCCACACATCCATCCATCCATCCATCCATCCATCCATCCATCCATCCACCCATCCACACATCCATCCATCCATCCATCCACTCATTCATTTAGCACATATTTACTGAGCAGCAGTTCTAGGTACTTGAAATACATAAGCAAATAATTAAAGATCCCTACCATCAGTGCATATTCCAACCAAGCTGGGTTTTTGGCCAATGCACTGGAAAGGGAGGTCCGCTGTTGCCATATCTTCTTCTTCCTTCTACCCACATGGGATTATGGCAGAAGCCACACACTAAGGATGATGGAGGAGCAAGGGTGAATGAGCCTGGGTTCATGCCCTGGGCATTATCCTAAACTTCTTTATTTAAAAAACTATGTGGCCCTAATTGGTTTGGCTAAGTGGATAGAGCATCAGCTTGTGGACTGAGGGGTCTCAGGTTTGATTCCGGTCAAGGGCATGTACCTTGGTTGTGGGCACATCCCCAGTAGGAGGTGTGCAGGAGGCAGCTGATCAATGTTTCTCTCCCATCGATGTTTCTAACTCTCTATCCCTCTCCCTTCTTCTCTGTAAAAAAAAATCAATAAAATATTTTTTAAACAAAAAAACTATGTGAAAGAGTTCCTGTTATTTTTATCTGAGCACAGCCCTATGCCTGGGCTCTAGGTGTCTTGGCTTTCTGAAATTTCCCCCATCTGCTTATTCATTTTAAACTTTTATTTATATATACTAGAGGCCCATTGCATGAAGATTCGTGCAATAGGCCTTCCTCCCCCTGGCTGCCGGCACTGGTTTTCCTCTGGCACCCAGGACCCAAGCCTTTGCTCTGGTCACCGCCTTCCATCTTAGCTCTGGCTGAAGCCTTCAGTCTTTGTTCCAGCCAGAGTACCACTCCTGTAGCTCCCTCCACCTCCCCTCCCTCCCCTTCATAGCAGGCATCTTGCCCCACCCAGCTGCTCTGCACCTGCATGTGTGTTACCCAGAGGCCCAGAACAGATGGGGGGCAGGGCCACCACCATCTTTGTTGGGATAATTTGCATACTCACTCCTGATTGGCTGGTGAGTGTCACTAAGTGACAGTCAATTTGCATATTTCTCTTTTATTAGTGCAGATATGAGTGGCCATATTATTATGATCTCTGAATGCATAATAACTTGGCCACTAAGTGTATATCCTATATAATAAAAGGCTAATATGCGAATTGTCCCCTCCACCAGGAGTTCGACCAGCAGGCAGGCCGGCCAACTGTCCATGTCCCCTCCCCATGGACAGACTGGCCAGACCTCACCCATACATGAATTCATGCACTGGGCCTCTAAAATACACACACACACACACACACACACACACACACACACACACTATTGATTTTAGAGAGGTGGAGAGATATAGAAACATCAGTGATTAGAGAGAATCGTCGGTCGGCTGCCTCTTGCACGTGCCCTTCTGGGTATCGAGCCCACAACCCGAACATGTGCCCTTGACTGGGACCCTTCAGTCTGCAGGCTGACACTCTGTTCACCGAGCCAAACCAGCTAGGGCCATGCTGCTTATTTTAAAAGACTCTCAAATTAGGCCTACCCTGAAAAGGGAACTCCTCCTGACTGAGGAGACCCAACTCTAGGAATAAAGAAAGAGTTGGGATTTGGGGGTCTGAGTAAAGAAGGCTGTTGAGGAGGGCCCTGCAGCAGGCTGGTGGCCATGAAGGCACAGGATGGTATGTACTAACTGGAACCAGTTTAGTTGCAAGTATCAGAAATCAAACTCAATGTGGAGGAGAATTTACTCGGTCACTTATGAAAAGTCTGGGGTTGGTCTAACCATAGGCACAAGTGAATCTAGGATGCCAAATGAGATCATTAAAGCTGGGCTTCCTCTGGTCCCCTCTCAACATTGCTGTGTTCTCAGTCACCTTCACTCATCCTCAGGGTGTCTCTCCTTGTATGTGCAAGGTGACCCCCTGCAGACCCAGGGAGCACATCTTGTTCTCTCAGAATCCTAGAAGGGTGCAGCCAGAGAGGACTTTTCGCTTCATATATTGAGTCTAATTGGTTTGTGTCATGTCATGAGTTCACCACTGATTGGCTGTGACCAACTGCTGTGGTCAAGTGAATACGGTGCTCTGACTGGCCAGACCTTACCTCATGCTCACCCTTGGAGGCAGACAGGAGTCCCCTTGATCCATCCCCATAAATTGAGAATGTAGGGTGTATATAACTAAAAACAAATATTTATGCTTTGCCCCTGGTTCCTGGAACACAGCTCCTAAAACCTTGGCATCTGTGGAATGATAGAGTGTCTTTTGTATGCTAAGGGGATGAGGTGCTGGGGGCTCCTCAATAGTTTAGGATGGAGGCTGATTGCCAGAAAAAAACAAAGCTTCATTAAGGGATTGAAACTTTCAGCCTCTCCAACCCAAACCCTTCAGGGAGGAGAATAATGTAATGGCCAATGATGTCCTCAATCATGTTTATGTATTTTAACCTCCATAAAATCCCAAAGCAACAGGGTTTGGAGAGCTCCCCAGCTGATGAACACATTGAGGTGCTGGAGAGGAGGTGCGCTTGGAGAGAGCAAGGACACTCATCTCCCCTCTGCCTTATCATATGCATCTCTTCCACTTGGCCGTTCCCAAGTTATCTATAATAATAAAAAGGTAATATGCTAATTAGACTGGGACACCTTCTGGGAGACCTTCCGGACGTCCTTTTGGACAAAGCCATGGCGGTGGGGCCAAGGCAGAGGCAGTTAGGGGCAAGCAGGCCAGCATGGGGGGGCGGTTGAGGGCGATCATGCCGGCAGGCAGAGTGGTTAGGGTTGATTAGGCAGGCAGGCAGGTGAGTGGTTAGGAGCCAGCGGTCTCGGATAGGGATGTCCAACTGCTGGTTTAGGTCTGATCCATTCCCTGAGGGATCCCAGATTGGAGAGGGTGCAGGCCAGGCTGAGGGAAACCCCCACTTCCCCCATGCATGAATTTCATGCACTGGGCCACTAGTATCCTTTATAACAGTAAGTAAAATATTTTCCTGAGTCCTATGAATCATTTTAGCAAAATATTGAACCTGAAGAGAGGGGCTGTGGGACAGAAGTGCAAGTAACCTGGGGATCTGCTACTTGTGATTGATATTTGAAGTGGAGCACACATGTAGGACTGAGCCCTTAACCTGTGGTATCTGTGCTATTGCCAGGTATTAGTGTCAGAATTAAATTAGATTTAAAAATATTTTTATTGATTTAAGAGAGGAAAAAAGAGGGAGAGAGAGATAGAAACATGAATGATGAGAATCATTGATTGGCTGGCTCCTGCATTCCCCCCACTAGGGATTGAGCCCACAACCCAGGCATGTGCTCTTGACTGGAATCAAACCCGGGACCCTTCAGTCCTCAGGATGTACATCTGGATAGGGGCAATAGCAGATGCACTTGGAGCCATTTTCCCAGCACCACCCTGGGGGCAGGCGGCTGCAGGAACACACCCAAGGGCAGCTCAGGCTGAGAGTCGATGAGGGTGCTTTGGGCTGCAAGTCACAGGAGCCCTAACTGACACGGGGCCACCTGAGGAGGAAGCCAGAGGGAAAGGAGGTGCCAGCAGGCTCTCCTGCGTGGGTTTTATTTCCAGGATTTCTTGGTCAGTGACACATAGATGCCAGCGGTAGCTGGAACAACATGTGTTCCTGCTCCTAAGGGGTGGGGAGACAGCATTTTCTCAAGTGTAGAATAAAAATCTTCACCTTCAGCCCACTGTGGTGACATGCTCCAGCTGCCCCTGGGACAAGTTGGGTCACAAGGAAATGCCAAAGCTGATTGGGGTAAGCCAGGACCCTGATGGAAAAGGGGATAGGGTTACTTTATTGCTCACACTAACTTCAGGGAGGAAGGGGTGCACGTAAAGGGGGAGGAGTGTAAAGGGGGGTGAGCTCTTGGTAGGCATGCTCAATGCAGAGCTGCCATCCCCCGATACTGCCCTGACCTCCTCGCTTTCCCTACTCTCCTCTCCTTCCTTGCCTCTTCTGTGTCTCTCCATTTTACACTCTCTCCTTACCACTGGACTTTCCACTTCCTGTTTCCTCTTTGCCCTCTCCTGCTTTCAGACGCCACTCCACACACCTGCTCCATGAGCTAATATTAATCATATCTATTTTCTATTGGCTATATGGGTTTAGGCAGGTGACCATACCTCCTTAAGCCTCAAGTTTTGTATATTTAAAGTGGGGGAACTAATACTGATCTCATACAGTAATTGGGAACATTTAAAGTTATCCTTGTGGCCAAGACCGGTTTGGCTCAGTGGTAGAGCGTCGGACTGCAGACTGAAGGGTCCCGGGTTCGATTCCGGTCGAGGGCATGTACCTTGGCTGCGGGCACATCCCCAGTAGGGGGCGTGCAAGAGGCGGCTGATCGATGTTTCTCTCTCATCGATGTTTCTGACTTTCTATCCCTATCCCTTCTGCTCTGTAAAAAATCAATAAAATATATTAAAAAAATAATAAAGTACAGATAGACTATGTGGTATAATAACGAAGCATAATTATTAAATAAATAAATAAATAAATAAATAAATAAATAAATAAATAAATAAAGTTATCCTTGTGGGTTCTGATCCTGGCCAATATGAAGTAAGACCATTACAATATATCTGTCCCACGGACTACAATAAGAACTCCGGACAAGGTGAGTAGGTAGTTGAGGACTCTGACATGCTTACAGTGGCAGGCAGATGGAAGAGAAGGGCCAAAGCTTGAAGGATGACCCAGAATGGAGGCGACATTCCTAGTTTCCCTTTTCTTCTCTAAAGTTAGGCTGTTACTTCGGAAACCTGTGCCACTCAGCATTGCCCCAGGCCCTACTTGAATTCCTGGACAGAGCCTCTGGCTTCCTGGGCAGCTCTTCATACCAGGAAATCCAGGCGTGGTCTGAAGTGGAAGGTGGGGATGTGGTCTTGTGGGACTGAGCCCTTGACCTTGGGATGTGACACTATCTCCAGGAAGGTAGTGTCAGAATTGAGTTAAATTGTAGGACACCCAGTGGGTGCCACAGAAAATTGCTTGTTGTGGGGGGAAACTGTAGGCCCCTCACAGGCTGGGCTGGCAGCGGGGGTTTGAGGGGTGGAGGGAGGGAAGGGTAAGGGAGGCGGGAGGTGTGCAGGTATTAATGACTCCCGACTCCCTGGGGGTCTCTCACTGTGTTAGAGGAACAGTCATTAATCAATACAGGGCCTGGCTGGTCATGAAGAGCAGTTGGCCCTGTGACCGGATAATACATAACTGGCGACCAGAAGTATCAGAAGTAAGTGCTCCATGTGAATTATAAAGAAGACTCCCAGGAAGACACTCCTAGTGGGAAAAAACCAAGTTTTCCCTCATAGGAAGGAGCATCTGGGTGCTTCTTCCACAGCGGGGTTCTCTAAGACCAGCCCACCTGTCAGCTGCCTGCACCCAGGTGACCTCAGTGGGTGTGGCCTGGAGCAGAAGAGTCTGCAACTGAGCCCTCCTTGAACTTATGATCAACAAAATTGTGAGAGAAATGAAAATGACTGTTTTGGAGAAGCCACTTAGTTTGGGGTCATTCCTTATGCAGAAATAGCTAACTGGACCAAATTATCTTTTTTAAAAAATCTTTATTGTTCAGTTTATTAATTACATTGTTTCCCCTTTTTATCCCCCTATAGCTCCCCTCCACCCTGTACCCACCCCACCTTCCACCCTCACCTTCCCCTCTCCACTGTCCTCTCCCATTGTTGCTAGATTTTTGTCCAGTCTCTTGCTGCACTTCCCACAACCCTTTTCTCCCCAAGAATTATCAGTCCATTCCCTCTCTATGTCCATGTCTCTGTTATATTCACCAGTCTATCCTGTTCAACAGCCTATCAATTCACTTGATTTTTATTTTGATTTGTTGATAGACGTGTATCTGTTGTTCATAATTTTCATCTTTACCTTTTTCTTCTTCCTCTTCTTAAAGAATATCTTTTAGCATTTCATATAATGTTGGTTTGGTGGTGATGAACTCCTTTAGCTTTTTCTTATCTGCGAAGCACTTCATCTGACCTTCAATTCTGAATGATAGCTTTGCTGGATAGAGTAATCTTGGTTGTAGATTCTTGCTGTTCATCACTTTGAATATTTCTTGCCACTCCCGTCTGGCCTGCATCGTTTCTGTTGAGAAATCCGCTGACAATTGTATGGGTGCTCCCTTATAGATAACCAACTGTTTCTCTCTTGCCGCTTTTATTATTCTCTCTTTATCTTTTGCTCTTGGCATTTTAATTATGATGTGCCTTGGTGTGGTCCTCTCAGGGTTCCTATATATTGGGGTTTGGTGCACTTCTTGTACTCCTAAGTCAATTTCTTTCACCAGGTGTGGGAAGTTTTCAGTCACTATTTCTTCAAATAGGTTTTCATTGTCTTGGCCTCTCTCTTTTTCTGGCACCACTATAATTCGGATGTTGGTATGCTTGAGGTTGTCCCAGAGGCCCCTTACACTATCTTCAATTTTTTGGATTCTTTTGGTTTCTTGCTTTTTCAGCTGAGTGGATTTTACCTCTTTGTATTTCAAATCTTTGACTTGGTTCTTGGGGTCCTCTGGACTGCTTTTAGGTCTTTGCATAATATTTTTATTTCAGTCAGTGTATGCTTAATTTCTGGTTGGTCCTTTTTCATATCCTTGAAGGTCTCGTTTATATCCTCAGAGGTCTTGTTCATTTCCTTGTAGGTCTTGTTCATTTCCTCGCAGGTCTTGTTCATTTCCTTGTAGGTCTTGTTCAAATCCTCATAGGTCTTGTTTATTTCCTTGTAGGTCTTGGCCTTTTCTAGGAGCCTCTTGAGAAGCCCTATAACCTTGGTTTTGAATTCCATGTCCAGTCGTTTTTTTCCCTCCATTTCTTTCACATCTGATTTCTTTCCATGTCTCTGCATGGTGGCTGCTTCCCTGAGTTGGTCAATTAGCTTTGTGTGGTAGACTTCCTACTAGGGACAGTGGCTCAGCCTCCCCGGTTACCTGAGGTGGATATGGGCTGCACAGTCTTGCTGAAGTTAAGCTCAGTTAATCTTTGTTAGCACTTGGAGGGTTGACCTCCAGGCCAACTGTCTGTGAAGCTCAGCTGTGCTCAGGTTGGATAGGCGGAGTCTCCAGGCCAAGCAGACAGCGTTAGCTCCGCCCTATGCGGCCTTGGGGACTCTGTGCCGGGGGCAATGGCTGCCAGCACCTCTGAGAGAGAGAGCCGCTGCCGAGCTCCACCAGCTGCCGGGGAATTCAGACTCTCCCCAAATGATTTTGCATGCACAATGTCTCACCGAGGGTCGTAAAACAAAGCAGTCTGACGGTTTTCCAAATGAGAGAGCGAGTCGCAGAGCGCTCTCTGCGCAGTCACGCAGCTGAGCTGTTCGTGCAAGCTGCCTTCTCCACAAGCCAGCAGACCCAGCAGCACCTGAGCTTCGGTGTGTCCTCCCACTGTCCAGTTTTCACCCCGTATGATAGTTGGTTCCCTGGACTTCGCCCAGAGTTGGAGAATCGGTCCAGTGGGACGTCTTTGTCTCCCCGATCGAGAAAACTGGCTGGTTTTCAGCCGCCCACTCTGTGGTGCGCACTCCAAACCTCTCTCCGCGCGAATCTTTCAACGCTGTTCGCCGCCGCACCTCCGAGTCACAGTGTCTTATCTTCACTTTATTTGTGGACTTTTCACTCGGCGAGCTTTCTGGTGATTCTGGAAGGTGTTTGTTCTTTCGTTAAGTTGTAGTATTAAAATTGCTGATTATGACGGCAAGATAGGTGTTTTACCTTTGCCGCCATCTTAGTTCCTCTGGAGCAAATTATCTTAATGGGCACCTGAAACCTGTGACATTGGCTTTGGGATGGGTCCAGGGTTAGGAGCTTGAGAGGCCTTAAGGAGGTTGTGATAAGCACCTGAGGGGCCACTGGTGGACACTCTTGGAGGCTGGAGAGAAGAGGGCCCTGCTGAGCCTTGGTGGGAGTTTGTCAGGGAGTCGCCTGTGGAAGGTAGAAATTGTGCTCAATGAACCTGTGAGCCCGGTGGGAGAATCCTGGCAAGAAATTAGGAAGTGCCAACTGACCTTTTTCTACCTGCCTGCAATGAAACAAGAGATTGAGTAAAAAACTTACAGTTCAGCTCTCGCCAAGTGTCCTTGTGGGAGTGACATCGTCTGTAAATCCTGCGTGGCAATCTCGGATGCACCGCCGTGATGCCAGGGAAGATAGGGTGATCTGGAAGCCCAACTCCTTCCTTACGATCATCCACCTTTGGGATGATTATCCAAAATGCCTCACTGTGGGAGCAGACAATTCGGGCTCTGAGCAGATGCAGCAGATCCACATGTCCCTCCGCGGGGAGGCTGTGGCGCTGATGGGCAAGAACACCATGATGCTCAAGGCCATCTGAGGACATCTGGAAAACAACCAGCGCTGGAGAAACCGCTGCCTCATATCAGGGGGAGTGTGGGCTTTGTGTTCATCAAGGAGGACCTCACTGAGGTCAGGGCTGTGCTGCCGGCCAACAAGGTGCCAGCTGCTGCCCGTGCTGGTGCCATTGCCCCGTGTGAAGTCACTGTGCCAGCCCAGAACACGGGTCTGGGGCCAGAGAAGACCTCCTTCCTCCAGGCTTTAGGCATCACCACTAACATCTCCAGGGGCACCACTAAAATCCCGAGGGATGTACAGCTGAGTGAGATGGGAGACAGAGTAGGAGCCAGGGCAGCCACACTGCTGAACTTCTCCTCCTTCTCCCTTGGGCTGATCATCCAGCAGGTGTTGGACAAGGGCAGCATCTATAACCCGGAAGTGCTTGACATCACATAGGAAGCTCTGCATTCCCACTTCCTGGAGGGTGTCTGTGCTGTTGCCAGCTCATACCTTCAGATTGGGTACCCAGCTGTTGTGTCAGTACCCCATTCTGTCATCAGTGCGTATAAGCGAGTTCTGGCTTTGTCTGTGCAGATTGATTACACCTTCCCACAAGCTGAAAAGGTCAAGGCCTTCTTGGCTGATGCATCTACTTTTGTAGCTGCTGCCCCTGTGGCCGCCGCCACCACTGCTGCTCCTGCTGCGCCTGCAGCCAAGGTTGCAGCAAAGGAAGAGTCAGAGGGATTGGACGAGGATATGGGATGTGGTCTCTTTGATTAATTACCAAAAAGCAACCAACTCAGCCAGCTCTATTTGAGAAACAAGAAATAAAGGCTTACTTCTCTTAAAAACAAACAAACTTACAGTACAGTTTTGAAGCAGAGTTTTGATAAGATTTTAAAAGCTAGGACTACATAGGGCTTGAAAAATAAAAATTTCATCCCTTATCTTTGCCAGCAGAACATTCTCCAAGTAAGGGCACATATCTGAACTACTAAGGAGGCTTAAAGGGACACCTGCTAAGTTCCTATAATCTCTGCAAACAAGAGGATCACTAAGAATCTCAAGAGCGTGTCCCCTGATTTTTTTAAATGAGGTAAATAGGCTTTGAAGAATCCTGAGAATCTTTCCCAGAAATTCTGATTCTCTGCCAAGATATGAAAAAGGCTTCTTCAGAAGAACACGTGTGGCTCTTGTCTACTGATATGGCTTACCATTGGACCCCCAGCACTGGACATCCACTGCACTTTTCAAGGATGGGCAGGGAGCTGCTGTGTGGAATTGCTGTCTGGAGACGAGGCCCAGAATTAGCAGATGGTGCAGCATCTCAAGAGAAGCCTGGGACCCAGCTTGCTACGCGTAATCTCCAATTCTAAATGTTTGCTGGCAATTAAGTAAATTGTAACCATCATACCACAGGCTGGACTAAGGGGTCTGGGGTGTGGGTTCCCACTGCACCTGTGTGGTGGGTGCCTTTGGCACCGTTTCAAAGCCTGGGGACTGTGGACCACTGCACCAGCATCAGCTGGGGACGCGTGTTGCCAATATGTCTCCCAGACACACCCTGGGTCCCTGAGCCTGAATCCTAGGGCTGGGGTCTGAGACCCTGCATCTTCCAGAGTGCTACAGCCCTGAGCCCTTTAAAACTGCCGGAGTGGAGACCCTGTCAGAGGTCAGGTGGGTCCCTGAGGAATCCAGGCATCCAGGGCTGTCTAGCCCCGATCAGCGTCATGTTTGGGGCTTACATCTACTTACTAGCTCTACCCATGCGGAGGGTGGGAAGATGGGGCTCCATGGCAGACAGAGCCATCTGCATCTTATGAAAGCGACCCCAGCCATGTCATTGTTTGCTGGCACCCGGAAGGAGCCGTCCGTACACTCACAGTTCAGGTCTGGGTCCTCTCTCAGCCTCATGCCATCGCCGTTAGGATCTTTTCACATTCCTGCTGTAGTTCTCCATCACTGCACTTGCCTCTGCTCAAATGTCACTTTCTCAGGAAGGCTTTCTCTGACCACCGAACCCCTCCCGCTCTACGCTCTTCCCTCCCTACTTCAGTTTCCTTCCTGGCCCTCAGCGGCTTTCACATTTGGCATCATAGTATAGGATGGTTTGTCCCTTGTGGTATCCCCCGGAGACAATGCTTAGCAAGCAGTGCTGAAGAACTGCCTGTAGAATGAACGAATGAAGGACTCCTCAGCAGTTATTTCTGCCTCAGGGCCTTGCCATGCGTTGGTGTCTTTGCCTAGAATGCTCTTCCTAGTTGGCTCCTTCTTGTCTTTCAGGTCCCATCAAGTGTCCTTACATCAGAGAGGCCTTTCTGGTTTCCCTAATAACACATCCCTCAGACTTTCCTATCATCCTGCTTTATTTTATGTTTCTTTAACTTGAGATATTCTTTACATAACATAAAATTTCACATAAGAGTCACTATTTTAAAGTGTTTTTGTGTATATTCACAAAGTTGTTCAACCATCACCACTATCAAATTCCACAAAATCCCGTCACTCAAAAACCCATGCTCATTAGCGGTTGCTCTTCATTCTCCTTCCCCCAGTCCTGGTTATCCACTATTCTACTTCTTTTCTCTCTGGATTTGCCTGTTCTGGACATCTTATATAACAAAAACCCAGTGACCAAAATGGTGGAAAGACCAGAATGACCAGAGACCAGAATGAGCACGGCTTCTCCCCCTGCTGGCCCCGCCACCAAGGGAGTGGTTAGGGGCAATCAGGCAGGCATGCGTACAGTTAGAAGCCAGCGGTCCCAGATTTCAAGAAGGAAGTCCAACTGCCAGTTTAGGCCCGATCTTGCCTAGGGCTTTGAGAGGCATCAGAGGAGCTATGACACCGGGCCTCTAGTTTCATATAAATGGAACCATACAGTATGTGCTCATTTGTGTCTGGCTTC
Source organism: Antrozous pallidus (assembly GCA_027563665.1). Classification (NCBI taxonomy): domain Eukaryota; kingdom Metazoa; phylum Chordata; class Mammalia; order Chiroptera; family Vespertilionidae; genus Antrozous; species Antrozous pallidus. The sequence continues at coordinate 107,600,368 of CM050516.1, forward strand.
TGTCACTGTTTCCAAGATCCATTCAGTGCTGTAGCATCCATGCTGTAGCACATGTCAGTGCTTCAATTTTTTATGGGTGAATAATATACCATAGTGTGGACAGATCACATTCGTCCATTGATGGGCATTTGAGTTGTTTGGACTGTTTGGCTGTTATGAACATTGCTGCTATGAACTTTAACATACGAGTTCTTGTGTGGACGTCTATTTTCACTTCTCATGGGAGTACACCCAGGACAATTATTGGGTCACATGGTAATATTTTATTTACCTTTTCTGAAAGCTTTTTATCACTTTCTGAAGTTATTACTGAGCTTACTTGTTTACTGATTTCATCTGTTGGCTGGGACTAGGGTGAAATGAATAAAGCACTTGCCTCAGGGACTATATTTAAGAAGGCTGTCCCAAACCTGTCATCAGCACTAATGATATTTTTATGCAATATTTAAAAAAATCAAAGACAAGATCACTCAACGTGCTGGAGTCTGAGGCAAAAGGAAAAATTTAATCTCATCTTTATTGAAAATGTTGACATTTTGGGTGGTTCTGTGGCAAAATGGAATGCACAGTGGACATCTAAACTGTTGATATTTTAGCATACACTTTTGCATTAGTTTTTATTTTAAAAATTTGCTTTAGGCATTATTAACCCTGATGATGGAGTTCTGGACACCCTCATGCATTTCACGTGGGAGGTAGGTGCCTTCGAGGCCCATGTCCCTCAGTGTAAGCGTAACGGTGCTTTATCTCTAGCATGGGCTGGCTCCCGGGAAGGACAGGTCTGACCGGAGAAAGGGCTGCTTGTGAGCAGGAGTGTACGGTCAGCTTTGATTTTAGGGTGAGCCCTCAAACTGAGACTATGGCCGCTCTGATGCCCCTCAAAGCCACAGGCGAGAGGGGCTGAAGTCAGACCTCAGGGAGATGGGCAACCATCGCTGCTTGATGGAGAGGACGAAAGAGATCCCAGGGCATCTCAGAGAAGAAATGGGCACAGGCCAGCAAGCAACTGACGGCAGGGAGTTGGCAGAGGGCTTTTCTCATTCAAGTGCACATCTGACCCCTGGCATTTGTGGTGCAGGAGGCCCCACATGGCTTTGGGGCCAGGATGTGCAGGACTGGGGTGGCTGGGCCTGCTTCTCAGATGCATGTCTATTTGAGGGTGACAGGGAGGGTGCCTCCCTGGTGGCTCCATGTATGCCATCTCTGGCTATGGCCTCTGTGAGCCTCCGGGGAAACAACTCAACAGAACCACAACCCAGGTGCAGAATTTAAAGGGGCATCAAGAACCCGGTAAATAAGGCCCATATTTTTAATGCAGTATTTAAAAAATTAAGCCAACAAACAACTTACTGTACTGCCTGTGGGATGGCCACCTGCTTATTAAAATCTTATTGGGGGGGGGGGGGGACACACCAAGATGGCGGCATAGGTAAACACCTATTGTTCTGCCCCGTGCAACGATTTAAGAACTACAACATAACAGCAGAACAGACATCACCCAGAATCGCCAGAAAGCTGGCTGAGTGAAAACTCCACTAATAAGAGTAAAGGTGGGACACTGAGACTCAGAGGAGCGGCGGGAGCGCAGCCTTTCAGACGGAAACAGGTTAGGAGCCGTCCTGGTCGCGCGCGCAGGCTGGGGCTGGAGCAGCAACCCCGGCTGGATTTCTCCAATGGGGAGGGTGGAGACGTCCCACTACACGGACTCCCCAGCACCAGGCGAGGTCCGAGATCCGGGGTACGTGGAGACGTCCCACTGCACAGATTCCCCAGTGCCAGGCGAGGTCCGAGGTCTGGGGTATGCACCCTGGAAGCGGGGCGCGGCAGAGGTCTCCTAGTCTGGAGGCGGGGAAAAGAAGTTTGCAGGCAAGGGTCGCACAAACCTGTGACTTGCCCCCTGGAAACTTGTCTCCTGGTCCCGGAAACCATCTATTTTACAACCCTGGGCTAGACTTTGGGTGTGCAGACACATTTGGGGAGAGGCAGAGTTGTCTGGCAAGGGGAAGAGACTAGCGGCTTTCTCTTGGAGGTGTCTGCAGCCATCCCCATCCAACAGAGACCCGCGCGTGCGAGCACCGCATAGGACGTAGCTGACACTGAGGCTGCCTGTGCAGCTCAGAGACTCCGCCCATCCAACCTGAACATAGTCTCCCTTCACAGCCAATTGGCCTGGAGGTCAAATCCTCCTAGGGCTAACAACAACAAGCTGGGTTTAAATTCAAAAACACTGTACAACCCATAAAGGATTGCAGTAAGAGTACCCACCTCAGGTAACTGGGGAGGCTGTGCCACTGACCCTTTGAGGATATCTACCACATAAAGCAGCCACCATGCAGAGATATGGAAAGAAACCAGGTGTGAAAGAAATGGAGGAGAAAAGACGACAAGACATAAAGTTCAAAACCACGGTTATAAGGCTTTTCAACAGGCTCCTAGAAAAGGCCGATGGACTTAATGAGAATTACGAGGAAATAAACAATACCAACCAGGAAATGAATGAGACTTACAAGGAAATGAATGAGACCCTCAAGGAAATGAACAAGACCTCTGAGGATATGAACCAGAACCTCATGGATATGAAAAAGGACCAACTAGAAATCAAGCATACACAGACTGAAACAAAAAATATTACAGAAAGTCCTAAAAGCAGTCCAGAGGGCCACAAGAACCAAGTCAAAGATTTGAAATACAAAGAAGCAAAATCCACTCGGCTGGAAAAGCAAGAAACAAAAAGAATTCAGATAATTGAAGATAGCGTAAGGGGCCTCTGAGACAACCTCAAGCATGCCAACATCCGAATTATTCGGGTGCCAGAAAAAGAGAGAGAGCAAGTTAATGAAAACCTACTTGAAGAAATAGTGACTGAAAACTTCCCCCACCTGGTGAAAGAAACTGACTTAAAATCCCAAGAAAAACACAGAACCCCAAAATACAGGAATCTATAGAGGACCACACCAAGACATATCATAATTAAAATGTCAAGAGCAAAAGATAAAGAGAGGATATTAAAAGCAGCAAGAGAAAAACAGTTGGTTACCTATAGGGGAGCACCCATATGATTGTCAGCAGATTTCTCAACAGAAACGATGCAGGCTAGACGGGAGTGGCAAGAAATATTCAAAATAATGAATAGCAAGAATCTACAACCAAGATTATTCTATCCAGCAAAGCTATCATTCAGAATTGAAGATCAGATAAAGTGCTTCGCAGATAAGAAAAAGCTAAAGGAGTTCATCACCACCAAACCAATATTATATGAAATGCTGAAAGATATTCTTTAAGAAGAGGAATAAGAAAAAGGTAAAAATATAAATTATGAACAACAAATAGACATCTATCAACAATGAACATAAAAATCAAGTGAATTGATAGGCTGATGAACAGGATAAACTGGTGAATATAACAGAAACATGGACATAGAGAGGGAATGGACTGACAATTCTTGAGGAGAAAAGGGTTGTGGGAAGTACAGCAAGAGACTGGACAAAAATCTTGCAACAATGGGAGAGAACAGTGGGGAGGGGGAGGTGATGGTGGAAGGTGGGATAGGTACAGGGTGGAGGGGAGTTATAGGGGGATAAAAAAGGGGAAACAATGTAATAAACTGAACAATAAAGATAAAAAAATAAAATAAAATCTTATTGGGAATTAGGCACAAATTAGAGAGCAAAGGTGCCTGGTGCTGGCCATAGCATCCGGCAAGGGCCCTGTCAGGCACCCATGTTGTCGGTGTCCTGGCTGGTACAGGCTCTCTGTGACTGTCTCTTTTCCTCATGACTGAGGGGATTGCGTGTTGATGCAATTTTTTTAAAGTAATTTTTTATATACTAAAAGCCTAATATGCTAGTATCTGACCATTCGACCATTTGACCAGTTGCTAAGATGTGCACTGACCACCAGGGGGCAGATGTTTCAACTGGTAGGTTAGTTTGCTGCTGGGGTCCAGCCAATTAGGACTGGGCAAGAAGGGCTGGACACGCCCTGGAGCCCTCCTGTGGCCCCTCCCCCACCCTGATTGTGCACCAGTGGGGTACCTTAGCCTGGCCTGCACCCTCTTGCAATCCAGGACGCTTTGGGAGATGTTGGAGAGCTGGTTTCAGGCCAATCCCCACAGGCCAGGCCAAGGGACTCGACTGGTGCATGAATCTGTGCACCAGCTCTCTAGTTGGTCACTATATTAAAATTTAAATATGACTTCTCCTTTGGAGCTGTTATTGGATTTTTGAAAAAATCTTCACCTGAGGCTATTTTCTCCATTGTTTTTCACTGAGTTGGGGGGCGGGGAGAAAGCAGGAGAGAGAGAGAGACAGAGAGACAGAGAGAAAGATGAGGGGGGAGGGGAAACATAAACATGAGAGAGATGTGCAACTGTCGCTGGGAATCATACCCACAACCGAAGTATGTGCCCTGGCTGATATTTGAACCCATGACCCCTCGGTCTGCAGGCTGACACTCTAAGCACTGAGCAAAACTGGCCAGGGATGTCTTCACATTTTAGAAAAGCCATTCAATTTCCTTTTATTAGCCCTCGGTACTTTCCCTTGAAATGCTAACATGGTTTTTATTTTCCTGTCTGGATTCTGATGGATTTGTGTCCTCCATCCCTGTGCAATCATTTAGGGACAGCAGGAATTATACCCAGGAAATATACATAACTAATTTTTTCAAAATACTGTTAAAGTGCTTGCCAGCCTGTCTACCACACAATCTCTCTCTGCAGGAATTGAGAGCCACCCTCACACTCTCATCCATGTTTCATATTTTCTACCTTCCTAAGTTTTGACATTTGGGTATAAAATGATGCTTCACCTTGGTTTTTATGTGCTTCTTTCCCTGATGTTTTAGTTTTCTTTTTTAAATAAAAGTGTTACTCTTTTAGGACTCAAGTTTTTGCTGTCTATCTTTACTGCTTACTTTTAAATTGTGTTCCCTATCTTATTACTGCTGATTTACAGAAGTTTGCTGTGTTAGACTTTTGCCAATTTTAGAGTTCACAAGTATTTACTCCCAGTCTATTATCTGCCCATTATCTTAGTCACTGTGTACTTCTTTGAAAAGAAATCCTTAATTTTATGTAGTGAAATTCAATGATTTTCTGCTGCATTCATTTAATTTCTATAGAATTACAAATATAGTACAGCAGGGCACACACACACACACACTCACACACACACACACACACACACTCACACACACACACACTCACACACACACACACTCACACACTCACACACTCACACACACACACACACACTCACACTCACACACACACACACACTCACACATACACACACACACACACACACACACACACACACACACATTTTAATCTTGTTTATAGTGACCAAAAAACTGTGCCCTTCCCTGTTATTTCCCCCAAATCCTGCATCTTCAGTAGAAGAAAGGCTGAATACCCTGAGAAAAAATATCGTGTCAGACAGCTATTTTTAAAAAGTGAGACACGCCTGTATATATTGCATTCAACAGAAAGAGCCAAGTGTAATGCGTACAAGATCCAATTTTGGTTAAAAAATTGCTTCACCACTATCTACATTCATTTATAAGAACCAGGAAAAGATGAGGAAGGATACCCAGGAGGCTGTAATATTTTATTGAATTTATTGAGTGATAAAATTACACAGGTTTCAGGCGCACAATTCTACCACCATCTGTATACTGTGTTGTGTGCTCACTATCCCAAGTCGAGCCCTTGTCCCTCACCATTTATTCCTATGCTTTTCTCCACCGCCCCTCACCCCTCTCTCCAGGAATCACCGGACCGGTGCCTGTGTCCATGAGGTTTTTCTTTTGTGCTCAATCCCCCATCCCACACCCAGCCCCTCACCACCCGAGAGCTGTCAGCCTGCTCTCTATGAATCTGTCTCTATTTTGTTGTTAGTTCATTTTGTTCTTTAGATTCCACATGTGAGTGACATAATTCTATACAATAAAGAGTAATATGCAAATTGACCATCATTCCAACAGACAAGATGACTGCCCCCATATGGACATAAAATGGCCGCCACAAGATGGCCAGCAGAGGAGAGCTGTTGGGAGGGACCAGGTCTGCAAAGGAGGGCAATTAGGGGTGACCAGGCTGGCAGAGGAGGGAAGTTGGGGGTGACCAAGCCTGTAGGGAACAGCAATTGGAGGGGAACCAGTCCTGCAGGGGAGGGTAGTCAGAGGCAAACAGGCTGGCAGAGGAGCAGTTAGGCATCAATCACGCTATCAGGGGAATTGTTAGGGGGTGATCAGGCTGGCAGGCAGAAGCAGTTAGGGGCAATCATGCAGGCAGGCAGGCGAGCAGTTGGGAGCTGGCAGTCCTGGATTGTGAGAGGGATGTCCCAGATTTGAGAGGGTGCAGGCTGGGCTGAAGGACACACACATATACACCCTGTGCACAGATTTCATGCACCAGGCCTCTAGTATGGGGATAAAAGTCTATTGCTTTAAAACTGGTTCTTCCATGGGAGGAAGTTAGTTTCAATTTGAGAGTTCTCTTCTGTCCTGTTTGAGAGCTCTCTGTGAGCTTTCAACTGTCTGATATGAAACATTGCTTACAAGTTGGCCTCTGCTTGCTTTCCTATCTTTTGGGGAGTTGTTTAATCATTGCTGTTTGGGGCATAGAGGGAATCCTCTGTCTCCACCAGGAGGGCTTTGTGCCTGTTAGATCTTGTCAATGTCATTCACAGTACCAATTGCTGTGAGGTCAGATTCTAAGGCTAGTGTCCCAGTTCCTCCTCTTAGAGCAGTGATCACAACCTTTCGGACCTCACAGGCCACCTGTGGACCATGGGCCACTGGTTGGCCATTGCTGTTTTAGAGGATTTAGTTTGAGAGTAATTGTTTGTTTGAACTTTGTCTTTGCTTTAAACATTGTTTTTGTTTCTGTTTTGACATGAGCAGCTATGCCTTGATCTCATCAGAGTCCATGAAATCGCATTTTAGCTGGCAGTCCAACTTACAGCTTTACACCAATAACTAATTGAAATTGTGTTGCCAAAGGTCTGGTAAATGGGATAAAATCTCTTACTTGCAAGCTTTCATTATGTTATTTAACTTCCATGTCTTTGTGTTTTTTCAGTCTTTTTCTTGTGATTGATTTCTATTTTCATACCATTATGGCCAGAAAAGATGCTTGATATGATTTTTTAAAATTTAATCTTTATTGTCCAGTTTATTAATTACATTGTTCCCCCTTTTCCCCCCCTATAGCTCCCCTCCACTCTGTACCCATCCCACCTCCGCCCTCACCCCCCACACTGTCCTCTCCCATAGTTGCATGATTTTTGTCCAGTCTCTTGCTGCACCTCCCACACCCCTTTTATCCCCAAGAATTGTCAGTCCATTCCTTCTCTATGCCCATGATTCTGTTATATTCACCAGTTTATCCTGTTCATCAGATTTTTAATTCTCTTGTTTTTTATATTCATTTGTTGATAGATGTGTATTTGTTGTTCATAATTTTTATTTTTACCTTTTTCTTCTTCCTCTTCTTAAAGAATATCTTTCAGCATTTCATATAATATTGGTTTGGTGGTGATGAACTCCTTTAGCTTTTTCTTAGCTGCAAAGCACTTTATCTGACCTTCAATTCTGAATAATAGCTTTGCTGGATAGAGTAATCTTGGTTGTAGATTCTTGTTATTCATCACTTTGAATATTTCTTGCCACTCCCGTCTGGCCTGCATAGTTTCTGTTGAGAATCAGCTGACAATCGTATGGGTGCTCCCTTATAGGTAACTAACTGTTTTTCTCTTGCTGCTTTTAATATTCTCTCTTTATCTTTTGCTCTTGGCATTTTAATTATGATGTGTCTTGGTGTGGTCCTCTTTGGATTCCTATAGTTTGGGGTTCGGTGTGCTTCTTGGACTTTTAAGTCAATTTCTTTCACCAGGTGGGGGAAGTTTTCAGTCACTATTTCTTCAAGTAGGTTTTCATTATCTTGCTCTCTCTCTTTTTCTGGCACCCCTATAATTCGGATGTTGGTATGCTTGAGGTTGTCCCAGAGGCCCCTTACACTATCTTCAATTTTTTGGATTCTTTTGGCTTCTGGCTTTTCCGGCTGAGTGGATTTTGCCTCTTTGTATTTCAAATCTTTGACTTGGTTCTTGTGGTCCTCTGGACTGCTTTTAGGTCTTCGTATAATATTTTTTATTTCAGACAGTGTATGCTTAATTTATAGTTGGTCCTTTTTTATATCTTCATAGGTCTCGTTCATTTCCTTGTAGTTCTCATTAAGTTCATCGGTCTTTTCTAGGAGCTTCTTGAAAAACCTTATTACTGTGGTTTTGAACTCTATGTCTAGCCATCTTTTTTTCTCCATTTCTTTCACACCTGATTTCTTTCCATGTCTCTGCATGGTGGCTGCTTTCCTGAGTTGGTCGATTAGCTTTGTGTGGTAGATGTCCTCTAAGGGACAGTGGCTCAGCCTCCCCAGTTACCTGAGGTGGATACTCTTGGTGCAGCCCTTTATGGGTTGCACAGTCTTGTTGAAGTTAAGTCTAGATTATTGTTGTTAGCACTAGGAGGGTTTGACCTCCAGGCCAAGTGGCTGTGAGGGTCAGCTGTGCTCAGGTTGGATGGGCGGAGTCTCCGGGCTGAGCAGGCGGCATCAGCTCCACCCTATGTGGCACCTGGTCTGTGTGCCAGGTAGTAATGGCTGCAAGCACCTCTGAGAGAAAGCTGCCGCTAAGCTCTACCTGCTGCAGGAGGGAGGCTTGGGTTTCCCTAGCAACAGAGGAAGCCAAGTTTTCCACCTGCCATTGCTGGCCTAGGTCTCCACTCAATACTACAAAGTTTCAATAATAAAAGATACAGAAATGGTGGAAGCCACTGAGCTGGAGAGAACAGAGGCTTGGGTTTCCCTGGCAGTGGAGGAAGCCAAGCTTTCTGCCTGCTGTTGCTGGCCTAGGCCTCCACTCTAGGCTACAAAGTTTCAAACAGAAATAGCTGCCGCCACAGAGCAAGCAGAAGGCTTGGCTCCACTCCAGGCTACAAAGTTTCAATTGTAGACATAGATTAATCCCAGATCCCAGGGCCTCTGCTTGGTTCCCTGGGGGCGTGGCCAGCCTGCAAATCACCACAGGCCTCTCGCCCAGGCTGACCCTCAACCCAAGGGAACCCCCACCCTGATCTGGGACACCCTTCAGGGCAAACCAGCTGGCCCCCACCCATACACCAGGCCTCTATCCTATCTAATAAAAGAGTAATTTGCAATTTGACCATCACTTTAACACACAAGAGGGCTGCCCCCATGTGGTCAAAGATCCTGACCTCATGTGGACACAAGATGGCCACCACAAGATGGCCAATTCGGGAGGACTGTTGGGAGGTTCCAGTTCCTGCAAGGGAGGGCAGTTGTGGGAGATCAGGCCAGCAAGGGAGGGACCAGGCCTGCAAGGGAGAGCAGTTGGGGGCGATCAAGACTGCAGGAGAGGGCAGTTAGGGGTGATCAGGCCAGCAGAGGAGGGAAATTGGGGGCAAACAGGCTGTCAGGGGAGCAGGTAGGCATCAATTAGGCTGGCAGGGTAGTGGTTAGGAGGTGATCAGGCTGGCAGGCAGAAGCAGTTAGGGGCAATCAGAGAGGCAGGCAGGTGAGCAGCTTGGAGCCAGCAGTCCTGGATTGTGAGAAGGATGTCCGACTGCCTGTTTAGGCCCGATCCTGGTAGGATCAGGCCTAAAAAGGCAGTGGGACATCCCTCAAGGTTTCCCAGATTGGAGAGGGTGCAGGCTGGACTAAGGGACATCCCCTGGCCCCCACGCATGAATTTTGTGCACTGGCCCTCTAGTGTAAACAATAAAGACAGATAACATTCCCCACTAAAGCTTTGAGTCACCAGGGAAACACGTGAGAAGTTTAGAAGGATTAAAACAAACAAACAAACAAAACAAAACAGAAACAAACGTGAACACTGGCACATGCCACATTTACACCACAGGATACCCTGCGTTCACCCAACCAGCTTCCATTGCGCAGAGTTGCAGAGCAAGTCCCCGGGCAGAGTCAGTAGAAAACTGCCTAGGAACGCCTCTCTTCTGCCTTTGTCCAAGCCGGCCGCACTCGGACCCTTAGCCAGTCCGAGTTCCTCCTGGGAAGTCCCAGAGGTGGTGAACGCCAGCCAGAAGCCTTTCTCTGGTGACCCGAGCTCTGCCGAGGTAGATACCCACGCAGGGCAGGACTAGCTCCCTCTTCTGCCCCCAGGGCAGGCCAGGCCTCACACCCCTTTCCCGGGGAAAACAGTTTTACAATCTGGTTTTGACTTCCCTCCCAGGAAGTCCCAGAAAGGTATTTCTTGCCTCTTTGGGGTCCAGTGGAGCACGGACCCGCACAGTCCCTCCGGGCCTGAGTTCAGGGACCAGCGATGGCACACCTTCCCTGGGTCCCAGAGCCCGAGGCCAGTGCCCCCCAGTCCGCTCTTGTCAGCAGTGGCCTAAGAACCAGTTCAACGGACCTTTCTCGGCCAACGCACCAAATGCGCAGAATGCGCGGGAGAAGGCTCAGCCAGCACTCCCAGGAGGAAAGTTTAACCTTTATTTCGCAGATCTGCTAGTCCCGGGACTCCGGATCCAAAGCCTGAACTGAACTTGAGGGGAGGCCCTGACCTCCTTGAGGGTCCCCAAAGCTCCACCCAAGTGAGCTGTTGCGGGGTCCCTGGGGTCAGGCTCTACAGCTCCACACACGTCAGAGTGGGGAAGTGAGGCTACAGTTTTAAACAGATACTGAACTAGGTTGCAAGCCCCCCATTTTCCTTTTCAGCTTGACCTTTACATGTGGCTTTGCCCTCCTCTGCCAGGCGGCTGGCCCTCTGGCATTGTGCAAGGCTCTTGGGATAGCTGGCGTGGCCGTGCACCCTCAACCCCACACTCTGCTCAGCAGATCCTGACCAGGAACAGGGGTGCACATCACACCCCTGACCGTCTGGCTGGGGGACTGGTCACATGTCAGGTGAGGGCTTAGTGGCTCCACCGCATACCTTGTGGTGGGCTGAGGGCCGTCCCCTCCTTCATAAGTCTCCCTGCTGCCCACCCCTAGCAACAGAGCATCTCTTTTGGGGGAGGGGGTGGACCTCAGGACTGCCAGGAAGAGGAGGCTGGGACCACAAGTCTTCACAGGGCTGTCCGAACATGTCCACCAGAGGTCTTTCAAGCCCATACTCTGCCCCAGACCCTGTCAGCACAGCCTGGGGTCTATGGTGTGGAAACGGCTGCCACACCCACTCTGCCCCAAGGCCACGCCGTTCCCAGGCCTGCGTTTTGGCAGAAGCCCCCCCTGAGAGGCGGTGGGGGCCTGGACATGCCCCGTATCCCAAAGTGTTTATACCAACACTGTGGTTCACAATGTGCTGTACCCGTTGTCAACTCTGACTCACATTTGTGCTGCTGACTGGCATCCCAGCTATCATTAGAAAGCTATCCACTGGGACCGGAAAGATCCAGAAAGGGGGCTCATGGGGCTGCAGAAACCAGCCGGTCTCAGGGCGGGGCAGGACCGTCTGCAGAATGGCAGGGCCTCCGGGCTCTGCCCCCCACAGCCTGTTGGGGCTGTGAGGGCTCCCAGGCACCTGGTGGCAGACACCTTCAGCACTTGAGACACCAGTGAGCGGGGTTCTCCCTGAGGACGGACAGGCTGCCCAGCAAGGTAACCGCCGCATCCTGAGCCACGTGCCACCTGTGTGGCTGGAGGTGCTGGGCCCTGCCGGGCTGCAGGCCCACAAAAGGAGAAGGTCTCCTGAGCCTTGTGGTCACTGTGGCAGGTACCAGATCACGGGGTCATGCCGGGGCCAGCCGGCATCAGGCGAGCAGTCCCTGAAAGGGGGGCGAGGCTTACGGAAAGACAGAGATAGGAAGATGGATAGAAATAAGGAAGAAACAAAAGATATGGGATCAGGAGGTCCACAAAGCCCTCTTTAGGACTGCGGCCCGAGTTTATTTCACTCCACTCTTTTAAACAGTTCTGGTTACATATTACACAATTTCTTGTTCCCCAAACAACAAAGCTACATTCTATTGTAAACATGTTTCCCCATTAAACCCCTTATCTTAACTAACTTCCTTAGGCTATATGTCCATCCAAGACACCACCTAAATCTTTTCCCATTTTCCCATAGATGTTTGGCTATTTACAATGTTATGTGCTGGAGGGCAGTATTGTTTGCTAAACTACAATTGGAGGTAACCATTGGTGGTGGTGGTGGGGGAGGGCCAGAAACCATAACTAATCTTTAGGGCAGACGGGCCAAGGCCCGCCCTCTCGGGGGACTTTGTTCCCGAGGGTGCTCTCCGCGGGGTCACCGTGTGCAAAGCGGTGGGCAGGGCTGCAGAGGGCGTCTGTGGTCTCTCCTCCTCTTCCTTCTCCTCCTCCTCCTCCTCCTCCTCCTCCAGCTCCCTGAGCCTCATGTCTCCCCAAACAGAAGGCCTATAGAATTAAGCAGCCCTGGCAGCCCTTGGTTATTTTCCGTTCCCTCCAGGTGTTGCCTTCTCAATAGGCGGTCCCCCACCCCAGGAGGACCTCATGCAACGTCCTTGGCTCAGCCCCCATGGTGGGTCAGTCCTCTCCGCTCCACTCTGTGTGCTCATAGGCTGAGCGAGCAGGCGGTGGTGTGTCTTACTTCCCGGCATAAGAATGTGGACTAGAGTTCCAAGGACAGGGACATATGTCTTCATTGCCCACAGGTGCAGCCACCAGCCATGAGCGGTTGTGGTTCCAGCCTCCCCTTCTATGCAGTCCTTGAGGTCCACCCTACCCCAAGATTCTGGCCAGACCAGCTCTCTCCTCATGGGTTGGGGGCACTCCTAGCAGGCAAATGATCTGGGTCCAATGAGGTCCCTCAGCTCTGTTCTGGCCCCAAGCACCCCACCCCTCTCCTCTCCTGCATCCTGTCTTGGCACACAGACTTCCCTTCCCCCACCCGCCCCTCATCCAGGCACACAGACTCACCTTAGGGATTTCCACCCTCCCCTCACCGACCCGTCTCATTCAGACTCACCTTAGAGATTTCCATCTCTCTTTTTCTGTGTGGTTCTCTGGGCTCTCACTTTCATAAGAGGCCAAATAAAGACCTCGTCAGAAAATGAAGTGAAATTACACAATTATGGTTGATGACAATAACCTGTTCTACACTCAAGAGTCTGACCTACTTTTTGGTTTTAAAATGAAACTTGTGGTAGGGAGATAATTGTAGATTCACATGCAGTTGTAAGAAACAACACAGAGAGGTCCGTGTACCCTTTACCATGTGTCTCCAAATGGCCATCACTTGCAAAACTATAGGACGATGGCCACGGGGATACTGACCCTGCTACAGTCAAATGCTGAGCATGCATCACCACTAGAACCCCTCATGTTGCCCCTCAGTAGCCACATCCATTTCCACCCATTTCTTAACTCCTGGCAACCACTAATCTGTTCTCCATATCTAAATTTTATCATTTCAAGAATCCTATCTAATAAAAGAGTAATTTGCAAATTTACTGTCACTCCAATACACAAGATGGCTGCCCCCATGTGGTCAAAGATGGCTGCCTGCTTGTGGACACAAGATGGCCACCACAAGATGGCAAGGGAGGGCAGTTGTGGGCACTCAGGCCAGTAGGGGAGGGCAGTTGGTAGGGACCAGGCTGGCAGGGGAGGGCAGTTAGGGGCAACCAGGCCTGCAAAGGAGGACATTTAGGGGCAACCAGGCCTGCAGGGAAGGGCAGTTAGGGGTGACCAGTCTGCAGGGGAGGGTAGTTGAAGGCGATCAGGCCTGCAAAGGAGGACATTTAGAGGCAACCAGGCCTGCAGGGGAGAGGAGTTAGGGGTGACCAGGCCAGCTGGAGAGGGCAGTTAGCAGCAATCGGGCTGGCAGAGGAGCAGTTAGATGTCGATCAGGCTGACAGGGTAGTGGTTAGGGGGTGATCAGACTGGCAGGCAGAAGTGGTTAGGGGCAATCAGTCAGGCAGGCAGGTGAGTGGTTGGGAGCCAGTAGTCTTGAATTGTGAGAGGTATGTCCGACTGCTGATTTAGGCCTGATTCCTTGAGGGGTCCCAGATTGGAAAGGGTGCAGGCTGGGCTGAAGGACAGCCCCCACACTGTGCACAAATTTTGTGCACCAGGCCTTTAGTGTTATATAAATCATTTTTCACTCAGCAGAATTCGTTGGAGATTTGTCCATGAGGTGGTATATCAACACTTTACTTCTTTGTGCTGAATAGCATTCCATCGTGTGGATGGACTAACCATTGTTTTACCATTGACTCTTGAAGGAGATCTAGGTTATTTCCAATGTTTGGCTATAACAAACTAAGCTGCTGCAAACATTGCTATATGGGTTTTTGTGTGGATGTGTGTATATATTTCTCTAGAATAAATATCCAAGAGTGGAATTGCTGAGTCGTATTTTGATTTATAAGAAACTCTTTGTTTAGTTCCACATCTTAAAACATTTTCTGTGTGTTTTTTTCATAGTTTTACATTTGAGTGTGTGATACTTTTGTTATTTTTTGCATAAATATTAAGATTTAGATCAAGGTTCATTTTTGGGCCTATGGATGTCCAAATGATCAAATAATTGGGCATATTTGTGTGGGTCTATTTCTGGGATCCCTGTTCTGTCCCATGGACATAAGTCCTGCAACACCACACTGTCCCTATTACTGTGGCCATATAATATTGGCCTTAATATTGGGTAGAATGATTCCTTCCATCTTATTTTATCCTCCCAAAATTATTTCAGCTATTCTAGTTCCTTTCTTGCTCCATATAAATTTCAGAATAAACTTGTTTATAACCACAGAAAGAGAAATCTTGCTGGGATTTTGGTAGGAATTACATTAAACCTGTACTTAAATTTAAGGAGGAAAATTAGTGTCTTTGCTATGTTGAGTCTTTCAATTCAATTGATCTCAAAAGAGATTGATTCCCTTTTATTCTTATTTTCTGAGAGTTTTGTGCAGGCATGGGTATTAAAATTTGTGAAACGCTTTTTCTGCATAGATTGATATAATCAAGTGATTTTTCTCCATTAGCCTGTTAATATAGTGAATTACACTTATTGATTTTATTTTTTATTTTGAAATATTAAACAGCTTTGCATCTCTGTAATAAACCTACTGGTCATGATTATAATTATTTTTATAAATTGTCAAATTCTATTTGTGAATAGTTTGCTAAGGAATTTTTGCATCTGTATTCATGAGGAATATTGGTCTTTATTAGTCTCTTTATCTTGTTTTGGTATCTTAAAATGAATTAAGAAGTTACCTCTTCTATTTTTTAAAAGAGATTGTGTAGAATTGGTATTAATTCTTCTTTAAATGTTTAATAGAATTCTCTAGTGTAACCATGTAGGCTTAGTGATTTCATTTTGGGGTGTTTTGAAATTACAAAATCAATTTCCTCAATTATTTTTTACTAGAGGTCCAATACATGAAGATTTGTGCAAGAATGGGCCTTCCTTCCCCTGGCTGCCGGCACTGCCTTTGCTCTAGCTGGAGCTGCCTATCCACTCTGCAGCCGCCTTTCCACTCTGGAGCTGCCTTTATGCCTGCCCATGCTGCCCAGAGGCCCAGAGCAGCTGGGGTGGTGTGGAACGCCTGCATTGTTGCCATGGCAATGACACAAGTGTCCCACCCTGCCCCCGTCTGCTTGGCACCTCTAATACAACTAGTGTTGAGTGTATGCAAATTAACCCACCATCTTTGTTGGGTTAATTTACATACTCACTCCTGATTGGCTAGTGGGTGTTGCAAAGGTACGGTCAATTAGCATGTTACTTTTTTATTAATGTAGATTTCCCTAAAAACTATTTTTTTAAATTTTTATTTAGAAGTGTGGTGCTTAGACTCTAAGTGTTTGGAGATATTTCCTGTTATCTTACACTAGAACTCCAGTGCATAAAATTTGTGCATGAGGGTGTGGTGGAGTATTCTTCAACCCAGCCTGCACCCTCTCCAACCTTGGACCCCTCGAGTGATGTCCAACTGCTCAGTAGGAACGGGTCTAAATGAGCAGTCAGACATCCCTCTCACAATCCAGGACTGCTGGCTCCCAACTGCTTGCCTGCCTGCCAGCCTGATAACCCCTAACCACTTCCCTGCCAGCCTGATTGATGTCTAATTGCTCCCCTGACAGCCTGTTTGCCCCTAACTGTCTTCCCCTGCAGGCCTGGGTCCCCCTCCCACCAACTGCCCTTCCATGAAGGCCCAGTCACCCTCAACTTCCCTCCTCTGCCAACTTGGGCACCCCTAACTGCCCTCCCCTGCAGTTTTGATCACCCACAACTGCCATCCCTTGCAAGCCTGGTCCCTCCCCTGCTGGCCATCTTGTGGTGAACATCTTGTGTCCACATGGGAGCAGGACCTTGTGTGTTGGAGTGATGGTCAATCTACATATGAATTTTATTAGGTAGGATTACTGATTTCTAGTTTGATTCTATTGTGATCAGTGAATAAACTCTGTATTATTTCAATTATTTTAAGTTCTTGCTGCTTGTTTTATGTGCTCAGGATATGATCTATTTTGGCATATATCCTGTGGGCAATTGAAAAAAGTGTACTTTGTAAATGTGTAGTTGTATGGAGTATTCTATAAATGTAGATTTGATGGCATTGGTGAACTATTCTATGACTTTGCTGATTTTCTCTCCAGTTGTTCTATCAATTATTGAGAGAGGGGTATTGAAGTCTCTAACTGTAATTGTGGATCTGTTTATATCTTTTTCTGTTATACCAGTTTATGCTTCATAACTTTTGCAACTCTATTGTTTGGTGGATACATCCTCAGGATTGCTATGTCTTCGTGGAAGATTTACCCTCTTATTATTATACTAGAGGCTTGGTGCACAAAATTCATGCCTCTAACTGTCCTCCCCTGCAGGCCTGGTTGCCCCCAACTGCCCTCCCCTTCAGGCCTGGTCACCCCCAATAACCCTCCCCTGCAGGCATGGTAATACCCGACTGCTTTCCCCTGCTGGCCTGATTGCCCCTAACTGCCCTCCCCTGCAATCCTGGTCACTCCCTACTGCTTTATTGCTCTTCCATGCAGGCCTGAGTCTCCCCGAACTGCCCTCCCCTGCCAGCCATCTTGTTGTGGCCATCTTGTGTGTTGGAATGATGGTCAATTTGCATATTACCTTTTTATTATACAGGATAAAGTCCTCTGTCTCCGAAAATTTTCTTTTCTCTGAAGTATACTTCATCTGATATTAATGTTGTGATTACTATTTTCATTTGATTAATGTTCCCCCATTTTAACTTTTTTTTTCTTAATCCTCACCCAAAGATATTTTTTAATTGATTTTTAGAGAGAGAGGAAGAGAGAGAGACACTGATATGGGAGAGAAACATCTATTGGCTGGTTGTCTCATGCATTCACCCTGACTGGGGACTGAACCTGTCACCTAGGTATATGCCCTGACCAAGAATTGAACCAGCAACATTTTGGTGTATGGGAAAACACTAGAACCAACTGAGCCACATGGCCAGGGCCCCATTTTTAACTTTTTAACCTGTCTGTGTTGTTATATTTGAAGTTGGCTGCTTATTGGCAGCATATAGTTGGGTCATGATTTAAAATTTTAAAAATTTTATTTTAGAGAGGGAGGACGAGAGAGAGGGAGGAAGGGAAGGACAGAAGAAGGGAGGGAAATATGGAGAGAAAGAGATGAAAGAGAAACATCTATTGGTTTCCTCTTGTATGCACCCCAAGTGGGGATCAAACCTAACAATCTAGGTATGTGCCTGACCTTCTGGTGCATGGGACAATGCTCCAACCAACGGAAATTAAAGTGGCCAGGGCAGGTCATGCTTTTTAATTTACTCTGCCAATGTCTTTTACCTTTTACTTGGTATATTTAGACCATTTACATTTAGTATAATTATTGATGTGTTAGGGCGTGAGTCTGCTATTTTATTTATTTGTTTGTTTGTTCTCTCTGTGTTTTGATTCTGTTTTATTTTTTGTCTTCCTATGGGTCACCTGAACAACGTTTTAAAATTAAATTTTGATCTATCTAAATTCCTGAAAGATAATTTCATTGAATATGGAATTCTGGGTTGATATTTATTTTCTTTCAGCATTTGAAAAATGTGCCATTGCCTCTGGCCACTATCATTTCTGATGAGGAATCTGATGGCATTTGGATTGTTTCCCCCTTTAAGGTAAAGTGTCACGGATTTCTCAGTGCTGTAAGAGGATCAGTTTGTGTTGAGTCACCCAGTTTGAGGTGATTTGTTTCAGCACCAATAAGGAACTGATACAACTGTGTTGAGCGTAGTCCTAACTGAAGTAAGTCTCACTTGGCATTGGGAAGTGGGCTCTCTCATTCCCCACTTTCTAGGTGCAGCAGATCAGGCTCAGAAAAGGTGAAGCACCTGCCCAGGGTTAGACAACACACAAGTACACACTCTCATGAGCTTTAGAAAGGCCCTAACATGAGCTCTGGGAAGGCGGTTCTTAGCATCACCCCTGCTTTTCTGAAGAGGAAGTGGGGTAAGACAGATTTACAATTCCAAACTCTCTCTAGGGGGAAGCCTGGGCCTGGGGGACTCCACCTGCAGCTCCGCAGGCTCTGGGGGCAGGCAGCCAGGCAGGGGGTTGGGGGGCAGCCTTTTCTGCTCCTTCCCAGAGCCAGCAAACATGGGCATTGTGTGTTGTGCTCAAAGCTGGGGCCCTAAATGGCAATGCAACTAAGAGGCCACATGAGCATCTTATGGCCCAGGAGTCAGTGAGGCAGGGCACCTTACCGTCCTCACTAAAGACGGGGGCAGTGCACAGGTATGGGTGATGCTGGGGTCTTGCTCGAAGGGATACTCAATTGTTTCCATGTGATGAACTCTCCAACCTGCTTGGCCAGCTCCAAAAATTTCTGCCAGGGTCACTGAGACACAGGATGGTAGCACTCCACTCCCCGGGCCTCGACATTCCCTGAGAGAGAGAGGGCTGGCCCTCCAAGGCTTTCTCATCACCTCTGGGCGAGCAAGTTGGCACTCGGGGCAATAAATGGCATCGCCAGCATCAGGCAACCTGGGTGTGCATCACAGCCCTTCATCCCCTCTGAGGCAGCAGCCACACCGACACCTGAGCCTCTCTAGCCCCTGGACAGGGACAGGGGCTATGGCCCTCAGTAGCCAGTGCCTCTAGCTAGAGGTGGCTTCCCTCTGGCACCTGGGAACCAGACCTCCCTTGTAGCCCTGGCTTCATCTGGTCTAATTAGCATATTATGCTTTTATTATTGTAGATGTGGCTGTCCCTACTTATGGCAAGTTTGTTTATTTAAAGAACTAGAGGCCTGGATGGGGCCTATACAGCCAGGCTGGGGGAGAGGGGGGAGGGCTGCAGATAGTTGGTGGGCTGGCCCTGCCCTGTCATCAAACTTCCAGTTGAACTCCAGGTCAAGGGGACAATTATAGGATATGCAAATAAATTTAAATAAATGTATTTAAATAAATAAGAAAATTCACTGATGTAGAATTTTTTAAAGTGAAATTTAAATACATTTATTTAACTAGAAAAATACGTGCTTACTCAGAGAAGGATTTTGAATAAATAGCAGCACCAAATCCTGACAGTGGGAGCCCCATTCCTGGTCTCCTGTGATTAGCCCTGGGGCAACTCCGCCCCCACGGGTTCCACCCTGAATCTGGGGCCCTGAAAGCATCTTGCCTGTCAGCCTCATTCTAAAGACCAACTAAGAAGGCAAAAGACAGGATCCCCTGCCTGGTGGGTGTCGGGGCAGCCTGAAGAGGGGGCTCCCAGCCCCCGGGCCCCTGTGGCCTCTCTCAAGCCCGGCCTCTGCCATGACACCTCCAGCCTGGACTGCCCTGCCTGCTGGACTGGCTCTCCCCGTCACACTGGTCCTTGGGGTGACCAGGCCTGCTGGGTGTCTGTGTGCCTACGGGGTCCCGTCACTGGAGGGCACCTGCAGAGCCCTTCCCCAGCTGCCCAGCACGTTCTCCTGGACCCGCTGTGCTGCCTGGTGCAAGTCTGGTTTCACTGGAGGAGAGACTGAGGCTCAGAGCAGGGCCAGCCCAAGACTGACGGCCCTTGGAGTTGAAGGCTGAGTGGAGCCAGCACCAGGGGGACTGGCCCTCTTGTGGGAGAAGAGCCCCCTTCCTGCAGATTTGGGGTACCACTGCTGCGTGGTGTGCTCTGCCTGTCTGACTCAGTGACTGCCTGCTGTCAGCCCCGAACCACAGCTACTTAGAGCCATGTGTGCTGGGTGGCCTGTGTGGGGGCCGAGGGACAGAGTGGAGCAGCCTTGCCTGGCTCTGAGGAGCGTGGGGACTGGAGCAGTGTGACCACGGGATGCCCCACCTATTTTGCAGGGTCTCCCTCTGCCTCTGAGGTCAGGGGGCTCCTGGAGGAGAGGACACTAGAGCTGACCATGGTGAAAGTCCCTTGTGCCCATTCTGCCCTCCATCTACTTCCTTCCGTTGCCCGGGGCCCTCTTTGGGGGCCTCCCCTGGCCCCCTGCACTGTGCCCTGCACTGCCTGTCAGCACCTCACGAGTTGTCAGCCTGGTGCTCTTCGAGGGCTGGAAAGAACTCTGCCTCACGCGTGCTGGGCTGAAGCCTGCAGAGTGGAAACCAACCCCAGGGGAGCCTCGGTTTCCTGCAGAGGATGTGGGTGGGGAGACCCACCTGCCCTGGCATTGTGGTGAGCTGTGGCCAGGCCAGCACTCCTGCTGGTGGAGCGGTGATGTCCTGTCTGACCCCTGGTCCTGGGCCCTACCTCAAAGTTGACGTGTCCATTGGGGAGGCGGCTGGCACAGCCCTCGTGGAGGAAGTAGATGTCTTTGATGAGCAGGCTGAAGCAGGGAATGACGATCTGGAAGGGACAGCGTAGGTCAGCCCTTGCCAGCACCCCCAGCCTGGGACCTCGGGTGCATCCTTAGGCCACACAGGGCAGGCGAGACTTCCTGGGCGCAGCTGGCGGCCTTAGCTGGGCCTTGGGGCTGTGTGGGGTCCAGGCTGCTTAGTCTGCACCAGGGGGACAACGTGGAAACCACAAAGAGAGGGGCACAGGCCTCTCCCTGAGGCCAGACTGTCTCCAGGCCCCAGCAGGTCCCAGCGCCGACTGAGCTTCTACTGTAGATGGTGCTGGTGGCCCTGGAACATTTCCTCCCTGTCCTGCTGGGGGGACGGACGGAGCACGCTGAGCACAGAGTCCATCCATATGGCGCCGGGTCACCTGTGGCCTCCTTTTACATACACGTGTAACAGCTTGTCGTCGTATGTCCTTCTTGGTGCTGAAGACCTGGACTCGCTGTGCGATGGGGAGGCCGAGCTCGTGGCCGCGGTTGCCCAGCTCACCCTCCTCACTGCCGGCCGAGCTCTCTCTCCGCCCTGCTCTGCGGAGCCCTGGAGAACCAAGACCCCTGCTCTCAGCTCAGGCCACCCTGGAGAAGCAGCCGGCTCTCCCCTGGGTCCTGGTTTAAACCGTGTCCCCCCAAAGATGTGTGGGTGTCCCAAATCCTGGTGGACCTTATTTGGAGCTAGTCCTTTAGGACAGAATCAAGTTACGATGAGGTCACACTGGTTGTGCGGGGTCTAATCCAGTGACGGATGTCCTAAAGACAGGGGACTTTGGACACACCGGGGAAGATGGCTGTGTGGAGGCGGAGGCAGGGATGGGAGCAACGTGGCCACTAGCCGAGGAGCTCCGAGGCCACCGAAGCTGGAAGGATCCTGAGCCTCCGGAGGGAGGCAGCCCGGGCCCTGCGTGCGGGCACAGCCCCGCACGAGGAATACTCTGTCCTCAGCTGCCGGCTGGTGTGCCAGCCCCAGGATGCCAGCACACAGGCTCAGCCCGCGTCCAGAGCTGGGCACATGCTGCCACGCCAGCCCGGCCCCCTGGGGACCAGACCCCAGGCCTGGACGTTCTGGTCCAGAGTGCTGAGCCCCATCCCTCCCCCATTCAAGTCAACTACGGCTTTGAGGTGTGGACCGGGGCGCGGACCGCTCCGCAAGCACAGAGCGTGGATGGCTCAGCGAGGCAGGGCAGAGGGGGACACCGAGGCCACGGAGTGGCAGGTCCTGGCCCAAAGTCACGGGCTGGTGACCACCAGGCCCAGGACCAGAGTAGCAGGGAGACAGGGACCCGGCGCCGCCTGGCTGCAGAGTGCTCAGTGCCGAGGCTGCGGCTCGGGGCGCACCCCGGGTTCCTGTCAGGCGCACAGCACCTGCCCCTTCAGTCCTGCTGTGCCGCGCAGAGCTGGAGGAAGCGGGGCGTGTCTGACACATTCAGGCCTGGTCTCAGGTGGCAGGACAGTCTCAGGAACAGCCACAGGGGGAGGAAGGCCTTGCGGCCCTGCGCTGCTTCAGTCCCCATCTGTGTCTGTGCTCCCAAGAGCCCCCCACTCACAGCCCTGTCACAGGAGCAACAGTGGCGGGCCCGGTGCCCCACTGCTGAACCAGCCAGCCCAGCCTGGAGGTCCCGGAGATGCCTCTGCAGAGTGGGCCTGTGACAAAGACAGGGTAGAGGTGAGGGGAGGGAGAGGGTGGGGCAGATGGGAGCCGGCCACAGGCAGGAAGAAAGCACAAGTGACCATTGAGACCTCCTGGCTTTAAAGTTTCAGCTGCAGGCACCGGGGAACTGTGAGGGCATCTCTCCTTCCTTCCTTCCTCCTTCCCTCCCTTCCTTCCTTCCTTCCTTCCTTCCTTCCTTCCTTCCTCCCTCTCTTCCTTCCTTCTTCCCTCCCTCCGTCCCTCCGTCCCTCCCTCCCTTCCCTCCCTCTCTCCCTCCCTCCCTTTCTCCCTTCCTTCCTTCCTTCCTTCCTTCCTTCCTTCCTTCCTTCCTTCCTTCCTTCCTCCCTTGCTCTCTTCCTCCCTCCCTCCCTTCTTTCCCTCCTCCCTTCCTTCCTTCCTTCCTTCCTCCCTCCCTCCCTCCCTTCCTTCCTCCCTCCCTCCCTTCCTTCCTTCCTCCCTCCCTCCCTTCCTTCCTTCCACCATTTCTTATATATATATCCATCTTTCTGTCCTTCCATCCATCATCCATCCATCCACCTACCCTCCAGCCTCCCATCCGGCTCTGAAACGGCCTCTGTGGGCCTAGCCCATGGTCCCTGTGTCTCTGAAGTTAGAGGAGAATGCAGTGAGCACACAGCTCTGTGAGTCAGCCACCTCCAGCACAGACCTAAACGCTCCGTGTCCCAGTGCCCCAGAGCCGGAAGAGGGCTCTGGGTGCGGGAACGGAAGCCCCAGTGTGTCCACTCTGCCCCAAGGCCACCTGCTTCAACACAGATGAGAGAAACAGTGCGGAGCACCAGGGTCATGTGACACCTGTGGCCAGTGCTGAGCAGCGTCACCCTCAGTCCACCTCCTGGGCCACCAGCCGGGACCCCGGGCCTGGCCTGGGAGTCAGGCACGGGAGGTGCGCGCAGATCACAAGGCTGAGCCGGACGGGCTCGGGTCTGATCCTGGCTCTCTGTCTGCCGGCCCTGGGGCCGGCCAAGTGCCATCTGCCCTCTGAGACTCAGTCTTCTAACCTGGGAAGTGGCAATGCTGAAACCACCCCATAGAACAGTCGCCAGAACCACACAGATGATGGAGGTTGAGTGGCCCTGTCCCCGCTGCCCTGTTTTCCAGCTTCCTGACTCGGAGGGCAGGGGAGTAGGGGGGCAGGCTGCCCGTGCTGGGGTTTGAGGTCTTACCTTGTTGAACACTGCCCCCTCCTCCCCAGCTCTCCTGGGACCAGAGTTGATGAACTGCCCACAGCTTGGACAGGAAGGGGCAGCTGATTAGGAGTGTGGGGGGTCTCGGCCTGCTCCCCAAACCTGACCTCTGGTATCCATCCAATACAACGCCAGAGTCACTGCATTTCAAGAACAGCCACTGAGAGCAGACCCCCACAAGCCACGCCGGGCCCTGCCACCCAAGTTCCCACCAAAGACCGGACCGAGGGCCCGGCCAGTCGTGGTGTTTCCCGCGAGCCATGCTGGCCACCGGCCGGCGACAGGCTCTAGGCCGGAGGATCCCCGTGGTCCGTGGCTGTGCCTGGCTCCTTGTAGCCGAGGCCGCTGGGAGAACGTGGAGAAATAGAATTGCTCGGGGCGAGCGAAGGCCCAAACGCTAACGCACAAGAACAGGTCTGTGGAAAGGCAGCGCGAGTGAGCAAGAAGCTTGGGTACAGCATCGCCAGGAATGGCGTGGGAGCTGAGGCCACGTCCGTGAAGGTACTGAGTGGAGAATAAGGAGGTGTGAGACCCTATGTTCTTTGGTCTGAAACAGAAGGGACTCCCACAGATGGAGCTGTTCAGGGATCAAAGGGGCCCACGTGGGGAGGGGACTGGAGAGCAGGCCTGGCTGCTGACGCAGAGGAGAGTGGGGGGGCCTGGGGGCTCTGAAGGACTGGCAGGTAGAAGAGGGAGCAGGATCACCCTGTGCGGCCCTCAGAGAGGACAACCCCAGAGGTGTGACTGCAGCTCCATAAGGAAGCACTGCTGATCAGCCGGGGCTGCTGCGGGTGGCCAGATCTGTCTGGGAAGGTGGTGAGTTCCCCACACTGGGGACGGGCAGCATGTCTTACAGATGCTATGGAAGTGCAGGGGGCTGGACCAGGTGACCTGGGAGTCAGCGTCCAGGTCCTCTGAGGCAGCCTTTGCCCTGACAAGGTGGTCCAGAGCAGCCAGAAGCCTGGAAGACCAGGCAAGCCTCTGACCTACCTTCTCCTGGCTGCTGTGGGCGGCCCCTCACAGGGCTGTCCTGTAGTTGCAGAAATTTCCGGTTGGATCCATCTGGGCTGGAAGGAGACAGGGACCAGCTGGGCACTGTCCCTAGGGAAGGCCAGCGTCTCCTGGCTGCCGACAACCGTGCTTACCTCCAGGATGGACAGCTTGGCTGTCTTCACTTTGGCCCAGGTCTTCTCAGCCGGGACACGGGGCTCATGTTCACGCCCGCTGCAGAGGGAGGCCGAGCTGGGGAGGCTTGGCCCGGGCTGCAGCCTCATCACTGCCCCGGGGGAGGCTTCTGTGTGGGCCCCTGCCCAGCCCCTGAGGCTGCAGCCTGACCTGGGCTGAGGTCTGCAGCAGCCTCGGCTGCCAAGCAGCAGGTAGACGTTGTATTGGGGTGTCCTGGCTTCTGCCCTGTCCCAGTCCTCTGCACACTGGGCCCCCACAGCGCCAGGGCCTGCTTTGGGCCCTGTTTTCCCCGGATCTGGGGACATACTGCACACCCTCACCAAGCACCCTGAGGGGGCTGAGCCCACCTCAAAGTCGGCACCTTCCTGGACCTCTGGGGTGGGGATGCGAGCCCAGCGGGCACTCACCCTCTGCTCAGAGGAGAGCAATGGCTGGATGCCAGCGTGCCTGGTGCCTGCGCCCTCCCCCTGGGGGTGGACTGGGGCCAGCTACTCACAGACGACGGCCACGAGGGAGTCGAAGTTGCCAATGTTGAAGCACTCGTGGGCCACGTCGATGAAGAACTCGATCACCTGGGCCCTCTGCTTCTTCTTGGACAGCTGGGGACAGCACCTGAGCCTCAGCAATGAGGGGTCCTCGTACTACCTTGACCGCACACCCCGCCCACCGGCCAGGCCCTCTGATGGCTGGGATTGTGATCTGAGCATGCCCGGAGCAGCGCCATGCAGGTCCACTGCCAGCGAGGGGTTAAGGGGCTACTTCCAGCAAGGGCGGCCCTTTCTTCTGGGCCGGCGCCACACCCCTCTAGAAGCAGAAAACTCCTCACCCCTTCTCCTTCCTTCCAGCATCAGGCTGGCTCTCCCCAGCCAGGACAACACCCGACCCCGGATGCTGGCTCCACTCGGGCGAACCCGACGCCTGCTGCCAGGGACACTCCAGGCCCCCCTGTGCTCGTCCCACCGAGATAAAACGGGCCTGAGCCGGCGGCCCCCAGCAGCGTGCTGTGTGTCTGCAGAAGCCTGCCACCGACCCCTCAGACAGCCCTGCCCCGGGCCTGCCCTGCCCCCCCAAGGAGCAGGTGACTGGGCTGGGGGCTGAGAGAGCAGAGCGGCCGGGACAGGAAACTCACACGCAGACGCATCACAGGCCATCGTTTCCTCTGGCCAGGCCTCTCTCTTCCCGTGCCCCAGGCATTCACCCCCGTGAGCCCCCTGCTCCCCAAGCTCTGTCGCAGCATCTGATTCTGGACACCCCACTCGGGCACACGTGCTGCCTGCAGTCCTTCCCTATGACAAGTGGCGTGGCCTCCCAGATAGGGGTGGTCCCAGGGGGACCCTCTGCTGTGAGGAAGAGCAGGCCTGGCTGGACCAAGGCTTCTTGCTGACATGCATGTCGGTTCAGACGGGCTAGGTCTTCCTACTTCCCCGGAGAAGCCAGACTGGACTTGGAACGTGTAGTCTCCTAGCTCTTAAGCCTGGGCCGGGTCTCCCTAGAGGCTGGGCCGGGTCTCCCTAGAGGCCGGGCCATTTCTCCCTAAAGGCTGGGTCTCCCTAAAGGCCGGGCCGGGTCTCCCTAGAGGCCGGGCCATTTCTCCCTAGAGGCCGGGCCGTTTCTCCCTAAAGGCCGGGCCGTTTCTGCCTCTAAATCTGAGGGAGCCAAACACAACGCGGCCCAGCAGGCAGGCACCTTGCAGCCAGCGGCCTCTGACACCGTCTGCTAGAGGCTGGTGGATCCGTGCTGGCTCTGCCAGAGGGGAAATGTCACTGCAGGCAAACCGGGTGACAGCTGGTGTCCCAGAGGGTGCCCGGCCTGGCCAGGCTAGGGGACAGATGGCTCAAGAAGCCCTTCTGGCTCCTCCCAGGCCAGCTCCTCCCGCCCGCATGCCTCTCCCGCACCCACTCATGTGCCGGGTTCTACGCACCATGGACCTCAGTGGCCACGAGGAAGCACTATCTGTTGAGCCGTGTCACGTAAGCCTCCAGGTTCCCGGTCTTCTCATCGAATCGGGGCTGGGAGAGGCGAAAGGCCGCACTCAGTCTTTTGTCAATGGTTTTTGGACCATGAGGTCAGTTCATGGTCATGACAGACAATTTGGAAAATGTCAAAACCTCAAAATCATCCACAAACACCAGTCATCTGATGCTCATCTTCTAGTTTTTTTACTATACACGTAGAAATGTAATGTAATATGATATACACCGAGTGGCCAGGTTATTATTATCTCTGAATGCATAATAATCTGGCAACTCAGTGTATATCCCATATAATAAAAGGCTAATATGCAAATTGTCCCCTCAACCAGGAGTTCGACCAGCAGGCAGGCTGGCCAAATGCCTATGTCCCCTACGCTGGCCAGGATGGCCGGACCCCACCTATGCACGAATTCATGCACCGAGCCTCTAATATATATACTAGAGAGCCATTGCAGGAAGATTCCTGTAAGAATAGGGTTTTCTGCAGCCTGAGAAAAGCTCCCTCCCTTCTCTGCTGCCTCATTCCCTCCCTTCTCCACTACCTTGCTCCCCCCCATTTCCTCTGCCTCGCTCCCTTCTCTGCTGCCTTACTCCCTTCCTTCCCCGAACCTGCTTCCCTCAGTTCTCCCTCACCCCACTTGCTTACTTCTCAAGCAGCTTTGCTCCCTTTTGCAGTGCTTAGCTTCCTTCTACACCATCTTCTGCACCCAGATATGCAAATTAACAGCTATCTTGGTTGGGTTAATTTGCATACTCAATATAATTGGCTTGTGGGTGTGGCTTGTGAATGTAGCGGAGGTGCAGTCAATTTGCATATTACTATTTTATTAGATAGGATATGCATTGAGTGGCCAGATTATTATGTGTTCAGAGATCATAATAATCTGGCCACTCAGTGTTTATCAATATGATATGTAACCATTGATCCTCATTATTCACAGATTCTGTATTTGTGACTCTACCTACTCCCTAAAAATTTATTTGTAACCTCCAAAATAATGCCTCACTTTCCCTCTCACTCATGGGTGTGTGCAGAGTGGCAAAATGTTGGCGTCACCCAAAACATGCTGAGGTGAAGCAAAATGATGCCTGGCCTTCTTGCTTCAGCTCCTGTGCTGACACGTGTCCTTCCTGCCGTCTAGTGGGTGTCATGGGGACTTCACGCTTCCTGTGCCCAGCACAGTGGGGGGCTGTCTTGGGTCCCTAAGCAGAGAGCGTGCGGTGCCGGAAGGGAAGGCGGGCATGAGATGAGCTTTCAGGCAGGAGTCACAGTGCTGTTGGCAGGAGGTCAATGTCATTGAATGAACAACGTTTATTAAAGAAGATGTCTTTAAACAGAAACACACATAAAATAAAGCTCTTTGTCGATTGATTGATGAAAATGTTGGGATGAGAGGCTCGCAAGGAACCTAACCCTGCGTTTCCCTTAGGAGCAATGGGTGTTTGCTGATGCAAAGCTCCCGACAAGCTTGTAGGACATAACTACCATGAGTGATGAAAATCGACTGTATCTTCCTCCTGGTATGTAACTGTATATATTTCCATATTTTTCCATGTGAACTTCTCATGTACCATACCATACTCTTTGGAAATTTTTCAATTGCTGTAGAACATTCCACTGTCTAAATACACTACAATTTAAAAAATTAAACTTAAATGTACACGTTAAAATTGAGAGGTGACTTTCAATCAACAGGGGGGAGGAGGGAATGGGGGATCTATCCAAGCAAAGCGAAAAAAGGAGACAAACAGGAACAGGAAAGGTTTGGGAGGCCACCGAAGGCACGCGAGCAGACAGCAAACAGACCCACACTCAGCAGTAACCACAGTCACCACAATGCAAAACCCCGGTGCATGCTCGTTGCAAGAGACACACCCCAAACCTAAGGAGATAAGTAAAAAAATAGAAAAATACATAGGCTAAACATCACATTGATGTGTTAATATTAGACAAAACAGACTTCGAGGCGAAAGCATTGGAAGAGATTAAAGGGTAGTCATATAATGATAAAAGGTTCAAGTTATCAAGAATATGTCACAAGTCTAAACTTGTCTGCATCTAACAACACAGCTGCAAAATACGAAGGCAAAAAAATCAGATAAAAAATTGAAAAGATAGAGAAAATTGTGAAAACTTTGTCTATAAATGTGAAAACTTGGGAGGAATGGTCAAATCCCTGGAAAAATATAAATTACGAAACAGTAAAGGAGAGGACAGGCCAATGATGGCCATTAGACATATGGAAAGATGCTCAATATCACTCATCCTCAGAGAGACGCAAATTAAAACCACAACGAGATATCACCTCACACCTGTCAGAATGGCTGTCATCAATCAATCAAGAAACAACAAGTGTTGACAAGGATGCAGAGAGAAGGGAGCCCCTGTGCACTGTTGTTGGGCTGCAGTTTGGGAAACAGTGCAGAGGCTCCTCAAAATATAAAACACAGGACTGCCTTATGACCCAGCAATTAGGAAAATGAAAACCAACGCCACAACTAGGAGAGGAAAATTTGCAGTACATCTAGTTGACAAAGGATAATTATCTAACGCAAAAACTCATAAACATCCTTAAGAAAAAGACGAATCCCCAATAGAAAACTGGATGGAAGTTAGGGGTAAGCATTTCACAGAAGAGAAAACAAGAATGTCCCAAACCCATGAAAAGACGGTCCACTTAACAGTTTGACAAAAATGAAGAAATCTGACAAGTTCAAGTATGAGTGAGGATGCAGAACAAGAGGAACTCCCTGGGGCAGGGTGCATGGGCACAGCGCACCCAGCATCATCCCTGTGAGGGAGGCAGTCCTTCTCTACGTATATCCTCGGGCAGCGGGCAGCAAACTGTGGCTCTTTGGCCCCTTGAGTGTAGCTCTTCCACAAAATACCACGGCCTGGGCGAGTCTATTTTGAAGAAGTGGCATTAGAAGAAGTTTAAGTTTAAAAAATTTGGCTCAAAAGAAATTTCAGTCGTTGTCCTGTTGATATTTGGCTCTGTTGACTAGTGAGTTTGCCGACCACTGTCCTAGGGCAACAGTCCCCAGTGCGTTGTGGGTTCACAAAGGCAAAACCATTTTCATATTTACACAATGTTATTGCCTTCTCACGTAGACACCAGGGATGCGTCAGAGAATGACGGGGAAAATCGCTGCCCCTCGCCCCAATGGAGTGGCCATTGTGTTCTTCCCTACCACACACAGGGACAGAAAAGCTGCGAGAGCGACTTAAGAATGTCCCCGAGGAGACAAACTTTTCAGTTCTATTAGGTTTTGACGTTGCGCGGTCTCTGCCCACACAGGAGTCTGGTCTTAGGAAACCCTGTGTGACAGACCTGTGCGCTGACACCTTCCTCTGGGGACAGTTTTTGCTTGACAGTGGGCCTGACCCTCTATGGTTATTCAGACGTCAGTATTTGGCTGAGATTGTCTTGAAAATGAACAAACTGCCGAGACCGGTTTGGCTCAGTGGATAGAGAGTTGGACTGCGGAATCAAGGGTCCTGGGTTCGATTCCAGCAAGGGCATGTACCTTGGCTGCGGGCACATCCCCAGTAGGGGGCGTGCAAGAGGCAGCTGATCGATGTCTCTCTCTCATCGATGTTTCTGACTTCCTATCCCTCTCCCTTCCGCTCTGTAAAAAATCAATAAAATATATTTTAAAAAAAAAGAAGAAAATGAACAAACTGAATCTGTCCCTTCTGAGAACAAGTGATAGTATTTGTTGCCAATGATAAACTTTAAGTTTTCAAGAGGAAATTGGAACTTGTAAAACACGTGTCTACCTCTGGGAGCTCGACAGCTTCCCATGGGTAAGGACTTTTTTATTTTTCACTAGAGGCCCAATGCATGAAATTTGTGCAAGAGTCGGCCTTCCTTCCCCTGGCTACTGGCACCTTCCTTCCCTCTGTCACCCAGGCCCCAGGCT
The DNA here is from genome assembly GCA_027563665.1 of Antrozous pallidus. Lineage (NCBI taxonomy): Eukaryota > Metazoa > Chordata > Mammalia > Chiroptera > Vespertilionidae > Antrozous > Antrozous pallidus. The sequence goes on from CM050516.1 coordinate 107,631,104, forward strand.
TTCCCCTGGCCACCAGCAGGCCCCCTTCACCTGGGCTTCCCTCCAGCCGCCAGCAGGCCCCCAGGACCTGGGATTCCCTCCAGCCGCCAGCAGGCACCCAGGACCTGGGATTCCCTTGCAGCCCCAGCTTTGTCTGGAAGTTTGTCCAGAAGGACTTCTGGAAGGATGTCCAGTCTAATTAGCATATTATGCTTTTATTATTATAGATGAGACCAATACGTGTTATTAATGAATATGATTTTAAAATCTGGTATGATAAAATGTGCCGGGAGGAACCAAGATGGCGGCATAGGTAAACACCTATCTTGCTGCCCCACACAACAATTTCAAAACTACAACTTAACGACAGAACGAACATTATCCAGAATCACCGGAAAATTCCATGAATAAAAGTAAAGATAGGACCCTGTGACTCAGAGGAGCAGCGGGGGGCAGCACTGAGGATACGCACGGAGTCAGAGGTTCAGAGCCGTGTGCATGTGAGCGAAAAGGGCAGGTGGCTGCAAACACGGCTGGTTTTCTTGAATGGGGAGGGAGACAAAGGCAGCCCACTGCACTGATTCCCCAGTTCCAGATGAGGTCCGGGGAACCCACACTCATACGGGGTGAAACTGGACAGTAAGGAAGCACGCTGAAGCCCGGGTGCTGCAGAGGTCTGCGAGCTTGCGGAGAGAAAGTGTAAACTTGGGAACTGCAGAAGTGTGCGAGCACGCAGAGAGGACTCGTGACTTGCTCTCTCATTTGGGAGAAAAAAAAGTAAAAAAAAAAAAGAAAGAAAGAAAGAAAGAAAGAAAGAAGAGAAACCACTGGCCTGCATTGTTTTACAACCCTGGGTGAGACTCTGGGTGTGCAGACTCACTTGGGGAGAGGCTGAATTGTCCAGCAGTAGGTGGGGCTCGGCGGCAGCTTTCTCTCAGAGGTGCGTGCAGCCATTACCACCAGGCACAGAGACCCAGGTGCCGCATAGGGCGAAGCTGACAGGAAATCAAGGCTGCCTGCTCAGCCCAGAGACTCCGCCCATCCAACCTGAGCACAGCTGATCCTCACAGTCAATTGGCCTGGAGGTCAAACCTTCCTAGTGCTAACAGCAATAATCTAGGCTTAACTTCAATAAGACTTTGCAACCCATGAAGGGGTGCACCAAGAGTATCCACCTCAGGTAATTGGGGAGGCTGAGCTACTGTCCCCTAAAGGACATCTACCACACAAAGCTAATGGACCAACTCAGGGAAGCAGCCACCATGCAGAGACATGGAAAGAAATCACATGTGAAGGAAATGGAGGGGAATAAATGACTGGACATAGAGTTCAAAGCTACGGTTATAAGGTTTTTCAAGAGGCTCCTAGAAAAGGCAGATGAACTTAATGAGACCTTCGAGGATATGAATAAGACCCTCGAGGATATGAAAAAGGACCAACTAGAAATTAAGCATCCACGGACTGAAATAAAAAAATACTATACAGAGACCTAAAAGCAATCTAGAGGACCACAAGAACCAAGTCAAAGATTTGAAATACAAAGAAGCAAAACCCATTCAGCTGGAAAAGCAAGAAGCAAAAAGAATCCAAAAATTGAAAATAGTGTAAGGAGCCTTTGGGACAACCTCAAGTGTACCAACATCAGAATTATGAGGGTGCCAGAAGAAGAGAGAGAGCAAGATACTGAAAATCTATTTGAAGAAATAGTGTCCAAAAACTTCCCACACCTGGTGAAAGAAATTGTCTTAAAAGTCCAAGAAGTGCACAGAAACCCAAACTATATGAATCCAGAGAGGACCACACCAAGGCACATCATAATTAAAATGCCAAGAGCAAAAGACAAAGAGAGAATATTAAAAGCAGCAAGAGAAAAACAGTTAGTCACCTATAAGGGAGCACCCATACGATTGTCAGCGGATTTCTCAACAGAAACGATGCAGGCCAGACGGGAGTGGTAAGAAATATTCAGAGTGATGAACAGCAAGAATCTACAACCAAGATTACTCTATCCAGCAAAGCTATCATTCAGAATTGAAGGTCAGATAAAGTGCTTCGCAGATAAGAAAAAGCTAAAGGAGTTCATCACCACCAAACCAATATTATATGAATTGCTGAAAGATATTCTATAAGAAGAGGAAGAAGAAAATGGTAAAACTGTAAATTATGAACAACAAATACACATCTATCAACAAATGAATCTAAAAATCAAGTGAATTAAAAATCTGATGAACAGGATAAACTGGTGAATATAACAGAATCATGGGCATAGAGAGGGAATGGACTGACAATTCTTGGGGAGAAAAGGGGTGTGGGAGGTGCAGCAAGAGATTGTACAAAAATCATACACCTATGGGAGAGGACAGTGGGGGGGAGGTGAGGGCAGAGGGTGGGATGGATACTGGGTGAAGGGGAGCTATAGAGGGAAAAAAGAGGAACATTGTAATTAATAAACTGAACAATAAAGATTAAAATATTTTTTAAAATGTGCCAACGTTTGGAGGATCAGCTTGATTCAGTGGAGCCATATTGTCCAAATGATACAAAATTACACATGGGCAAAAGGGAGCTACTCAAGATGCAAGACGGCCCAACGGATTTAATGTAACAGAGCTCAGAAAGTCCACTGATGTATTTTTATATGACACATTGCAGTTAATCTTTAAAAACTATCACTTGCTGAGTTGCAGTGTAGCATCAAACAACATTCCCAATTATCTAAAACTAGAGGTCTGGTGCACAAAATCTGTGCATGGGAAGGGTCCCTAGGCCTGGCTGGTGATCAGGGCCCATGAGGGCCGAGCATGGCCTTCTGGTTGCCAGCCAGGGCCTTCCTTCCCCCAGCTGCCAGCTAATGGCTGGAGCCTTGCTTTGTTCTGTGCCACCCCCTAGTGGTCCGTGCACATCATTGCGAGTGGTTGAACTCCCAGTCAATCAAACTCCTGAGGAGACAATCTACAGATGCCTGTAAAATAGCCCTCCCTTTTCCAACTACATACTTTTTGGAGGTTAGATTTCCCACCAATAATGTCAAGAGATGAATGCGGAACCAGATAAGAGAATTCAGCTGTCTTCTAAATCAGTCATTAAAGAGATTTGTAAAAATACTGTAAAACAATGTCCCTCTTTTTTTTTATTTTGGAAAAGTAAAAAATAATTTTTTTATTTTGGAAAATATAGTTATGCCAATATATAATGGGTTATTATGAATAAATAAATAAGTTAAAAAGTTTTCCTTTTTATTTATTTAAATATATTTTATTGATTTTTTTCAGAGAGGAAGGGAGAGGGATAGAAAGTCAGAAACATAGATGAGAGAGAAACATCGATTAGCTGCCTCTTGCACGCCCCTTACTGGGGATGTGCCCGCAGCCACGGTACATGCCCTTGCCGGAATCGAACCCGGGACCCTTCAGTCCGCAGTCCGACGCTCTATCCACTGAGCCAAACCGATCTCGGCAAAAAGTTTTCCTTTTTAATAGCTGATATGATCGCCATTTTAATGATAAATATCAGTACAGAAAAATCAACATAACCGAAAGTTCTTTGGGATTCTCCATAACTTTTTAAAGTGGAAAGCTGTCCTGAGACCAAAATATTTGCGAACTGATGGCCTAGGAAAATGTGCACCCTATGTACCAGGAGCGTGTAAGAATGTTCGCAGCAGCAATATCGATAATGGCAAGAGACCAGAAACAACACAAATTTCATCTACAATAGAGTGGGTAAATAAATGCCAGGTGTAATCTTGATGTACTTAATAATAATAATAATAATAATAATAATAATAAAGCTTGAAAATGGCCAAATACTGCTTGAGAAACAAAAAGCCAGCAGAGTGGCCAAGTCTGCCCCCACCCCCGGGTTCCCTGCAGTGACGGTGTTCTTAGAGATGTTGCCACAGGTTTGCTTGTGCAAGTGGCTATGGATCTCGCACCCTCCCTTCTGTTGTTACAAATGGCCACACGCTCCTCGTCACTGATGTTCACTCTACTTCCCTCTCTCGCCGATACATCTTGGGATCACTCCATACTTACAGGCGCTTTTATTCTTTTTAACAGTTGCATAACATACATAGAATGAATGGATGTACGAACTTTTAAATCCAGTCTCTATGGACGATAAGGTAGGTTGCTTCCAGCCTTTGGACATAATAAACACGGTTTACCTCAAATCCTTGTGTGTACATCTATGTGTGTATGCATGGGTGTATCTATCTGGTGGATACATTATCAGGTGTGGAAAGTTGGGGTCCAGGGTGTACATTTCAAACGTTGATGCTATTGCCACACTGCCTTCCAAAGTGGCTGTGCCAATTTTCCCCACCAACCGTGGGTGAGAGTGTTCCTTCCCTACACAGGTACATTAGCTCTGCTAATCTGATCAGTGAAATGCAATTGCATATTTAATGTGCAGTTCTTTTATCAGGTGCTGAGCAGAAGACACGCTGTTTCCAGTTCTGATTTCATTTGACCCCCCCGTTGATAAGCACTAGGCCCCCTGTTGGTTGGCCTCTGAAAGGGAGGGGCAGGCTCTGAAATCTGTGTGTTGACCTCCTCCTGCGCACTTGGCCCAAGGGCCACTCCACCCTCAAAGGGAAGCTTCCCTGGGCAGCGCGCACCAGCCCGCACTTCTCAGAGTGACCGCTTGAGGGAACCCTCGTCCACCGAAATGCACCCAGTTGGGATCCCCCCCTGTCCTGGATCCCTAGGAAGCTGGTTCAGCTGATGTTAGGGGGATCGCCCCCCACCCTTCCCCCGCGGGACTGCCCCTCCGTCCCGCCTCCACATACACACAGGGGACAGTGGGTCACTGCAGGGACAGCCCGTCCAAGGGCCTTCCACCTTTGTGCTGACAGAGGGTCCTTGTTTCCAAAAGCCTGGACCAACCCCTCAGGCCCGATGTGTCCCGGCCGTGCGGGCACCGGGAGGAAGAGGAGGAATCTGAGAAAGTCTGAGAAAGGTGTGGGGAAGGGGTGCCCTGGAGGCCTGGCACGGTGCTCCCTCCATCTCCCCGCCTCCAGCCTACCCCAGGAGGGTCTCTGGGCACCCACCCTTCTCAGGAGGGCCCTGCACTTCCGTTCTGGGTGGTCAGAGCCCAGCAGGCCTCCTTTCCCACACCCAGGGCTGCCTCTAACCCCCCCCCCCCCGCCCCCAGACCAGGGAGTGCCCCTGTGGTGTGACACTCCAGAGACCAGGCCGGCATCGGGGAACCGATGCTCTGCTCCCCCCGGGGAGGCCTGGTGGTGGAGTTTGGGTCAGAATTGGGTCCTGGCTCTGTCCCTCCTGCTGTGTGACTCCTAGCATAACACAGTCCCCTCTCTGCGATCTGAGGCCGGCCCTGGCCGGCGGGGACCGGCTGTTACTGGTGTGCCTGCCTCTGCCTCATCCTAAAGCAGGCCCGGGCAGGCTGGGGCCGCAGTCACGGCCAGTGGGAAGGCAGGCTGCAGGGTTCCCAGTGGAGCTGAGAAGAGCACACCACAGGGAGGGGGACGGGTCCACCGCTGCCGCAGCTGCCGGGCAGGTGGGCTGGGCAGTGCCTGGAGCAGGGGGTGGGGGAGGAGAGGGTGTGGAACGGGCCTGCCCCAGTGGCTGGCCGTTTGCTCAGCTTAGTGTTGGGAGCCAGGCTGGCTGTGGGCGCACACTGGGCACTTGATACCAGTTACTGTGCGGACAGAGCCCCTCACCAGCAGCTGGGGGACAGGCTCCAAAGGGCAAACTGACAGTCCCCATCAGAGACCCTGTGTTCAAGGAAGGTGCCATCAGCCGGCTAGGTTTACTAAGCAGATGTTCACACGTTCCCAAGGGCGTGCTCAGTAACCCACAGAAAGAGTCCCTAGCCTGTCAGCACACAGCCCCCCAGGGGGACTAGACCCTCAGGAGCCGAGGTGCCGACAGGAAGAGAGCCCGGCGCCAGGGCCCGGTCTCCGGTAGCACCGAGGTGCCGGGCAGGCCGGTGTGTGCGTGGGCAGGGCCTGGCCTGAGCCCCGGGAAGGTGATGGTGGTGAACTGTGGGTCCCGCCAGGGACTTCGAATCCAGTGGGTCAGTCGCGCTGCTGGACACACACACCCAGCGGCCTCTGCAGGTGGGCACCCGCTTCCCGGGCGCGTGCCGGCCCCACGCTCCAGGCCGAAGGGCTCGGGGGGCCGCAGCTCCGGGGACAGGTGTCCGCCAGCCTCTGGTCCGTGGCGGCAGTTCCTGAGGCCGGGCCCTCGGGACACAGGGACGGGGGGGGGGGGGGGGGGGGGGGGGGGGCGGGGGGCGCTGCCCGGCCCAGCGGCCCGGCTCCGGCCGGCAGGACAGCGCGTGGCCCGCGGCAGTCTGGCCGGCCTGTGTCCGTGTGGACGGCCGGGCCCTCGGCCCTGCTGCGCCCCGGCGCCGGGTCGGCTCGGCTCTCTCCGCGGCCCCGCTCTCTCCGTGTCTCTGGGCGGCCCCGCCGGCCTTGGAGGCCCCTCCACTCTCCCCGCTGGCTCCCCGCTGCCGACCCGGGCGGCTCCCGCTGACACCCGGACTCCCTCCGAAAGCCAGACCCCCCCCCCCCCCCCGGACGGTGGCTCGTCTGCCGGCCGGGACTGGCGTGGGTCTCTCCCGTCGCCCCTTGTCCTCCGTCCTCCGATCCCAGGTCCCGGCTCCCGGCTCGGGTCACCGGTGCCCCCGTGTCCACAGGAGCGCTTCTCCCGGCTTCTCCCGGCCCGGAGCCGCGGCCCAGCACCGGCCGCCACCGGCCCCTCGACTGGCGCCCGCGGTCCCTGCGCTCCGGGCGGCCCCCCTCCCCCGGGCCCGCCGCCCGCTGCTCAGGATGCCCCCGACTCCCCGCTTCCCCGGCGCCGCCGCAGCACTGAGCCTGCGGTCCCCCGGCCGCTCTGGCCGCTCAGCCCTGCTTGTGCTGCAGACACCGCACTCCACCCCCCGGCCCCTCCCCGCCGCCCCTGCTGCCTCGGCCGGGCACACCCTCTGGCCCAGGGGCATCAGCCGCCTCCTCACAGCCCCCGCCTGCGCCCCGGCTGCCCTCCCCTCCCCGCTGTCCTCCCCCCACCGGCTGCCCTACCCCACCGGCCGCCCCCCCCCATCCCCCCGCTGCCCTCCTCACTCCCCCCCCCCCGCTGCCCTCCTCACTCCCCCACCGGCTGCCCCCCCCCATCCCCCCGCTGCTCAGCCCCCGCACGAAGGGCCGCGCCTGGCTCGCCGGAGGGGCTCACACACCTTTGCTGGTGGGAGAACACGGCCTTCGCCTGCTTCTCTGGGGGCCCGGGACAGCCGCTTCTCTGGGGGCCCGGGAGCCTTCTGGAGCCAAGGGCACAGCCACCTGCACCTGTGGTTTGGGAGCCCCCCCACCCCACACACTCCCCCACCCCCACCCCGGCAGGGGCTCAGCAGGAACTGCTTCTGCTGAGCCACCTTCAGCCTGAGCAGCTGCCGCCGCCTGTGTGCCTGCTCCCGGCTTTCCCAGCGGGTCACCCCGAGCTGCGGCTCTCCCTGATCGGCCCCAGCGGGTCACCCCGACCTGCGGCTCTCCCTGATCGGCCCCAGCGGGTCACCCCGAGCTGCCGGCTCTCCCTGACCGGCCCCAGCGGGTCACCCCGAGCTGCCGGCTCTCCCTGACCGGCCCCAGCGGGTCACCCCGAGCTGCCGGCTCTCCGACCGACCGCCCCGAGCGGGTCACCCCGAGCTGCCGGCTCTCCCTGATCGGCCCCAGCGGGTCACCCCGAGCTGCCGGCTGTCCCTGATCGGCCGCGCCCTCTGACCCTGAGAGCCCTGCTCTCCTCTGTGACCCCCCTCCTTTCCTCGCAGACTTGACGCTGCAGATGGAGGCGAGGACTCCGAGGGACCCGCCTGGGAGCGGCAGGGTGCTGGCACGGGCAGCACCCTCCCCTGCAGTTTGCCAGCAGGCCTGGGTCTGTCTTCGCCATCCCGCCATCCTGTCCGCAGAGCCAGCTGCTCCAGGCACTCAGTAGGGGTCAAGGGCAGAGGTCACCGCAGGGTGCAAGCAGCCCCAGCTCCCAGGTGCCTCCGAGTTCGTCTCTGGCCTCTGTTCTCGAACTTCTTGAAACCCCGCCCCCCCCAATGGGTCCCAGAGCCAGTGGCCAGCGGGCCGTCCAGCCCCCGCCCGGGAGGGCGCCCTCGCGGGAGCCGAGCGGGAGGAGGCAGCGGCCGCCCGCTGGTGGGGACGGGCCAGCCGCCTGGGCAGGCCGTGGGTGTGGCCAGGGCACCACTGGGCGCTCTCCCTTCTCGGGACTTTTGGGCCCTCCCTGGGCTCCCCCAGCCGCCCCCCCCCCCCTTCGGCTAGGCCTTCTCGAGTCTGGGTGCTGGGTACAGAGTTCGTGGCTACTATTCTGTGTTTTTATGTTTGAAATGTTCCAGAAGGAAAGTTTCACGAGGTTAAAAATAGCCCCATGTGCCTGAATTTCGGACAGAATTTTTTCCTCCTGGAGCTCACATTTGCCAAGCGCTGAAACAGAAGCGCACGCAACGTCAGGGCTTTGCCTCCGAGCTGCATCCCTGTTTACGGACGAAGCCCCGAAGCCCAGAGAGGGAGGCCACGCAGCGGTGGTCTGACCCAGATCCCTTCCCCTGTGTCCTGAGGGCCCTTCCCCACCAAGGAAGGAGTGGGGCGCACCTGCTCCCTTCTGAAACGAGCCCCTGCCCATACTGGGGGTGAGGGGTCAGCCCAAAGTCCCCTAGGGCAGGGGAGCCAGCACGGACAAGCCCTTCCCTTGGAGTGAGAGCTTTCTCTGGATGGACAACCTGGGGTCATGAAGACCCTGGGGGCCCTGTTGGGGCCTGTGTGTTTGTGTATGTTGTGTGTGTGTGTTGGGGGGGCTGGGGAACCCTGGTTTCAGCTCACACCACTCAGCACACTTAATTGTACCCCAAAGGAAGGGTTGGAAAATGTCCTGAATGGACTGTTTCTGCTCCCAGAACCCAAACTGTGGATGTCTGCTCTGAGCAGCCCACTCAGAGGTCTCAGCTGAACCTTCCTTCCTCCCCCGGGGTGAGAAAAGCTCTCTCGGCACAGTGCTGGCAGGTTCTTGTGAGGAGGCATGGCTTCTCAGGCAGCCAGCCCAGGACTCCCCCCCCCCCCCCCCCCCCCCAGACCGGATGGCCGGCCTGCCCCGAAATGGCTGTGCCGGTGGCAGAGGCAGCCTGGGGAGGGCAGACAGTCATGTTTTGTCAGTGGCTTTGACTTCACCTCTGCTGAAGGCCTCTGGGGGGAGGGAGAAGAAGCGAGAGACTGAGTTCTCATCCCCCGATGCACCCTCTATTCCTTCCATCCATCCACCCCTGCACCCATCTCTTCTTCACAATCTGCTATTGTCCACTGCCCCTTTTATAGTTACCCACCCACACGCCCATGAACTCACTCATCTATCCACCCCACAACATCCCCACACCACACACACCCACTCACCTACCCGTCCACACACCCATCCATGTATCCATCCATCCCTACCCGCCACCTAGCCAATCTTCCCATGTCCACTCACCCCATAAATCCACCTGTGTATTCAACTACCCAAACATCTACCTCCCCCTCCACCCGCCCACCAGCGTAGCATCCTTTTATCCAGTCAGCCTGCATCTCCTCTCCCAGCTTCCACTCCTGCCCCACCTGACCAATCCAATCACTGAGCACCCTGGCCCGGTTTCCTGCATCCGAACCAAGCATCTCGGCTCCCAGGGGAGCAGGGAGTGCAGAGATCGCCTTCATCTCGCCAAGTGCTGAACCCTGCCTGCTGTGTGGAGTTACCGCAGGCAGGCTTCCCTCTCTGAGCTGACCTCGGGCCTGTGGCTCCCGATGCCCAGCAGCCTTGGCAGTTTTCCTTTGCTTCACACGCAGTTGCCTCTGCCATGCCCAGATGCACCCTGGGACACAGCACTAGCTACCAGTTTGCCACGGCCAGTCTCCTCCCAGGGCAACTGCTGTGCCCCAACCCTGACGCCCTCTCCCTCCAGGGAAGACAATGCAGGGCCGGCCACAGAGCGGCTCCGGTGCCGCTAAACCTGCCCCTTCTGAAGGTGCTTGGACCCCCCCCCCCCCCCCCCCCGCCAAGCCCCTATTCTCACCACAACCCTGGAGGATTTCTGTCCTGTTATCACAGAAAAGTGAGGCTTGGAGACTTTGAATGCCTTTCCCAGAGTAACCCAGCTGGGAGCGCTGTACACTGGCTGCCTCCAGGACCCTGGGGTGCAAGGGTGGCCCAGGCTTTGGGGTTGGAGCCACAGGAGCCTCCTCTCTTCCTCTGCCCTCCCCCCAGCAGGACCTACAATTACCCCCGAGGCTGGAGCCCCAGGATAACACAGCAGCCCATGGCGGTTACTCGCACCATTGCTGTTCGCTTGTCCGGCGGGGCCTGGTCCAGGGGGACCGACTGCCCGCCAGTCCCCGTGTGGCACAGGAACAGGAGGAGGAGGCCTGTGGCCGAGGCCCAGGAGCCCCTGCCAGGCTGGAGCCCAACGGCCTGACCAGCAGCCACAGAGAGGAGGGCCTCCCCTCACCTGCCGTGGGTGACAATGGTGAGAGCAAGGCAGGAGAGGGCAGGACGGAGGCCTGGACTCACTGCCCACTCCACAGGGCCTGCCGGGCAGAGCAGGGCTGATGCTCAGGGACTGGCGAGCAGGGGGGCGGGGGAGCAGGCTCCGGGCAGTGGGGTGCGGGTTCGGGGAAGGGCTCCCGGCTCGCCCACCTCGTCACAGCGGGTGAGGCGGCCCACCGCGTCCTTCACGAGCCCAGTGGTCGGCTCCTCCTGGGAGTCCCGCGGGGGGTCCCGGTCCACTCGGCCAGCAGCTGGAGCAGTTTGGGGACAAACTTCCGGACCCGGGCCTGAAAGGCAAGGCGCAGGGCACCCCCACCCGGTGAGGGGTGCTGGGCCCGCACAGGCCCCCGCCTCCGCCATCGGCCACATGGGCTGGCTGCCCGGGGGCTCCCTGCTTTCCCAGGGAGGTGCGGGCACTGGCCCCGGAGCAGAGGGGGCACGCACATGTGGGGGGAGTCATCTGTTTTGCCAGGCGTGCACCCCCCTTTTTGTGGTGAGACATCGAGTTGCCTTTGGAGCCTCCCTGTTCCCGTCCCCAGACAATGGGGTTTACACTGCCCAGTGGTGGGCGCAGATCAGTGCTGGCCAATCAGGGCACAGTACCCCTTCCTGCACAGGTGGTCACGTTACCCAGGCTAAGCCAATGAGATCAGGACATTCATGGGGCGCTAAGGAATGGCAGGCAGAGAGCCTGGAGCCCAGGTAACAGGTCAGACCTGCCTGAGCAGGAGTGAGCTGGCCCGGAAGGATGGAAGGACAGAGGGATGGAAGGGTGGTGCTTGAAGGAGGCCAGGTGAACCCCTGGGGCCCGAGGGACGAGGGATTTTGCATTTACAGGAGCCAGTGAAGGCCTTTGCCTTAGGCCAGTTGTAGTTGTGTTTCCATCACTGCAGCCGCAGGCCCCACTGACACCTGCATGAACTGTCCCAGGCCGAGGGGCCAGGGACGGGGCCCAGGGAAGGCTGGCCCACAGAGGAGGGGCGGGAGAGGGAAGTGTGCTGGGGCTGGAAGCCCTGCAGAGGCCGCAGGGCTGTCCCAGGTGGCCCGTCCTGTCAACGGGGCTCTGGGGCCGGGTCTGGGCTTGGTGTGAGCTCGAGGCTGCAAAGCAGTCCCCTGGGTGGGAGATGTCAAGCCTTCCCTCTGGCTCTGGCCCGCAGCCAAGTCGCCACTCTCCTGTGGGCTCTTCAGGGGAATGGGGACAACGGCTGCCTCCCCGAGGGCTGATGCGGGAGGGCCTGCCAGGGCAGTGCCGGTACAGCCAGAGGCCCTCACCTTGTCCAGCCTGGCTCGTCCAGCTGCTGCTGCTCGGTGCACAGCTGGCAGACCCGGGCCAGCAGCTCCCGGGCTGCTCGGTGCACAGCTGGCAGACCCGGGCCAGCAGCTCCCGGGCTGCTCGGTGCACAGCTGGCAGACCCGGGCCAGCAGGTCCCGGGCTGCTCGGTGCACAGCTGGCAGACCCGGGCCAGCAGCTCCCGGGCTGCTCGGTGCACAGCTGGCAGACCCGGGCCAGCAGGTCCCGGGCTCCTCGGTGCACAGCTGGCAGACCCGGGCCAGCAGCCCCCGGGCTCCTCGGTGCACAGCTGGCAGACCCGTGCCAGCAGCCCCCGGGCTCCTCGGTGCACAGCTGGCAGACCCGGGCCAGCAGGTCCCAGGCTGCTCGGTGCACAGCTGGCAGACCCGGGCCAGCAGGTCCCGGGCTCCTCGGTGCACAGCTGGCAGACCCGGGCCAGCAGCCCCCGGGCTCCTCGGTGCACAGCTGGCAGACCCGGGCCAGCAGCCCCCGGGCTGCTCGGTGCACAGCTGGCAGACCCGGGCCAGCAGCCCCCGGGCTCCTCGGTGCACAGCTGGCAGACCCGGGCCAGCAGCCCCCGGGCTGCTCGGTGCACAGCTGGCAGACCCGGGCCAGCAGCCCCCGGGCTCCTCGGTGCACAGCTGGCAGACCCGGGCCAGCAGCCCCCGGGCTCCTCGGTGCACAGCTGGCAGACCCGGGCCAGCAGCCCCCGGGCTCCTCGGTGCACAGCTGGCAGACCCGGGCCAGCAGGTCCCGGGCTCCTCGGTGCACAGCTGGCAGACCCGGGCCAGCAGGTCCCGGGCTCCTCGGTGCACAGCTGGCAGACCCGGGCCAGCAGCCTCCGGGCTCCTCGGTGCACAGCTGGCAGACCCGGGCCAGCAGGTCCCGGGCTCCTCGGTGCACAGCTGGCAGACCCAGGCCAGCAGGTCCCGGGCTCCTCGGTGCACAGCTGGCAGACCCGGGCCAGCAGCCCCCGGGCTGCTCGGTGCACAGCTGGCAGACCCGGGCCAGCAGCCCCCGGGCTCCTCGGTGCACAGCTGGCAGACCCGGGCCAGCAGCCCCCGGGCTCCTCGGTGCACAGCTGGCAGACCCGGGCCAGCAGCCCCCGGGCTCCTCGGTGCACAGCTGGCAGACCCGGGCCAGCAGCCCCCGGGCTCCTCGGTGCACAGCTGGCAGACCCGGGCCAGCAGCCCCCGGGCTCCTCGGTGCACAGCTGGCAGACCCGGGCCAGCAGCCCCCGGGCTGCTCGGTGCACAGCTGGCAGACCCGGGCCAGCAGCTCCCGGGGCCAATGAAGAGGTGGGAGCTCAGCAGGAAGGTCAAGATGCAGGCTTTCTGGGGACATGAGACAAGGCGGTCTGTGTTCACCAGGGCGGGGAGGAGGCCTGCTTCTCAGCCCCCCCCCCCCCACACACCAGGCCCCAAACCAGTCCGTCTGAGGTCTCCCCATACCTGGTGGAGGAGAGCTCATTCTGCTGCCCCCCTCCCCACCCTCGGGTGGGCCACCCACCTCGGGATAGTAGTCGGCTGTGGGCACCAGGTGCTGGATCAGGGTGTCCAGGGAGGCTGAGGAAGGGGCTCTGCCAAGGACAGGCTGCTCGGCCTGCTCACCGTCCATGGGCTCGGTGCGGGCTGGGCTGGGGTTGCCAGGGATGACCGTGTCTGGGCATGCAGTGTCTGGGGCATGCCTGCCTGCAATGGCAAGGAGCTGAGGGGGCACACCTAAGCTGGATTTCTATCCCAATAAGTTCCAGCATCATTCCCCTCACCCATGTCAGCTTTGCTTGAGGGGAGGAGGGAAGCTGGCCTGTTATTTCAGAGACCAGGTGCATGAAATTCATGCACTATTGAAGAAATATGGGGGTCCCTCAGCCTGGGCTGTGTCCTCTCACAGTTGGGAGCCCTCGGGGGATGTCTGACTGTCCTGGAGGCAGGAGAGGCTCCTGCCCCGACCGCTGCACTCGCCAGCTCTGAGCCCGGCTTCTGGCTGAGTGGGGCTCCCCCTGTGGGAGCCCACTGATCACCAGGGGGAGCTCCTGTGTTGAGTGTCTGTCCTCTGGTTGTCAGTGTGCATCCTAGCAACCAGTCATTCTGCTGTTCAGTTGATTTGCATATTAGCCTTTTATTATATAGGATAAGCCATTATACAATACTAGTGGCCCGGTGCACGAAATTCATGCACGGGGGAGGGGGCGGGGGATTCCCTCAGCCCAGCCTGCACCCTCTCCAATCTGGGACCCCTCAGGCCTCTGGCTCCTAACCGCTCACCTGCCTGCCAGCCTGATCCCCCTGACTGCTCTCTCCTGACAGCCTGTTTGCCCTAACTGCTCTCCTCTGCTGGCCTGGTCCCCCTAACTGCTCTCCCCTGCTTGCCTGATTGCCTCTAACCTCCTCTGCCTTGGCCCTGCCAACATGGCTTTGTCAGGAAGGATGTCTAGAAGGACATCTGGAAGGTCGCCAGGAAGATGTTCAGTCTAATTAGCATATTACCCTTTTATTAGATAAGATGCCACCTTGTCCTAAAAATGCAGGTTGTTCCCAGGTTTTCCTATCATGGAAGGGGAGCCCGCAGTAGCATCCTGGGTTCTGACCAGGGCTTAAGTGCTTGTGCTTTATCTCAGCAGCTGTGATTCCTAGAATAAGACTCTTGGATGTACCTTGAACATTTCTATCAAATTTGCCAAGTCATCCTTCAAAAACGTCAAACCACTTTAAACTTCCACCATTAACCATGCGTGTGCCCTCCATCCCACTTTGATGCCAACATCATTGATTTCTCCCTAGAAGCTTCCCTCCCGTCAGCTGGGAACGCTTGATACTCGAGCCAGCCTCATTGCTCAGCTGGGGACTTGATTTCCCGAGATAGAATTATGGAGGAAGAAAAATAGTTTTCCTCAACCTTTCTGAGTTCTTAGTGGAGGCCCCTGTAATGAAAGACAGATCGCCAAGAGAAAAACAAAAGTTCATTAACATGTGTACCTCATGTATATGTGGGAGATCTCAGGGGAAAATGAATAACTCCCCAAGCTGGCTTAGAATGCAGATTTAAATACCTTCTTCCTCGGGAAAGGGAACAGGAGATGCAGGCCTCCTAGAGGAGAGTAAGTGATTTTTAGGAAAGATGAATGGGGGTGGAGAGAAATAGTTTGTAACAAAGTTTGGGTGTTATGTCCTGTGACAGGAGTCAGTCTTCTCTGCCTGATGACACTTCTCCCATCAAGGGAACCTATGACATTTAAGCTCCTTTAGGGGGGTCCAATTTTAGACAGATCAGGAGACTTCAGTGAAATCTTCTGCATGCACTTGCAGTTTTTCAAGAATCTGCAGCTCAAGATCATCAATATAACAATAAAGCATATGTTGGGGGTGGCATGTTCTCTGACCTTCAGAATAAACCCAACAAAAGCTTGTTTTCTCTCTCAGATGATTTGCCACAGAGGGTTATTCCCTGGAGACGGCATTCTGGGAGTGGGCATAACATACCCTGTGTATGTAGAAAGGTGTGGGCCACATCACTAAATAATCCAGGGACAGTTTTCTCATCTTGAGGAAAGGGAGATAAAGTTATAATAGTTTATCTCCCTTTCCACAGGTTTCTTGTGGGTTTGTGTCTCAGCTGCCCCCCCCACCCCCAGAAGCCCCAGCGCCTACGCATTGGCATCGGGCCTTGGGGCTGCTGGCTGCCAAGCCTGCTGGGTTTGTATCTCCAGTCCACCCCCCTCCCACCCCCCAGCCCCAGGTCTGCGGTGGCGGGGCTTGGGGCTGCTGAGTGCTGGCCTCCCTGCTGGTTTGTGTCTCAGATCCAACCCCTCGCAGCCCCAGCGCCCCCATGGCAGGGCTTGCAGCTGCTGGGTGCCAGCCTCCCTGCTGGTTTGTATCTCCAATCTGGGGGCCCCTGGGTGCTGGTCTCCATGCAGGCTTATGTCTCTGATTCGGCCTTTGCAGCTCCAGCATCTGGGTGGCAGAGCTTGTGGGTGCTGGGTACTGGCCCCCTGTGGGTTTGTGTCTCTGACCCAGGGGCTATTGGGTGTCAGCCTCCCAGCAGGTTTGCACCCCGCACGCGCCCCACCCGCCGAGGTCCCCGCCAGCCCAAAGCCTAAAGCCCCTGCCCCGGCCCGCCCCACCCTGCCACTTCCACGCCCCCCCCCCCCCCCCCCCAGTACTTCAAACTCAATCCTACAGTGGGTCTAGCAAGAGAACTACATTTCCCAGAATTCCTGGCGCCCATGATACCCTGCATTAATCAAGAGCACCATGAATTTTCTCTACCCCGTGGTGGCCACCGGGGTCTCTGCACACCCCAGAGACTGGCAGCAGCCCCCAACTCCCATCGTGGGTGCTGGGCTGGGGGGCATGCAGGGACCCCGGGTGCTCATTTGCATGTGATTCAGGCACCATAAGCTTAAGGAAGACCGGCCCTTAAGTACCTTGTGGGGCACACTTGTATAGTGGTGGTGTTTTCATTGCACTGTGGTGACACTCCTGCCAGCCTCACTCTCTGTGTGCTGGCCATGCCCCACCCTGCTCCACCCCCTGCCCTGCTCCACCCCCTGCCCTGCTCCACCTCCTGCTCTGACTGGCTGGTAGCATAGCTAATCAGGAGCCAAGGTACAGTCACATTTGCATGTTACTCTTTAATTAGATAGGATATCTGCCACCAGCGATACAGTATGAGGAAAGCTTTTAAACTGTCTTTAAAGATAATCTCTAGCTAGCAACCTAACCAGGGGAGACTGAAGACCAGAACATCTACTCCAGGAAGGGTCTCACACCAGTGTCACCATCCAATACCACCGGACAACTAGCCTGTGACACCAGGTGGATCTCGTGCTGATTCTTACACGCTTCCTCCGAATGTCCTCAGACACTTCCCTGCTGTGCTGACATTTAAGTACATATGTATAGCATGTGTATTTGCAGAATAACACACGGTGGTGATGTTATGGAAATGTGTCAACAGACGACAGAACATGCTGAAAGGGTGTGTGCTCATAACTAGCCCCACCCTGGATGGGAGGAGGCACATCACGTAAGAGTTCCCAGTTTCTCCAGAAACACTCCCTCTCCTCACTTGCACAGCCAGAATGTGCTCAGAGAAGAGCAGAGAAAAAAGGACTCTTCCAGGCCGTTGCATTTTATGTGCCTGGATACAAGCAAGGCTCCTCCACAGCCTCTAATAGAAAGCTGTCTCGGGCTCAGGGGAGGGGAAGGGGCAGCAAGGAGGGCTGGGACTGGGAGAGGGCCCTCCATTGGCTTTGCTTCTGAAAGAGCATTTTTGGGAGGTGAAACAGTCAGGTGGGTGAGGGGTCTCTGCAAGCGGAGGAACCAGCCAGTTTATAAGGGAGGTACCACAGAAGAAACCAAGATGGTGGCATAGGTAAACACCTATCTTGCTGGCCCACACAACAATTCCAAAACTACAACTTAATGACAGAACAAACACCATCCAGAATCACCGGAAAGCTGGCTGAGTGAAAATTCCACAGATAAAAGTAAAGATAGGACGCTGTGACTCAGAGGAGCGGCGGAGGGCAGCTCTGAAGATACTCGTGGAGCCAGAGATTTGGAGCCGTGTGCGCGCAACAGCGGACAGGGCGGGCGGCTACAAACCCGGCTGGTTTTCTCCAACAGGGACAAAGGCATCCCACTGTACTGATTCCCCAGTTCCAGGTGAGGTCCGGGGAACCCACACTCATAGGGGGTGAAACTGGGCAGTGGGAAAGCACACTGAAGCCTGGGCACGGCAGAGGTCGCGAGCTTGTGGAGAGGGCGCGAGCTTGTGGAGAGGGCGCGAGCTTGTGGAGAGGGCGCGAGCTTGTGGAGAGGGCGCGAGTTTGAGGAGAGGGCGAGCTTGTGGAGAGGGCGCGAGCTTGAGGAGAGGGCGCGAGCTTGTGGAGAGGGCGCGAGCTTGTGGAGAGGGCGCGAGCTTGTGGAGAGGGCGAGCTTGTGGAGAGGGCGAGCTTGTGGAGAGGGCGCGAGCTTGTGGAGAGGGCGAGCTTGTGGAGAGGGCGAGCTTGTGGAGAGGGCGCGAGTTTGAGGAGAGGGCGAGCTTGTGGAGAGGGCGCGAGCTTGTGGAGAGGGCGAGCTTGTGGAGAGGGCGCGAGCTTGTGGAGAGGGCGCGAGCTTGTGGAGAGGGCGAGCTTGTGGAGAGGGCGCGAGATTGTGGAGAGGGCGAGCTTGTGGAGAGGGCGAGCTTGTGGAGAGGGCGAGCTTGTGGAGAGGGCGCGAGCTTGTGGAGAGGGCGAGCTTGTGGAGAGGGCGAGCTTGTGGAGAGGGCGAGCTTGTGGAGAGGGCGCGAGCTTGTGGAGAGGGCGAGCTTGTGGAGAGGGCGAGCTTGTGGAGAGGGCGAGCTTGTGGAGAGGGCGCGAGCTTGTGGAGAGGGCGAGCTTGTGGAGAGGGCGAGCTTGTGGAGAGGGCGCGAGCTTGTGGAGAGGGCGCGAGCTTGTGGAGAGGGCGAGCTTGTGGAGAGGGCGAGCTTGTGGAGAGGGCGCGAGCTTGTGGAGAGGGCGCGAGCTTGTGGAGAGGGCGCGAGCTTGTGGAGAGGGCGCGAGCTTGAGGAGAGGGCGCGAGCTTGTGGAGAGGGCGCGAGCTTGTGGAGAGGGCGCGAGCTTGTGGAGAGGGCGCGAGTTTGAGGAGAGGGCGAGCTTGTGGAGAGGGCGCGAGTTTGAGGAGAGGGCAAGCTTGTGGAGAGGGCGCGAGCTTGTGGAGAGGGCGCGAGCTTGTGGAGAGGGCGCGAGCTTGTGGAGAGGGCGCGAGTTTGAGGAGAGGGCGAGCTTGTGGAGAGGGCGCGAGTTTGAGGAGAGGGCGAGCTTGTGGAGAGGGCGCGAGCTTGTGGAGAGGGCGCGAGCTTGTGGAGAGGGCGCGAGCTTGTGGAGAGGGCGCGAGCTTGTGGAGAGGGCGCGAGTTTGAGGAGAGGGCGAGCTTGTGGAGAGGGCGCGAGCTTGTGGAGAGGGCGCGAGCTTGTGGAGAGGGCGCGAGTTTGAGGAGAGGGCGAGCTTGTGGAGAGGGCGCGAGTTTGAGGAGAGGGCGAGCTTGTGGAGAGGGCGCGAGCTTGTGGAGAGGGCGCGAGCTTGTGGAGAGGGCGCGAGCTTGTGGAGAGGGCGCGAGTTTGAGGAGAGGGCGAGCTTGTGGAGAGGGCGCGAGTTTGTGGAGAGGGCGAGCTTGTGGAGAGGGCGCGAGCTTGTGGAGAGGGCGCGAGCTTGTGGAGAGGGCGCGAGCTTGTGGAGAGGGCGCGAGTTTGAGGAGAGGGCGAGCTTGTGGAGAGGGCGCGAGTTTGAGGAGAGGGCGAGCTTGTGGAGAGGGCGCGAGCTTGTGGAGAGGGCGCGAGCTTGTGGAGAGGGCGCGAGTTTGAGGAGAGGGCGAGCTTGTGGAGAGGGCGCGAGTTTGAGGAGAGGGCGAGCTTGTGGAGAGGGCGCGAGCTTGTGGAGAGGGCGCGAGCTTGTGGAGAGGGCGCGAGCTTGTGGAGAGGGCGCGAGCTTGTGGAGAGGGCGCGAGCTTGTGGAGAGGGCGCGAGTTTGAGGAGAGGGCGCGAGTTTGAGGAGAGGGCGCGAGTTTGAGGAGAGGGCGCGAGTTTGAGGAGAGGGCGCGAGTTTGAGGAGAGGGCGCGTAAACTTGGAAACAGCAGTTTGCGTGTAAACTTGGGAACAGAAGTGAGCAACCACACAGAGAGGACTTGTGACTTGCTCCCTCGTTCGGGAGACCACCGGACTGCATTGTGTTACAACCCTGGGCGAGACTTTGGGAGTGCAGACTCATTTGGGGAGAGGCTGAGTTGTATGGCAGAAGGTACATATTGACGGCAGCTTTCTCTCGGAGGTGTGTGCAGCCATTACCACCCAGCACAGAGACCCAGGTGCTGCATAGGGCAGAGCTGATGCTGCCTGCTCAGCCTGGAAACTCAACCTGAACACAGCTTACCCTCACAATCAATTGGCCTGGAGGTCAAACCCTCCTAGTGCTAACAACAATAAGCTGGGCTTAACTTCAACAAGACTGTACAACCCATAAAGGGCTGCAGCAAGAGTATCCACCTCAGGTAACTGGGGAGGCTGAGCCACTGTCCCTTAGAGGACATCTAACACACAAAGCTAATGGACCAACTCAGGAAAGCAGCCACCATGCAGAGAAATGGAAAGAAATCAGATGTGAAAGAAATGGAGGGGAGAGGAACCAAGATGGCGGCATAGGTAAAACACCTATCTTGCCGTCATACTCAGCAATTTTAATACAACAACTTAACGAAAGAACAAACACCTTCCAGAATCACCAGAAAGCTGGCTGAGTGAAAATTCCACAAATAAAGTGAAGATAAGACACTGTGACTCGGAGGAGCGGCGGCGGACAACGTTAAAAGATTCGCGCGGAGAGAGGTTTGGAGCGCGCGCCAGCGGATAGGGCGGGAGGCTGAAAACCGGCCAGTTTTCTCGAACGGGGAGACAAAGACGTCCCACTGGACTGATTCTCCAGCTCTGGGCGAAGTCCAGGGAACCCACTATCACACGGGGTGAAACTGGACAGTGGGAGGGCACGCTGAAGCTCGGGTGCTGCAGGGGTCTCCCGGCTTGCGGAGAAGGCAGCTTGCGCGAACAGCTCAGCTGCGTGACCGCGCAGAGAGCACTCTGCGACTCGCTCTCTGATTCGAAAAACCGTCAGACTGCTTTGTTTTGCGACCCTGGGTGAGACATTCGGCATTCAGACTCATTTGGGGAGAGTCTGAATTCCCCGGCAGCCAGTGGAGCTCGGCAGTGGCTCTCTCTCGGAGGTGCTGGCAGCCATTGCCACCGACACAGAGTCCCTGGGGCCCCATAGGGCAGAGCTAACGCTGTCTGCTTGGCCCAGAGACTCCGCCCATCCAACCTGAGCACAGCTGAACTTCACAGACAATTGGCCTGGAGGTCAACCCCTCCAAGTGCTAACAATGATTAACTGAGCTTAACTTCAGCAAGACTGTGCAACCCATATCCACCTCAGGTAACTGGGAAGGCTGAGCCACTGTCCCTAGTAGGAAGTCTACCACAAAAAGCTAATTGACCAACTCAGGGAAGCAGCCACCATGCAGAGACATGGAAAGAAATCAGATGTGAAAGAAATGGAGGAAAAAAAACGACTGGACATGGAATTCAAAACCACGGTTATAGGGCTTTTCAAGAGGCTCCAACAAAAGGTCGAGGCCTATAAGGAAATAAACAAGACTGCAAAGGAAATGAATGAGTCCTACAAGGAAATGAAGGAGACCCTCAAGGATATAAAGGAGACTCTCAAGGATATGAAAAAGAACCAATCAGAAATTAAGCATACACTGACTGAAATAAAAAATATTATACAAAGACCTAAAAGTGCTCTGGAGCACCCCAAGAACCAAGTTAAAGATTTGAAATACAAAGAGGTAAAATCCACTCAGCTGAAAAAGCAAGAAACCAAAAGAATCCAAAAAATTGAAGATAGTGTAAGGGGCCTCTGGGACAACCTCAAGCATACCAACATCCGAATCATAGGGGTGCCAGAAAAAGAGAGAGACCAAGACAATGAAAACCTATTTGAAGAAATAGTGACCGAAAACTTCCCCCACCTGGTGAAAGAAATTGACTTAGGAGTCCAAGAAGTGCACTGAACCCCAATATATTGGAATCCTAAGAGGACCACACCAAGGCACATCATAATTAAAACGCCAAGAGCAAAAGACAAAGAGAGAATATTAAAAGCAGCAAGAGAGAAACAGTTGGTTACCTATAAGGGAGCACCCATACGATTGTCAGCGGATTTCTCAACAGAAACGATGCAGGCCAGACGGGAGTGGTAAGAAATATTCAGAGTGATGAACAGCAAGAATCTACAACCAAGATTACTCTATCCAGCAAAACTATCATTCAGAATTGAAGGCCAGATAAAGTGCTTCGCCGATAAGAAAAAGCTAAAGGAGTTCATCACCACCAAACCAGTATTATATGAAATGCTGAAAGATATTCTTTAAGAAGAGGAAGAAGAAAAAGATAAAAGTGTAAATTATGAACAACAAATACACATCTATCAACAAATGAATCTAAAAATCAAGTGAATTAATAAGCTGGTGAACAGGATAAACTGGTGAATGTTACAGAATCATGGACATAGAGAGGGAATGGACTGACAACTCTTGGGGAGAAAGGGGGTGTGGGAAGTGCAGCAAGAGACGGGACAAAAATCATGCAACTATGGGAGAGGACAGTGAGGGGGGGGTGAGGGCAGAAGGTGGGATGGGTACCAGGTGGAGGGGAGCTATAGGGGGGAAAAAAAAGGGAACAATGTAATTAATAAACTGAACAATAAAGATGAAAAAAAAAAACAAAAAAAACCAAACAAAAAAGTAAAGTAATTATTGATAGGTAGTTATTACCATTTTATTATTCATATTTTTATCTTTCTTCCTCCTCCTCCCCTCCCCCTTCCTGTTCTCCTTTTTCTTCTTCTTCGTTTTCAGTAAGTTCCTTTAACGTTTCCTGTAATGCTGGTTTGGTGGTAATGGAGTCCTTTAACTTTTTCTTGTCTGGGCACTAGGCACGTTTTTCTTAGAGTACTCATAAATGGAGAGACTCTGGGGGCTTTTCATGAGAGGGTTGGAAGAACCTTGAGTTTAATCTGGAGACCAGGAGACTTAGAGCTTATCTTTCCAACTAACGTCTTAAAGCCTCTCATAAGATGGGTCGAACTTACTCTATTTCACACAAAGGACATGCCTAGGACCCATGGGTGGAAGTTGTGGGAGCCAGATTTCAGTTCAGTTTAAGAAATTTCTAACAGTCGAAACTACAAAAAACTCAGTAGGAAGGGCATTCCCTGATTAAAATGATCTAGCAGAGGCTAGGGGAGCCCTCCAGATGGATCCCTGCTCTGAACGGCAGTGTGAACCAGAGGACTCCTCTACCCTTTCTCTGTACATATGACATATCGGTGTGTAAATAAAATTATTTTAAAGCACACTTATAAAAATTCTTAGAAAGATACAGCGAAGTTGTAGGAGGAGGGGAGAAAATATTGGAGAATCAACTATTTAAAATATGGACTTAAGTCAAGAGTTTATTTCATAACTTGTACATGAGGACTGTTGTTTCCATGAGTATCATAAGCCTCCAGCTTCTCCCTTTCCTCACGTACTGTGTTCATCTCACTGCAGCTAAGCCCCCATGTTCTCTTTTTGGCACTTAGTAAGAATACTGACTGGTGCTGGGGACCAGAGTGAGGGTGTCCCTATACACCCTCGATCTGTGTGCACAAATGGCAGAGGCAGGAAGAGCCCCCAGAACCCTCCTACAGGCTCTGCTGCCCATTAAGAATGAAAAGTGTCCAGTAGCTGCTGCTATAAAGGAGCTCTTACCAGGGCATCCACCAGGATTGCCAGAAAACTGGGCAACATTCTGTGCTCATGGCACTTGTGTGAGGACAGAGTCTACGTTTTCATCACCGTCTCAGAGGCGTTTATGACTAAAAGAGTGAGATCTACACCGAGTGGCCATATTATAACCTCTGAAAGCATAATAATTGTGCCACTCAGAGAGTGTGCGTGCGTGTGTGTGTGTGTGTGTGTGTGTACGTAGAGCCCCGTGCATGAATTTTTGCATGGGTGGGGTCCCACTGGGTAGCCGGCAGGGATCGGGTTAAACCCGCAGTCCAAGGCCACCTGTAGCTCCTGCCTGCCGCTCCCGCTCATCCCGGCCCCACTGTGCCTGCTGTGGGCTCACACTCCATCAGCCCAATAGGGAGAGGCTCGCGCTGCTGCAGCACTTGCCAGCCATGAGCTCTGCATCTGGCGCCCGCCCAAAGGGAGTGGCCTGTGGGATCGGGCCAAAACAACTCTCCGACATCCCCCAAGGGGCCCTGGATTGCAAGAGGGTGCAGGCTAGGCTGAGGGACCCCATGGGTGCGATTGTGCCAAGGAGGGATCACGGAGGGCTCCAGGGTGTGTCTGGCCCTATCTTATCCAGTTCTGATAGGGCCGATCAAGGTCAGCTGGCCGGGGAGGGATGTGGGAGGTTGGCCAGCCTGGGAGGGACCATGAGAGGGCTCCAGGGTATGTCTGGCCCATTTCGTTCAGTCCCAATCGGCCAGACCCCAGCAGCAAGCTAACTTACTGGTTGAAGCATCTGCCCCCTGGTGGTCAGTGCACTTCATAGCAAGTGGTTGAGCAGCCCATTAGGATACAATACTTGGGTTGGTTGGTCCGTTGTTCTGCCATTTATTCTATTTACATATTACCCTTTTATTATATAGGATTAGAGGCCTGGTGCATGAATTTGTGCATGGGTGGAGTCCGGTCAGCCTAGCCAGGGGGAGGGGACCTGGGCAGTTGGCTGGCTGCCTTCTGGTCGAACTCCTTGTCGAGGGGACAATTTGCATATTAGCCTTTTATTATATAGGATATATACTGAGTGGCCAGATTATTATATGTTCAGAGATCATAATAATCTGGCCATCCAGTGTATATTCAGGGCAAACACTCCTTCTCACTGTTGTGCGGAGAAGGGGTTGGGAGTTAGAAAGCTGATTCTGAATTGTCTCCAACTCTAAAGCACCAAGACAGAGAAACTGTAATTGCGAGCACCCTTGCTCACAGGATTCTGGGCCCCAAAGCCTTGATCTTTCAAACAATGAAGGAGTGTGTGGCCCTGGGCCTTGAGGACACAACGAATGACAAGTTCCTAATGGCTTGACAGGTGCATCCCTCTTAATCATGGTCATGTAAAAGACTCAAGGGGACATGACTGGCCACTCCGTCACTGCTATTACTAATTTAGTTACCAACTTTCCTGATTAAAAACAAAACATAAAAAATCTACCTTACTGTCGAAGATAACCTTATGCTCAAAGTCACACAAGAATGAATGAATCTTCATGGCGATATTATTTTGAAATATTACCGCTTCCCCCACCCACCACCATTTGTCAGTTAATAAACAGAATTCCAGTACTGTCTACATTGAAAATGGGAAGGTGGTAAGATAGAGAGATGGAACCCAGACCAATATCAAGAGAAATGTTTTCCTTCTCCAGAGCCTTTAACAATAAGACTGATACTCATCTATCTGAAATGGCTCCAGTTCTTTTAAGCAGAGAAAAGAAAGTGAGCCATGGAGGGTCCTTCTACTATTGTCTTAAGTTGTGAACATCTGAAGTGACTCAAAACCCAAGTGCTCATCCCGTGCACAAACCACAAGCACATGGGTGCCACAGGGACATGATGCCAAACAAGGGCAGACCACCTGGTAGAGTCTCCTGGCCACACCGTGTGAGCAGACAATTACACCACAGCTCTGAATAATTAATTTTGTTCTACATAGTTTTGAAAACAGATTCAGGAATTTGCAGAATATTTTTAGTAAGTGATCTAACAGAAATGTTTTCTCTTTCAATTTAAAAACATTTGCTAGTGTTGACTGAAATAATGACACTTCAACATCCACCTGTGTTTAGGTTAAGTCTGTAATCAGAGATGGTGATGTAGAAATATACAGTCAATTGTCACTTAAAAACACACAAAGATTGGACATGCTATACACTTCTCTTTTAAAATGTATCTATTATTTTCACCAATCAAAACACACATAATATATTTTATTATAAAACATTAGGCAATATTACTTTTGAGATATGCAGTCTGAGAGGTCACACCTGTATTTACTACCAGTATGAAACATCAGAGGTGTTACATTAGCAATCAAGCAGAAGTCATCACCATGACTGACACAGCATCAGATCCGGATGAAACCAGCATCTCATTCTACCTTTCGATGAGGGAGTCTGGCTGCCGCAAGGCCTGCTGAAGGTTTCTCCTTCCGCACTGTGGCTCCGAGTTGCATCCCAAAGGTGAGAACAGAGTCACACTAGCATCTCCAGACCACAGCTGGTCAGCACTGAGCAGCATGTGCTTCTAGAATGCTCTCCTACTCGGACATACTCTGCTCTCTGGTACCTGCACTTGAAATCAAGACCTGACAAGGGGAGGCAGTTCATTTTGGTTTTGACTAAAAACAAACAAAACAAACTTAGTCCAAATTCCAGGCTAATAACAAATTACCTGGTTTATAAAAATATATGTCCAAAATAGTTACTTCCAGGGTTGTGTACAATATAAATTACAAAAATAAAATAGAGAAGACAAAAAGTTGAGCACATGTTCAGTTCTTATCAGCATTCACCCACAGCGACCAGTGAAACCCTTGCGCACTGCACCAGGACCTGACACCTCCTTCGGAGGGGGACCCTGCAGGCGGTGAGGTATTCCCACGGAGCTCTGCAGCCTCTGGCCTGTCCTACGTGCACTCCCCACTACCTGATGGAAGGTGGGCTTGGCACAATGTGGGTTCCATCCGGGACCACAAAGGAATGAGTGAGTAGGAAGCCCCTCTGTGGGGTGCCTGGTTAAGGGGACTCCCTTGTACCCTTAGCACTTGTTGCTGCATTTATGTAAGACCAGGGCAGATAATACATTTTTAAAACTTTTCCCTTTCTTATTTTAAAAGATAGATTCAGTAAAGCTTTTAAAAGAATGTAGATTAGAGAGAAAGCCATTTTAAGATGCTTTTACAGGTACAGTGACAATTGCCTTCACTATACTATCAGGCCTCCAAAATAAAAAATCACCCCAAGCCTCACAACAAAAGGTGTTTTTGCCTCAGTCCAAGTTAGTATTTCCATCTTGTACTTGAGTGTGTCTAAATCTCACAATATAAAATATTAAATTTTATATTGATTTCAATATTAAATTTGCTCATCAAAGTTTCTACTTTCCAGTAATAATACCAACCAATAAGATACAACTGGTGCAGAGAAAATCAAACATTGTACATAATATTTATAATAAACTGTCTATCAAAGTTCCTCCTCAGAACAATTCTATAGAATGTTGACCCAATAGCTTCCAAAATAATTAAACAGAGCTAGGAATCCGTACAGGATAAGCTCTAGGAAAAAGCATTATGCGCACAGGTAGCCAAAATGTGACCACTGGCAGCTCCATTTCTGCAGTGACACTGCAATACTCAGCATCTCAGTGAATTCTGAATAATTTTCACATACAAAAGTCTGAAAGTATCCATTTCAGGTGAGCAGTTTAAGTCAGGAAATATTTAATAGTTAACCACTACTCTCTCAGGGTCTCCTCCACACCCCTCTGAAGAGTTTTCCCGGAACATGCAGGATGTCCCTGAGGAAAAGCCACCACAAAGTGGGAAACCACCAGCAGGCATCCTCACACAGACCACGGGGCATTAATGAGCTTCTTCCAGGAAAGAAAGCAACCCCGTAAGCCTGCTGTGTTGGAAAAGGGATCCTGCTTTGCGAAGTCACGCTCACTTGAACGATGAAGGAAGAAGGGACCCATCTTGCTGTGGGCAGAGCGAGCACTCAGTAAGCGCCTGTGATGGCCCCTAGAGGTCCTTTCGTAAAACCCCACTCTAAAGGCAGCAACTGACGCAAGGAGCTAGGTGCCATCACATTACTGAAATGGGCAGTTAGGGGCTAATAAAGATGGTGAATTTCTAGGTAGCACTTTAAACTAATAATAAGTTCATAAGACCAAGAAAAAAAGAGTTAGGGTGGACAAGATTTTAAGGTATATGTGTCTCAGCAGCACAAAACACAACTTGAAACCCTGTCGTCAGTAAAGCTGAAGGCGCAGCCGCCAGACGAATGTGCATGTCAGTGTCCTGGTTTCAGCAGAGACAATTCTCAGCCCCAAACATGACAATTTTTTTAAAGTTCTATTTTTTATTCATTAAATAAATTTAATTATACTCCTTCTGAAATAGAAAAGATAGAATAAATCATACCATAAAAGAAGGTGATATATGACAATATCATGGTGGCCAATGAATACACATAAATCTTTTTTTTTTGGACAGACACCAAAGTACTTAAGATTAAGAGGTAATTCTAGAAACAGCACTACCTGGAAGACTATTTGGCATTTAAAAATTGATTTCCAAAATTCTAGATGGCAAGTTGGAGCAAGCACTGTGGTCACATGCATATAAGTCCCAACAGTTATTGAGGATGAGAAATTGTCACTACAATTACCGTACAATTAAAGAAACAAATTAACTCATTCTAATTGCTCACCTGAAATGACCTTGAACAAAATCTCAAAAAGTGTAGCTTGCACTGTTTTCTTCAGGCACAACCTGCTTCACTATAACCTAGGCAGGCAATGCTATCAGGACTGAGCAGGGGCAAGGCATCATGTTTCTTACATGCAGAACACGGACTTTTTCTATTTGGTTCCATCAACTCCCAGGCATTTCAGGCCCATGGAAGCGAGAGTTCCTTTCCTCACTGACAACAAGCTTGCTATTTCGAACTCATCATCGACAACCTTCAAGGGGTCCCGTGGAGGCATCGAGGCTGCTGTCTGTGTCTGAGGCCAGCGTCTGCTCGGTGGACATGGATGAAATGTCATTGAGAGACGATGACTGAGAAGGAGTGGCGTTGCTACTTACTGCTGCATCTGTGCTAAGAAAACCAAGCATAATAAAACCTGAGGCACAACACGGCTGCACACCCAGGCAGGGAGCCGCAGGACCCTCCTCGCTCGTCCCTGTGGTTTCCTGTCCTAACTATTAGGATAAATGAGAAATTAGTTGACTATAATTTGAGCTTTTCCTGTAGTCGTTTTTTAGGCCCAGAATCCCAAATAGTCCTGTCTTTCCTTGCCACAGTCTCCTTTTTTTCCTAGTGGCTTAGCATCATATATGTATTCATGTATAAATACATCTGCTGGTTTAAAAAGGATATTAAAGAAAATTACTGAATGTATCCTAAACTTATCAGTATCTCGAAAGGCTTAAGCCCAAATAGCATTCAAATGCCACCAGACATTTCAGTTATAATCACAAACACTTGATCCAAGGACAAAAGCCTTTGAAGAATTCTTTTGCAATAAAAATACCTTCTAAAACAAACCAGCAAGAAAGGGGGGGAAATGTGGTATCCTTTTGTTCTTTTCATTTTTGTTTTAGAAATCTCCAAAATTGACATATTAAGGCAAATGAAATTATCCTCCTTGCTTCTATCCATATTTTGGTCTGGTCTGAGCAGAAATCACACATTCAGCTCTCAGAGGTTAGTGTCTGCAGACTTAAATTTGGGCTTAATAAACAAAAAGCACCTAATCTTGTGCTGAAGTTACACAGCTTCTAGATGCCTGACCATTTGTCTTGCTGAGTATAAAATTCAGGAATAAGAAGTGAGTAGTGCACACAAGCCACAGAGTGGGGAGAGAAAAATCTTTGTAACTGAAGAGTTCCGTGAGAAAAACAGGTAGCAGCCCACAGACATAACAGCACAGTGCTGTGTCTCTAGTGATCACACCTTGCTGTAGGCTTCTCCCATTAGGTAGGTCGAGGAGAAAATGGGATAACCGTATGAATAATTTTCTCAAAAGAAAACCAAATTCATTTTTAATTAGATTCACATTGGTTTTCTTTTTTAACTGGGTGGGGCCAGTACAAAGTGGGTCATGCACATCAAAAAGGCTTTAAATTCAGTTTCCTCATCTGAAAATGGAGCTGATGGCAGCTGCGGCAAGAATGGGACAAGAATGTTTATAATGAGGGTCGTTCACTGCTTGGCACCTCAATGTTAGCTGCCACCCCAGGACAAACCAGATGGGAGACTAATGCACACACAAATTTTCAAATCCAATGCTAGTCAAGCTGGCACGTAACACACTACTGCCATCTGTAAAAGTAGACCAGGGAAAGAAAAATGTGATCAAGCTATTAAAGCAATGACTAACCTGAAGGCTGGTCTTTGACAACACCGTTCTTACTTCTTTCTTCCCAGTCCATGACTTCTTTGTAAATTAGCTCTGCAAAAAGAAGTACAAGTGAAAAGGCTTCATCAGTTTCTTGGCATCTCTAACCTTCTTCTAGGTCAACTGGAACTACTCCAAGGGCACTGTGATGTGTTAGGTTTAATCGTGACACTCGGTTAATTCAGAAAAACAGTCGACCTATATAAAACTGTCCATGTTTTGATAGATTACATCTTTTCAACCCAATTATTAAGGCCACCAAAAATGTAGGTGGTTCTGGGTCCAATGAGAGGGTTTTCAAAAAGGGGGCAGGTACAGGTAGAGAGAGAGAGAGAGAGAGAGAGAGAGAGAGAGAGAGAGAGAGAGAGAGAGAGAGAAACAGAGAGAGAGAGAGAAACAGAGAGAGAGAGAAACAGAAACAGAGAGAAAGAGAAACTTTGCAAAACGGCTCTCATAGAACATTTTAGGCCAGTGGTCGGCAAACTGTAGCTTGCAAGCCACATGCAGCTCTTTGGCCCCTTGATTGTGTCTCTTCCACAAAATACCACGGCTTGGGAGAGTCTATTTTGAAGAAGTGGTGTTAGAAGAAGTTTAAGTTTAAAAAATTTGTCTCTCAAAAGAAATTTCAATCATTGTATTGTTGATATTTGGCTCTGTTGACTGATGAGTTTGCCGACCACTGTTTTAAACTCTTGGATGCGTTCACATGTGTTTGTATGTTTCTCTGTCATTACTGTGGTTCTCCAAACATGATCAGCATCCACATGTGAGCTAGAAGCACCTCCAGACTGGCCAGAAATTAATTCAAATACCTAACTTTTTTCTTGGCTGCAACTCGGTTTTCCTTGGTAAGAAAAATAATTAACTATTAAGTAATCTATTAGAGGGTTCTAAAATTTTAGTATTCATGAAATAAAATAAGCCCGCCTTTTGCCACAAAGTGTGGCTGTGTGTAAGGCCCTGCTGTGTGTGTGCACGCAAGTCACTGGCACTCCAGGCAGCCTGGGGAGGGGCCCGAGTCACCTATTTTGACTTGTGCTGACCACGATTCTCAATTACTAGTGATTCTAACTTTTAATGAAAAATTCTAAGTTCAGTCTCTTTATTGATGGTTTAGTTTGTTGTGAGTTGTTTGGTTAAGCTCATAGTGGGATAAAAATTATTTGCATATTTTTGATCTGCTATTTTGCCCCAATTCTATTTTAAAACACATATACAAACACATAATATATGAATATGGCAAACATTTAAATGACCCCACTGAAGTCCCCCAGGTCTGCTTTACGCAGTTTGTAAATTGGGGCTACCCAACATTTTGCAACATGTCATCAAAGTGTAATATAATTAGTGCGTTTAGTTGACAAACCAGAATTTGATAAAGTAAGGTCATGTGAAAAAGCCCTTATTTTTCTCTTTTAAAGCCAATAATATATAATTCATAGGTGTGTCATCCTTAACTCTGTTACTTTCAAGTTCTTCTTCTCCTGGAAGGGGGAAAGTGGAGGGTAATGGCCTGCAGGGTTTCTTGCTCCTGCCCCCAAAGGCTATCGGGCAAGTGAGAAGCTGCCCCTTCACAGGACTTCAAGAAATATCGTAAAAATGGATCAAAACAAACTCCCTAATTACCTTTCCATTCTTCAATCGCATGTTCTCTTTCTTCCAACTGTGCATCGTAAATCTGAGGTGGTGGCTAAAAATTAAGTTACACATAAAGTCAATTAATTTACAAAATAATGAGGCATTAAGAAAAGGATAGAATCACTTGGAGGATTTCTAATATATTTATAATATGGATGTAATTTCTTTCAAACATGACTTATGAAAGATTTCTTTGTAAGTGTGATATCAGTTTTAGAATCAAAATAATTAAGAAAAAACTAACCAATAAAATAGAGCTCTTACTGTCCTCTTTATAATCCCATGACCTCAAAACACTTTAAAGCTATCTGCTAAAATCTATATACGTATATAAAAAACTAATATACAAGTTTCCCCTTGGGAGTTCAATTGCTTGCTATGACGCTTACCACCAGGGGGCAGTGCGGAACAAAGGACGGCGCCGGCCGCAGCCAACAGCTGGGGAAGGAAGGCCCTGGCCAGCAGCTGGAAGGCCCTGATCAGCCCTGATTGCCAGGCCTAGGGACCCTACTTGTGCACAAATTTCATGCACTGGGCCTTTAGTGTAATTATAAAATGAGTCATTACAGGCTGCTTCCTAGAGACCCTCCTTGGACAAGGCACTGTGCTAGGAAACAAAAGGGGGAGAACGCAGTCCAGATTGACAGTTCTTCTTAGAACTCCCAAACCTATCCCACCTCCTCCCATCAGTACACTGATCCAAAAACTTGCTTAAAAATCACATGCTTATATAGCAGATTCTTTTCATATAAAACAATGCTTAAAATGGAGGACTTTAAAAAAAGAATAATAAAAAAATAAAAATAAAATAGAGGTTAAGTCCAGAGGCCAAGACAAAAAAATGAGTTCCACTGCTGGCACCCAATCAACATCCACTATGTGCTTCTTTCACTCACCGCTGAGGATTGCCCCTAGGGTGCTTGGAAACATGCAAATGAGCACCAGCTCAGAGTGGACTCCGCTAGCTGGTGCCTCTGGGAAGGACAAACAAACTTGTGATTTTCAGCAAGTTTCTTAGCCTGACTGGGTGCCTAAACAAGATGATGTAACCAAGGTCAAACACACAATGCCAGGTACACATGGAGCTTAAAAAAGGCGATACGATGACCACACGCCAGGATCCGAATCCAAGATGAGTCTATGGCTGCAGCATAAGCATGTTCCCTTCTTAAGTACTCTGAGCTAGAGCCCCAGGAACAAGAGCTCCAAAGGGGCTGTGACCCATCACATGGCCTCTTTGTGATCCTCTGAATGTAGGACATGCTCCCTTTATGTAGACATTGCAGACCAGACAGAAGACTCTAGGAAATCGAAGTCCCTAAACATGTGTTTTCACAAGAGCTGCTTACCGCTTCGGCTTCAGCAGGGTCATACCACACAGTAATGTAAGGGTGACGCAAAGCCTCATCCACAGAGATTCGCTTGTCAGGGTCAATCACTAACATTTTTGATAACAGGTCTCTGGCTTGGCTTGCTAGAGTAGAAACAAGTATTAGATTAGTAGCTAATGCTGTTTATCTGAAAACTGCGCCATGAGGAACTGTGACAGCACAGACAGAACAAAAATGGGCCTAGCTGGTGTGGCTCAGTTGGTTGAGCGTTGTCCCATGAGCCTGGGGGTGTGCAAGAGGCAGCCGATCGATGCTCCCTTCCTCTACCTTAAAATCAATAAAAAGATTTTTTTAAATGTATTAACTTTGAAAAATTTTTTGATAGGTTCAAGATCCAGAGCTTTTTTCTTTAAAACTATCAGCCTCTTTCACTAGAAATCAGGCCTCTAGGTCTAGAAGAGGAAGAGCCCAGAGGAGCCACTGGCAGGGAGGGTGCAGAGCTGAGCGGGTGGCACTGCCCGCTGTGCAGACATGAAGCACGGATGAGCATTTATTTCTCATGTCATTCCAAAGTAAAACTAGAACAGACTTTATAAGCCACACAATAACCTCATATTTGCACAGGATAGGACACTTCCCAGATACCTCTGCTTTGCCTACCTGTATACAATGTTCTCAACATACACTTCTAAAAAATCTAGAGTTTAGTAGTAGCTAGAAAAAACCCCAAACCTTTAATAACTTCCTAATAGAGGGAATATGCTAATTGATCATCACTCCATCACAGCTGAGGCCAAGTTTCCATAAGGAGCCTTAATGAGCAATCAGCAGGGACCTGAAGCAACGCCCTTCCCTGCCCCCGTGGGGTTTGACAGGGGACCTCAGGCTGCACCCCCACCCTGGCACCAGGCTGGGGGACTTCGGACCACACCCCACACCCAGTGGGGCTTGACAGGGGACCCCAGTACTTGGCCAGATGACCTGAGGCTGCACCCCCCTTGCCTGGCTGGGCTTGACAGGGGACCTCAAGGTTCAGTAATGCCAGGCTAGGGGACCTCAGGCCGCACCCTCTAGCAGGGGGGCTTGATAGGGGACTTCAGGCCATGCACCAGGCCAGGGAGACCTCAGGCTGCACCCCCTGCCTGACATGGCTTGACAAGGGTGGGACTGGCCAGGTCTGGATCTAGCCCAAAGGGGGCAGGGCCTGCCAGGTCTAGGTCTCACATGATTTTGAGGTATATGTGAGTGGGCGGGGACTTGACTCTGGGTCCCGGGGTGTGCCCCAGACTCTGACAGGAGGAAGGTTCTCATATACATGTTACTAATTTCTTTCACCTCTTACACTTCTATCATAGAAAAAGGGCAAATAGTAATATTAAATTATTTTCTCTAATTAATGCCCTTTTAATGTGCACAAATTTCATGTACCAGGCCACTAGTAGTTAAATACAAGGCTTACCGAGGTTTTGGCAATTAAAGTTGACATATATAGGCAAAGGAGAGATGGGGCTTTTCTGATTGATGGGCAATTTACCTTGATGTGGAGAGAAACAAATCTCTTCTTCTCCCTTAAATCACATTTTAATGATGAACACAAGAAAAGGGAGAAGGAGCTTCTTTTGAACTGTCATATGGTTTCTGACTTTTCTTTTCTTTTTTTAATATATTTTATTGATTTTTTACAGAGCGGAAGGGAGAGGGATAGAAAGTCAGAAACATCCATGAGAGAGAGACATCGATCAGCTGCCTCTTGCACGCCCCCTACTGGGGATGTGCCCGCAGCCAAGGTACATGCCCTTGCCGGAATCGAACCCGGGACCCCGCAGTCCGCAGTCCGACGCTCTATCCACTGAGCCAAACCGGTCTCGGCTGGTTTCTGACTTTTCAACTGGGCTAGATCTTTATTCAAACATCCTATAAACTTGGAAACATTTAAAATTTCAGTTTTTGGAATTAACGTAAGAGTCTTTCAGACTGGTGGGAATATTTTTATTTTTTTAAAAAAATATTGCTTTATTGATTTCAGAGAGGAAGGGAGGGGGAAGAGAGAGAGCGAAACATCAATGATGAGAGAGAATCATTGATTGGCTGCCTCTAGCATGCCCCCTACTGGGGATCAAGCCCACAACCCAGGCATGTGCCCTTGGCTGGAATCGAACCAGGGACCCTTCAGTCCGCAGGCCAACGCTCTATCCACTGAGGCAAACCAGCAAGGGCAGGAATATTTTTATTTGGCCAAGTTAGTTAAGCCATTTTACTGAGGACAAAACTTTTTAGGTCTTGAAGCTTTCTCTCCACAATGCCTTCATTCTAGCCTGTAAATGGCTTTACTTTAGGGTTTCAACTATTTTGTTTCCCAATGTTCACAGGTTTTAGAATACAAACATAAAAAAAAAAAGAGTGCTTCACCCAGCTTATGAAAACAAGAAAAGAGGCTATCTTACTTTTAATTTTGTCTCGTTCCGATTCGGATGGGAATACCCAGTCTGGAAAGAGTTCTTCAAATCTGACTCCAGGATACTTGGGTCTGTTTTCTACATAATTCCTCACCGTTGGCTGAAGTTTCTTCATGAAATCCGCAGACGGGGTTCCTAGCTGCTCAATCACTTTATTCCACTGATCGATGTCTAAGGGGTCTCTTGAGGAAAATACAACTGAAATGCCTTATATTCCTATCACATGACGTAGTATCATTCAAAGGAAAATAAATCCTATTTACACCTGTCGACAAGTAATTAACTAGGCCACTCTATGGGGCCAACAGAAGCATTTTGAAATAATTTTTAAATAAGGTTTGAGTTTCCAAGTTTAGGTCATTAAAAAACAAACAACAAAAAAACTCTTACACTCTTTATAAACTATGATCACAGTTTATTAAATCAATGAGTTCTATGTGCCTTTCCCTTCTAGATCGAAATAAAGGTATCTTGTAACTGAAGAACACCCATGACAGAAATGCTGATCTTTGAAATTACAGGGATTACACAGGCAAACTGAAACCAGTTTCATACTAACGCTCTGTGAGGGCTAAAGCTCGCTAAACAGGAAGACCCATGGGGCCTCTCAGTTCACAGCTGGGGAACCAGAGCCCTCCGAGGCAGGCCCCACATCTGGCTCTTGCTACCATTTTCACTTGCAAAAAAAAAAAGTTGTCAATGCTTGTCTAATTCCCAGCCTCTTGCTCTCTCTTAAACATCCTCTTATCAGGCTTTCCCCACCGCTCCATGAAGCCTATCCCATCCAGGCTGCCAGTGACCGTCCTTCACTCCAGTGGTCAATTCTCAACCCTTACCTTTTCAACAGCATCACCCAGCTTCCCCACCCCAGCTTCTAGCGCTTCTCTCTAGGAGGGCCTGTTACCTCCACAGGCTTCTCTTTGCCACCCAAGGGGGCTTGGTCCTCCTCCTTTGTTCTCTCTCTCAGCATTCACTACCAGTGTCCTGCCTTTACACAGCATGGCAGTCTGATCATCCATCTTTGTTCTTCAGCCCAAACCTCTTTCCCAAGCTCAGCTCTTGATATCTCCAGTGTCCAACATATGTCTCAGAACCCTAACAAGGCTCTCTGAAGGGCTGACCTTCAAAACAAATGCCTCCCCCTACCATCCTGGTGGTTTCCTTGCGATAGCCCTTGACCTTGCAGGTCTACCCTCAGCTCAGCAGTTGGGCCATCCTTTTCATTTTAAGTCAGCTGAGAGCCTAGGAGAGAGTGGGTGCTCAACAAATAGCTACTGGGTTTATGTCTACAGACTGCAGAGGGAGAGGAGACAGGAGGACAGTCCCAAAAGCCGGGCTGACATCCTGGCCGTGTGAAGGCACCCGGAGCTCCCATTATACCACAGAGGAACCAAGGGTCTGAGAGGCTCCGACTCTTCAGGGGCGCAGACACCATGTGGGAGTCAGACCTGGGCCCAAGGTGGCCTGGCTGAAGCTTTCTCTTTCTCATGGGCCATTTTAGGGCAGGAGTTCCTTTTCTACCCCGGGTCACAAATCTGAAGCAGATCTATAAGAACTGCACACTGGTTTCCCGAATCTTTTTCTATCCCAGTAATTTTTAATGTTTGAAAAACTGGCACAATTATCTTTGAAAAATGATGTTAATCTCCGTGTGTGTTCTGAAAATGACATTAGGTAATCTTATATATCCAATTATTAATTGATGTTAATATGTAAAGTAGGAATTTTAAATTACTTAATGCACCAAAAAGTACTCATATTTTTCATTTTTGTACTTTCTAAAGTAAACATGTCTTAATACAAAAAGGAAAGGCATAAAATGAATAAGAACTGAAACAAACTGAATGTTATTTGTTGTTAAATGATTTATCTTTAGAACATGTCAATTTTTCCCTTTTTAATTGACTTTATTTGTAAAATAAAGACCACCTTCCTTACAGTTTGAAACAAGTGAATCTAAGGTAAATTATGGGAAACTGCTAGAAAATTTTCTAGAACAAAATAAAATGCTGCATTTAACTTCACATAACATCTGAGAAGTGGTAAATGACAGGAATAAAACTTTTTCAGTCCAAGTTTGTGTTGTGAATAATTTATAATACAAAAAAAGGCCCTCATAAAATTATAAAAACTAAAATTAACAAAATACAAACACTGACTATACAACTTGATTACCTTTAAGAAAAAGACATCAATTTGCCAATGAACAGACACTTAAAGATTTCATAACAAAAAAAAACAAAACAAAATCAAAGACTAATGAAAATATTAAGTGGTTAGAACACAAATGAAAAAGGGCATATTTGAAGAACCATGTTCGCAGAAAAAATATTAGAGATGGAAGAATATGAGGAATATGAGGAAAGAAAGTTACATTATTTATTTACTTTGTGCTATGTCATTAATATGACTTCCTGACCACAGGATAAGTTAATCTTTGGCATTTTATATTTATTTTAGACTGTCCAGTGTCTCACATAATAGTCTTTAGTAGGTTTTTAAAAAATTTCTACAAAATATCCACAGAGAAAAAACAATAAAATTCACCATACGTTGTTCCTCACCAACTTTCACTTTAATCTTTTTCATTTAGGTGTTATGTAGTGTGCTTCCATTTTTTTTGGGGGGGAAAGTATTTTAATGCATACTAATAACTAACAAAATAGCATATTAATTAAATTATGTAGGAATACTTATTCACCTATTAAATTTAGCCAGCAACTTGCCTAAATTGAATGAACTAAATAAATAACATTTTCATTTATATCAGAATATATTCATCAAATAGTAAATAAGTTTCTAATAAGTTATTTTTTATAACCTTCAGTAAAATCATTAGAGGTAGCCAAGTGGAAAGGAAAAGGGAAAATGAACATTCGGTCTGTGACACTAATCTGACAGACACGATGCAGCCCCCTCACACCCATCGGGAACTATGGATTTCCTTGGCGCTCCGGCTGCTTGTGCTGCTTAAGGGAAGCATGGCCGGGAAGGTCCTGGGAAGGATACGGTCAGTGCCTTGGAATATCACACAACCTTTCACCAGCTCGCCCATGATGCAACCCACTGACCAGATATCAACTGAAAATAAAATGAAATGAGAAAATTATAAAGTGCATGAACAAAACAAAGGTGAGGAAAAGGAACTCTAACAGTGCACTGAACACACAGACATGGAAGAATGAATTGCTGAGGGTGAACTTCACACAATGTGAACGGTTGCGCCCTCCATTGTGACCATCAGTGCGTAGCAACCTGAGGGTTTAGCGGCAAAGGCTCCGATCCTTTCCAGCTGGAAGAAAACCAACCCCAGAAACAGAAGAGCTGTTTTAGCCACACCCGTGCCCACCCTGTGGCCGCTGCAGGTCTCCGTGTGAAGGATACAGTCTCTTCCTGGGAACAGGACTTTATGGAGAACCATCTCTGCCATGATACACCCGACAGACCAGATGTCCACTACCAAACACAGGGGTTAGAGCCAGCGGGGCCCGCACCCTCCCCCGCGCCCCCATAAAGACGCCAGCGGGGCCCGCACCCTCCCCGCCCCCCCATAAAGACGCCAGCGGGCAACCCCTCCCATAAAGACGCCAGCGGGCAACCCCTCCCATAAAGACGCCAGCGGGCAACACGCTGACCCCCGCACCCTGAAGAGCCTTCCCTCAACTGGCCGTCAGCAGCCACACAGGCAGGCCCGCCAGGGGCTGACTCCCAGCCGCTCGGGCCTCGGCGGCAGAGGGCCGCCCAGTGGCCTTGCCGGAGACGGGAGGTGGGGGAAGGTAAGCGCGAATCTCATCCTCTCCCTTCCGCAGGAAACAACGGAGCCCCAGAGCTCTGGATTTTTAACACAAGTAAATGTGATTTCATTCTTTTTGGCAAATTTGTCAAAAGCTAAGTTTGAAAGAGCTCTGTTATGCTGTTATTGCTAGAATAAGTTAAGTTTTGATGTTACTAGTAAACAACAGCGATATCAACTTTTCTATGCAAAAAAGAACATATATTATTCCATTTATATCAAGTTCAAAAATAAGTAAAACCAATCAATGGTGCTGGAAATCAGGTCGACAGCATCCCTTGGGGACTAAGACCTGAAGGGCCTGGAGACCCTGGGGTGTGCTGCTTGTGTGGTGCGCTCCCATCGCGTGCACACTTGCAATTTATATTCTTTTCATAAGTACGTTATACTTTGATAAACATTCAACTTCAGAAGTGAATGATTTTAACTAATAGGAATATAAAAGTAATGGTTTTTTATTTGTGGACTGTGATAATCTGTGTGTAACACAGTCCCCACATCATATTTCATACAATTCACAGGAAAGAGACAACACTAGTGATGACAAGTGGCACTATTTTTAAATATGTCAGCCTCTCCGCGTCCATCTGTACTCACCGTTCTCTTTATAGCCCATGCCCAGGATGACTTCCGGCGCCCGGTAATACCGAGTCACCACGTAGGGGGTCATCATGAAGTTGGTGCAGGCTGTCCGGGCTAGGCCGAAGTCCAGGATCTTAAGCGTGCAGTCTGACTTTACTACGATGTTGCTAGGTTTCAAATCCTAGGACAGAAATGGTTTAAATGAATAAAATGCACCAAAGCATGCTACCAGTGAATAAACAACTGCACACTGGCAGGGAGCTGAGAGGTCAGTGCCTGCCGAAGTAAATGAGTGCTGGCAGGGGAGGAAAGTTAGAATGGGACCCTGGCATTTTGGAACAATTTTGGAAAATCCTATTCTCAACCTGAAACGGAGTATGAATAAGCCTAAAGAAGTCAGATGCTTACCCTCACCCCCATGTGGAAATGCTGATGACCTTTACTTAAAACCTTCTGAGGGGGGAGCTGGCCAGGCTGAGGGGTCAAGGGGCTGGTGCCCAGTGTGAGGGTGAGGCTGCCACTCGTGTAAGGTCCATGCTGCCCAGGGCCCGGGCCTGCCCCGTTCCATGACGCCCCGAATACCACGCCCTGCACCAGGCTGCACCGGCATGGAGAACCCGAGGCACGGTGTGCCACCAGCTCACCATGAGGAGAAGGCAGTGAGATGGGCACCTCATCCAGGTTCAAGACCTTGATCAGCCCATTCTGTGGAAGTGCAGCTTAAATGGGCAACAGCACCAGGCCCAGTAACCAGTGCCAAAATTCCACTCCAGGGAAGCACCTTGTCATGGACAAATTAGGAAGGACTTGGTGGGTGGCTGCTGTAGCCTCAACACCCAGCACCAAGCAGCACTGCAGCACGGGGAGGGCTGTGTTTTCTGCTGCTGCAGCCCAGCACCACATCCTCCTGGAGCACGTCCGCAGCCAGGAGGCTGCGCCTTCCGGAACCTCTTCAGGGCAAACATCTCTTTGAACTGTTTGGCTAACTGCAGGGCCCAATCCCAGAGCACGCAGCTTAAGAACCCCTACAGGGATCTCACAGCAAAATGTCCCAAGGAGAGAGTCCTCCCACAAGACTTGCTGCACACACACCCCGCGGGAGCACTAGCAGCCGAAGCCAGACCTCAGTGGTGCTGGTCCCTGGAAGAGCGGTGTTGTGGGAACCTTGGCTTTGACCGCTTGTGTTGTACGCTTTGGCTTCACTCCCCGCCAGGTTTTACCAGGTGGGGCTGTTCTGTAACGCAGCTTGAAACACCACGTCACATTTGAAAAAGACAAGGGGTTGGTGCTTTGGGTGCCTCCAACCTTGCAGCCTGCAGGGACCCAGTCACTCAGTGCTCACTGGGCCTTTCACTGTACAGTTAGTTATTGGATTTCTTTGTAGTGGGAAAATTGTTTCATACAGGAAAATACTTTGCCTTGATACACTGAATATATTCAAGGAAATTCTTCTTGGTTTCTTGAGTTTCATGATTTAAGTCATCCCTTCACCCAGAGAAAATGTTTGGCCTCTTAAAATGTGCTGTTCTCACAAGGCAGTTATTTTGGGTTTGGTTTTAACAGCATCTTCAGGAGAGGGCCCTGGACACCTTATGCTGTCATCTAAAACTGCCTGAAAACTCAAAGACACTGCTCCATTCTCGTCTCGTTCCGATGACGAGTTCCAGCAGCGGCATCGTGTGCTGCCAGACTGTTCTCTAGGGGTGTCTGGGATACTTGTATGCTTGTGCGTGAGCACCATTTTAAACAGAAATTCTGACTCACTGTCCCAGACTTTGTTTTCATTTCCTGTGAAGTGACTGGTCTGCTCAGCCATGGTCCAGGGCAGCCTCCTCTCTTCCCATCATGGAAACTCCTTGTTAAGGGGATTCCTCAATGGAGATACATCTAGCCATTGGCTATAAGTGGTCATCCTTTATTACTTTCAGATGTAACAGGTACAGAAATTGGGTTATCCTGTGGTTTGCAAAGAAGAAACCCCAAGTTTCTAGCAAGGAGTGAGAGACTTAAAATGAACATGTACCCTCAGTGGGACAAGAGAATGAATGCAGGGCATGCACGCTACTGATCTACATGCTCCAGGCGTGCCCCATGTTTCCAGAACAAGCCCCAAAGCATTTGGTCCTCACATCAAGACATGCTCCTGAGTACTAGTCTGCTCTCAGGAGCTCCACTCACACACAACTCTTTCCTGGAGTCCCTCACTGACCACGGGATTGGGCAAGGTCTTTTTCATGTTTTGGTTGTTCAAGCTGTTGACCTTGGAGCAGGGCACTAGTTTTACAATCTGCTTTCAACATTTTTTGCTTTCCAGTATGCTTCTGCAATATGTAGTGGTCATTTCCCTGAACTTCCTCCTCTTGCTTCTTACATTTATCTTCCCAAAGTAGTCTGTCCCCATAAGTAAGTTTCCTTAGGTGGTAAATTGTGTGTCTGGTGATTACTTTAAAATTTAGATCCCAAGAAATGTGTTTAGTTTGCAGTGGACTTTTTGGATTCTCTCTATAGCTCTTGAAACTTAATTAAACTTTGCATGTGAAAGAAACATGCCTGTTCAGATGTTTTACCATCTCATTTTCGGCAACTCAGTAAAAAACCCCACAACCCTTCTGAGGGCTTCTTCTCCCTCCCTCCCTCCCCCTTTCTCCTTTCCCTCCCTCCCTCTTCCCTTCCTTTCCTTCCTCTCTCCCTCCCTCTTTCTCTCCCTCCCTCCGTCCCTCCTTCCCTCCACGCCTGGTCATCCTTCAGTTCCTAACACTCTGGCTCTTCCCTGCTCGTCAACAGATTTAATTGACATTTTCTAGTAGCCACCTTAAAGAGAGTGAATAGAAACAGGTAAAGTTAATTTTAATAATACATTTTACTTAATCCAATATATCCATAATATTGAAAAAAGATTGAAGGTAGAGAATATAAAAGGAATCACTTTAACCAAGCTGCTAAAATTGTTAACATTATGAAGATGGAGACATGAGGAAGGACTCTATTCTTGTTCTACTTAAGTAGCCTGGGAACTTAAACTTTTTGAACTTTCCAGTCCTGCGTTGGTACTTGGATATACATCTGGACAGACACCAGACCTCCAGATAGCCTCTGATGAAGCCCCAAAGGACCCACATATCCAGGTCACGTGACATCCTCCTGACATCTATCACTTATGGATATGATAAAAGCCCCTGGTGCCCATCCTCTGGACCACCTGGCACCCATCGTGCAGACAGCCTAATGTCCGACTGACACCCATGCTGGACCACTCCTGGGGCTAAGAGCGCAGGGCTGACTATTCTCTAGAATGCACTTTTTACTATAAAACTCCTAACTTTTTTTTTTTTTCTTCAGAACACTTTTGGGTTTTTTCTTAGCTGTTCCCAGTGTGCAAACTCTAAGATCCTTGAATAAATATATCATTTATTTCTAGCCAAAACCTCCAAAATTTTTTTGTGTCTGAC
This sequence comes from Antrozous pallidus, assembly GCA_027563665.1. Taxonomy (NCBI): domain Eukaryota; kingdom Metazoa; phylum Chordata; class Mammalia; order Chiroptera; family Vespertilionidae; genus Antrozous; species Antrozous pallidus. The sequence continues at coordinate 107,673,936 of CM050516.1, forward strand.
AGTATTATTTATCATTTCAAAATGTAACCAACATTAAGAATTATTATTGAGATATTTTACATTATTTTTCTGGCACTGTCACATCCCATGACAGCCGCATTCTGAGCCGCCACACTCTGAGCCTCAGGGGACTGGTGGCTACACCTGGACAGGACAGGCCCAGGAATCCCTTTCCCTGGCATCTTCCCATGGCTCCTCCTTTCTTTGGTAAGAATCCCATGATCACCAAGCCCCCCGCCCCTTCCCCGCACACAGCGGCTGTGCCTCACCTCTACCCCACGGCCAGGGGCAGGCTCTGGGAGGGGAGGCCCCTGTGCTCTCTGCTCTGGAACCAGAAAGTCGGTCAGAAACGTCTGCCGAGGAGACACACATGCCACCCCCACAACTCTCAATGCTCTCGCATGGCTTCCGTCACCTTCCTCTTGGCTCCCGGCCTTCTCACTGCCCGTCGCCCACACTCCAGCCCCTTCCTGCCCACACTCCAGCCCTTCCTCAGGCCACAGGAATGTTTGCCCGGGGACGCCAGCCTGAAGACTCACCCTAGAAACGGTGACTTCTGAACAATCCACAACTACTCTACTCAGAAGAATTTCCCAACATGCAGCTGCAACATCAAACTGCCCGGCACACCACATGGAAGGACGTGGGAGTACTTAAGTGTGAAGCTTCAGGCCCGGTATCTGACTTGGAGCTTTCCAATCGATGTGCCGCAAATGGGCACATGACATTGTGAAGTGTTATTTATCATTTCAAAATGTAACCAACATGAGAATTATTAATGAGATATTTTACATTCTTTTTGGGGGGGCACTGTCACATCCAATTATAGCCACATAGAGTGGGAGAGTAGGGCTTGGTGATCATGGAATTCTTTTACCAGAGAAAGGAAGAGCCATGGGAAGATGCCAGGGCAGGGGAATCCTGGTCCTGTGCTGTCCAGGTGTAGTCACCAGTCACCTGAGGCTATAGAAAGTGGCTGTAAGTAGAGAACCATTTACAACTTACAATAGCTAACGTTCCATTTCATTACTGTTAAATACTCTCTAAACTTCCCGATTCAGAAAAACAGAAATTACAAATATATAATTTCCAATAAATGCAGTGAAAATCCCCAACAAGCCCTCTGCAGATGGGGCCCCCGGCTGGCCCAGAGCCCTGAGTGTGTCCTAGGGGAGCAGGCCACCTTGCCGCAGTCACTGTTCTGCCAGGGAAGAAGCAACTAACCACCAGCACCGTCCCTGTGAGCAGATTCACACGGCGAAACAGCTAAAACAAAACAAACCAATTTGTTTCTAGTTTCCTTTTTCAAAAATCAAAGAATATGGCAAGAACAGGCATTTCAGAACACAAATTACTAAAAGATAAAACAATGCTCAACTTCACAAAACAAGAATTTTTTAAGCGTTAAGTGACGCGGCAGCAGTTTTTGCCTCTCCTGTGTCAGCGAGGAGAGGCATGCAGCAACACCCACATAGCGGATGGCCTTTCTGGACACAGGGTGGTGGGAAAGGCAGTAGGTGCTTTCTTAGGAGGCTGATTTATTTATTTTATTGAAATGTCTTTGTTTTACCATCCAGCAGCCCCTGCAATCCCACCTGAACTAAAGCCAGAGCCAGTGAATGAATGACGAGAACAAGGCCGCCGGCCTGCTCCGTGACCCTGAGTAAACTGGAAAACAGGACCACCTCCGGCCGCTCCAGCAGTCAGAACTTTGTCATCTGGCACTGATTTTTTTTTGGGGGGGGGGGGGGGGACGGGAAGGAGAGAAACACACTTTACTGCCATCTGCTGGAGAGTGGTGATAAAATGAAGATGACATAGATAGTTGGAAGGATTTAAGGAAGTCCCAAGCCCTGAAGGACTCCTCACATCCACAGCCACCCACCCCCCATTAGCTCCATACACCACCAGGGGCAGCTTTCCAAGACAGACTGGACGTCAGTTTCAAGGCACCAGAGTAAAGACAATTCTGCCTCTTTAAATCTTAAAAACCATCCAAAACAAGGAAAACCAGGAACATACGTCAAAATACAAATGACACTAAACTTGGGGCCTGACCCCCAAAGTGTAGGGATGTCTAGGAAAGCGTGGCCTCCCTGGCAGCCATCAGGGGAGTGTGAGTGACCCACACGGGACAACCTGTACCAACGAGCGACAGGTACGGGGAGGGCAGGGTGACGCGGGAAGTGAGACACTAGGAAGGGAAAAGGAGACTTCGGAGAGGCTCTGCTCCCCCTCACTCCCCGGCTCATTACCTGGATAAACAGAAACCAGCTCTCCAGACATGGGCTTCAGACTCGAGACCAATGCCCCCGCGAGTGCGACCCAGGGAGGGCACGGGGAGAGGCCCAGCTCGAGAAAAGCACTGGTAAGGTCACAATGACATAAAACACAATGTGGACGCCAGCCAAACCCAGTCACACTGTGAACACTGGGAGGTGGCAGAACAGGAGAGGTGAGGATTGTGGACGGTGAAAGAGCCAAGTCAGTACCGTAAGCCCCAAATCAAAAAAGATAATCAAACTGAGATCTAAATCATATTATTTCAGGAAATGGAGCCGAGACCGGTTTGGCTCAGTGGATAGAGTGTTGGACTTCGGACTGAAGGGTCCCGGGTTCGATTCCAGTCAAGGGCATGTACCTTGGCTGCGGGCACATCCCCAGTAGGGGGCGTGCAAGAGGCAGCTGATCAATGTCTCTCTCTCATCGATGTTTCTGACTTTCTATCCCTCTTCCTTCTGCTCTGTAAAAAATCAATAAAACATATATTTTTAAAAAAAAGAAATGGAAATGAACACTAAAAGAACTGAAAGATGTTGCTTCTGGGGAGAGAGAAATCAAGAGGGGGAACTGGGGACTCTGCTTTGTAAATAAATATTTGTAGAACTATTTGGTCCCTGATTAAAATAAAAAACAAATCAACCAGCTCATTCAGCAAGTTGCAGGACAATTATGTCTGAGGGGATCTTGTTTTCGAAAGGTGTCAGTTAAAAAGGGCCTAAGAAGAAACAGACATGTTGGAATCAGCTTAAGCAGCGTCTGTGTCCCTGTAAAGTGAAGAAGGAAACACCCCATTTGCTCACCAGCCACTTCCAGGTGGCAGTGGCGGCTGGGGGACTCTCATTTCTTCCACTTTTTTGAATTATATAAAGTAAAAAGTGGTGAGATTATGGGTGTTTTATTTTAAATCATTAACATTTTATGCATAATATAAAACTATCTTCATGAGCAAAACTGCAAGTGTGTATCTGTGTGCATGACACTGTGCACAGGGACAAGGATAGGGAAGGTTCACAAACTAAGGTTCACACAGGGCAGCTCCTGCCAGGTCCCAGGGAGAGTCACGCTTTCCCATGAATCTCTGGGCTCAAGAGGGAAGGGACAAACAAGGGAAATCATTTCCCTTTAGACAGTTAATAAGGTTTCACAGAATCTGGACACTTTCTAAGGTGTGAATTTAATATAAAATGTACTTAAGAGACAATAAAAGTGCCTTGGCTTATATAAAAGCCTGAAAATTTTAGAAAGAGAAATAGAATGGTATGTTGGGAAATCTTCATTTTTAATCTTTTAAAAATTACTATTTTAAAGCAAATTTGTCAACAGAATTTGTATTATTTTAACTGAACACTTGGTGGCAGCAAAGGCCGTAACAACTCACTGCTCTGGCACCAAGTGCTCATCAGCAGCGGTCAGGCCTTGGATGCCCCCGCCTCCTGGCCCCGGCTGCAGACCTGAGGTGCAGGATAGGGGCGAGGGCTGGCCTCTGTTGGTTGGTGGGCTCTGTTGCCACAGAGGCCTTCATTCAGCAGCTGTGATGGAATCAACCTTTCCTGGCACCTGATGGGTCTGCTACACCACTGGAAACTTATTTTTATCTGTTATCAATAAGCTGCATTGTTCTTGTCTCACTATCTTCCTCTCCATACGGATTTAGTTCCAAGAAAATAACTTATTGATGTTGAAACACAGTACCTAAAAATAGTCTGTGAACAAAATCAGTATGATAATAATTCAGAGGATGCTATGAATGATACCAGTAAAATTACATTATTTCTGCCTCTAATCTCACTCAACATTTTAGTTGTTTCAAAAAATTCTATCATGATGTTCTGTTTACACAGTAGTCCAAATTAAAAAAAAAAAAGAAACTCATACAACTAGCTTAGAGTATTACACTGTATCTTCCCAATAGTACAGGAAACTATCAATCTAATCCCAGTCTTAATCTAGTCCAGAGGCCCGTCACAGGCCATTCCAAAGCTCTCACCAGCAGGGCCAGGATGCTAGAGTGGTAGAATTTTACAACAGAAGAAACAAATGTTTAGGTTATAATTCATGTAAGATTTCTCAAACAAATAACTATATTATTTTCTACGTGGTCCCTAATTTCTCCCACCTCAAATCTAATCCCTTGATTCATTAAAAATTGGATTTTAAATATGGCAAAAACATCGACAACAGGTGATAAAGTATCAGGGAGTTCTTTGCTCTATTCTGCAGAGTCCAGCTGAGCACCCGGTCAAACAGGCATTCCCCAGATGTCTTCTGATCTTAACAATGTTTGGAAACTCAACACAACCCTATAGTTTATTTGGATTTTCAACACTGACAAATTTTTTTAAAAAAATTCTTTTGTATCTGGAGGATTCTGGCAACAAAATTATTATGATTTTTAAAGTAAAATTAATATGGCATCACTACTTACTCGATGAATGATACCGGCTGAATGAAGGTGTTTAATGCCACAGAGCATCTGGTAAAGAAGATAGGACATTCTCTCATGGTCCAACTCCATGTGAATAACCTGACATAAGTTAGCATCCATTAATTCCATAACTAAATACCTGAGGGGGGAAAAGAACAGCCACTTGAAAAGCATCCAAAATTCCTTTGTGGCTATTAAACCAGAATTTTTATGAAACAGTAATAACTTATTACCTACTCAATGTACTGGCTGAAGTAAAACAATTTGTTTTTCTCTAAACATTTTATAAGGTATCTTGAAGCAAACATATAATGGAAATTTGTAAGGTTTTTTTTTTTTAAAAAAACTATGTTTTTTTCAAGTTAAAAATAAAACAGTTTTTATATCATAGTAAGTAGAATCTCAAACATCCAATCTCCTACATCTTACATTTTTTGCTTTGGAATCATTCTCACCAGTCTAGAAGCCATGCTGTTATTTCTCTCATCTTAAGAAAACTGGATCCCCAGGAATGTAAAGGAATATGGTCAATAATATTGTAATAACTACATAGGGTGCCAGATGGGCACTAGACTTATCAGGGTCATTACTCATAAGGTATATAAATGTCTAATTTGATGTTATACACCTGAAACTAATATAACATTGTATGTCATCTGTAATTGGGAATAATTTTTTAATAAAAATAACTTCACCTCACTTCTCCCAGCATCTACTGCCCCTATCTTTATCTCCTTTGTAAGCAAAACTCCCCCAAAAGGTAACTATACTCACCATTTCCAATTCTTCTCCCATTTTTTCTTAATCCCACTTTGCTCAGCTTTTGCCCTTATCTCTCTGCGGACACTGTCCTCAGGGCCCCACTGACTTCCGTTACTAAATCCCGGCTGACAGTGCCCTTCTCCTCACCCAGCTTCTTACTTTGTAGTGCTACTGCTCGCTTCTTGGCCTTCCCGTCTCTGTCACAGTCTTGATGATCTTCTCTCGCCTCTGGTCTCAAGGTTTCACATACAATCTATAGACCATCAACTACAAATTCTTACCTTCAACTCAGACCTCTATCCAGGCTCATTTACCTAACTCCCCGCTTCACAGTTCCACTTGGGTGTCCAAAAGACAACTACAAGTCATGTCCAAAAATCAGCTCCTGACACGCTCTCCCTGCAGCCTTCCTGTCTCAAGTGAGAGCACTTTCACACTTCACGTGACCAGGCGGAATGCCAGGCGTCACCCTCCACTCCCGTGCTCTCACACCACACATCTTCTCTAAGAGCAAACACCGTGGTTCTACTTTCAAGACAGTTTCAGCCCCAATCTCACCCCTTCCCCTAATCATTCCCCTTTGGTCTAAGTGAAGCACCAAGACCTTTCACTGAACTGGTACAATTACCACCCCAACTGGTCTTCTGGGTCCCCCCATCTTATGGTGGATTCTCAACCCAGAAACCAATTATTCTTTTAAAATGAAAGTCAGGTAAGCTCATTCCTCCGTTGAAAGTCTTACTGAATTGCCTTAGAACAGTGGTCGGCAAACCGTGACTCTTTTTGACTGAGTTTGCTGAGCACTGTCATATGCTACCCTTTACCTCTGCACACAATATGCCACAATTGCCTAATTCTCACAGCTTCCAACTACACAGTAACATTTAGTCTAGTCCAGTGGTCGGCAAACTCATTAGTCAAAGGTGGCAAACCGAGGCTCGTGAGCTGCAGTTTGCCGACCACTGCCTTAGAATAAAAGGAAATCCTTACAACAGACTTCCTCTCTCCTCTGAGCTCCAGGCACACTGGCCTTTTGCTGTTCTTGAGCATACCATGCATACTCCCACTTCCACTCCTTTGTGCTGCCAATTCCTTCCATTTCAATTCAGTCTTCCTGTGGCTATCTGCAGACTAACCTTCTTACCTCCTTCAAGTCTTTCTTCAAACTTCACCAAGCCAAGGAGGCCTTTCCCCAATCCCAAACATCCCACTTACAACTGCAACCTGACTCTTAACACCCAGCACTCCAGATCCCTACACCCAGCTCCGCTTCTTCCACAGCACTTGCCTCATCCTAATGAATGACATCATTTCCTGATTTCTCATGTTGATTATCTTTTCCCAGGCTTTCCAGCAAGCTCTAGGAAGTAGGATGCTCACCAGCAATTCTTAAGTAATAAAAGGGATTTTTGTTTGTTTTGGTCACTAAGGTATGCCAAGTCCAAGAGAGGGCTAGCCATCAAATATTTGTTGAATGAGTGAATACAAGGATAAATTTAGGATAATGTTGGGTATTATATCTCAATATGATAAATTAATATTTCATTTCATTGTTAGTAAGATAATTGTATTTCAGATTTTGGAAACACACAATATCCAATGACTTAACAATTTCAAATAATAATTGTAAACACCTAAACTTTATAATCCTGGCTTTCAAGGGACTATAGAAAATGTTTTCTATTTCAGTAAAGCAAATTACTGGCATTAATGGCCACTGTCTGCTCTGAAGAATTATTTCCAGTCATTTCTTATCTGTTATAATGATGACAATCATCTAGGTATAAAAATAGTTGAGTATTATTATCCATTTTCTTAATATTTCTCTTCCACAGAGAAAAGTGGCTAAGATATCATTAAAAATGTATTGTCATCCTAAGTTAAAAAAATAGCAGTTATTTTCCTAAGTAAAAAAAAAAAAAAAGCAGTTATTTTCTTTTCTAAATATTCAGTCCTTGATGCATACATAGTACATTACTGAGTAAAAATGATACTTACACATCTTGAAATTCTTCTAGAGTTTTTTGTGGTGTAAACACATTTAACAAACTAATTATCTGAAAAGAGAAAATTATTTAAACCTCAGAATTTCAGATGACTAAAAATTAAGTTTAACTTTTAACATATCAAAAATGGGGGGGAAAATCACAGCAGAGCTCAGTATTTAATATTGTTATTGCTTTTACTAAAAACATATTACATGGTATTTGAAAAAAGTTAAATGATTAGGATTCTTAGCTTTAAAATGGGATGTACTTTTCATAAAGTCACTTTTGTGTGTTCCAGTAATTTATTATTAAAGAATTTTAACATTAAATGTCTTTCAAATTCTGAACATAAAGAAGTAGAAATGGGGGGAAAAAAAACCACACTAAATAAAGCAATATGTTAACTCTGAAAACTTAAATTCTATCTACAAATTTCTAAAAAAGTTTTAAAAATGAAGGCTATGCTTGCATTTTTGGTATGATAAAGATGAAACGCCTTGTAGCATTGTGTATTTACTTACAGAGCGTTCTAGAATGGACCCCACTGTAGGCTTTGGTCCTGCAGTCTAAAGCTACTCGAGCATCAAACACACATCCTCAATCATTTCAAATGACTGAGAGAAAGGGAAATGATCCAGTATATAGATAGAATTGGGGTGGCTGGCTAGCCAAGGAAAAAAACAACTGGATCAACACTTCACTCTTATTTATACCAAGATAAACTTGGAATGGAACAAACATGAAACCATATGAGGGTAAAAAGGAGGATGCATGACAGCACAGCTGATCTTGTTTAAGTGTGTGTGTGCGTTCACACACGCATGAGGATGCTCACCAAAATGTTAATGACAGTGATCTGGGTGGTGACCAAGAATTTTTGCTTTCTTGTTTACATTGTTTGAATTAAAAAAATATCCATACTATTTTGTAACATGAAAATAATTTTTAAAAAATAATTTTTAAAATAAAGCATGAATTGAAAAAATTAAAAACTCAAAGCACAGATTCAGAAGAAAAATTATCTCAGCTGTACATGCCAGAAAGACCCAGAATAAATGTTAAAACGAAGGGAGCCACAGAGAGTTAAGTGTCATCTTAATCACCACCTCCCAGTCCTAACAAAAAGAGGTCACATGGGGCATCTCCAAAGGCTCTTCCAGATTTAACATTTGATGGGTTTATACTGTGGTAAGGTTATAAAAGAATGCTCAGAGACCAGTAATGGAACATACACATTTTCTAGAGATACTTTTTCTCCTCAAAATGTACAGTGCTTTAATTTCTGTGGAGATGCCAACCACAGCTATCATAAATATAACATCATCTAACAACATTTATTTAAAACTAAAATGTCTGTATTATTAGGTAAAAAGCTACTTATAGAATTTAAATATTTAGCTGTTTCTCAATTTGCTAGGTCAGTACTGATATCACCTTATAGAAAAAGGGTTAACTGACATTCCTATCCCTGCTGAGTGACCTAAGTTCCTATGGACCATGATGCCTCCTGTTGACTTCAATTTCCCAAATGTTGAGAAGAATTTTATCAATAAATAATTATTGATAAATAATTATTAATCATTAGGTTACCCTAGATCTGAACTCAATGTGACCCATAAGTTTTCATGTCACTGACAACATTCAAATATACTGAGGAAACAGACATAACTCACATTTTTATGATTGACACATTTCAGGAGCACGAGTTCACGATAAGCTCTCTTTGCATGAGTTTGATTTTGAAAAGGCCGGCTTAGTTTCTTGACTGCAACATTTATCCCAAGAACTGTATCAAAAGCAGCACTAAAATTAGGAAATAGAATAAGTGCTATAATAAGCAACCCGTTAGAATGATTTTGGAAAATACAGCCATGCAGAATGTACAAAGTGCAATCCTTGTAACTGACTAACAAACAAGGGAAATCTTGCCGCTTGTTTCCCCTTGAGGTACTGGTGCACCTGCAGAGCCAGGGGCGCTGGCTGAGATGCAGGATGGACGGACTCCTCTGCAGAAGTGCGGACATGGCCTCTGCAGGTAAGATGGAGTTTAGCCATCCTGGGCATGTTGACTTCTCATTATATTAGTTGAAATTATTATATTCAGAATCAAGTAATTTAACAAGTCAAGAAATGAAATCTTCAGTTTAAATATGCCAGTAAGTTGGGGGGAAGTCACTGGTTATCACAGGATAACATGTAAGTATATTTTGGAGCAACAAAGAGGAGGAAATAGTTGAGTTCATGGAAGAATAAAATAAATCTAATTTTTGATTGAGTGTGTTTTTCCTGGACAAAAAAATCTACAAAGAAAACAGAAGCCAAAATCTCAGCTCAGGGTAAATCCCCAAGATACAAAACCCTAATGTAAACAATCGCTACATATAAAATTCCACTAGAAACACCATGTCATACTAGGGCAGTAAGAATAGCATCTTCCAGAGCCTATGTTTCCAGCATCCCAAGTTCCTACTTGAAATTTACGGTTCATTTTCTTCCAGAAAATAGATGGAAAAAACTGAGTAGCCTGGTTGCACATTTTGAACTAATTTCAAACAAGTACGAATAGCACCACTCGTGGTATTATTCTTCGGCTACCCACCAGGGGCCCACAGCCCACCTGGAACTCAGGCATTACTTAAAACACTGTTTCTGTTTCTTTATCCTATTCAATTTATACTGTGGCTTCACTTATTCACTCTTATAAATAATATTTTCTGCCAAACAAACCCTAACTTAACTCAACCTGTTTTTAAATTGAAGGCCGTCGAGGGCAGCATTTGTTAAGAATGGTTAGAAACTTCATGTTACTTTGGAATTCTTTTTATCTACATTATGTGTACATGTTTAAACATATGTAAATTCACATGTTCGTATGTAAATGTACCATTTATATAAATTATAAAATGTTAAAGAGAAATCCATTTGTGAAATGAATTATTAATGTACTACTACATACATATGTATTTGTACCTATATATATATTTCTGTCTAGGAATGTGAAAAACAAACACATCTTTCTTGGCCTCAACAGTTTTTGTCCAAAATGAGCCAAATAGACCAATTCTGAGCATCTCAGCAGACACATACTTCCCCGTTTGTGGTTCCCACTCTAGGAGTGACTACCTTCCCGGTTTTACTTCTTGCAGTTACTTTTTAACTACAAAGAACATACTTTTATTACTATTTACTCATTTATCAACTTTAGAAATTATCTATTCACTCTCCATTATAAAAACTGAGAACTTAGTCACTTATTGACACCTCAACTCCTCTCAGTTTTTTGCTCTCATGTTATTTTTAACTTTCCCTTGATTACTCATGAACTTTAAGCAACATTTCCAAACTTCTGCTCCATCAACTTCCAAAGGACCCTCTTCACTCCCCAGTATGTAAAATGAGATTATTATATTCATGTTCTTCTTTCTCCAGCTTTCTACTCTCTTCCCTCCAAACTTCTGTCTTACGTGGTCAAGTCTGATAACACATCTCTATAACTTCTAAGTCTTCCGTGTTTCTTAGGATATGAGTAAAAGTTGAAAATCAAGACACAGTATGTGCATATAAGTATTACTGACTGCAGAGCTGGGATTGCATTTCATTTTCTAAAGAGCACATGACTTGTTTCTGGCCATAAAGGAGTGAGATTGTTTCCAGCATCAAGGTCAAATGGATCTCTTATATTCCATCAAGTGTTCAAACATCATGTCCCTTTACATTTGTTTTATGCTTAGACCATGAACTTTTCTAGCTTTTCTACTGTACATTTCTATTGCATGTGTTTTTTCCTTATTAAGAGAAAAACATACCTTTTTAAGCCTATTACCAGTACTTCCTACCTTATTACATTATCTATTGTTTGAAATCTATTCTATTCTTTCTGAAGACATTGTCTTAGAGTTTCTTTCAAGCTCTGCTGCACAGCTATCACCCTGGGACTTCTCAATGACCTCCACTGTTTCTCTTGTGTTATATGTTGTATTCTCTTTCTTAGAAAACATGTTCAAGAAATTTCCTCAGGAAAATCCTATGGGAGATAATTTCCTCTGCCCTTATCCATGATAGCTTGTCTTCCAAACCCAAAATCAATTTTCTCTTGGAACTCCCCAGATTTTCAACGTTAAATGCTGTTGGAAACAAGACTTACGCCTGTCTGATATCATTACTTTGTAATCCACCGATTACTGTCTTTTTGTTTATGTGTATAACCCACTATCTTAAATCAGAAGTTCCAAACCACTCATTTTAGGGGTGAAACTACTAAGGCCCCAAAAGACACATTATTTACCAAGGTCACCAAAAACTACCATTATGAAGATCAGAGCTAGATTTAGAGCTCAGGTCTCTTCAATCATAGCCTTTCTATGCCTTAAACCATACAGCTTCTTTATCACAGAAATTTTATTATAGACATTGTTTTCACTTATATTAATACAGAGAAAACAAAACAGGGTAATAATAAAAGGGCAACATTCCTGTTTGTACAGAACTACAAGAAGCAAAGAGAAAAGAGTTCTATCAACCACTCCATATTGTTTTAAATGCTACCAGATCTAAGATTAAACACTTTTTAAAAAAGTTCAATACACCAGCCAGTGTGGCTTAGTGGTTGAGCACAGACCCATAAACCAAAAGGCTGCCGGTTCTATCCGCAATCAGGGCACATGCCCAGGGTTGAGGGCTCAATCTCCAATAGGGGGTGTGCAAGAGGCAACCAATCGATGATGTTTCTCTCTCTTTGATGTTTCTATCTCTCTATCTTTCTCTCTTCCTCTCTCAAAATCAATAAAAATGTATATAAAAATGTCCAATACTTTATAGGATTATTTCCTAAAATAACTAATCTTTATTATTTTGGTTGAACAACTTGAGATTTTAGAAGGAAAAAGGAAAACTGAATATATATGAAAGAAATTTATACACATTTTCCCCACTAGAGCTGCAAAGTCTTGGAATTACTTAATTTTACTGTATAGCTTACTGATATTTATAAGTACTTGAAAATGATAAACCTTTTAAAACTTATTTCCTAATTAGTTTTACTAACATTTTAATGAACAACAGAAACAATAAGTCAAAGACAATTCAAAATTAGGACTGAAATACTTTAACTCTACTGTTCCATTCAATTCTGTACTAGTATTTGTACTTTGGTTTACTTGAACACGGTCCCTAAGATTTTATAAAGCTTTGATTTAAATAAATGATTAACAAGTTTTGTAAACAAGTTATTATTGCTACTATATTCCTCAAAAATGTAAAAATACACATGTCCCCTGTATTACTTTCCTATTGCTGCTGTAACAGATTACCACAAATTTACTTGTTTAGAACACACATTATCTTACATCTCTGGAGTGTAAGAGTGTGTGTGTGTGTGTGTGTGTGTGTGTGTGTGTGTGTGTGTAATCAAGCATTTGGTTCAATCCAAGAGGAAATTCTGTTCCAAATGTGAGCTAAGCCGGAACTGGTTTGGCTCAGTGGATAGAGTGTTGGTCTATGGACTGAAAGGTCCCAGGTTTGATTCCAGTCAAGGGCATGTACCTTGGTTGCGGGCACATCCCCAGTAGGCAGCTGATCAATGTTTCTCTCTCATCGATGTTTCTGACTTTCCATCCCTCTCCCTTCCTCTCTGTAAAAAATCAATAAAATATATTTTAAAAACAAAACAAAACAAAACAACACAAATGTGAGCTAGGATCACTTGGGGGACATTTTTTTTTAATTTTAAAAAAATATATTTTATTGATGTTTTTACAGAGAGGAAGGGATAGGGAGAGTTAGAAACATTGATGAGAGAGAAACATCAATCAGCTGCCTCCTGCACAGCCCCACTGGGGATGTGCCCACAACCAAGGCACATGCCCATGACTGGAATCGAACCTAGGACCCTTCAGTCTGCAGGTCAATGCTCTATCCACTGAGCCAAACTAGTCAGGGCATCCTGGGAGACATTTTATAGATGACATAAGTCTTAAAAGACCAGGGACAGTATCTCAATAGATCCAGGGGGCTTTAGATGAGAATCCACCCAGGCAACACAGTGGGACCCAGGAAAAACCTGCCATACCTGCAGGGAAGGAATCGCTAAAGAGAAAAGAGTATCTGAAAGTTAAGGCATGATGACAGGGACACTCAGGCCTTTATATCACTGATGGGAAAAGAAGGGGTTTGGTTGGCACTGGCGGAGTTTCTTACTCTATCCAAATAGCAGGATGAGGTAATAACAGACCTCCTCCTTGCTCCATGTACAAAATACTTTTCTTACAAGAAACTTAGCACATAATGCTAATATCCAAGATGCTGTGCAAAACAGAGCCAGGGAAAAATCCTCAGAAGACACGTGGGGGAAGTATCATGGGAAAGGTTTCTCTCCTGTCAACCCAAGGGCTACCAGTCCCAGCACTACCACTGTTGCAGCTCAGCAGGCCAATGAAGTCTCAAGGCCAGAAGGCAGACAAACAACAGTCACCCAGTTCCCCACAGCCAGCACAGGCTCTGGGAAAAAGGAGCAATAAAGTAATTAATCATGGAGACCAGGTCTCCAACCATCTATGACCAACTTCTGTGATGACACTTCATCAAAAGATCAAAAGATGAAACATCCCAAGAGTCTAAGAATCTACACTAATAAAAGAGAAACATGCAAATTAACCATCACTCCACTACACCCACAGCCAATCAGGAGTGAGTATGCAAATTAGCCCAACCAAGATGACAGCAGCCTCAGAGCTGGAGCAAGCAGGAGACTTGGGTTGTCCCCGCAATGGAGGAAGGCAAGCTTCCCACCCACTCTGGCCTCTGCTCAAGGCTACAAAATTTCAATTGTAGAAGATAAATAAATCCCAGATACCTGCTTCCAGCTGGCCCTGGCCTCCGCTCAAGGAGGTGCTGAAAAAAAAGAAAGAAAAAACGAGGGGCTGGGAGCCTGGATCGCCAGGGGGCATGGCCAGCCTGAAAACAGCCCTTAGCTCCTCACCCAGGCTGGCCACACTCCCATGGAGTGAGGGTCCACTCCTGGGGGGCTTGGCCAACCTGCAAACAGCCATTAGCCCCTCACCCAGGGTGGCCAGGCATCCCAGTGGGGACCTACCCCAAAGGGGCTATGGCCAGCCTGAAAAGAGCCCTCAGTCCCTCACCCCATCAGTGGGGGTCAGTTGGAGGTGATCAGGACAGTGGGGGGGGGGGCAGTATGGGGTGAGCAGGCCAGCAGGAGGGGTCTGGGGGTAAGCAGGCCAGTGGGGAGGGGAGGTAGGGGTGAGAAGGCCAGCAGAGGGGACAGTTGGGGGTGAGCAGGCCGGCAGGGGAGGTAGTTGGGGGCGAGCACACTGGCACAGGGGGCAGTTGGTGGTGATCAGGCTGGCGGGGGGGGGGGCATTTGGGGGCGAGTAGGTCGGCAGGCAGAGTGGTTAGGGTCAATCAGGCAGGCAGGCAGGCAGGCAGGCAGGCGAGCAGTTAGGAGGCAGCAGTCCCAGATTGTGAGAGGAATGTCTGACTGCCAGTTTAGGCCCAATCCCTGTAAACTAGCAGTAGGACATCTTTCAAGGGGTCCCAGATTGGAGAGGGTGCAGGTGGGGCTGAAGGACACCCTCCCACCCCTGCACGAATTTCGTGCATCAGTCCTCTAGTAGTTTTTGTAATTGTATAAACATCTCTAAAAGGAAATATCAATAATCTGAATCAAGTTAACTAACTAATCTCTTTTCCATGTATCCCGTAAAAATAAACCAAGCAAAAACATTTTAATTTGGTAATGAATAACTGGCTTGGGCCACAAAATTAACTACTGACATGAAAGATCATGACTGTTAGCTGTGCGTGGGTTTGTGAAGGACTGTGTTAATCCAAAGTAATAATTTCTTTCTTGAGCAGAAAAGAGCAAAACTTATATTTTGACCTTTCCTTAGAATCAAAACTCAAGCTATGAACATGGAGATTTCCAAAAGATGAGACTTAGGATGGTATAAAAATTTTAGTCTCTACATATTTCTTTCCTCCTACCTTTCTGTATGTGAGATGAAAACTGCTCCTACAAATACTAATAAAATTGTCATAAAATCATTTAAGTAAAAATATTAAGAGTTAAGTGAAATAACTATTAAGTTTCTGTCAATGTCTATATAACAAGCTACTACAAGAAAATTACAACATATTTTATGCATAATATGAAAAAATATCATTATATGCAATACAATAGTATTAGGAGCTAAGTATCCATTAACTTGACCAATATCCTTAGTTTAAGGCACCTTCCAGTTTACTTTTATTAAAAATAATCTTTATGAGGATTCACACAAACATGAAATTAAGCATTTAAAGTATATTCACAATGTTAAACAATCACCATGTGTATGTAATTTCAAAAGGTGTTCATCACCCCAAAAGAAAACCCCATGCCCATGAAGCAGTTGCTACCCATTCCTACTTCTCCCTTGCCCTTGTTCACTACCAATCTGTGTCTGTCTCTACGGACTTATCTACTTTGGATATTTTACATAAATAGACTCACGTGCTGCCTTTTGTGTCTGGCTTCTTGCTCCTGTTGTGGTCAGTGCACGTCATAGCGACCAGTCATTCCTTTCGGTCGATTTGCGTATTATGCTTTTATTACATAGAATTCCATGTATGTGTATTATATAATTTCTGTATCCATTCATTCATTGGTGAATATTTGAGCTAGTTCAACCTTTTGACTATTGCAAATAGTGCTGCTATAAACATTTGTGTACAAGTCTTCATTTCAACATCTGTTTTTAATTCTTTTGGGTACTTATCTAGGAATATTTAATGGATCATATGGTAATCCTATGTTTAATCCATTGAAGAACTTCAAAATGTTTACCATAAGTGGCTGCACCATTTTACATTCTCACCAGCGATGTACAGGGTTCCAATTTCTTCACATCCTTGTCAACATTTATTATTTTTGGTTTTGATTATGATCATCCTAGTGGGTGTGAGGTGGTATCTCATTGTGATTTTGATTTACATTTCCCAAATGATTAATGCCAAGCATCGTTTCATGTGCTTATTGGCCATTTGTATATCCTCTTTGGGGAAAGGTCTATTCAAATTCCTTGCCTATTTTTTTGAAATTGTATTTTTGTTGTTGTTGTTGAGTTATAAAAGTTTTTTTTATGTATTCTGGATACTAGACTCTTATCAGATATATTACTTGCAAACATTCTACCATTTTATAGGGTCCCCCCCCATTCTTCTGATAGTATTCTTTGATGCACAATTTGATGAAGGCCAATTTTTAAATTTTACTGCTCATACTTTTGGTGTCATTTCTAAGGATTCAAAGTCATGAAGTTTTCCCCATATGCTTTCTACTAAGAACTTTATGGTCTTAGCTCTTATATTGAGGTCACCAACCCATTAAAAAAAAAAGTGTGTGTGTGTGTGTGTGTGTGTGTGTGTGTGTGTATTTTTTTTTATTATTATTTTTTTTTCCAGAGAGGAAAGGAGAGGGAGAGAAAGAAACATCAATAATGACTCGGCCAGCATGGCTCAGTGATGTCTGTTTGTCTCTGTCTCTGTCTCTGTCTCTCCCTTCTTCTCTAAAATAAATTTTAAAAATCCATATATTTTTTTAAACCACATCAATGATGAGAGAGTCATTGATCGGCTGCCTTCTGCAAGCCCCACATGAGGATTAGGGGATTAAGCCTGCAGCCCGGGCATGTGCAGACTGGATCCTCCTGGTTTATAAGTTGACACTCAACTGCTGAGCCATGCCAGCCGGGCGCCACTGACCCACTCTGAGTTACCTTTAACACAATGTGAGGTAAGAGACCAGCTTCATTCTTTTGCATGTGGATATTCAATCGTCCCAACACCATTTCTTGAAGAGACTGTTTTTTCCCCAATGAATACTCTCAGGACCCTTCTGTAAAATTGGGCCAACCTGGCTAATCACTGGGGAGGGGAAGGGAGGCATGAGACAGATACCTGAAGAGGGGTATGTGTGCCCCAGTCCCCTAACACTCCTAACCTGAGCAGTCAAGGTATATGGACAGGACCAAGTGGCCGGAGTAGGACACAACCCAGGACCCTTCCAGAGTGTTGCTCCTTCCCCCATGTCACAAGGAGCCCTCCTGCTTGGGAGCTTGTTCTTAGGAGGGTACAGAGCCCAAATTGGCCACAGTCAAGTGTTCCCATCCCATTGGCCTGGTTACAGGGTCCTCAGGGAGGAGAACCATGCCCCGCCTCTGCACTCTTAACACCTGCCAATAAAAATTGTCTACACTGAAAAAAATTTTTTTTTAATTTTATAAATTCATTAACTTCCCACCTTATAATTCTATCACTGCTTTTACCAGATCTAGTTTATAATGGCATATTAGAAACTTTTGTTTCAAAACTAGAACTTTTAAATAAATACATATCCATAATACATATATAATTTCATTATTCTTTAAAAAATAAAAATGAGTAGTATATGCAAACTGAAAATCAAAACCTATCTCTGCAAAACTGTATTTTGTAAAGTAGCATGTGATTTTATTGTTATTTAAGTCATGTGTATTGAAATCATTAATTTTAACTGCCTAACCTTTATACAGTCTTCTGTTTTGCAATTAATTATGAACTTCTAGTCATCTTCTTAATGTAAGTATCTCATTAAATGTCCTTGATATCAGTCTTACAGCATTACCTGTGTCAAATTACGGTCCAATCCCAAATAAGAGAGGCATTTTATAACAAAAGAATGCTTTATTGCCCGGCTGGCGCGGCTCAGTGGAGCTTCCACCCATAAAACAAGAGGCCACCTGTCCCGTTCCTGGTCAGGGCACACGCCAGGCTGGGGCTCGATCCCCAATAGGAGGCGTGCAGGAGGCAGCAATGATGTTTCTACTCTATCCCTCTTCCTTCCTCTCTCTCTAAAAATCAAATAAAAACATATTCAAAAGAAAATAAGGTTTTATCGTCTAGATTACAGTGGTTCTCAACCTTTCTAATGCTGTGACCCTTTAATACAGTTCCTCATGTTGTGGTGACCCCCGTGAGGAACCGTGGCTCTACAGCAGCGGTTCTCAACCTGTAGGGTCGCCTAAGACCATCAGAAAACACAGATATTTACATTATGATTCATAACAGTAGCAAAATTACAGTTATGAAGTAGCAATGAAAATAATTTTGTGGTTGGGGATCACCACAACATGAGGAACTGTATTAAAGGGTCACGGCATTAGAAAGGTTGAGAACCACTGGTCTAGAACTTTGTATTAACATCTAAGTATCCCAACAGGAACCACCCATTGACTTTTAACTTCTCTTGACCCACTGGATTTAAGTACCAGTGTAGCGTGATATCACCACTATTTTAGATACAAGTTGGGCATTCCTTTCAAACTGCCTCTTTGCCCACATCAGTTTAACCAGGAAGCTCTGAAATGCCTGCCATATCCTCTTAGCTTGCAGGGCCTCCAGCCACCTAGTCCAAAGAAAAGAACTGATTTCCTTGATCATGTCTCTACAATAGAGAATTAGTTACAAACGCTGGTGAAGATTCTCTAAACCCAAAACCTCTAAGGAAAACAAACTCCCCTACCACAATATTCCAGAGTCCTCTTTCATCTTGAACCCCCTGATACCAGCTATGAACACTGGGTGCTTAGCTTCATCACAGTTTCTTTTAGATGCAAAGACAACTTTGTTTTTACTGACCAAAAAAAAGTTTAGCCCAGAAAACGAAGAGATAAAAAGTTTGGGAAGTGCTGATAATGGTAATCTAGAAAACATGTGAAAAACTTTACCTTGAGCTGGCCAGTGATGTCGCAGCAGCTGACTGTCTTACCATGCAAGAGACTAAGGTTCAGGGTCAGACCAACGGTTCTGACGTCCTGGGCTGGACGCACAGTTGAAGTGAGACACCAAGGAAGAGATGGCCAGCCCAACCCCTCACACAGCATCCCTTCCCGGTTAATCCATGAGATGACAATGACACTGACTGGCCTCATGCTGCCAATGAAGGGCCAAGCACTGCAATGACGGCGCCTAGAAATGAATAGGAGTGAATGGGAATAGAGGGGGAGGGGAAAGGTGGCCAGGATGAAGAAATGAATAAAACTCCAAATTTCTGTTACAACTCACTGTCATACCTATTCCTCTAATACCATAATGACAGGGGCAATGGAAAAGAAAAAAAGAAAGAGAGAGAGAAAACCTGCTACCTATTTAACTTATGCAGCATTCTAAGAATTTGGGTTTGTATCCTACAATCTGACTACATATAAATAGAGCAACAGAGGAATTCAATTTAGCTCATAAACCTATATAGCAAGGAAAATAGTATTTTCATCATCAGCATTTTTAAAACTTAATGATTTAGTTTTATTTCATTTTTATTACAAAAACAACTCAATCCATACTATTGAAATAGACTGTACTTACCAAACAATTCCTTGGGCTCCTGAGCCAATCGGTTTCAACTGCTGGTAACGCTTTAGGACAGTGAAAGTTGAGTCTGCCACTTGCACACTGTAAAACTGACTATCACATTTACTGTCACTCATGGTGTAGTGTCATGAAATATTCCAAAGGCTGTAGTCGTCAGATTCCTTAAAAGAAACACAATGAATATGCATTCTTAATGAAATTACATACATAGTGTTTCAAGTTGATTGGTATACAAGACAATGTGGATGTGCATTCATAAACTCAGTTTGACCAAGTTCTGAACCTAAGCAACACGTGAAATATGAAATGGTACAAGACTATTATGAAAGGAAGACAATTTTTTTGCCATGTTTGTAATTTTTTTTAATTTAATAAATCTTTATTGTTCAGATTAGTTGTTCCTCTTCCCCCCCCATAGCTCCCCTCCACCCCGTACCCACCCCACCCTCTGCCCCCCACCACTGTCCTCATCTATAGGTGTACAATTTTTGTCCAGTCTCTTCCTGCACCTCCCACACTCCTTTCCCTCCAAGAGTTGTCAGTCCATTCCCTTTCTATGCCCCTGATTCTATTACATTCACCAGTTTATTCTGGTCATCAGATTTTTAATTCACTTGATTTTTACATTCACTTGTTGATAGACATGTATTTGATGTTCATAATTTTTATCTTTACCTTTTTCTTCTTCTTCCTCTTCTTAAAGAATACCTTTGAGCATTTCATATAATACTGGTTTGGCAGTGATGAATTCCTTTAGCTTTTTCTCATCTGTGAAGCACTTTATCTGACGTTCAATTCTGAATAATAGTTTTGCTGGGTAATCTTGGTTGTAGGTTCTTGTTATTCATCACTTTGAATATTTCTTGCCACTCCCATCTGGTCTGCATAGTTTCTGTTGACAAATCAGCTGACAATCGTACGGATGCTCCCTTGTAGGTAACTGTTTTTTACTTGCTACTTTTAATATTCTCTGTCTTTTGCTTTTGGCATTTTAATTATGATGTGTCTTGGTGTGGTCCTCTTTGAATTCCTTTTGTTTGGGGTTCTGTGCGCTTCCTGGACTTTTAAGTCTATTTCTTTCACCAGGTGGGAGAAGTTTTTGGTGACTATTTCTTCAAATAGGTTTTCAGTATCTTGCTCTTTTTTTCTGGCACCCCCATAATTCGGATGTTGGTATGCTTAAGGTTGTTCCAGAGGCCCCTTACACTATCTTCAATTTTTTTGGATTCCTTTTGCTTTTCTGGCTGAGT
The DNA here is from genome assembly GCA_027563665.1 of Antrozous pallidus. Lineage (NCBI taxonomy): Eukaryota > Metazoa > Chordata > Mammalia > Chiroptera > Vespertilionidae > Antrozous > Antrozous pallidus. The sequence continues at coordinate 107,695,046 of CM050516.1, forward strand.
GGTTTTTGCTTCTTTGTATTTCAAATCTTTGACTTGATTCTTACAATCATCTAGTCTGCTTTTAGGTTTCTGTATAATTTTTTATTTCAGTCAGTGTATGCTTAATTTCTAGTTGATCCTTTTTCATATCCTCAAGGGTCTCGTTAAATTTATTGGCCTTTTCTAGGAACCTCTTGAAAAACCTTATAACCGTGGTTTTGAACTCTATGTCCAATCGTTTTTTTCCCCTCCATTTCTTTCAATTGTGATCTGTTTCCTTGTCGCTGCATTTTGGCTGCTTCCCTGAGTTGGTTGAGTAGCTTTGTGTGGAAGGTGTCCTCTAGGGGACAGTAGCTCAGCCTCCCCAGTTACCTGAGGTGGATTCTCTTGGTTCACCCCTTTATGGGCAGCACTGTCTTGCTGTAGTTAAGCCTAGATTGTTGTTGGTGTCACTGGGAGGGTTTGACCTCCAGGCCAATTAGCTGTGAGGATCACTGTGTCTATGCTGGGAGAGCCTCTTTGCTCAGCTTGGAAGAGGCGAAGTTTTAGGGCTGAGCAGGCAGCCTTGGCTTCCCGTCAGCCCTGCACCTGGGTCTCTGTGCTCCGCGGCAATGGCTGCATGCACCTGTGAGAGAAAGCTATCCCCAAGTTCTGCCCGCTGCCAGATAGTCCAGCCTCTTCCCAAATGAGTCTGGACACCCAAAGTCTCACCTGCAACTGGAATACAATGCAGTCGGGAGGTTTTGTTTTCCTCCCAAACGTGAGAGCCAGCCACATGCCCCTTCCTCGAGCTCGTGCACCTCTGCAGCTCCCAAGTCCCAGCACGCTACCTCCTGACAGTCCAGCCTCACCCGTATGAGTCTGGGTTCCCCAAGACTCACCCGGAACTGGGGTTCAGTTCAGTGGGGAGTTTGTCTCTCTCCCCATTTGAGAAAATCAGCTGGGTATTCTGCTGCTCGCCCTTTCCGCTCATTCACGTCTCCGTGTCTCTGCACCTGTCTCCACATCTCTGCAACTCTGCCCTCCGCACCTCCTCCGAGTCTCAGTGTCCTTTTATCTTTCTCTCAGCCAGTTTTCTGGTAGTTCTGGATGATGTCTGTTTTGTCTTTTACTTGTAGTTTTGAAATTGTGGGGGGCAGCAGTATAGGGGTTTATGTATACCGCCATCTTGGTTCCTTCCCAAAGGAAGACAATTTGAGACCTGCATGACCACATTTTACATGACAGGAGTAGAAAATAACCTCCTTTGGAGAAAACAAATTGAGCTGTTTTTTTCTCTTTTTTTCTAGCAGGAATAGATTATGTCACTACATGATTCTCATTAGTCTGCGGCCTGTGGGACCGGCTTATGAAAAGCTGTCTCAGCCTGAGCGCTGTTTCAGATCGTCATGCCCAGTTCCTGCAGAGAAACAAATGGACCGGTCTTCTTTCGAGTCCACAAATTCAGGTTCAAGTGCTGAACCAGACAGCACGTCCTATGTTAACATGAGGGAAAAGGGGGGAGTTAAAGAGCAGGCTGGGAGAGGCTGGTGATGCGGGTGTGCTCCTGCCTGGTGAGAGTGGTCCTAGAGCCAGCCGTGTCCTTGCACCCCATATCACTAATGGGCAATCAATAAGATGGAAGCCATGATGTTCTCTCATGAGTTCTGGGTATCAGCTAGCAGCCTTGGAGCAGCCCCCCTGGCTTTGAGCTGAGGCTGAGATCCCCATCTGCAGGAGCCCACATAACTACATGGAAAACAAGAGCACAGGAAACGGTCAGGCAGCCACACTTAGTTACATGGTTCCCTGGCTCTTGTTTGACTATGTTTTCTGAAGGTCAGCAAGATATTTGTCTTTTTAAAAATAAGTCAACTTTTAAATCACAGAGGTATAAACATTTTAAAAACACAGAATTTAAATTTTAGTCTATACCAACAGCAAATTCATGCCTATTTGTTCTATCATCTAATAGTTAATGTCTATCCACTGAGTTTTTTGGAGGGATGATTTGTATTTCAACACAATGATGTCTAGGATTTCCATTGAAAATGGAAATGTATTGATTACTAACGAGCCTAAACAAAAAGTTTAAGTCAAATGAATAGCTTCTCCAACTGACCACTGCTTCATGTTTTTTACTGTTCTCAGGGCAATGGCTGAGGCACAGCTGTCAGTATCACCAGCCACTGCGACTGACAGCCACGTACCCCTCCAAGGTGTGCCTCGGGGGGCCAGCACTGCATGACACGAACTGTCACAATGCTCATGACACCACGTAGGTTAAAGTGTACATGCTGCTGTGAGGAGGGTTCCCAATGCCTAGGACAGGTCTGTCATAGTCATCTTGGCATCCCACACTAACAGGACAGGAGGAGAGGGAGAGTCTGGCCCCTGGGACAACAGAGTCATTCAACAGACTCTGTTGATCTAATTCTTAATACAGTATCTAATGATTTACTCACAATGCTTCTCCACTTGACTAACATCTGAAAGAATGTCCTTTTCTAAAGATTGATTTGTTTTCAGACAATTGTACTCAACATTTGTGGGGTGTCTTTGTACAAGAAAATGACAACAAATCATGTAGGAGATACAGCAGCCAATAGGAACCAAACCTGAAGCAGCATGTAGTTCGCCATTTGGGGAAGAAATGTGCGTTATCTAAACTGTAACACAAGTTACAATGAAGTAAGAGCTATAAGCAAAATGTAAACAAAACCAAAAGAGACCCTACCCATGAGCAGGAGTGTAGAAGAAAGGAAAGCTTCCTGGAGGAGGTGGCATCTGACCTGCACTGTTTTGCCAGAGACAGACAGTAGAGGCACAGAGCTCAAGCTGACTTTTCAAACATGGTGAATTGCTCAGCTGAGCTAGTGGGGTACAAACACAAGGATAAGAGAGACGTGGCAAAGAGGTGGGTAGCCACTGCAACCTGCTGTTTCTTTGCCATACTGTAACACAATAGCAATGCTGGTCACTCATAAAGCATGTTCTGAGCGCCACTGTGGGCAAGGTCCTGCGCCAGAGCAGTTGGTATGAGAGCACATCGGGTGGGCACACTCAGGAAGAGACCCAAGGCCGGGAAAGTCCTAAATCCAGAGGTTTGGGGTGCAGGGAAGGAACTTAGCATGTGCAGAGAGCTGGAGGTGCCTCTGAGCAAGACAAATCATTTGAGATTTAGTTTTGCTGGATAGTAAGGGAAAGAAGCTGGAGAGAAAACGAGGCCAGATCACCACAGGCCCACTCATAAGCCACCGGGAGCCACCTGGGCCTGATCTTGGGGGCTGTGGAGCCATCAAAGCACCTGAGGCATGTGCTCTGACCTGCTTTTCTGAGAGCTCATTTGGGGTGCTGAGAAAGGGATGGGTTTAAGTGGGCAGGACTGAAGACGAAGGGACCTGGCAAAAATGATTGAATCATGGCAGGTGGGGGGAAAGAGGCATGGTTTGGAGGAAGAATGTACACAACTCACAGTCCTCAGAGGAGACAGGAGAAATGAGGTGAAGCACCTGGAGACTTACACTGAGTCAGTGAGTTCAGCTTTGAGTCTGAAGTGCCTAAGGGACAAGATAGGCCCAGGCTCCTAATGTACCCAAGACCCTCCTCCCTTCTTTATGTTAGTAACAGAAGCCTTCCTGTTCCAGCTGCCCAACTAGGGATGACATCTGCCCACTCCCCTAGTAGCCAGGTGTGGCCAGATGACCAAGAACTTCTGGCTAATGAGATGTGAACAGACGTAATGTATGCTACCTCCAGATTCTTTTCTTTTCTTTTCTTTTCTTTTCTTTCTTCTTTCTTTCTTTCTTTCTTTCTTTCTTTCTTTCTTTCTTTCTTTCTTTCTTTCTTTCTTTCTTTCTTTCTTTCTTTCTTTTTTTAAAGAAAGCTGCTTGGTGTCCAATCTACCTTTCTTCCTTGCTGCTGGCTGGGGGCTGAGCTGACACAGACCCAGAGATGGAAGTCACATGCTAAAGCCCCCCATCAGCCAGCATCCTGAATGATCTGGTGGCACAGAGACGCTCCAATCTGACCCTCCTGCCCACAATGAGACTGGCACAAATTAATCTCAACCTTGTTGAGAGTTGGGGACTCTCTCTGCTACAACTGCTGCAACTTATAGTTTGGTACAATTTTAGGTTAGCTTTTGGTTCAAATTATTAATATAATTTCGTCTCAAGATTTAAAATAATTTAAAATAAGTTGTCCTTATTAGGCAGGAAAAAAAGCACCTAAGAGAAAACCTGTTAAAGCTACCTTCTCTGTCAAGCTTGGGCCTCGAGAGCAGGAGAAAAAACCTCCAGGCAATCTGAGAAAACATATAATTTAGTAATTAATTAAATCAACCCTACTGCAATTATATGTCAACAAAATGGATTTCAGCTGGGTTTCAGAAAAGTTTATAAACTGGGGAGTATAGGCATTCCTCATGAAACCAAATTCCAGCACACTGAAGCTGTGGTCGTGCCTCCACGTCCCTCCTGGTGGGAGCTGGCTCACTTCCTCCCAGCGGGAGACCTGGTGCCCACAAGCTAGGAGTTCCTCTGAAGCAGAGAGCCCTGTCTTCCCTCTCCCACAGCACTGCCTGATAAACATAAGGGAATGTCTAAAGCCCACCAATGATCCACTGAAAAAGCTTCTGGGGACAAACTTCGCTCCTGGGACTGCTCAGACCTGTGTGGTCAGCATGGCCTTTGCGAACAGTGTCTGGCTCTCACCCGTGGCCTTCCTACCTTCCATGCTGCTTCCTGAATGCTTATTGAACGAAATGCTCTCATCTAAAATCTCTCTCTCTAAGACTGAGGCCCCTTGTAGAGTCCTCTCCAAATACTGGAGTAAACTACCCATTCCATGAATACTGGTGGGGAAGAACACGCCTACCTGCTTAGAACCGAGAGTAAAATATCCTTTTAAAAAAATCTAACTCTAGTCTCTAAATATAAGCAATTTAAGTATTGCAAATATAGTATTAAATTCCTGGTTACTTTTAATATATTTTAAAAATTGCTTCAACTACAGCCTTACATAGTTCTCAAATCTTAAAGTGGGAGAGAGCAGTGCAGAGCATACAGTCCCAGTCTTGTGGGTACATCATCTGCCATTCACTGAGCCCTTCCAGCAAGCATGCTGTGTGCTAAGTATGAAGTAGGGGCTGTTAAGAGCAAGTACTAACCAGACAGTCCCTTTCCTCAACCACCAATAGCATAATTATCATAACGCACCCAAGTATCTTAGTGTGCACAGGCTGCATGGCAGGAGCCCAGCAGAGCGGTGTGAACGGGTGGAAGGGCTGTCTGAGTGAGAGGGGGATGTACTGGAAGGCTTCTGGAGGAGGCAAAACCTGAAAGCAAGTCTGTTCACAGTATCAACCCAGGTCTGAGGAAATGGTACTTTCATACGTGCCGGTGAGATGTATAAACTGGTAAAAGATTTCTGGGGGGAAGAAAATACCTAATAAGATATTTATGATCTTATTAGATATTTGAAATGCACATGACTCTTAACCTGTCAACTACAATTCTACAAATGTATTCCACAAATATGTGTACAAATATTCAAAGATGTTTGCAGCACTTCTTGTAAACCTACTTGTAAACACAAATTTAAGAAAGGTTAAATTATGGCATAATAGTAAAATAAAGCCATTAAAAACAATGTAGGAAATTTGTGTACTGATATGAAACGACATCTAAATAAAGGAAATAAGGCAAATTAAAGCAGAGTACACTAGTAAATGTCAATCTACAGATACATACATACACACACACACACACACAACATGCTAGTAAGTGTACAGACACAGTGGGAAATGATTCTTTCACTTATAATGATAACTTACTGTTCTGTTGCTGTGGGCTTTTTTGGTAGCCATGAATATATTTCACATTTTTAAAAACACTAGTTAAATAATTTAATCATGAAAATTCAAGGTAAAAATGAAAAGCTGCAGAAGGGTCACTTTTGACAGTTGAGGGGAGGATGGGCCAGAGACAGATGAGAGTGGGGGCAGGAGGGTGAGCAAGGCTCTGAGCTCGCAGTTATAAGTGCTCTCCTCACAGCATTTGTTGTGCATAGTACCTATCCCCACTCTGCAAATGAGGAAACAGCCTGGAGAGCTAGAAGTGGCATGGTCCGGATTTAAATTTAGGTGTGTTTGACTGTAATATTTGTGTTTTCCCCAATACACCCCTCTAATAGTTCTAATTTTAGTTAGAAAATAGAGTGATGTGTCCAAGGACCTGTCAGGACCAGGCCAGAAAAACACAGGTCTTTACATTTCCTCCTGTTGGGTTCACTCCACTTAGACACTTTTCTCCTGATGAAGATGACTCAGTCACTAACAGGCTCATCTAAACCTCTGATCACACGAAGGCTTTAGAATACGCAGAACATGCAATATATAAATTAACTGACTGCTGTGATTAAAAGCAAATTTTCATAATTACCCTCTGTCCACACGAAGAGAGACTCGTCCATATGAAAACCTGTACACAAATGCTCTAGCAGCTGTATTTGTAGTAACTCAAAATCGGAAACCAGTCAGGTGTCCATCAATAGGTGAATGGCTAACCAAGGTGCTGTGCATCTACACCATGGCGCTCCTCTCAGCAATAAAGTGAGCAAACCACTGAAAAACGCAGCTTGGGTGGATCTTAAGGCTATACTTAACAAAAAAAAGCCAATTGCAAAAGACCCATACTGTATAATTCCATTTATATAACACCCTTAAAATGACAAAAGAGCTACAGAATAGATTAGCAAGTGTCAGGGGTTATGGATGGTAAGGGGAAGAGGGTAGTGTGATTATAAAGAGGTAGTACAAGAAGACCTTTGGGATGATGAACAGTTTTGTACCTTGACTGTGGTGTGATTATACAAATCTCCACATGTGATAAAATGACAGCACTGTAAGTGTTCACTGTATCATTGTCACTCTCCTGGTTTTTAAGTTCTATATTGTTATGCAAATATACAACCGTTGGGGGAAATTGGGAGACATGTGCAGGGCACTCTCTGTTTTTTGCAACTTTTGGTGACTCTATATTTCAAAATAATTAAAAAAGAAAAGAGATCTGTTGAAAATATGCAGTGATTATACTGCTCCCCATTTAAATTCGTTCAATACTGCCAACTGCCTTAAGCGTAAAAGTATTTTTTTTTTTTTTAGAGAGAGAGAAAGGAATGGAGAGGTGGAGGGGGAGGAGGAGGGAGAAAGGAGAGAGTGAGAGAAACATCGATGTGTTGCTCCATTTATTTATGCATTCATTGACTGATTCTTGTATATGCACTGACTGGGGACTGAACCTGCAACCTTGGTGTACGGGGACAATGCTCTATCTAACCTGACCAGGGCTTGGAGAGTAGACTTCTAATACTTAGCAGAGCAGAATAGTCTGCAAGGTCCTCTAGCCCTCTCTCAGGCAATATCAAACCTGGGACCAGCAGACACGCTGACTACCGCACACCTTCAGGCCTCGGCCTGAGCTGTGCAGTCCACTTGAAATGACTTACCTCCCCTTTGTCTGACCAACTTTCATCCTCCTTCACAATCTAGTGCGAGCACCTGCTTCTCCTACAAGTTCTGCCTCTAGTTTTCCCTTCACACTGTGCCAGGCGTGTCTTCTTTCCCCATCACCACCTGTTAACCATGTTTTGCACTCCAAGTCCATCTCTATTTCTATGCTGTGAGCACCTTGAGGGAAGAAAGTGTGTCTGATCCATTTTTCAGTCTCCTACTAACTACGTAGTGGGTGCTCAGTAAACATTTGTTAAAGGCAAAACTAAGTGGGAGAATAATGGATAGGGCAATGTGATAAGAGTGGTTAAGATCAGGTCTATGGAGCCAGAGGGCAGACTCCTTCAAAAAAATAGTTAGAACTAATATAGAAATCAGTACAGCTGCAGTAAACAAAATCAATACATAAATATCTATTGTTTCATGTACAGCAGTAACAAGCTATCAGAAAGAGAAACTAAAAAAACCAATCCCATTTACAATTGCATCAAAAAGACTAAAATACCTAGGAATAAATTTAACCAAAAAGGTTAAATACCTGTAGTATTTATTATATTAATGAAAGAAATTAAAGAAGACAAAAATGAAAAGAGTCCATTCTCATGTACTGGGAGACTCCATACTACCCAAATATAATGTCCATACTACCCAAAGCAATCTACAAATTCAATGCAAATGCAATCCCTATAAAAATTCCCATGGCACTTTTCATAGAAATCTTCCTATATAATAAAGAGGTAATATGCAAATTGAACATCATGCCCTCTCCCACTATGGCCACCCCCATGTGGTCACAAGCTGGCCACCACAAGATGGCCAGCCGGCTAGTGAGGGCAGTTGTGGGCAATCAGGCCAGCAGCAGAGGGCAGTTAGGGGTGACCAGGCCGGCAGGGGAGGGGAGTTGGGGGCGACTGGACAGGCAGGGGAGGGCAGTTGGGGGCAACTGGGCTAGCAGGGGAGGTCAGTTGGGGCGACTAGGCCGGCGGGGAAGCAGTTAGGTGTCAATCAGGCTGGCAGGGGTGTGGTTAGGGGGTGATCAGGCAGGCAGGCAGAAGCGGTTAGGGCAATCAGGGAGGCAGGCAGGTTAGCAGTTGGAGCCAGCAGTCCCGGATTGTGAGAGGGATGTCCGACTGCCCGTTTAGGCCTGGCAGTCGGACATTCCCCGAGGGGTCCTGGGATTGGAGAGGGCACAGGCTGGGCTGAGAGAACCCCCTACCCCCTTGTGCACAAATTTTGTGCATCAGGCCTCTAGTTTAGCACAAAGAAGTTAATATCAATGCCTCATTTTTAAGAAAAAATAACTCATTTTTCATCCATTTATCCTTAGAATCTATTTTTGCTATTCCTGAAATGTTTTAGAGTATGTACTCTCTACTTAAGAAAGATACTAAGGTAAAATTAGCTGGAAAGGGCCTGCTGATGGTGGTGGAATATTTTACAGGACAAAAAAAAAAAAAAACAACAACCCACAAACAACAAATAAAAAAAGCAAATTAAATAACATTACATTTATGAATTTTACCTTCAAATATTTAGTGAACTTCCTTAGCTCTAAGGAATTCCTCTTAAAATGGTAACTGCTCTTACTCAATATTTTTGTATCTACTAAATTATATCCCAATGTTTTCCAAAGAGGACTTGAGGCATCAATGAAATAAAAACATTTTAAGTGTCAATTCAAAGGCCAATATAAAATTGGAGATCCACAAATCTTTTTTTTTTAAATGAGTTCTTATTGGGCAAAAGATATACATACTTGCCTCCCAAATACATCCTCCTAATGACTCAATGGGTCTAGGATTGAGCATCAACTGCTGTTAATATCTCAGGGAGCCAAGCAATGTCACCAGACAGACCACACCTCATTTAGGAAGGAACCCTGAATCTGACCAAACCTCATCTAGATCCAATTATAAATTTTCAGGAAATATACAGAAAAACACATTAAATTACATTATAGAGATGCAATTAGTAAAACCCAACTATGAAAATGCTATACAACAACCTAATTGCTTCAAAAAATAAACTACAAAGAAAACAAATAAACAAAAACCTAGAAGGGGAATGGTACAGGTTGAAAGCCACTTAAAAGACTTATCAACCAATCACAAAGTATTGACCTTTTCTGGATCCTGATTCCAATAAACAGATAATTAAAGAAGCTATAAAATGTATGGGACAATGGGAAGTTTGAATATTGATTGGTCATTGGTTATATTAAGAAACTATAGGCCCAAAGCACGAAATTTGTGCATGGGTAAGGTCCTAGACCTGGCCTGTGATCAGGGCCATCTTTCCTGCCTGCCCATAGCTGGCCCCACCCTCCCACTGCCACCCACCCCCAGTTTCCCATTCTCCATTGGGCAATCGGAGCCTGCCAGCTGGGGGGAAGAGACCAAGTGGACGCCCTCTGTGTGTGGGGTGACCAGCGGGGCAGAGGCCTTGGCCTAGTGCCACCTTCGTCCTCGCCACCCACCCCCAGGTCCCCGTTTGCCATCAAGCATGCTGACCAGGGAGAGGAACCAAAAAGTGGTCAATGTGCCTCACAGTGACTGGTCAAGCAGCCGTTCTACCCTTAGGGTCAATTTGCATAGTACCCTTTTATTATATAGGACTAGAGGCCCGATGCATGAAATTCGTGCAAGGGCTTTGACCCTAGCCCCACCTGCCGCCACTGCGGTTGGGGGCCTCTGCCACCTCTGCCTCAGGGCCCCCAACCCTGCTGGAGCTTTGTCTGGAAGGACGTCCAGTCTAATTAGCATTTTATACTTTTATCAGTATAGAAGATTAGTGCCCAACTGGCATGGCTCTGTGGTTGAGCATCTACCTACGAATCAGGAAGTCACAGTTCAATTCCTGGTGAGGGCACAGGCTTGGTTACAGGCTGAATCCCCAGTGAGAGGAATGCAGGAGGCAGCCAATCAATGATTCTCTCTCATTATTGATGTTTCTATCTCTCTCTAGCTCTTCCTTACACTCTGAAATCAACAAAAATATATTAAGAAAGTATTGATTTTTCCAAGTTTAAAAATCATTATTTTTAGAGACATATACTGAAAAATTCATGAATGAAATTACATGTTTAGGATTTGCTTGAAAATAATATGAAGGGGTGAGACTCTAAGTAGATGAGGTTAGGGATAATACAAGATTGGCAAGTTTTAATTGTTGAAGTTGGATTTTTAAATACACGTTTGAAGGTCAAATCAACTATTCTGTTGATTTTTAAATACACGTTTGAAGGTCCTCAAAATAAACAGCTGATATAAAGACTGATATTGAAATTAGTTCACACAATCACAAAAGGCTAAGCACAAATTTAATTATTCTCAAAGAAAATTATGTAAAAATGTCACCTTCTTAGTCAGGAGTTAACTATATATTTAGACCAAACATAGCTGCCCTACTGCTAAAACAATAGTGCTAAGAAAAAAATGTGTGCCGAAACTGGTTTGGGTCAGTGGATAGAGCATCGGCCTGCGGACTGAAAGGACCCATGTTCGATTCCGGTCAAGGGCATGTACCTTGGCTGCAGGCACATCCCCAATAGGGTGTGTGAAAGAGGCAGCTGATCAATGTTTCTAACTCTCTATCCTCTCCCTTCCTCTCTGTAAAAAATAAATAAAATATATTTTTAAAAAAGAAACAAAATGTGCTTTCTGTTTTACCTTATACATGATGAAAATAAATGTTTTTTTCACTATTACTTGCTTCATCTGGCACTTTTCTTTATCTAAAAAATTAAATTCATTTTAAATAGACAAATTGAAGTTTACCTTCTAACATTATGGGGGGGCAGGGACAAATAAGCACACTCTATCAACAAATTATTTAAAGTCCTGATATTCTGAAAATTAAATCCTAAAAAAAAAAAAAAAAAAAAAAATCAAAGCTCTCCAAGAATGATACTATGCCAAATAGGATTATTTTTAACCCCGAAGGATCCTTCTGACAGGGGGGAAAAAAAGGTTAAATGAAGAAATACATTGTCTGGATCAAATATTGTTTTTTCAGAACAAATTAAAAGCCAAAAGAGAATACTTGGAGTTGAGGACTCAGGAATGCATACTGCCCAGGGGAGGCCCGGGTTCAGATTTCACCTCCCCACTGCTTGTGCAGCAGGCTGCTGAGCCCTCACAGGCTGTGACAATGAATGAGAGCACTGGACCACCAGCTCCCCTGGCCTCAGGCTGCCTTCCCAGCTCTCTGCTCCACTTCCTTCCTTCGCTGCCTGCGCTGGAAGTCTATTATCCTGCAACCAAGCTCAATCGGGTCTGTATTTTGCTTGGCTCATAACATTTTAAAAAGATTTTTAAATTAGCTACTGCCCACATTTAAAAATCCAGAGAGCGAAGTTAACAAATACGGAGTTCAGACATCCTTTTAAAACTGTTAGGTGAGGCCTGGTTCTCCAGGGTTCTCACCACCCGTCCCTTACACCTGGCTCACCAGATTGATTCCCAGCCCCACGCTGGCTAAGGTCTTTGCTTTACCCTGCCCTTTCCCGCTTCTGTGCCTCTCCCACCCTGGCAAATTTCTCATCACCCTTCAAGGCCCAACTACAGCACCACCTGTCATCATCTCAGGGCACAGCCCCTCCTACAGCACGCAGGGATCACACTGTGCCACACTAACTGGGGGCGTGTCTGCCTCCACCGCAGGGCTCTCAGGCCCTCGGGAGGAAGGGACCATGCTGCTATCATATTTCTGTCCCCAAGGCCAAGCAGAAAGCCTGACCTAAATAATGTAGACTTCAGTAAACGTCTCCTGAATGTGTAGAAGGAAATTAAAGCTAACACGTTATTAAAATGTAAGATTTTTATATCACAGCTTGCTCTGAGTGTTATCAAATAAAGGGGTCAAGGGCATTAAAATGTTTCATAAAATGAGAACAAGCATCCACCTGCTTCCATGTTTCACAAGTTAGTCAGAAGCCACTGAATGAACAGATAAAGCAGAGACAACAGGCAGGCAGGGGCACTCATCCTCTGAAATGATGCTACGCACTGAGGACAAAGCAGACAACTACCTGTTTCATACAGCTGCCTCCTAGTACCGGAGACAACAAACAAACAGGCAAGTAAACAGAATCAGGGTGAATGCTGGGGGAGGGAGGAGATTTAAACAAAATAATTATTGAAAAACTAAGGGATGAGCCGAGACTGGTTTGGCTCAGTGGATAGAGCGTCGGACTGCGGACTGAAGGGTCCCGGGTTCGATTCCGGTCAAGGGCATGTACGGTGGCTGCGGGCACATCCCCAGTGGGGGGCATGCAAGAGGCAGCTGATCGATGTTTCTCTCTCGATGTTTCTGACTTTCTATCCCTCTCCCTTCCGCTCTGTGAAAAATCAATAAAATATATTTTTTAAAAAAAAGAAAAGAAAGAAAGAAAAACAGAAAAACTAAGGGATGAAAGAGGGTAGTCGAGGAAGGCCTGGTGTTAAAGGAGACCTCTGACCAGAGGAAGAACCAGACTGGGCCAGCTGTGCCCGAACCCGGAGACATCTCCGAGCCCCCCGAAACAGCAAGTGCAAAGGTGCTAAGGTAAACAAACGGGCTGCCGTGTTCCAGCAAGTGAGCTGGCTGGAAGAGGACAGCAGTGCTCTGGGTGCGAGGAGGGGAGGGGAGGGCTGGCATGGGCCCAGGGCACGGAGCGAGCAATGACAAGGCACTGGAGGAAACCGAGGATGGGGACCCCGGGCGATGAAGAGGGGGTTCCTGCCACATTCATAACAGCAAGAGGCAGTCCCAGCCCAGCTTCCCACACCTGTGCCCGGGTCTCCTGCCAGGCGCTTTCCCAAACGTTCACTTGAGCTGGAAACAACCCCGTCCCAAAGAGCAGGGATTCCCCCCGCCCCCTTTCCCGAGTCAGTGCCACGGCCAACGTCGCGGGAAACAGGCCCCGACTCCTGAGCATCCCAGCGCGGTGTGCAGCTGCGTGGCCCCCACAGAGCCCACGGCAGGTCCCGCCGAACGAGGCCAGGCCAGGGAGCCGGCCCGCAGCGCGGGGCTCTGACAGCCGGCGGGCGGGGCGACTGCGGCAGCCGGGAGCACAGGGGCGTCGGCCGGACAGCCGGCGTCCGCAGAGCCCGGTCGCCCGCCCGTCACCCCTAGCGGACCCCGATCGCGCGGACCCAGGCCGCAAGGCCCTCCCGTTGCCCCTCCCTGGCGGGGCGGGGCAAGGCCCAAGCACCCCCCACCGGGCCTAGATAGCCGCCGGGCTCACCTCGCCTCCCGCCGCTGCGCCGGGGACAGGGAAGGCGGGCGGACTGGCGGCGCCTGTTCGGGCTCGGCCAGCCGCCCCGCCCGCTCAGCCCCGCCGCCGCCTCCACAGCCGCCGTGGGTGTGAGGGGCGCGGGGTTGCTTCGACCCTTCCGGTCCGGCTCCCTTCGCCGCCGCCGCGGCGCCCGGCCTGAGCGATCCGCACGCCAACCAATCAGCGCGCAGGGACCCGGGCCGGCGTGGCCAATAGCACCAGGGGGCGGGCCGCTGGAGGGCGGTGGGCGGAGCACGCGGGCTCGGAGCGCCGGGGTCCGCAGCCTCAGGTGCGGTGCGAAGAGTCAGCTGGTCCCTACGTGTCCAGCGGTGCGGCGGCCGGACGCGGAGCGGGCGGAGGGGCGCAACAGCGGATGGAGAGCGGGCCTTGAGGCTGCAGGCGCAAAGTGGCGGGGAGGTCTGAAAGGGGACGCAGCAGGCCCGTTATGGGGAAGAGCCAGGGCCTCGTTGGGCAGAATTCCGGCGTGTGATGGCCTCTGGGAGGCGGGACGGTGTGGAGAGCAGAGGCGGGGCCTTGGACTCCACTGCTCGCTCAGAGCGGGCTTCTAGGCGTGCGGTGAAAACTCGGGCCTGGGAAAGGGGATGCCCTGGGATGATCGAGTGCAGACGAGTGTTCCTTGTCGGCCAGTGGGAGGGGAAGAGAGAAGAGGCTAGTGCGCTGGGGCAGAGGTCACCCCAGTCTCAGAGAAGGGTAGGGTCATAAATGGGAGGAATGAGTGCAGTGCCCACGGCTCCCTGAGGCCTGGAGTCGCAGCCCTCCGGCCCCTCCATGGGACTCCAGCAGGCCTGAGATCCTATGAAAAGGTGGGGAAGACCAGAGTACTGGGTGTTGCGCATCTTTTGGATAAACACCGGGTCGTTTGGATAAGAAAAGGTGGAAGAGAGGCTCGGAGGCAGGGCCATACATGGCGGGAGAAGGGGGGCTAGGGGTGGGCGGAGAGGTCCTTTAGTGGAGTGGGAGGACTGTGGGGAAGAAGCAGCTGTCGCAGGACGCCTGGTCCTACATGGTGGCCAAGGTGGGGCCCAAAATGGGGGAAAGGAGCCGGATTCTGCTTGCGGGGAGGTCAGGGGGCAGGAGGATATGGAAAGTGGTGGCAGAATTTGGGGAGGGCGGCAAGCCTGTGATCCAGAGCCAGGCTGGGGGGTCACCAGAACCTCAATGGAAGGGAGGGGTAGAGAAAGGGATCCAGCGTGGTATCCCTCTTAGGCCACCCCCACTTTGGCCACCAGAGGGAGTTAGCATGGCCTGGTGGGCAAACTGCTGCTTGTGAGCCACATGTGGCTCTTTGGCCCCTTGAGTGTAGCTCTTCCACAACATACCACGGCCTGGACGAGTCTCTTTTGAAGAAGTGGCGTTAGAAGAAGTTTAAGTTTAAAAAATTTGGCTCTCAAAAGAAATTTCAATCGTTGTACTGTTGATATTTGGCTCTGCTGATTAAGGAGTTTGCCGACCACCTAGGCTCTGCTTGAAATTGCAGCTCCTACTCCTCCCCTCAGCCTCACCAGTCACCTGCTCCAGGTGCACAACAGAAAACAGAGAAGCAAAATTTCCATCATCAAGACTTATGGGAGCTGAAACCGGTTTGGCTCAGTGGATAGAGCATTGGCCTGCGGACTGAAAGGTCCCGGGTTCGATTCCGGCAAGGGCATGTACCTTGGTCGCGGGCACATCCCCAGTAGGGGGTGTGCAGGAGGCAGCTGATCGGTGTTTCTCTCTCATCGATGTTTCTAACTTTCTATCCCTCTCCCTTCCTTTCTGTAAAAAATCAATCCTATCTAATAAAAGTAATATGCAAATTGACCATACCTCCAATCAAGCTGTGCCCGCAGCCACACCCATCAGCCAATCAGGAGCAAATTATGTAAATAAACCCCAACCAAGATGGCTACAGCCACAAAGAGAGCAGGAGGGAGGCTTGGGTTTCCCCAGCAATGGTGGAAGGCAAGCTTTTCACCTGTCCTTGCCAGCCTAGGCCTCCACTCAATGTTACAAAGTTTCAATGATAGAAGATACATAATCCCAACAGAAATGGCAGCAGCCATGGAGCTGGAGAGAGCAGAGGCTAGGGTTGCTGGGGCGATGGAGGAAGCCAGGTTTTTGCAGCCCTAGCGCCTTGGCATCCACTCTAGGCTACAAAGTTTCAATTGTAGGATTTAAATAAAACCAAACAGAAATGGCTGTCGTCTTGGAGTAAGCAGAAGGCTTGGCTCTGCTCCAGGCTACAAAGTTTCAATTATAGAACATAAATTAATCTCAGATCCCAGGGCCTCCACTTGGGACTCTGGAGGGTGTGACCAGCCTCAGGCCCCTTGCCCAGGCTGCCCCATGCCCCAAGAGAACCCACACCCTGATCCAGGACACTCTTCAGGGCAAATCAGCTGGCCCCAGCCATGCATCAGCCCTCTATCCTATCTAATAAAAGATTAATTTGCAGATTGACCATCACTCCAACACACGAGAGGGCTGCCCCCATGTGGTCGAAGATCCTGCCCCATGTGGACACAAGATGGCCATCACAAGATGGCTAGCAGGGGAGGGCCGTTGGGAGGTTTCAGGCCTGCAAGGGAGGGCATTTGTGGGTGTTCAGGCCAGTAGGGGAAGGCAGTTGGGAGGGACCAGGCCTGCAGGGGAGGGCAGTTGGGGACGATCAAGCCTGCAGGAGAGGGCAGTTAGGGGTGACCAGGCTGACAGAGGAGGGAAGTTGGGGGCAAACAGTCTGGCAGGGGAGCAGTTAGACATCAATCAGGCTGGCAGGGTAGTGGTTAGGGGGTGATCAGATTGGCCAGCAGAAGCGGTTAGGGGCAATCAGGGAGGCAGGCAGGTGAGCAATTTGGAGCCAGCAGTCCTGGATTGTGAGAAGGATGTCTGGGATCGGGCCTAAATGGGCAGTCGGATATCCCTTGAGGGGTCCCAGGTTGGAGAGGGTGTAGGCTGGGCTGAGAGACATCCCCTGCCACCCCACCCCCCAGCCGCACAGATTTGGTGCGCTGAGCCTCTAGTAAAATATATTTAAAGACTTATGGGAAACTAATGAAGTCTGGCTGCCAGAACTCTCTGGTTTTACCAGGAAGCACTTGTGGGTGCTTCCTCTCAGAATAGGAAGGGACACCCATTCCCAAACACACTCCAGCCCTGAGTTTACAGCACTCACCCCAAAGTGAGCACCAAAAATCATTGTGTACACAAACACGCACATATTTCAACTGAGGTGGCCTAAAAGCAATGACATCCCAGTAGCAGAAGTGCACTCAAGCCCAGGTGTTCTCTCCAATAAAGGAAACTGGGCTGATTCGAAGGTCAGGGCAGGGGATACACAAGATGAACCTGGAGCTTGTATAATGCAACAAAGTAAGGTTGTGCTTTTAAAGGACACACACAGGCAATACGGGGGAATGTCATAAGGGACAAGAGCCAACTGAAAGAACTGGAACATTTTGAGCAACAAAGTAACATAGTGTTGGGTTATGACTCAGTATAAAATATCCAAGAGTTCATAGTAATATAAATAAATGGAGAAGAGCAAAACATCTGTACTGAATTGCAAATAATTGATGGCAATATTCTCCTTTTAAAGAGGTGAAGCACAATTCCTCTGTACATGGAGGATAAGCATGGTGACTTCCTTCCAAAGAGTTAAGCATGGAAAGGGGGGCAGGGAATAGAATACCTGACAAACACTACCTCAGACGCAACCACTTAACATAGCAATGATAAGACATCTTGATGGTATGCACCCTGATATAAAGTGATGAGAAGGGCACTCTATGTCTTAGTCTTCCTTCTTAAAAAACATGACCCTAGTCTAACCTGAGAAAAGCATCAGATAGCCAGGCTGGTGTGGCTCAATAGTTGAGCATCAACTCATGCACCAGGAGTTTGCAGGTTCAATTCCTAGTCAAGGCACAAGCTCAGGTTGTGGGCATAAGCCCAAGTAGCGGGTATGCAGAAGGCAGTTGATCAATGTTTCTCTCTCATTGATGTTTTTATCTCTCTCCATTCCTGTCTCAGAAATCAATTTAAAAAATACATTTTTTATAAAGCATCAGGCAGCTTCCCCACCCCCAGCTGCCGAGTAAGGTGCTTGGTCCTTATGAGGAAGCTAAGGCGCTTTGGGAAGAGGCCCTCACTTAATCCAGCAGCTGGCACCGTTCGCTCAGCCCTCGCCCACACCATGGCCTCCATCTCGAAGCTCACCTGCATCTACTTGGCCCTTATCCTGCACAACAATGAAGTGACAGTGATGGGGAATAAGATCAATGCTTCCTTTAAAGCAGCTGGTGTAAATGTTGAACCTTTCTGGCCAAGCTTGTTTGCAAAGACTCTGGCCAATGTCAATATTGAGATTCTGATCTGCAATGTGGGGCTAGTGGACCTGCCCCAGCAGCTGGTGCTGCACCAGGAGGTACTGCCCCTCCACTACTGCTGCCATAGCTGAAGAGAAGAAAGTGGAAGCACAGAAAGAAGAATCCGAGGAATCTTACGATGACTTGGGCTTTGGTCTTTTTTGACTAAACCGCTTTTGTAACACAGTCAATAAAAAGCTGAACTCTTAAAAAGAAAAAGAAAAAAAAAGCAGCCCTAGCTGGTTTGGCTCAATGGATAGAGTGCCTGAAGACTGAAGGGTCCTGGGTTCGATTCTGAACAAGGGCACATGCCCAGGTTGTAGGCTCAGTCCCCAGTAGGGGCATGCAGGAGGCAGCCGATCAATGATTCTCATAGATGTTTCTCTACCTCTCCTCTCTGAAATAAATAAAAATATATTAGAAATAAAATAAAAACCATCAAGCTTTGCACAGTGGCAGTATTATAGCCAATGAGATTTATCTGAGGCGTGATTATTGCTAATAGAAAAAAAAAAGCACCAAACCCAAATGTGGGGCAGTCTATAAAACAGCCAACAATAATCCTGAAAACTGTCAAGGTTATAAAAAAGCAAAGAAAGCCGAGACCGGTTTGGCTCACTGGATAGAGCGTCGGACTGTGGACTGAAGGGTCCTGGGTTCGATTCCAGGCAAGGGCATGTACCTTGGCTGCGGGAACATCCCCAGTAGGGGGCGTGCAAGAGGCAGCTGATCGATGTCTCTCTCTCTCTCATCCATGTTTCTGACTTTCTATCCCTCTCCCTTCCGCTCTGTAAAAAATCAATAAAATATATATTAAAAAAAAAAGCAAAGAAAGACTGAGAAACTGGCAGAGCTGAGAGAAATCCAAGGAGACACATAATGTGGTGTCCTAGAATAGAAAAGGGGCATTTGATACAAACTAAAAATAAAGTATGGACACAAATATAAAACATCCTATATAATAAAAGAGAAACATGCAAATTTGACCGAACCTTCACTCCTGATTGGCTATACTACTAGCCAATCAGGAGTGGGGGCAGGGCCAAGTGGCACGAGGGCAGGCCCCGGGGGTGGAGATGAAACGGCGGTGGCGGCGAGCACCCAGCCCCTGAGCGCTGTGCGGGGAAGCAGTGGCAGCAGCAGCAGTGGTGGCAGCAGCAGGGAGCGCCCAGCCCCTGGACGCTGTAAGTAGAAGTGGCGGTGAGTGCCCAGCCCCTGGGGCCGGGTGGTCACAGGCAGCCGGGGCTGAGCTGAGCAGGGCAATGGCTGAGTGCCCAAGCCTCACCAGAGGCTTTAGGCCTTGGGCAGGCTGGGGGTGAGCCATCAGTTGGACATCCCCCGAGGGCTCCCAGTATGTGAGAGGCGACAGGTTGAGTTGAGGGACCACCCACCCCCAGTGCACAAATTTCGTGCACTGGGCCCCTAGTATCCTATATAATGAAAGCCTAATGTGCAAATTGACTGAATGACAGAATGACTAGTTGCTATGATGTGAACTGACCAATAGGGGGCAGACACTCAATGCAGGAGCTGCCCCCAGCCTGCAGGCCCCAGGCCAGCCAAAGCTGGTGCCAGCAGGGACCCCTGATTGCCCTGCCAGTCACCCCACAGGTTGGCCCTGACCGCCTGTCAAACCTAGAGACCCTACCCATGCACGAATTTTGAGCACTGGGCCTCTAGTCTATATATCCTCATATCTAATAAAAGAGTAATATGCCATGCCCACAAGCCATACCCACAAGCCAATCAGGAGCAAATAAGCACCAACCAAGATGGTGGACCAGGCACCCTGCCACCTGAAGCCGGGCCATGGTGGCACTGGGGCAGCGGGAGTCCAGATCGCAGCCCCAGGCCCAGCAGGGGATCCGGCTCCCCAAAGCCCGGCCATGGCAAACCTGGGGCTGCGGGGTTTGGGGGTAGATTGAAGACAAAAACCTGCAGGCCTGGCACCCAGCAGTCCCAAGGCCTGAGGCAGAGGTGCTTGGGTTGCTGAGGGGCGTGGATTGGGGTAGCAGAGACACAAACCTGCAAGAAACCTGTGAAAGGAAGATAAACTATCATTGTTTTATCCTCCTTTTCACAAGATGAGAAAACTGTCTCTGGTTTATTTAGTGCTGTGGCCAACACCTTTCTACAAACACAGGGTATGTTATGACCACTCCCAGGAAGGTCTGGTCAGAATATCGTCTCCAGGGAATAATCTACTGTGGCAAATCATCTAATAGAGGAAACAAGCTTTTGTTGGGTTTATTCTGAAGTTCAGAGAACATGCCACCCCAACATATGCTGTGTTGTTATATTGATTATCTTGAGCTGTAGATGCTTGAAAAACAGCAAATGCATGGGGAGGCTTTCACTGAAGTCTCCTGATCTCCCTAAAATCAGACCCCCTCCCCTAAAGGAACTCAAATGTCATAGGTCCCCTTTCACAGGAGAAGTATCATCAGACAGAGAAGACTGAATCCTGTCACAGGACAGGAGAGTAGAAGTTGACATCACACCCAAACTTTGTTACAAACTACTTCCCCCCACCCCATTCATCTTTCCTAAATATCATTTACTCTCCTCTAAGATGCCTATATCTCCCGTGCCCTTTCCCTAGAAAGAAGGTATTTAAATCTGCATTCTAAGCCACCTTGGGGAGTTACTCATTTTTCCCTGGGATCTCTCACATATACACAAGGTACACATGTTAATAAACTTTTGTTTTTCTCTTGGCGATCTGTCTTTCATTACAAGGGGCTCCACTAAGAACTCAGAAAGGTAGAGGAAAGCCATTTTTCCTCCTCCATAATTGTATCTCGGGAATTCCAAGTCCCCAGCTGAACAATGAGGTTGGCTCAAGTACCAAGCAGTTCTGGCTGATGGAAGGGAAGCTTCTAGGGAGAAATCAATGGTATTGGCATCAAAGTGGGATGGAGGACACACGCATGGTTGCTGGTGGGAGTTTAACGTGGTTCAACATTTTTGGAGGATGACTTGGCAAATTTGATATATTTAAGGTACATCCAAGAGTATGATTCCTTCTTCTAGAAATCATATCTGCTGAGATAAAGCACAAGCACATAAGCTCTGGTCATAATCCAGGATGCTACTGTGGGTTCCCCTTCCACCATAGGAAAACCTGGAAACAACCTGCATTTTTAGAACAAAGTGGCATCTATGCTAATAAAAGGGTAATATGCTAATTAGACTGAACATCCTCCAGATGACCTTCCAGATGTTCTTCTGGACATCCTTCCCGACAAAGCCATGTTGGCAGGGCCAAGGCAGAGGAGGTTAGAGGCAATCAGGCAGGCAGGGGAGAGCAGTTAGGGCAAATAGGTTGTCAGGGGAGAGCAGTTAGGGGGATCAGGCTGGCAGGCAAGTAACTGGTTAGGAGCCAGAGGTCCCAGATTGGAAACAGTGTAGGCCAAGCTGAGGTGACCCCCTTCCTGTGCACGAATTTCATGTACGGGGCCGTGTGTGTGTGTGTGTGTGTGTGTGTGTGTGTGTGTATGAGTATAATATGCAAATTTACCAGACAGCAGAATGCCTGGTCCCTATGATGCGCATTGACCAGCAGGGGCAGATGCTCAACACAGAAGCTGCCTGTAGGCCCTGATTGCCTGATGGGGAATGGGGAGACAGCAGTGGGTGGCAGCGGATGTGGACAGTGCCAGACCAAGACAGGTGCAAGCAAGTGGGGCACCAGTTGCCCACACAGAGGGCAACTGGCAGCGGGGCAGTGGGGCTGGCAGCCAGCAGCCTGGGAAGATGGCCCTGATTGCAGGCCAGGCCTAGGAACTCTACCTATACACAAATTTCATGTGCCGGACCTCTAGTCCTATCTAATAAAAGAGTAACATGCAAATGTGACCATACCTTGGCTCCTGATTGGCTATGCTACCAGCCAATCAGGGGCAGGGGGTGGGGCGGGGCGGGACGAGCACAGGAGCACCGCTGCCCGAGCTTGGAGGTGGTCGGGGGGGGGGGGGAGCGTGCGCAAGCGGCCAGGGCGCGGGAGCGGAGGTGAGCGCCCAGCCCCTGCGGCCAATTGGTCACAGGCAGCTGGAGCTGAGCTGAGCAGGGAGCTGGCTGAGTGCCCAAGGCCTAAAGCCTCGCCAGAGGCTGGGGGTGAGCCATCAGTTAGACATCCCCTGAGGGCTCCCAGTATGTGAGAGGGGGCAGGTTGGGCTGAGGGACCACCCCCGTGCACGAATTTCGTGCACCGGGCCACTAGTATTTATATATTTGGAGAATAAAAAAGTGCTTGGGGAAAGTAAATTATGGTGGCAAAAATGAAAAAAAAAATTTTGTAGTGGACAGGTTGGAAGAGAAAATTGAAGCAAGCAACCTCCTAGTTGATAGAGTGAAAAGACAACAAGATGCGAGTTGGCCTTAGCTCAGCAGTTCCTTCAAGTGCAAAATGTGAAAAGACAACAAGATGTGCAATAGAAAATGTAAGAAATTAAAAGGTCATTCCAGCAGCTTTGAAATCTGAATAATAGTGATGCCAGAAAAAACAGGAAAAGAAATCCACCAAAAAGTATTTCTAGGATTTATAAATTCAAGGTGTAGGTAAATGCTGTACTAACATTCTCCCACAACTACATCAAAAGTACAACTAGGCTTAGTCAGTTTGGGTCAGTGGATATAGTGTCAACCTGCAGACTGAAGGATCCCAGGTTCGATTCCATTTAAGGGCAATGCCCGGGTTGCGGGCTTGATCTCCAGTAGGGGGTGTACAGGAGGCAGCCAATCAATAATTGTCATCATTAATGTTTCTATCTCTCCCTCTCCCTTCCTCTCTGAAATCAATAAAAATATATATTTTATAAAAAGTATAACTAAACTACAGAACAATCACTATTCAGAACCTCCTGAAATCTAGATGAAGTCCTACAACTAAGGCTTTAAAGAAGACACATTGAAACAAGTCCTACAACTAAGAACATAAAGAAGCCACATCAAAACTGGTAGGAGGGGTGGAGAGGCAGAATGAGCTAGTTCCACACTCACTTGGGTCAGATAAAAATTGGGAGGGAGCCCTAACTGGTTTGGCTCAGTGGATAGAGTATCGGCCTGTGGATTGAAGAGTCCCAGGTTTGATTCTGGTCAAGGGCATGTGCCTTAGTTGTGGGCACATCCCTAGTAGGGGGTGTGCAGGAGGCAGCTGATCGATGTTTCTCTCTCATTGATGTTTCTAACTTTCTATCCCTCTCCCTTCCTCTCTGTAAAAAAATCAATAAAATATATTTTTTAAAAAATTGGAAGGATATCTCAGATGCAGAGGTCCCGTGAGGACCAAGGTGGGCCCGGGTTCCCAGGCCAGGAAGAGAAGTGCCCATAACTCTGGCTGTGAGAGCCAGCTTGGGTTGTAGCTGAGTGAGATGGAGGGATACTGGAGTCCCTGGCCCTTTAAAGGGCCTGTATGTGGTTTTAGACTCATTGGCTCTGAAATCAAGTGCTGGGGCACCAGGGACATATGGGGAGGAACTAAATTGTCTGGTATCAGGACAAAAGCTGTAAGGGAAGCTTTCCCTCAGACAGAAGTGCTGGTAGAGACTATTGTTCCTTTTCTAGCCCTTCTCCCCACACAGCCAGCAGGTGGGCAACATATCTGAGTCTTCATAAACCTGCCTAACGTTTTCCCTGCCCTGGTAATTCCCTGAGTCCCTGCCCCATCCAACTTGTTGGCCCAACCCAAGCCATTTCCAGTGGCTTTTCCATAAAAACAGCTCATCTTGGGTCATGGCTTCAGTGTGCTATGCACCTCACTAAGTGGTCCCAAGTCCAGCACTAGCAGCGGCTGACCTTGATTTGCAGTTTGGCCTCTCCTGAGCACCTCCAAGCCAAGGACAAGAAGCAGCCATCTGCAGATGGCTTTGTAGCTCATTCCAGGTGGCCTGGGGCAGGGTACAGTGTGTGGCTTGTGTCGGCCTGCACCTCTGGAAGGCCCCAGAGCCAGCACACTCTGTGGACAGCTTCAGACTTTTGAAGAACCATTCAACATCCTCCACTAGAGACACACTCATGGGGTGGATTTAGCAGGCACCAGAGCCCCCCTGAAGTAAGTCTTGCTCCATGGGATCAGCCCTGGCACAGCTGATCCTCCACAGTGGTCACAGCCAGTTCTTCCAGCCAATTACCCTGGGGGGGGGGGGGAAGTCCCTCCCATTGATGTGCCAACAGCAATCAAGGCTCAACTACAACAAGAGGGTGCATACAGCCCACATGGAATGGGGTGCAAATCTGGAGTACCCATCTTGGGTGATTGGAGAGGATGTTCCACTGGACCCTACAGGACACCTACTGCATAAGATCACTCTACCAAGCCTGGGAGAGGTAGCAGCTCTACCTAATACATTGTTTAGCTCTACCTAAACAAACATATGGAGACAGCCAAAATGAGGAGACAAAGAAACATGTCCCAAATAGAATAAAACTCCGGAAAAAGAACTAAACAATATGGAGATAAGTAATGTACTTGATGCAAAGAGAGTTCAGAACACTGGCTTTAAAGATGCTCAATGAACTTAGGGATGACCACTTAATAAATTTTATAGTATATAATCACTGGGTTGTACACCTAAAACTAATTTTTTAAAAACAAAAAAAGAAAATGTCTGAGGCCAAAGACCATGAGTTACCAAACTGAAACCAATACTCAGTGAAAAGAGACAAGACACCTGATTGGGATATTTCAGAACACAGGGAGCAAAAGAAAGTGAAAAGGTCACTGACAAAGGCACATCGGAGAGACTTTGCACCCCTTGACTGCAACACTGTAAACAAGATAAGGGAGCATTACCTTTACAGTTCTGAAGTAAAAAAATATTTCTGAACTTGAACTCTATATTTAGCTAAACCCTCAAGTGTGAGAAATAAAGTCATTTCCATACATACAAGACCTCAAAAATCTTACCTCAAGCACCATTACTCTAGAAGGATGTACTCCACCAAAACAAAAGTACAACTCAGAAGGAAGACAGAGGGACAGGAAGCAGGAGACCAACATGAGATGACAAAGGATCCTTTAGCAGATGGTGAAAGGTGACCCCAACATGACAGCCCTGCAGACTGGAGGGCAACTGAGCACACTGAAACAGTGTCACCCCAGAGATGGACCCACTTCCATCAGGCTGTCTTCTTAACCTGAGGACTGAAGCCCAGAACCAGTGAGTAGAATAGGGTGACTGGGGAAGGAGAGGAGACGGGGGAGTACAAATTTGAGAGTTTCACCTGTCTGCTGCCTTCAGGCTCTGGGCAACCATCTCAAGCAGCATCATGCGGTCCACTTCGTCCAACAACTGTTCAGCAGACTCTCAAAACTCTCAGTAGTTATCTCACTGAGACCACAACATGACGAGGGTGTCTCCCCTCATGTTCTACTGAGGACACACCTGTCACAGGACTCCGTGGTTCTCCCTGTTCGCTGGAGGTAGGCAAGATGGGCTCAGGAGCGGGGAGTGCTGAGCAGCCCACCCCCTCTAACACCATTCTGCTGCATGCCCAGGGCCTGGTCCACATGGCTGTCCTGTCAGGCACATGACTGTGGAGAACCCTGTTTCAAAAGATTCACTCATGACCTTGCTCATGACTTCTCCGGAGAAGCAGAAGTCAGACCGTGGCCTCTAGCCTCTTCCTGGATCCTCTGTCCAGCACGGTCAGTGCTATCCTCTCCTTGCACTGCTGGTATGCTCTTGCCCTTCACCTTCAAGACCAGGTGGTTTATTGTTTGGAGGTAGATTACACGAGGGTTGTAGGACAATAAATAAAAACTGATACAGCCGAGACTGGTTTGGCTCAGTGGATAGAGTGTCGGACTGCGGACTGAAGGGTCCCAGGTTTGATTCCGGCAAGGGCATGTACCTTGGCTGCGGGCACATCCCCAGTAGGGGGCGTGCAAGAGGCAGCTGATCGATGACTCTCTCTCTCTCATCCATGTTTCTGACTTTCTATCCCTCTCCCTTCCACTCTGTAAAAAATCAATAAAATATATTTAAAAAAATAAAAACTGATATAAAAATCAGAATGGTCATCATTTCTTGGGCATAAGAATGAAATTAATTTTCCTGGTTCCTGTCCAATAAAAATATTCTGGCTTGTAAAAAGTTTCCTAACACCAGGAGTCATATTGGCTGTGGTTTGGTCAGGAAGACAGAAACCAGGGCATCCTCTTCCAGCAGGACTCACACCTGCTAAATTTAAGACAAGAGCAGGGGAATGGAGGTCAGACATGGCCACCACCGCCCGTGTCCCTGCCAGCTCTTGAGAACTGAGATTTGGGCGCTGCAGGAAACCCCTGCACGGGCCCCCAGCTGCCTGGAGCACTGAGTGGCGGGTGAATTTGGGGAAGCACCACCATAGTGGGACCTCCTGTCTGCTAAAGTCGTGCTTCTGTCTGCCTCAGCCAGAGGAGAAGCAAATGATTTCTCAACGAATAATATAATTTCTAAACTACCTTCCAAATATTCCAGGAGTGCCTCTCACCGGTGGAATTTAACCTGGAAACTTGGTTCCCAGGTTCACAGTCTCTGTGACACAGAGGAGCACACAGGAGAAATGGGCAAGTTGCTCAGGGACTCACAGGGGAGCCCGAAGAAAGGCTGGATGAGGTACTACAGCGCACACACAGGCTGGCTATCCTGAAGACACCATGCAAGCCCGTGGGGCAGTTCTTTCATGGAGAGTCTAAACTTTGACCCTACAAACCTTTAGAACTCTATCTTTGGCTTTCTGCTGTCTTAACTGACTATACTAATAAGATCTAAGTAGAATAGGGTGACTGGGGAAGGAGAGGAGACGGGGGAGTACAAATTTGAGAGTTTCACCCGTCTGCGGCCTTCAGGTGCTGGGCAACCAACTCAAGCAGCATCAGGTGGTCCACTCCGTCCAACAACTCTTCAGCAGACTCTCAAATCTCCCACATGTTGTCACATCCTGTAAGGCAGCATTCCCATGCTGGCAGCGTGCAGGGCATGAGTATAGGTACCAGCAAACAGAGCTGCTCTCACCAGATACTGCTCAGTCCTGGTTTGAAAAGCCCTCAAAACCCAAGTACAAAGAAAGGATGAGATGAACAAATCCAAATGCACAAGACAAGTATACTGTCTTTATTGTCTTAAAATTGCATAGTTCTTTGTGCACACTTTTAAATAGGGACAAGGGAACCCACTTGAAAACTGCTTTCTTGCAGGGAATATTTCAAGCTTTTTTACTATGGCAAAAGCAGGGACCAAAATGTTGCTTGGGCTTAAAAAGAACCATAATCAGATGAGAAAGAAGTTGTAGACTTAGAGGAATTTAGACATGAGGGAACCATTGAATGAAGCTGCGATCCCATCCAACAGGACTGATAGGAAGCAAGGGAAGCTGCGGGAAGAGTTTCCCTGACATCGAGACTGGATTCGGGAGCAGTCGAGCGAGGAAGAGGAAGGAGAAAGGAGTCAAGAGGCAGTGCCTGTGCTCAAATCTGAGATGAATGCCCCCCGACAGGAGACAGGGTGCACTGGGTAGCCAGGCACACAGTTTGGGCATGTCCCCGGCTACAGAAAGCTACATGCTAGAAAAATAACTTAATGCTATACAATTGTCATTATAAATATTTTGTCTTTTAGAACTAGTGCTGGTTCAAAAAGGTTCACAGTTACTCGAAGAGAGCTGTATATTGCACGGTGGTGGAGACGTCCGCTCTGATTCCCGTGTATAGACATCGAGTCCCTTCTCTGGCGACTCAGGACTCGGAGAAACAGTATCTGCTGTAAGCAAAGCACTTGGGTACAAGGCACGTGGAAGCTGTCAAGCTCTGCTGGGATTCAGGAGATGGTGTCACTGGGTCTTGAACCAGATTAAACGTAGTGATGATCTCCTCGCCTTCTTCTCATTCCACAGTTACAGACTTGGCCAGATTTCTGGGGAAGTCAACCTACAATAACAGAAAGCAGCCGCTCAGGCCCCCGCAGACTCACAACGTGCTGTAACGTAAACCTGGAAAGGAGACTGTGTTCCTGGTCAGGGGCTCCCCTGAGACTTGCATCCTGGCAGTGGTTCCTTCCACCAGATACTTCAACTGTGTACTGTTAAGTTGATTCAATTAACACTTACAGTGCACCTGCTATGTTTCAAGCAGTAACAATAGTAAAGGGACATGATTCGTGCTATTAAAAACAGCCCAAATTATATTGTGAAAAATTTCCTTAAAAGGATCCACTCTAAACCCATGAGAATTATTAGTGCAGGGTGGGAGTTGGGAAGGAAATGTGACAGACTGGCAGATAAAGTAGCTTCAACTTTATCTGCGATGTCATTTTGTTTATAATAATGCGCTGTTGTTTTTTTTTTAAAGAAATATGACAAAATGTTAGCATATGTCACTTCTGAATGACGTACACCATCAGATGTTTCTTAATGTGTATTTTGTATTATGTATTTTTTAAAGCTTCTCAAGATAATTTATAATCAAACTTCTATTCCTTTGCACAAAAAATTGTGTTCTTACACTTGCTGGTGAGATCAGAAATTGGTTCTTTCCTGGAACATAAGTAGGCAATCGATGGTAAGAGTCCCAAAATGTTAACTCATACGCTAGACTGAGGTCAAGTCTTAAATGTGGGATGAAAATGTTATGTACAAAGATGTTCACTGCAAGTGTTATTTATGCAAATGTTCTGAAAAATTAGAAGCACTTCAAATAATAGAAGATTGGCTTAGTGATTGTTAAAATCCATGTTATAAGATTGTGGTGGAATATTATTCAATGGTTAAATGTTGCCTGTAGCAAGTTCAAAATGTGAGAAAATTCTCACAATATATCAAAAAGGAAGATATAAAATTTCACCTTTGATATAAACTTGAAAAATGTTAAAGGAGAACTGGAATGAGAAACTGAATGCTTTAGCATTATGGTTTAATGATTGGTCTTCACACATCTGGCAGTTCCCAAGCTTCTTTTCAGGGAATGTAAGTTACTTTGAAAATAGTTATTTTAAAAATGAATGTATTTGTCCTATCAATATTTATACCGGATAAAGACAAACTGAAACTCTAAGAAATTGTATCAGTTGGGAGGGTCTGTGGGAGGAGTTAGGGTTTATGGCAGTTCTTGCACTCTTATGTAATCATGAGAACCCTACAGGGAGAACTCTGTGCTGATAATAAAAGGATGGTTCCAGCTTCCCTTTCCCGTAATTGTTTTCCCTTCCATGAACACTCATCCACATTGGCGCACAGGCTAGAGATTACCGTGTCTGCATGCACTGTGTGGCAACCATTTCTCTCCTCGCCAAATAAATCCTCCTTGGTGATGAAACACCCAGTCAATATTATTTTTTTAGTCAACATGCCAAATAAGTATTTAAAAACAAAAAGGAATTCTGGAGTTACATGCTGCCCTTGCTGGGTCAGGCAGTTTCTAGACGTACGTCATATCCTCGGAGGACGGCCAGGTGGAAGGAAAGGAGCTGTAGGGGGATCACGCTGAGGATGCCCTGCAGGCAGTCCACTGTGGTGGGCAGCTCGATCATCTTGTATGCAAACTTGGAGCTCTCAGTGTCATCCTTGGAGCACAGGACAATTGGGCGACCCTGAAGCAGAGAAAGGTGGTCACAAAATGCAGCTCGTCACTGAAGGAAGCATCCCTCGCATTACTGTTTCTGAGATCAACATTATTGCAATGAAGACAGTCATCCTTTGTCTTTGCTGGATTCTGGGTGAGGTGCTATGTGATTCCTGTAAAGGACCAAGTGTTTTTGATGCTTTTTGGTGAGTTTCTTTCCCTTTCCTGGCCCTGTGATGGTCCTCCTGCTTCACTCAGCACCCATTTCTGTGTGACTTCAACGTGCCTTGCCAAGGGCAGAGCACATCCACTCCTTGCTCTAATGGGGCTCACGGTTGAGTGGTGGGAACCAAAAACAGACAAGAAGTAACAATGAACTTCAGGAAGCTGCCACAAATGCAATAAAATAGGGGCGTGTGCTTGGGGGAGGTTGGTGAAGTCTGGGATAGCCTCTAAAAGGAAACACTGGATTCAGACCTGGATGGCAAGAGGTCAGCTCTAAAGGTGTGTGGGAAGAACATGGGGGGCAGAGGGAACAGTCAACGCCTGGGCAGGAAGGAGCTGGCATGAGTGGGAAACAGAGGGAAGGGGCTGGATAATGCAGGTTTGTGGTCACTATAGTTTTCTGGAAGCCACTAGAAGGTTTTAAACAATGAGGCATAGCGACTGTATTCTTTAACTTCTGACCACCATGCTGAGCCGGGAGTGGCAGCAGCTGGCTCAAGTGCCTTGTCGGATTTTACCTCCCAGCAAGTTCCTAGGCCTTCCACAAAGAATGTGTGGGAGTTCCACCCTCCCACCTCTGGACAGCTGCAGTATAACAGACTTTGGCTGATCTTTGTGCCTGGCTCCTGGGAGGGGACCTCTACATTCTTGGGCTTTCCTGAGTGATAGAAGTGTTGTGGGCTTTCCTGAGTGATAGAAGTGTTGGTTTTCCACGGTGGATTTATGCTGAGCTTATGCTAATGAGGTGACACATGGTGGGCCCAAGGATAGTTTCAGGATGGGGGATGATCATGCTGGAAAGACAGACCATGTAGTTAGAGAATTGGGGCTTTGAGCCCAGTTATACCAGTCTGAGCTCCTGACCTCCAGAAATAGAAGAGGTGCTGGAAATTGAGTTCAATCGTGGCCAATGATGCAATTTATTGTGTCTACATAATGAAACCCCAATAAAAACTTTGGGCCCTGGAGCTAGAAGCTCAGGCGGGCTCCCTGGCTACAGTGCACCCTGGTGTGTGGGAGGGGGAAGCGCCCTGAGGACATGGGAGCTTTGTGTTTTGGGCCCTTGCCCTGAGTCTCTTCCTTTGCTGACCCTGATTTGTATCCTGCATAATAAAACTGCAATAGTTACATAATGTTTTCCTGAGTTTTGTGAGTCATGCTAGGGAATTACTGAACCTGAACGGCTATCAGGAAATCCTGAAGTAATCTGAGAATCCCTGAACTTGCAGCTGGTGTCTGGTGAGGACAGTGCCCTCTAGCTGTGAAATATGACCTAATGGCAGGTGGGCAGTGCCAGGACTGCCCTCAGGACTCCCCACCAGGAGAATATCTCCTCTGTTCTTTGGGCCTGGGATCCAGCACAGCTCCAGGCGCTCTGGGTCACTGGCCCTCACTAAGGAGCCATTGTGGGCATGGTCGAAAGCTGGCCAATTCCTTTCTGAATGTTTGTGCCACTCACGAGGGGACTGAGGAGAGACTGTGGTCACCCCTGCTCACTGGCGGAACCCAAGCATAGCTGGTGTTGGCTGACGGTGGCTGAGGTGGGCAGGTCTGGGAGAGAGAAGGAGCAAGGTGGCCCACCCCCATGGAGAAGCCTCACCTGGCGAGCTGTGATCTGCTGCAGGGCGTTCTGGCATTTGGCAAAGCAAGGGTCCTTCATGATAACCATGATAATGGGCATTTGCTTGTCGATCAGTGCCAGCGGCCCATGTTTCAGTTCACCAGCTAGGATGCCTTCTGAGTGCATGTAGGTTATCTCTTTAATTTTCTGGAGAGAATGAGGTGGAATCAGTCACACTAGGCAGACATTGGGCTAGAACACACCAACCAGAGGGAGAATCAGCTAGAAGGCAAGGAGTTGAGGCCACAAGGCAGATGGGGACACATGGACCAGTCAACAACACAAAGGGGCAACTGGCAAGGCCAGGTCCAAGGGAGGTGGCCGGCAGCTATCCAGAGCATATACAAAGCCCAGCATGTAGCGTGTTCCCAGACCAGCCCCTGGGCACAGTCACCCCCCCTTGGATGGACAAGTCAGTGTCAATCTAGCTTTCCCCAAGCCCCATGCCCTCCCACAGGGTTTATAATGATGGAGTTGTACTCTGTCTAGATACGCGTCCATTCAATTAGGATTAATCATTTCCGCAATCCTAGACCATTAATAAACTGCAAAGGGTTGCTCCAACTATCAAGCAAAATCACACACATTGGGGCTGTTATTGGAATTTTCCTGTGTTTGGGAAGACCCATTCTATTCCGTTACACTAAACCCCTGTCTTTGGACCAGTAAGAGTAATAAAGAATACTTTCTCACCTACTCATTTGGGTTGAGAAACGCTATTGGGAGACTGGCTTCACCCTGAATCCCATGGACATCTGGAATACCAATCCCCAAGGGATCACAGAGAGGCCATTGGCTGGGGCCAGCAGCAGCATGAAAGCTCCTTTCTCCTCAAAGACTAAGCTGGAGGTGCAGCTGAACACGCACCTTTCACCCGCACACTCAGGCACCAGCTCTGTGTCATGCACACAGCTCCCAAACAAGAGGCAGGGAGGCAGGCTGAAAGCACACCTCCCAGGCCTTGCTGTACTGTGCCGAGAAGCAGCATGCCGCACTGCCTTTGGCAAGGGTCGGAGCCTCCAGTGGCAGGTGTGGAAGTTGGAGCACACTGCCACCAGGCTCCTTATAGCTTGCACCCTCTCCCCCTCCCCAATATTCTGTGAGTGTTTCTTATGAACGTATTGGGAATTGCATTGTCTTTAAAATGGGGGAAGAGGTGATAGGAAAAAAGCAGCCACTTGCTACTCTAGAAGAAGAGAGGAACCAGCTGGTCATGGATGATGTCCTTGTCTGGGTACCAAGTGCTGCCTTAGCTGTGACACTGTCTCCCATTTACCTCGGTTGAACATAAACAGCATGCAGACACTGAGTCAAGGGCAAGCACTGGACCCAGGCCCCTGGGCAAGAATGCCTACCCCCTCCACAGCCCCATGTCCGTGTCCTGCACCTCACCCCCCATCAGCTCTCCCTTACACCAGCCAGTATGGATCTTTACTGGTTTAAATAGTCCAGGGCCTGACTGGCTCTTTCCCACAAGATCGGCAGCTCCTCTTGAAAGTTTGAGGGGTAACAGGGAAACTCTGCAGAGGCCCCACCCTGCAGTTCCGGTCTGCCCACACCCTCCCATGCAGGCTGCTTGTAGGAGTGAGGGAAAAGCAAAGTCCATGTGGACCTGAGTTCGAGTCTCAGGCAGGCTGACCACTTCTGCTGTGTAATTTTTAGCAAGATGAATTTTTTGGAGGCTGTTTCCTCCTGGGTAAAATGTGGACAATAACTACCCATCTCTCAGAAGATGCTGGTGAGGTACAAATGGGATAATCTAGACGAAGCCTGGCACAGGCTGACAGTTCTGGGGCTCACCAAGGGTGTCCTACACGTTTATCCTGGGAGAATGAAGATTGGGATCCCCTATCTCTATGACCCCAGGGCTAGAACACGTGGTAGTGGGCTGGTGCTGAATGCAGCCTCACACGGGGGACAGCAGGCCTCAGCGCCCCCTACCCTAGCTCAGTGCCCTGTCTTCCTTCTTGCTGGTTTCTCTGGGGGTCTCCCACGCCTGCCCTCTGCAGGGGTGTGGTGTCAGGGTTGGGCGGAGGGTGCTCACCAGGGCTCCTTCCAAGCACGTGGCATAGTTGTAGCCCCGCCCCATGACCAGGAGTGACCTCTGCGTGTAGAGCTCCAAGGCCAGATCGTGGATCTTCTGGTCCAGTGACAACACTTCCTTGATCAGCTCTATGTCATGCACACAGCAGAGGGGATTTTAGAACAAGATTCACAAGCATAAAACAGAGTGTGGAAGACACGGTTTAGGAACTCACATCACTTAGTACACTTAGCTTCTTTGCATTCATTAATTTAAAAGGGTTTACATTTAGAATGTGGTATATAACTTGGATTATGGGCCAGAATTTTGTTGGGATGATGATCCATATCTTTGTTCATACTTTTCTGAGCATCCTATCTCATAAAATAGTAATACGCAAATTAACTGTACCTCTGCTATACCCACAACCCACTAGCCACACCCATCAGCCAATCAGGAGCGAATAAACCCAGCCACAATAGCTGCAGCCACAGAGAGCAGCATGAAAGCTGCTCTCCCCTGCAGGCCTGGGTCTTCTGGGTTTTCCTGGCGATGGAGGAAGCCAAGCTTTCTGCCTGCCCTTGCCAGCTCAGGCCTCCACTCAGTGCTACAAAGTTTCAATAAATAAAAATTATGGCAGCCACGGAGCTAGAGAGAGCAAGAGGCTTGAGTTGCACCTGGAGATGGAAAAAGCCAAGCTTTCCACCAGCCCTGGCTGGCCCAGGCCTCCACTTAAGGCTACAAAGTTTTTATTATAAAAGATAAATAAGACCCAACAGAAATGGCTGCTGCCAAGGAGCGAGCAGAAGGCTTGGCTCCACTCCAGGCTACAAAATTTCAATTGTAGAAGATAAATAAATCCCAGAAACCAGAGCCTCCGCTTGGGTTGCCGGAGGGGCGTGGCTGGCCTGCAAACCACCACAGGCCCCTTGTCCAGGCCACCCCATACTCCAAGGGAACCCAGGACACCCTTCAGGGCAAACCAGCTGGCCCCCACCCATGCAGCAGGCCTCTATCTATCTAATAAGAGTAATATGTAATTTGACCTTCACTCCAACACACAAAAGGGCTGCCCCCATGTGGTCAAAGATCTTGCCCCGATGTGGACACAAGATGGCCACCACAAGATGGCCAGCAGGGGAGGGCAGTTGGGAGGAACCAGGTCTTCAAGGGAGGGCAGTTGGGGGTGGTCAAGGCTGCAGGGGAGGGCAGTTAGGGATGACCAGGCCTGCAGGGGAGGGCAGTTAGGGATGACCAGGCCTGCAGGGGAGGGCAGTTAGGGGCAAACTGGCTGACAGGGGAGCAATTAGGCATGAATCAGGCTGGCAGGGGAGTGCTTAGGGAGTGATCAGGCTGGCAGGCAGAAGCGGTTAAGGGATATCAGCAAGGCAGGCAGGTGAGCAGTTGGGAGCCAGCAGTCCTGGATTGTGAGAGGGATGTCTGTCCATTTAGGTCCATGCTCAAATTTTATGCAACAGGCCTCTAGTATAAAATAAGCAAGTTAGAGTTATTTCTAGCTCCATTTCATAGGTGAGGCAGCTGAGGCTCAGAGAGGCTAATCCCCAAGCTGGCCAGTTACAGAGCTGACACTCCAAATCAAGGCCCCTCGTCTGGGCCCCATGTCATGTCTCAAGACAAAGCCAGTGTAAGTTGGATCAATGGTTCTCAAATTTTTTGGTCTCAGAATGCCTATAAACACTTAAAAATTATTGCAAATTCCTAAGAGCCTTTGTTTTTGTGGGTTATATCCATCAATATTTGGCAGATTAGAAACTGATAAAATTAAAGGTATTTATTCATTTACATAAAAACAAAAACCCATATATATATGTATATGTGTGTGTGTATATATGTGTGTATATATATATAGTGTGTGTGAGTGTGTGTGTGTGTATTTAAATCAGTGAAAATAATGGCATTGTTTTTTTTGCAAGTCTTAATATTTGACTTTGAAATAAAAAACAGGTTCTCATATCTCCTTCTTTTGGTTAAAGTATAGGAAAAGAATGCAATCTCATAGAAATTTGTAGTTGGAAAGGGAGGAATGTTTAAATAGCTTTTTCAAATCATTGTGAATGTTCTTCCATACTATACTAAACTCAAGAAGCAACAATTTCCTAAAAGAGTACTTGCAGCCAAAACTGGTTTGGTCAGTGGATGGAGCATTGGCCTGGGGACTCAAGGGTTCTGGGTTCAATTCTGGTCGGGGCATGTGCCTTGGTTGTGGGCACATCCCCAGTGGCGGGGTGTGCAGGAAGCAGCTGATCGACGTTCTCTCTCATCAATGTTTCTAACTTTATATCCCTCTCCCTTTCTCTCTGTAAAAAATCAATAAAATATATTTAAAAAATACATAATGCTTAGTCATATTTG
Organism: Antrozous pallidus; assembly: GCA_027563665.1. Lineage (NCBI taxonomy): Eukaryota > Metazoa > Chordata > Mammalia > Chiroptera > Vespertilionidae > Antrozous > Antrozous pallidus. The sequence goes on from CM050516.1 coordinate 107,730,918, forward strand.
AATTTCAAGTAAGTCATTTTTTAAAAAAAGTACTTGCAGATGTGGAATTTGAAATCATATCAATAAATTTTTCCTCCCTTGTTATATTAGTAAGACTGATGCACTCTCCTGTGTCATCAAGGGTGACCTTAAGTGAAGCGGGTGTGCGGTGGCTGAGAGCATGCTGCCTCTGCGGGGAGGGGTACTGAGGTGCCAGAAGTAGCCACCACTGCCTTTCAAGTGGCCACATGGCAGAAGGCAAACATGTCTTATTTATGACTAGAGGCCCAATGTATGAGAATACGTGCAAGAATGGGCCTTCCTTCCCCTGGCTGCTAGCACCGTCTTTGCTCCAGCCAGAGCCGCCTTTCCGCCTTCCCACGCTGCCCAGAGGCGTGGAGCTGCCTGCATATGCAAATTAACCTGCCATCTTTGTTGGGTTAATTTGCATACACTTCTGATTGGCTGTGGGTGTTGTGAAGGTATGGTCAATTTGCATCTTTCTCTTTTATTACTGTAGATAAAGAAGGCATCACTGTGAATATAGTTTTGATTGCAAGGGCCCCGCCGATGCCTATAACCTGTGGACCGCATCTTAGGAACTGCGGACTTAGACCTTAGGATAAGGTCCTGCTTTTCCAGGGTTATTACTTCAAATTAAGAGGGTCTTTCTTAGCAATAAATTTCCAGCATGTTGTGTTGGGAAGATTCAGATCCCTAGGCTTTGTATGGTCAGATGGTGGCTTTCCCTCACTGCCTTCTCTGGGATTGGCCCCTGGCTCCCTGGGAGGACCCAGGACTGCCCCATCTCTTAAAGGGGCTACCCAGTCTTGTGGCATCCATCGGGTGAGGTCTTTCCATTTCCTATTCTGAGTCCTACACAAAGCAAACCTAAGAGGTCTCTTTCCTTCCCTGGCATGTAAGTGGCTGAGGGAAAAGAGCTGCTGTGCATCCTGGCATTCCCAGGATGGCCTCGGGGCAAGGCGTCTGGTACAGAGAACATGTGAGTGCAGTGAATGAGTGAGTGAGTGAAACCAAAGAGCTTGTAATTTTGTGCGACAGACACTGTATCTCACTGACAGCGAAAGATGGAACCTGGCGTAAGAGGTGTTTGGTGAGACTGTAAAGGACCCATTGGGGACAGGAAGAGACTCGGCCATGTGCTTTCTCAGGTATTTCCTGAGCACCTACTGTATGCTTGGCACCTGGTATCTAGTAGTGACTGTGACAAAGTTGACTGTGCTCACGAGCTGACATGTCAGTTGGGGAGACAAGCCAGTACATAGGTGAACAGGTAATTTTGGATCTCAGCATGAGCTACAGAAAAGAAACTGGCCGGCCTGGCTGGAGTGGCTCAGCTGGCTGAGCACTGGCCTATGCACTGAAGAGTTGCCAGTTGATTTATGGACGGGGCACACACCTGGGTTGCAGGTTCAATCCCCAGTCAGGGCGCATATGGAAGGCAACCAATCAATGTTTCTCTCTCACATTGATGTCTTCTCTTCTCTTCTCTTCTCTTCTCTTCTCTTCTCTCTCTCTCTCTCCTCTCTCTCCTCTCTCTCTCTCTCTCCCTCCCTCCCCTCCCTCCCTCCCTCCCCTTCCCTTCCCTTCCCTTCCTCTCTCTCTCTCTCTCTCTCTCTCTCTCTCTCTCTCTCCCACTCTCACACCCCTCTTCCTCTCTCTAAGCTTGTCCTCAGGGGAGGATTAAAAAAATGAAATCAGCTAACATTTCACAGCGAGCTGGGCAGGAGAGTGGAACCTCAGGGTCTCACGGTGGCCGGGAGGGTCCCAAGAAGTGTCATTTGAGCTGAGACTTGTGATGAGAAGCCATTGGCCGCTTAAAGCGATGGAGGAAGAAGGAAAGAGAATGCAAAGTCCCTGGGGTGGAAAGAGCTTTTCATTGCTGAGAATCAAAGGTCTGTGAGACTAACCCCCTCACCCCCAAAAGAGGGGGCTGGAGAAGGGCATTCTGTGAGGTCAGAGGCGGCAGGGGCCAGCCTGCAGGGCTCCAGTGACGGGTGAGGAGTGTGGACTCTGTTCTTGGCCCAGTGGGAGCTGCAGCAGGCACGCAGTAGGGAGGAGGGAGTGTGAGGAGAAGGGCGGGTGTGAATAACAGCATCGCCAACAGCATCAGAGGCAGGAAGAAAGCACCAAGAACAGCCCACGGATTTGGAAGTTAAAGGAAGTGTCATTTTGGAACACACCAGGTAACGACTGCAGGCCACGGATGATCTCGCCCCGTCGACCTTGTAGCGAAACCCGGTCTTCCGACATCATCAGGCCAAACATCACCAGGGAGATGAACTGACTGGTGTAAGCCTGCGGGCAAATGGCAGCGCTGACCGAGGGGGCGGATGTGCGGGTGGCAACCACGTGAGGGGGGCAGATCGCCGGGCCCTTCTCGGCCTCCGTCCACGCGCCCCCTAGCCGAGGCCCTCCTGTGGGGCGCACTCGGCTCCTTTACCTTGGTGCTGGCCACACCGACCTCGGGGCCCGCGTTGATGTGGACCCCGCAGTCAGTCTCTCGAGAGATGGAGCTGCCCACGGTGTTGGTGATGCCCACGGTCAGGGCCCCGCGGTCCTTGCAGTAACGCAGCGCCAGGAGGGTGTCCGCCGTCTCGCCTGCCACACAGACCCTCCTTTCAGCTGTGTGCTCACGGCGCATGGCTCTGCCCCTCCCGTGTACTCCCCGCTCTGACACAAACATCCGTGCCCAGAAAGGAAAATGCATGCTCAAGTTTCGCTGGCTGGTTCTTAGATTCAAGCTTCCACTGCTATTTATGTAATAAGCACTTTCTCACCCACTGTCCCGGCCTCTCCTGACAATCCTGTGAGGCCATTGTCCTCACTTTCCCCTGGAGGACAAGGGACTCCGCAGAGGACATCAACGCCTGCTCGCTCAAGGCCACGAGTCAGCACCAACCTGGGTGGGCCTGGGCCCCCGTGCTCCTTCTATAGCTCTGAGCTGTTTTTTCAGAATGTGCCCAGATTTAACATTTAAAAAGCAAGAATGCCCCCAAATGGCATGTCTCAAATAAGCCTTGTTATTAAAAAAAAAAAAAAAAAAAAAAAAAAGCAGCACTTCTTGCAGCCTTGCAGTGTGGACAAGAATTATTTTTACAATAAAACTACTTAAATAGGTTCACACATAAGCCAGCACCAACTCCCTAAGCTTGCGAATCCTAAAGAACTCAAACTAAATTCAGCACGAGCCAGGCCATTCCACCAAACACATTGGATGTCCACGCAACCACCACTCTCAGCTGTACCCTTGCCAGCTCTTCTGCAGTGCAGGCTGGTGCAGGCTGGTGCCACTGTGCGGTCGAACCCCTCTCTCCTTTTTCTCTCCACCTTGCATCCAGCCTCCCGGGTGTCACCTGGCCCTTCCTCAGTGCCAACGGGGCTTAGGGCTTGGAGGGGAGAGCAGGATGCCTCCATCTTCACCTGCTCTGCTCCCCAGTTTCTGGCATAGCATGTTTTAACTCAATGGAAAGGGCTAAACAAAAGGAAAATTTAAAACCCTTCGGTGAAGATACTCAGGAGCTGCCCCTCCATTCTGTTCACATTAAATCCATCTCTGTTCTTTGGTGTGTGGCTCCCACCAATTCATGAAACATGTTTAGATTTTGATGGGGCCATAAGCCAGCTGAAGTCACATGGCAGGACCTGGGTATATGGGTGTGTCTGTGTGAATGTTTGCCATTGAAACAGGAGTAGGATTAAGATTCCAAAATGGGCCAAAACTGGTTTGGTTCAGTGGATAGAGCGTCAGCCTGTGGACTGAAGGGTCCCAGGTTCGATTCCGGTCAAGGGCATGTACCTTGGTTGCGAGCACATCCCCAGTAGAGGATGTGTAGGAAGCAGCTGATCGATGTTTCTCTCATCGATGTTTCTAGCTTTCTATCCCTCTCCCTTCCTCTCTGTAAAAAATCAATAAAATATATTATTAAAAAAAGACTTTAAAATGGGCCTAACGGGTTTGGTTCAGTGGATAGAGCATTGGCCTATGGACTGAAGGATCCCAGGTTCAATTCCAGTCAAGGATATGTAGCTTGGTTGTGGGCACATCCCCAGTGGGGGTTGTGGAGGAGGCAGATAATCGATGTTTCTAACTCTTTATCCCTCTCTCTTCCTCTCTGTAAAAAATCAATAAAACATTTTTTTTTAAAAAAAGGCCTAATATCTATAGGAACTTTCAATACTGCTTCCATTTTGTGGTTAGTTTTTTCCCCCTTTTATCCAAAAGAGGTACATTCTAAAGTTCTCGTGGATGAAATAACACACCATCTGAGATAACCTGTGGGGATGGCTGACCCCAGGTCTGCTGAGCTGATCATGGCTATGGCTAGGCAATTCCTCATGGCAATGTCTACTTTGATAAAGGCTGGAAATTTTCCATAATTAAAACATGTTTTTAAAAAAATATTTTTATTGATTTCAGAGAAGAAGGGAGTTGAAGAGAGAGATAGAAGCATCAATGATGACAGGGAATCACTGATTGAATGCCTCCTGCACACCCCCTACTGGGGACCAAGCCTTGATTGGAACTGAACCTTCAGTCCACAGGCCGACGCTCCATGCACTGAGCCAAACCGGCCGAGGCTAAAACGGTTTTAAACCCTCCTGGAGCTCACAGGCACTCCCAGCATATGGCCATGGTTCACCGCTCCGTCTGCCCAGCCCGACTGTAGCAAATATCCAGCTTAGTGTTGGGATGGCACCCGGTTTGCTGAGCTAGCCCTACCCTGGAGCAGTGTCTCCTTGCCTCCCCTGCTGGCGGTGTGAGCACTTCCCAGCGACCACTCAGCCTTTGAACAGGCAGAATTTTGAAGAACTTTTTCAATTAAACTCAGCACACATTATGACGCTCTGATGGGTGGTCCCATAAGCCTTCAACCTGAAATACCAGGAAGCGGAAGAAGCCCCGGCTGCCCGGCCCTCCCCATAAAATGGGACGGTCACCGAAGGCGCCGAGTGTGCAATGAGCAGATGCGTAGGAGGCAGCACGTGGCTGGTTCGTGAGAACCTTGCTGGGTTATGAGGGAACAGAGCCGAGGTGAGCAAACACAGCCTGGATCCCATACCTGACTGGCTTATGAAGAAGCAAACGTCATCCCTGAACACGGGCGTGTTTCTGTCCAGAAAATCGCTAGCAAGTTCAACCATCACGGGGAGTTCAGTAAGTTCCTCCAGAACTTGTCGGGTCTGAAGCCAATGAGAATGGGGACTCAAGTCAGTCACGACACTACAGAAGCGCCAGCAGCTGGGCTTCTAGAGACAACCTGTGACACGGAGCTTCGTATGTGGTGGGGAGGGGCCTTTAGGGACAGGGCAGAACTGCAGGAGAAAGTTCAGTGCCCGCTCTCACCCTGGCTCACAGGAGCCAAATCTAGACGGCCGGACGCCTGGCGGCATGTAGGGTGCCGTTGGTCCCGGGCCGCCACTGCCTCCCTGGCCACCGCGGCCCACGCACTGCACTTACAGCCACAGCAGCATGGTAGCTGGTTCCACAGCCAATCACAATGAGCCGTCGGCACCGTCGGATCTCCTTCAAGTGTGCCTTCAGGCCGCCCAGGAGCACTGTGGGGCACACGCGGGCGTCAGCCTGAGCCCTCACGCAGGGGCTGCGCAGGGCCTGGGGCAAGGTCTGAGGATTGATTACCTGTGCTGGTCTCAAAGTTCACCCGCCCTCTCATAGTATTGAAAACAGATTCCGGCTGTTCGAAGATCTCCTTCTGCATGAACGCTGTGAAGTTACCTGCTTGATGAACAGCAACAAGACAGGTCCCTTCTGTTTAGTATTATCTCCAGGCTTAACTTTTCATCAGACCAAGTTGTCATGCAGTTGGCACGCCACAGAGAAAGGCCCCTGCCGGCCGGCCTCCAGGTGTCGCTCGCCTGATGCTCATGGTGACAGGTGAGAGGGAAGCAGGATTCCGACCTCAGGTTACACACCTGGCCCTCTCGCAGGGGAGAGAGGGATGAGTAACCAATTTGGGCTGGTCTTACGGGGGTCACACTCCTCTTTGCGAGGCCAGAAGGAAGTAAAAGCTCACCTACCTAGGGAAGTACAAATTAAGCCAGGTCCAACAAAACAGACCACTTTCTTGTAAACAAATAGTCTCCTAGCTTCTGGATTAAAGAAAAACCTTTTCAGTCACACGTGCATTTTCAGGGCTCTGATTTGAATGGGGTTGGACGAGGTCAAAGTGACCATGTGGCTGCAGTATGTTGGGGCCAGACAGGTGCTGTGTTGATGACTGGAGGTGTCTAGACAGGGTGGGGATGTTCTCAGGGATGCACAGACATGCCATTGCAGTGTCCCTGCCTGCCCCCTTCAGCAGAGGACTTGTACAAAAAGCCAGAATCAAATAAGACAGGGGAGGAGCGTGGGCCACTGCACCCACAGGGTTAGGGGGCTCTCTGAGGGGCTGACATTTCCGGGGACATATCATGTGAGAAGAAGAGGAAGTGCAATCACCTCCCCACAGTGGGCAAGCCCAGGGCCTGTCTGAGTAACAGGTGGCCAAAGGTGGGCAGGGCATCGTGGGAAGGGCTAGGGTGAGGTGGGGCCAGACTGCATGTGTGTGAGGGGGCACATTTTATTTTCAGAACAGTAGGAAGCCATTGGAGGGCGTTAAGCAGCAGGATAAAGGTTCTGATGGTCTTAAAAGTTTACCCCGGCTGCCCTGTGGAGAAGAGGGTGCAGGGAGACAGGTGTGGGTGCAGAAAGAGAGGCTCTCCTCAAAAGGAGAAAGGGGTCCATAGTTTCCCAGTTACCGCAGGTCTTCTGCCCAGAGAAGAAATGGTGCTGGGGCACAGACATGTGTCCCAGAGGCAGTGAAGGGGGGCAGTGGGTGGTCAGTCAGACTGAGCAGGGGACCTGGGGCCGGATAGACTCAGAGGCTCCCTCGCAGGAGCCAGGCCAGGCTCCCTAAACCCTGAGATCATCTGAGTCCTTTCGAGGAGGCCCTGCTGTGACGTCTACCAGGCCGGGCAGAGAGGCTTAGGAGCATCCCCAGGGAGCACCTGCCCCGGAGGCTGCTGGTCCGACTCTCAGAGGACACTTGCCTTTCATGATCTGCTGCAATTCCATCTGCAAGGTCTGGATGGCTCGAGATGGGTCATCACTGGCCGAACGCTTGACCCGGTGAATGGAGAGTTTCCCATCAGCTGCTGCGGCGATGTCATCATCCTCGAGGAAGATGACCCGGTTGGTGTGTTCTATGATAGCGCTGGGGCAAGGCAAACACGGGCATCACAGGGGGGACTGTGCTCCACGGCCATCATGCCCGGCCTGCCCAGCTGAGTCCACATCAGGGAACTGAATGGCATTTTAGGAGGAAAGGGGCATCACACATTGGTTTATTGCCCAGGAAGGCCACCAAGAACTGCAGTCTGATAACACCCTGCCCCGGCTGGCTGGGAGAAAACAGCGCATGGGGAGGGGGAGTGAATAAGAAATGGTGGTGCAGCCTGTCATTCTTGATTACAAGTCCCAGGAAGGGAAGAAGACAAGGCTTGGCTACCTGGCATCAGAAGCGAAGAAGAATTCCACAGCTTTGTTGCCCACGGCGTGCAGGCAGGTCGAGCTGTCCAGCCTCTGCACCCTCGGTTTACGGATGTCCTTCACGTTCTCAATGTTGCCTGGTGAATGCAGAGAGGATCGCACGCCCGTTAAACTCCTTGGTTTGAACAACACGCAGCACAGAGCCCATTTCCACTCGGATATGTGTGGAGAAATGTGCAATTTTTAGCTTTGGCTGTGTCAGCCAAATAGTGTGAAAGATCCCCAAATAGCAAGAGCATTTAAGCTGCCACAAAGAGAACACACCAAATCACCCCTGGCACCCGGGCAGGCCGCCTGCACGCGCCAGAGCAGCACGCCCTCCCCCGGGGTTGGGCGTACTGGTGTGGTGTTCAGAGTGAAAAAGCTTTTAGAGAAACGGAGCCGAGGCTCAGGATCTGGTGCCACGTGTGGGCCACCGGGACACGGTGAGGGCACCATGCCTCCGGGGGCAGGGCTGCCGGGCTGCCGCACTGTCGGTCCTCTTGAAGGGACTTACATGTCATGTATAGGACGGGGACCTGTTCTGTGGAGAGCTTGTGTTCGCTCCGCACTCCAATGAGCAGGGGGCTGCCTCTCCTGTGGGGATGAGAGGGGTTGGGTTAGCTGCCACCTTGACACCTGGGATGGGGCTAGATGTCCTCTGAGCACTGAGGACAAAGGGTCCCACAAGATAGACGCCGGGCAACAGGAAGATGCTCCACCTGCCCAGTGAGACCCCACATGGTGCTGGCGCCCAAAGCCAACTCCCTGTCAGGCTCCAGCAGCAGCAGGGGTGCCAGGGTCTCCACCTGCCTCTGTTCCCTGCCCATCTCTGAAGAGGGAGCCCAGGATCTGCACAAAACTCTCTTTGCCCCTTTCACCAAGCTGAGGTATGCTCCAGCCTCGGGGAGCATCGGACTGGCTTTGGGTCCACTCAACTTTGTGGGCCACTTAAAGTGCTTTCTAGGGCAGTTTTGTTTCCGCCCAAGGAACACCTCGGTGAAGTTTGGAATCTCCAACCTGCACAAGGCAGACTCCTCACAAAGGGGATGGTGATGGGCAATTCCTGCAGCTGAGCTGAGCGAGGGCCCCTAACTCAAGTCCCCTGTACCCCCACCCCAACTCAGCCACTAGCACCAGAAGGCAGTCTTCAGCAAAGTGCTTTATGGCATTCCTTTCTGGCTCATAACTTCTACAGAGCATGTGTTTACAAGGCATTGTTCCATGAATTGGATGGCATCCTGCCTCCAAAACCTAATTGTTTACTCATTCTTATAAATTATAGAAATGCAGATTGAATTCACAATGGGGTGCTGGGTAACAGGCAGTTCACTTCTGCAACTCAAGAACGCAGGCCTTCCAAGAACACCTGCCTTTCCTCCCCGGCATGTTAGCTGTCTAACAGGGAGGAAACACTGGGAACGTGTGAATAAGGCAATTAAAGAGCACTGTCTTGAGCACAGTAATTGGCAGACAATGGGGTAATATTTTACATCAAGTGGTTTCTTGCTAACTTGGGTCAATGTACTCATAAATGACTTAAGTCTGCCTGAGTCCACCCCACATATATCCACTTGGCCTGCTCAATACAGGCCCTAAATATTTCTTCATTTGTAATTTTATGAAAATTGTATTTTCCAGTATTGTTGACTGTTCGGACCTCACTCTGGTTTCTCCAAGTAGGAGGACAAAGTCTGTGTCTTTGCAGGACGTGCTGTGAGTGCCTGCAATATTTTGGACAATCTCTAATATGCAAATCGACCGAATGGCAGAATCACCAGTGGAACAACCAGTTGCTATGATGTGCACTGACCACCAGGGGCAGACATTCAACACAGGAGTTGCCCCCGGCCTGCAGGCCCCAGGCCAGCCAAGGCGGGCGCCCCACGGATCAGCCCTGATCGCTGGCCAAGCCTAGGGACCCTACCCGTGCATGGATTTCATGCACCAAGCATATCAGCTGGATGTACCTTTATATAATTTTATTTGGAATTTGAATTTGTTGTCAACTTCTAAAAATATGGAGATTGCAAATAAAAACCCAACTCTGTTTTTCTGTTAAAATGGAGAAGCTCTGGCCAAAGAGATGATGGGGTGCATTCCCTGTGGTTAAGCCGCAGCGGTCCTTTAGACAGAACAAGTGCCTTCCACGTGTCCAGAGGCCTACGCCTTTGTGCCTCAAGCTGAGTAACTGTATTTTAGTTATTTGCTACCGGAAATATTCATGTGTTTGCCTTACCTTGTGGCAACGGCTTCTCCCGGGTAGTGGATGCTCTTGAAAACCAATGCGAACGCTCCTTCCTGGAAGCACAGGGAGGAGAAGTGAGGCACAACTCACTCTGATAAGCCAGGCCGCTGCAGCCTGACACCTGGCGGGTCTCCCGGCCCCCTCTTCCCCGTGAGCGTCCTGGTGCTCACTCAGGGCGCCGGATGCAGGACAGCTGGGTGACAGGAGACAAGCGACACAGATGGTGCCACGCTAATTACAAAGACCAGACCTTGTGACCAAGAGCAGCCACACCTGCCGAGGCCCCGGAGGGACAGACCCAGCTCTGCGATGAACGGGGCGAGCTGGCGCACCAGAATCAGGGACCAGGTGAGAACCAGGGCCTGTGCTCCTGCCCCGGGAACAGCATCCCCAGTACTCAGGGCGCACTGGTGAGGGGTCAGGGGGCTAATGCTCCATGACCTGTGCTGAGCTCAACTCACACCGCCCTGCACTGGGCAAGGCTGCCGTCTTCCTCGTGCCACACTTTCCTCGTGGTGAATGAAAATAAGACTTTGTATGGCTTCTGGGAACCAATGTACTGGAACAGAGCCTGCCGTATAGAGAGCCCAAATGAAGCATGAGTTGTTGCGCTATTATTATTTCTGCGGTGAGGATTAAATAATTGGAATCAAACCAGAGCTAAAATCCAGTTATCCTAACTCAAGATTCCAAATGCTCTTTCCATTTAAGTCCTTAGTGTATAATTCTCCCTTCTACATTCTACCAGCCTACACTACTTTGCTAGACTTATCAATAACCAGCTATAAATCTGGACTTTCAAGTGAAATCCCCCAAGGTCTGGAACCCTGGGAAGACCGAAGGCCCCATGCAGCCAGTGTGCTATGACCAGTCTGCTGACTCGGTCACACCCCACGTCAGCGCCCCCAGCCTCTGAGGGCCTTTCACACTATCCAAAATGAAGGGCCTCAGGCAGACCTCACCTTCACCCCGTCTACAACAGACTTACATCTCATGGCCACATAAACTAATTACTACAATTCTGCTGCACACCAAAACATACATTTTTTTGCCAATCGGAACAAAAAAATTAGGTGTATTTTTGATCCATTCTCACTGGATGGATATTTTTGTATTGGCTGTTGTCATTTTTGTTTTTGGTTAATTCCCACCTGAGGGCATTTTATTCCACTGTTGTTTTTAGAGAGAGTGGAAGGGAGGGAAAAAGGGGGAGGGAGGTGTGATGGGGAAAAAGGGGGTGAGGGGGAGTGAGAGGAGGAGGGGGTTAGATAGATAGGTTGTCTTCTGCATGTGGGCTGTTGGGGCCGGGAATTGAACCTGTAACCCAAGTATGTGCTCTTAACCAGGAATCAAAGCTGTGACCCTTTGTGCGAGAGCCAATGTTCTACCACTGAGCCATGCCAGCCAGGGCAGCTGTTAACATTTTAAAAAATTCTTTATTGTTTAAAGTATTACATATGGAGAACCAAGATGGCGGCATAGGTAAAACACCTATCTTGCCGTCATACACAGCAATTTTAAAAGTACAACTTAACGAAAGAACAAACACCATCCAGAATCACCAGAAAGCTGGCCGAGTGAAAATTCCACAAATAAAAGTGAAGATAGGACACTGTGACTCGGAGGAGCGGCGGCGAACAGCGTTGAAAGTTTCGCGCAGAGAGAGGTCTGGAGCGTGTGCCAGCGGATAGTGCAGGCGGCTGAAAACCGGCCAGTTTTCTCGAACGGGGAGACAAAGACGTCCCACTGGACTGATTCTCCAGCTCTGGGCGAAGTCCAGGGAACCCACTATCACACAGGGTAAAAACTGGACAGTGGGAGGGCACGCCAAAGCTCGGGTGCTGCTGGGTCTGCTGGCTTGTGGAGAAGGCAAGCTTGCATGTGAACTTGGGAACAGCGCAGCTGCCTGACCTAGTAGAGAGTGCTCACGACTTGCTCTCTCATTCGGAAAACCGTCAGACTGCTTTGTTTACGACCCTGGGTGAGACATTGGGTGTGCAGACTCATTTGGGGAGAGTCTGAATTCCCCGGCAGCCGGTGGAGCTCCACAGCAGCTCTCTCTCAGAGGTGCTGGCGGCACAGAGTCCCTGGGGCCGCACAGGGCGGAGCTAACGCTGTCTGCTTGGCCCGGAGACTCCGCCCATCCAACCTGAGCACAGCTGAGCTTCACAGACAATTGGCCTGGAGGTCAACCCCTCCAAGTGCTAACAACGATTAACTGAGCTTAACTTCAGCAAGACTGTGGAACCCATACCCATCTCAGGTAACTGGGGAGGCTGAGCCACTGTCCCCAGTAGGACATCTACCACAAAAAGCTAATTGACCAACTCAGGGAAGCAGCCACCATGCAGAGACATGGAAAGAAATCAGATATGGAAGAAATGGAGGAAAAAAAACAACTGGACATGGAATTCAAAACCACGGTTATAGGGCTTCTCAAGAGGCTCCTAGAAAAGGTCAAGACCTATAAGGAAATAAGCAAGACCGACAAGGAAATGAATGAGTCCTACAAGGAAATGAACGAGACCCTCAAGGATATGAAGGAGACTCTCAAGGATATGAAAAAGGACCAACCAGAAATTAAGCATACACTGACTGAAATAAAAAATATTATACAAAGACCTAAAAGTACTCTAGAGCACCCCAAGAACCAAGTTAAAGATTTGAAACACAATGAGGTAAAATCCACTCAGCTGAAAAAGCAAGAAACCAAAAGAATCCAAAAAATTGAAGATAGTGTAAGGGGCCTCTGGGACAACCTCAAGCATACCAACATCCGAATTATAGGGTAGCCAGAAAAAGAGAGAGAGGAAGACAATGAAAACCCATTTGAAGAAATAGTGACTGAAAACTTCCCACACCTGGTGAAAGAAATTGACTTAGGAGTCCAAGAAGCGCACTGAACCCCAATATATAGGAACCCTAGGAGGACCACACCAAGGCACATCATAATTAAAATGCCAAGAGCAAAAGACAAAGAGAGAATATTAAAAGCAGCAAGAGAAAAACAGTTAGTTACCTATAAGGGAGCACCCATACGACTGTCAGTGGATTTCTCAACAGAAACTATGCAGGCCAGACGGGAGTGGTAAGAAATATTCAAAGTGATGAACAGCAAGAAGCTACAACCAAGATTACTCTATCCAGCAAAGCTATCATTCAGAACTGAAGGTCAGATAAAGTGCTTCGCAGATAAGAAAAAGCTAAAGGAGGTCATCACCACCAAACCAATATTATATGAAATGCTAAAAGATATTCTTTAAGAAGAGGAAGAAGAAAAAGATAAAAGTGTAAATTATGAACAACAAATACACATCTATCAACAAATGAATCTAAAAATCAAGTGAATTAATAAGCTGATGAACAGGATAAACTGGTGAATGTAACAGAATCATGGACATAGAGAGGGAACGGACTGACAATTCTTGGGGTGAAAGGGGGTGTGGGAAGTGCAGAAAGAGACTGGACAAAAATCATGCAACTATGGGAGAGGACAGTGGAGGGGGGTGAGGGCAGAGGGTGGGATGGGTACCAGGTGGAGGGGAGCTATAGGGGTAAAAAAAGGGAACAATGTAATTAATAAAATGAACAATAAAGATTTAAAAAAGGCAAAAAAAAATATTTATTTAAAAAAAGTATTACATATATGTCTCCTGTTTCCCCCATTGACCTCTCCCCAGCCATCCCCATCCCCCAGCATATGCCCTCACCCCACTAGTGTCTGTGTCCATTGGTTATGCTTATATGCACACATACAAGTCCTTTGGTTGGTCTCCTCCCCTTCTCCCTCTGCCCTCCCCCTACCTTCTCTCTGAGGTTTGACAGTCTGTTTGATGCATCTCTGTCTCTGGATCTATTTTTGTTCATCATTTATGTTATTCATCATAGTCCACAAATGAGTGAAATAATGTGCTACTTATTCTCCTCTGACTGGCTTATTTCACTTAGCATAATGCTCTCCAGGACTACCCAGGCTGTTGTAAATGGTAAGAGTTCTTTCTTTTTTATAATGTCACTAAAGGCCCGGTGCACAAATTCATGCATGGGGGGCGGGGGATGTCTCTTAGCCTAGCCTGCACCCTCTCCAGTCTGGGACCCCTCGAAGTATGTCCGAATGCCCGTCTAGGACCGATCCTACGGTCGGGCCTAAATGGGCAATCGGACATCCTTCTCACAATCCAGGACTGCTGGCTCCAAACTGCTCAGTTGCCTGCCTCCCTGATTGCCCCTAACCGCTTCTGCCTTCCAGCCTGATCACCCGCTAACCACTACCCTGCCAGCCTAATTGATGTTTAACTGCTCCCCTGCCAGCCTATTTGCCCCCAGCTTACCTCCTCTGCCGGCTTGGTCACCCCTAACTGCCCTCCCTTGCAGGCTTGATCACCCCCAATTGCCCTCCCTTGCAGGCCTGGTCCCTCCCAACTGCCCTCCCCTGCTGGCCACCGCTGGCCATCTTGTGGTGGCCATCTTGTGCCACATGGGGGCAGGATCTTTGACCACATGGAAGCAGCCCTATTATGTATTGGATGGTCAATCTGCAAATTACTCTTTTATTAGATAGGATAGAGGCCTGGTGCATGGGTGGGGGCCAGCTGGTTTGCCCTGAAGAGTGTCCCAGATCAAGGGTGGGGGATCCCTTGGGATGAGGGTCAGCCTGGGCAAGGGGCCTGTGGAGGTTTGCAGGCTGGCCAACCCCCCCCCCCCCCCCGCCCCCAGCGACCCAAGTGGAGGCCCTGGGATCTGGGATTAATTTATGTCTATAATTGAAACTTTGTAGCCTGGAGCGGAGCCAAACCTTCTGCTCGCTCAGGGGTGGCAGCCATTTCTGTTTGAAACATTGTAGCCTAGAGTGGAGCCCTAGGCCAGCAATGGCAGGCTGAAAGCTTGGCTTCCTCCGTTGCCAGGGAAACCCAAGCCTCTGTTCTCTCCAGCTCAGTGGCTGCTGCCATTTCTGTATCTTTTATAATTGAAACTTTGTAACACTGAGTGAAGCCTAGGGAGGCAGAAAGCTTGGCTTCCTCTGTTGCCAGGGAAACCCAAGCCTTCCTCCTGCTCTCAGTGGCGGCAGCCATCTTGGTTGGGGTTTATTTGCATAATCTTGCCCCTGGTTGGCTTATGGGCATGGCTGTGGGCATGGCTTGTGGGTGTGGTGAAGGTATGGTCAAATTTGCATATTACTTTTTTATTAGTTAGGATAGTATTCCATTGTATAGATATACCACAGTTTTTTAATCCACTCGTCTGCTGATGGGCACTTATGTTATCTCCAAATCTTAGCTATGGTGAATTGTACTGCTATAAACATAGGGGTGCATATGTCCTTTCTGATTGGTATTTCTGATTTTTAGGATATAGTCCTAGAAGTGGGATTACTGGGTCAAATGGGAGTTTCATTTTTAGTTTTTTGAGGAAACTCCATACTGTTTTCCACAGTGGCTGCACTGTTATTATTCTTTTATTTGACAATCTAAAGGAAGGAAGTCAGTGCCCCTGACTAAGCAATCTGGTATTGCATGTTTCAAAAGTTCTTGCAACACGTAGGAATGAGTAGAATATACTTCTCATTCTCTGACCAAAAGAGCTGTGGAGAGACGTCACTGAAATTTAAGTGCCGTCACTGGGGAGGTATTTTTAAAATTTAAAATTACAAATGGAAAAGAGAAAGCATTATGCTGCAAAGCCAAATCACCTTCCAGCCCGTTACGTACAGCACATTGTACTTTATGTTCGGTCAAGCTCCCATTTATAAACACGTCCTCTAAATCATCGCCCCATATGGGAGTCACAGAGCAAAGGGCTCCACAATAGACGTACTTACAAAAGACTGAAAGCAGCACCAAAGGGTGATGAGTTTTAAACCCCATTGTGGTAGTCAAGCAGCTCTGACTGGCATGGGGCGGGTGGGGGGGGGGGGGCCTCCACATCTCAGCCCTGAACACTGTCTGCAGGCTGCCCCTCTGAGAGGCGCTGCTGGGGGGCATTGATACTCTGGGAAGTCTGGAGACCTCTTTTCCTCCCTGACCTTTTCCAGGGGGCCTGGGTCTGCTCCACCTCCTCCCCCAAGGAGGGGGCCTCTCTTGGATAATTCCCCCAGTGTATGCCCCTAGCAGGGACTTTGTCCTGTGGGTCCAACCCTCTGGGGCGCTATGAATCTCTCTCTCTCCTGGATCATTGCCTTCAGCACACAGACCTCATCTGACATCCATCCCCAAAGCACAATCCTCCCGTGGAACTGCAACTCTCTCTGGCCACTGGCCCAATCTTTGCACCCTTCCTCTCCAATCCAACTTCTTGACACTCTGCACCAACTCTCTTCACTTCCCCTCCCTCCCTCCCTCCCTCCCTCCCTCCCTCCCTCCCTTTCTTCCCTCCCTCAGGAAGGATGCTGGGCCATTTCTCCCCTGGGACAATTCTAAGTGGACATCAATGAGATACATCTAGGTTATGTAACTAATGGCACAAACATCTCAAATGAAAAGATGGCAATGTGAACCCCCGCCACCAAGATCTTGTGTGCAGCCAGCAAAGAGAAGTAGCCACAGTTCTGAGGCCAATCACGGTGTCAGAGGCGTTAAAACGAGGGAAGGCACTTCCATTTGGTGTTTACCACTCAAACCTCAGGGTTTTTCTGGCTATTACAAGGGTCTGCTATCTTAACGCCAGATGCTATATATAGGTGAGCCAACTTGAATTCTCAGGTAGTTGGCATATATTTGCCTAATGCTTATGCAAAATGAAGGGATGATTGAGACAGGTGTGACTTGTAACTCACCAACTGCTGAATGACTCTCTCGACCAGTGTTGAAAATGAGATGTCCTCAATCTCTCTGTTGTCGAACACGTATTTGATCAGCTTGGCGATAGTCTCCGTGTCTGTCTCTGACTCAAACTCATAGCCTTTGCTTTCCTGGAATATTTGGTTGGACACAGTGTCAGATAACGGTCATTGCGAAATGCTGGCCAGGCCAGCTCCCTCTCCTGCCTTATGACTTGCTCTTGAAGTGACAAGGAAAATGTGAAAGGGGTGAGAAATGTTTGCCAGAATCACACAGCATAACACAGCTGAGTCATTCAGTACTCCCTGAGAATGCCCCACCTCCGAAGCTGGTCCGTGCCATGAATCTGAACATTGCAAAATAACGGCAATCAGAGTAATCAAATGAGCTGAGTCAAATCCCCACCCACATCCCAGCCAACACCACAACCTTTTCATCCTTTAGACACTGGCCATCTGCCTTCCTGTCCCACATTCCATTTGGTGTATTAGTCGATAATTTAGTGCAGACATTTTAATAAAAGGAAATTCGTGTGTTTTTTATTCTGCGACCCTGCGCATGCCCTGCTATCTCCTCCAGCAAGATCTGAGGAGCCGGCTGAGCTGGGTTGAGGTTTGCGTCCAATGCGTTGACGTGGCCAAGAGTGGCTCTCACTCAGCTTCTGCTTTTGTTTCCGGAGGAAAATGAGCTGGTTTGGAAAGTTTCGGGGGCGGGGGGGGGGGGGGGGGGGAGAGACAAATAGCACTAGACTTTGATGTTACCCAGGGGAAGGATCTTACCAGAAATTTCTTCAGGTCTTTGTAATTTGTGATGATCCCATTGTGGATGACAACGAATTCTGGAAGAAAAGTTTCAAGAAGGAAATGCTATGAAGTGAGGATCAAGTCAGCTGTGCCTTAAGGGAGACAATCCGGCAGCTTGAAACTACAAACCTGGCTCCTAAAGGGTGTCTGTTAAGCAAATGTCATTCATTTACCGCCACAGAACGAATGACGACTATAACTACAACTTCAACCTGAGGAAACAGACACTCTCTTTCAATAAAAGCGTCCACTGATCCAACCAGGGACAGAGCTCCGCTTGTCTGCAGGGTCACCAATTAAGTGTTGCTATTTATGTCAATGGGGTTGATTAATCCTTCATTACCCAGAAATAATTCCAGGAATTCCCAACTGGCTCCAAGAAGTCCTGCGCTAGTGGTCCTCACATGGGCTTCTGTTTGACTACACCGTACTGTAAAGAGATCTGAGCTGAAAATTTTTGAGGGTTCACTTAAAAACCCTGGTTTTCTTCTAGGAAAATCCCCAGAGGTTCTGGCATCCCTGGGCTCCCCCGCACCCCTGTGTGGCCACGAGCACTTCTCTTTTGCAGGGTCTGCCTGCTTTTTCCATCTTCCGCAACCAGCAGCACCCGGGCTGCCCTGGGCTGCTCCCTGTGCAGGTGAAACGGGGGAAGGGGCAGGCGGGCCCTTTGTTGTCACTGCACATCTCAATCAACAGCTGAGAAAAGGTCTAAGGCCAATCTGAAAGTTTTTCTGGGCAAGCAACACTCTTCCCCCTTCAGTCTAGATAACGAAAAGACTCTTTATTATCCTCGAGAGTCAGTAGTTCTACATTTTGGCCGTTTGTCATAAATATTGACTATTATGCAGTGAACATTTGGACCTCCGACTCAAGTTTTTTTCAGTACAGGACAGATTTTTTTCCTGTCACGTCTTTTAAAACCCTTTCCAGTTTTACTATACTTCTTCCTCTATATTTCTTACAATATATTGTATTCTTTTGTGTGGCCACCGAAAAAGTGAGATGGCTGGAATAAAAAAAAGTAATTTTCAGCCCAAACTGAAAATTTTGGTCACTGGTTGAACCTCAACCAGGAGGTCACAATTTGATTCCCGGTCAGGGCACAGGCCTGGGCTGTGAGCTTGATCTCCAGCAGGGGGCATGCAAGAGGAAGCCGATTGATGATTCTGTCTCTTTCTCTCTCTCTTCCTCTCCCTCCCTTCCTCTCTGAAATCAATAAAACATATTCTTAAAAAGCCACTTCAGCAGCTGTGCTAGCCCAGTGCACCTGGGTTACAGCATTGGTGCGTTTACTACTCCATGTGGCCGGGTCCCTCTTGGGGACACCAGTTGGACTATTGATCCTCTACTGTATTAGCTTCCTCCGTCACCATCCCCTTCTCCAGCTGCTTTCATGTCTACTGTGACATTGTTTCTTACTCTACTTTCTTACTAATAACTTTTCTTTCAGCTCATTCTACTTAATTCTCAGCGTTAATTTGCTTCCTAGGACCAGTGTTTTCTTTGTGAAAACTCCTTTGTATAATTTTCTTCCGAAATGTCATTGCTGGGTGTAAGCCTTCCTTAAAAGTATGCTCTCCAGATATCATGGCTGAGTTGCTAAAGAAATGTTACAAATCTCTCTTGTTTGTTTTGTTTTTAATTACTCATCCTGAGTCAGGGCAGGCCTTGCTAAGTCTGGGTGTGGGGGCCTCTCCTGGGAGCCTCCCTGCTCTGGGGACACAGAATCATCATCGGCTCTGAAGTAGGGATTCACATGTCACCTGGGGAGGCAGGGGCCGGCTGGGCACATGTCCGGGCACATGGGCCTGGGACAATGGTCCTCAGCCAACACTGTGGCGCCGGTGACCCCCCGTGTCTGGCTCGGGGCTCGGCTGGATGTGCATTCTAGGTCCACAGTGCTATGGGGTCTGCTGCCTCCTGCCTGGGTGTAGGGTGCCCCCCGCAGGAGTGGGACGCCCTGTGGTCCAGGGCATGGGCCAGTTCTAGGGAGAAGTCTTCAGGAAACCCCTCACTAGCCTGTGTTGCCTCCATTGCTCTGATGAGAGGGGCGCCTGGGACTCTCCTGTTTCCCAGAGGAGGCCTCCCTTTCCAAACCGGGCAGGGGGCCGCCTGAGGGAACTGCAGTGTCCGTGGGACAAAGGACAGGGCGCAGGGAGGGGCCGCTCTCTCTGCAGCCCGACTCCAGGGGCAGGCTGAGTGCTGAGCTCCCGCCTGCTAATGAGCCCCCCACAGCCCCGATGGGCCTGATGCTCCCTTCGGCATGGGGCGTGGCAGGGACCTGCACCGCGCCCGATGTCTCAGAGTGGGGTTCTGGCTGACTCCAAAGACCATTCTCTCTGCTGGACACCCTCGCCCATCATGCCCAGGTGTGAGTCTTCAGGGCTCCTGACCAGGCTCAACCCCGAGTGGGGACCCACGTGAGGGCCCAGTTGACATCTCACGCCCTTGTTCGGAGCTCTGGGAGGGATCAAGGTCCACGTCTCTCCCCATCTCACATGCCTACTGCGTCCTATTACAGGGGACCGACAACCCTGGGGCTGACCACAGAGACCCAAGAGCTCCCACTGGGAGCCCCAGACGTACGAGTCCACCCCCGTGAAAGGGGGTGGGGTATGATTCAGGAGAACTGTCCTGGGGGTCCATGAGAGTGATGAGGCCCCAAGAGCTGGGGATGGCACACAGAGGCATTTGGGAGAACTGGGGAGCCCTAGCCCACCAAACAGGGCCTGGCGCTCGCGGGGCTGCTGTGGGCAGAGGCTGTGCCCCTGCCCTCTGACCCTGGCCTGCTGTCTGTCAGTCCACTTTGTCCAGGGATGCCAGATGTCTGGACTTGTCCACACCATCACTCTCATTTTTTTACAAAAGCAAAGGAGCTGAGTGGAGGGCTCGGCTGCTAGGAGGAGCTCTTGGGCTGCCTGCTGCTGAGGCCTCCCTGCAGGGGCACCTCGGACGGTGAGCCAAGTTCGGCCCTGCTCCCCTGCCTTTGTCCAGGACCACTCTCTTCAGGGGCAGGGCGGGTTTGGGGATGAGGAAGAAAAGGTATCTTTCCCTCAAGTGCCCAGCCTCCAGAACCCTTCAGCCCTTCACCCCTCACGCTGCCAAGTCCCCTCAGGCTGGGCTCCCAAGAGCCGGCAGTCCGAGCAGGAAGTGCCTCACGTGCCTGTGGATGCCTGCGGGTCAGACTGCCCCAGAGCAGGCGCCACCAGCTTGGGTCCTTAGGGAAGACAGGCTGGCTGAGAAACCTACCGGTGGTGGGTGCGGGCCAGCCTGTCACAGCCAGGGCCAGGCGGAACGCTGAGACGGGAGCAAGGCCTCGGTACCTACCGTTGCCTTTGTCTGATCGCTGCGGGTGGCTGTTGACAGCACTCGGGGCCCCGTGGGTGGCCCAGCGCGTGTGCGCTATGCCGAAGTGGGTTTCAAACTCCACCTCTAGGTCCATGCTGTCTTGTTCTAGATGAAAGAAAAGTCCAGTTGCCACACGTACGAGGCAAGCACTGACACAGCACTGCAGTGCCGAGGCGGTGTCTGCACGGAGACGGGGCCACATCCCTCGGGATCGCAGGGCACTTGGGACTCCTCCTGGGGTTTCTCCCGGACTCCTGCTGTTGGTTACTCAGCCCTAACCCACTTTAAAAGGAAAATTCTGAATCCCTGCTACAAGTGGAAAAGCAATATTGCTTGCCTGAAAAATTAAAATAAATACGTACGTACCAACTATTTAAAAATACATTTCTTCATGCCCCATGCACAGAAAAGCCAGCACTTTTAGTTTCAAATGCCATTGGAATAAAAGATTTCCAAGGACCCACACTGCGCTGCCTGGCGGGCTAGCGTGTTCCCCACTTACTGTAAAGTTCTTCGTCAAGAGCCTTTACTTTTCCCCTTTTCTTGACCAGTCGGATATGCCTTTCTTTGTCTTCATTGTTATTCCCATCGATGGCCACGCCTGCAGGTGAACACGGTTTTCTGTGTTGGATTAAGGCTTGCCTCGCACACTGCCTTACAGGGCTCCCCTGGCACGTTGCCTGGCAGACTGGGAAAGAGGGGGCTGTGCCTTTGGCAAACCTAACAGCCTGCAGGGAGTGACGGCCTCACCCACACCGTCACGGAGGCACAGGCGCACGCAAGGGCACTCGCCTCGCTGTGTGCTTTGCATCCTGCCGCTTTCACCGGTACCTCTACTCAGTGCCCTCTCCATCTTCCCCCGACTTGCCTTCTGCTCAGCACGGAAAGGGATGTCAGCGGACCTGGCTCTCCCTTTCTCTTTCGGCAGCTTGGGCAAGAATGGGAACAGAGGAAGTGTCCACCGGCCAGGCCGGGGGAGGAGTAAGCTCTGAGATGCCCACCTAGCGGAGGGCTGTGCAGCACTCAGACCGTTAGAAGAAGTTAGGATGATGGGAAATGCTGACATAAATGAAAAATATAAAAGCACAAAATCCTGTCGTCATGAAGAGGTGGGACCACAAATGTCTACGCACCCCCCTCCCCTTCCCCTGGGCCCCCAACATGAATGGAGGGGGACACAGGGCACTTAGCATGCAGATTTCTTTTACCCTTGTTTCCTCTTTCGACTTTTCTAGTTTTCAAGTATAACAAACAGCGTTGGGTTTGTGTGGAGAAGCCTGCAGGGCCTACCTGCCGAGTCGTAGCCTCTGTACTCCAGCCGCTGCAGGCCCTTGACAAGGGTTTCAAAAATCTCCTTCCTGGTGCGGGGGACTCTGTAGTTCATGTAGGCAAAGATTCCTGGGAAAGAGGGGACACTGCATGTTACTAAACACGGGCACAGTTTGTGTTTAGAACACGGTCTGGTCCTAGCTGGTTGGGCTCAGTGGATAGAGCGTCAGCCTGCAGACTGAAGGGTCCGGGGTTCAATTTTGGTCAAGGGCACATGTCTGGGTTGCAGGCTGGATCCCCAGTAGGGGGCGTGCAGGAGGCAGCCAATCAATGATTCTCTCTCATCATGGATGTTTCTTTCTCTCTCTCCCTCTCCCTTCCTCTCTGATGTCAATAACAATCTATTTTTTAAAAAGAGAGAAAAAAGAAAAAAGAACTCAGTCTGAGCATGTGGACAGACCGCACTGCGAAGGTGTCCAGGCGGAGCAGAGGAAGAGCCACGTTCCCGCCTGCCTCTGGCCGGAGTTGTGGGCATCCCTTCCTCTGTGACAAAGATGCAGGCAGCAGGAGAACACCCTCACACCCCCCGGCCTTGGAGAAGTTTCCCAGGGACAAACTTGCAGGAGATGAGGCATTTACTGCAGCAACGCCTATAACAGCCAAGATCAGCAAACCACCCAACCAGCCACGGGCATCTGGGAGTCCCCCCTACGTGGGATCCTTGACTGGCACCGAAGGCACCTGGGAAGTCATACGCAGGTCACAGCAGCCCTGGCAGCAGGTGAGGATGGGCACTGTGGCTTCTGCCCACTTCCCACTCAGCTCTGCTGCCTGGGTCATTAAGTACCAATTTACAACAGCAAGAGTAAAGCCATTTCTCGGTGCCTAGAGAATCCTAATCTCTAAGGAAGGCCAAAAAGATTTTGTTTGGCTTTATTTTCTATATTCATATTGCAAAATAATATTTTCCTAACTAGGGAGTAACAGTTGTCATGCTTGTTCTTTCCAAACCCTCCACTCCCCTGCTTGAGACTACAGACTCTTGTTCTGTCTCTGTCTTGCCCTGTGAGTCCCCCATCCAGTTATCCGTCCATCCTTGCATCCTCCCTGCCCTCCTCACAGCTCAGTTCTAACCCCACCTCCCAGAACAGGCTTGTCAAGGCCCAGCTCTCCCACCCACAAGGCCACCACAGTGGTCTTAGGTCCTGGGACAACCATGTCCCCTGACAGGGACGCAGGCTGCTACTCCAACCTTTATATTATCCCTGTCTCTCAGCAGACAGTCCTTGTTCAATAAATGTAGAATAGAGCAACCCTGAATCTGTACTAATTATGGAAGCGATGGTATGGATCCTGAAAATACTCAGGCATATTCATAGCAACTCATCTTATTGAGAACTCACCATGGACCGGGCATGGCCAAGCATTCCCACACAGATGCCAATCAAAGCTCACAGCAGCCTTAGAGGTCAGACCTGCCGTCACCCAGAAGCCCAGGAGGCTGTGACTGGGCAAGAGTCAGGAGCAGAGATAGGAGATCCGACTTCAGACGTTAAACGCTCTCAGCACTGAGCACCGCTGCCTCGGGGATACGGAGAGCTAAAAGGTTTATTTCCCGTTTTAATTTTAGGAAAGAAGTTGCCTACCAACAAGGGCTTCTGGCGGCTAACTGGGACCAAAGTAAAGATAAATAAAGCAGAGCCGAGCCTAGCAGCCATTTCCAAACAGGGGCAAGATGCCCTTCAGAGAGAAGCCTGCCCCGAACTGCCTCCCGCCTGCCTGCAGCCTGATCCTGGAAGCGCCTGTCACCCCCCGGGGCTGAAACTCCCCCCCCCCCCCCCACTCAGAGCTGTGCAGCCCCTCCCCATCAGCGTCTTCAGCCACAATCAGAGCAGCTCCATTCTGACCACTCAGGACAGTGCGTTTTGAGTCAACCAAACAGTAAGGCTTTGGAGTCCTCATTTGCACGAGGATGAACCAATCAGGGACCAGGATGGGGACTCTTGTCTTGGTCAGTCAGTTCCCCGCTGGCTCCAAGAGCCCACTTTCCCTTTCCACCGGACACTGCATTTTCCTGGTTGAAGCTTTCAGACTGGCACAGGCCGGCGGGGAGCAGGGCAGGCAGAGCAGGCAGAGCAGAGCTGCCCTGCCCCAGGGCCACGTCACAGCTGTTTCAGCACGGAGCCGCAGCGGGGCGTAGCACAGTGGAGCTCTATGCACTGAATGAAGTTTCCTTCTCCCCTACACTCTGAATTGGGGATTCCTGTTGGCATTGAATTGGTGACAACCACCAGTGGTTGACAGTTGTTTATTTTATTACTTTTATTTTCTAACATTTTTCTGAATGACAGGAAAGTCTGACCAAGATTAAAGACCTGCCATAAATCTGCACCCATGTTACAGCATCATTTACAATAACCGAGACACAAGTGCCCACTGATGAATGAATGGATAAAGAAAACATGGTGCACATCTACAAAGGAATTCATTCAGCCATGAACAGGAGGAAGTCCTGCCCATTGTGCCAACATGGGTGGGCCTAGAGTGTTATGCTAAATGAAACAAGTCAGACAGAGAAGGACAAACACTATGATTTCACATACATGTGGAATATAATAAAAACCAAACTTCAGATACAGAGATCAGATTGGTGACTGCCAGGGTGGTGTGGGAGATGGAGAAATTAGGGAAATGTGGTCAAAAGATACAAACTTCCAGTTATAAGACCAATAAGTTCTGGGGACATAATGTACAGCATGGCAACTGTAGCTAATACTTCATTATACATTCCCAAGTTGTTCAAAGAGTAGGTCTTCAACGTTCTCCTAATAAGGAAAAATACTCACCTATGTGAGGTGATGAATGTTAAATAGTCCTATTGTGTCATCACACATATCTATATCTATCTATCTAAGTCATTATGCTGTACACCTTAGCCTTATACCATGTTATATCACTAATATATCAATAAAACCAGAAGATTTTCCCAAACATGAACCTCAGAAGGGATAAGCTGCCTGAGGATACCTGAGGGCTGAGCACGATTATACACAAAACCACTGTAACATCCCACTGTTAAGTTGCTTTAACTCAATATGGTATATCTGAATGAATGATTAAGTTTCAATCAAATATGGGGCCCAATCACATGAACATTTAACTTGCTAAAATTCCATCTAGACACACTCCGTCAAAAATAGGTCACAAAATTACACAGCACTCACGGTACTGCATTCCACGCACTGTACGGTGCTGTGCCAGGCTGTTTTCGCACACACCTTAAGGTACAGGGTTTGTATTTAACAGCCCGCACTCTGTGCTTTCTGAGCAGTGACAGGCGTTTTCTGTTAAAAATGGACGAGGGTAATGTTGACAGTCGCTATTTTTACCTCCCTGGTGCCTGGAGTCGGGTGAGAGATGCTGAATGGAAGGGCTGTGTGTGCAGCCCAGGCAAGTCCCAGCAAAGTGTCTGCTGAGCATCTGAGCCCACCCTCCTCCCTCCACTCCAACCTGAGCAAGCGGGCGTGGGACGCATGGTCACCTCACTTATAAAAATGATAATTTCCTTTCAATGCAAATATTTGAAAAATGCTAACCGTGTTACTGGGATATAGGTCACGTACCATACTGGTTTCTTATTTAAAGTGCAAAAGGCTATGGTGTTTAGTACATTTACAGTGTTGTACAGCTATCAGCACAATCCACGTTTAGGTGAAACTTTTCATAATTTTAATTTTTCTTCAAAAATTCAGAAAGTTTGCTGTGGGAACACGATCAAGTTCCAGTCACATGGAAAGTCCACCCAGCTCTGGGAGGCGGCCGCATGGACTAGGGGACAAGTCAGGTCATTTCTGAGGGGTTTTAAGCTAAGAGCTCTCACTTACCCTGGCGCCTCACTGCAGAAGCTGAGCACTGCAGAGGCGCAAGCCCACACCAGCCCTGGAAAGTTAAATCTGAGGCGCCTTGACCAGCGCGCTCAGGCGGGGCTCTCCGATTCTCCGGGCAATGCCTCCTCTGGCCGAACTCTGCTCTCAACTCAGGATCGTAGGCACTTCAGAGGGCTCGGCTCTCAGATCCACAGCAGCCTCCTGGGTGGGTGGGGTGGGGCTGGGACAGTTAAAGCCTCCTTGTTGGCCGGGCCACCAGCTGTGTCCACCACCCGCCAGGAGGCTCTGCAGCCAGGAGGGCACCATTGGGAAGATGACCCTGGTGAGGGGCCTGGCGAGAACTGGGTTCCAAATCTTAGTGCAAGGAGAAGGCATAAATCTAATTTTTAACATCTATTCAGTCAGTCCTTTAACCAAGCACAGCCTCTCCCCCCTGCAGCTCAGCCTCCTGGCTGCCGCTGCATTCACTGAGCTGAAGTGAAGCCAGCATGTACACCATGCTTTTGCTGTTTTTAAAAATAATGAAATAAAAAAAGTTGCCTCCCCAAGAATTTCCTGGTGCTATTCTCATCAGAATTCCCTGCTGGAATCCCTCCCCTCCATGAAAAAAGCTAGATGAGGATCCATGTTTTACCTATGAGATCCCTAAAGATTGGCTGGACAATAAATTGGAGGGTAAATTCGTGCACCACCTTGGGAAGGCAGTGGCAATCGCTCAGCATTAAAAGGTGTACATCTGCTGACCAGAGCTCTTGTACTTCTAGGACTGTCTCCACAGAGACCTCTGTAGAGACCCCAGCTGCTCGGAGCTGGCTGTGGACAGCCTGAGGCCTGGCAGGGACCGGGTTAAGTGAGTGCCACCACAGGGCCACCACAGGGCCACAGCAGCAATCCGGGAAGCTGTCTACTCTCCTGGAAAACAAGCTGCCTCTCCAGGAAGTGTCAGGGGGAATACACAGACTGTGGAACATGCATGGATTATGCAGAGACAGGAGGCCAGGGTTTGCAGGAGATGCAGACGGAACTTCTGGGAGGGCACCCAAGACACAGGGCTAGTGGCTGCCTCCAAGGAGGGCACTGGAGAAAGGGGAGAAACGTCCTCCCACTGTGTGTGTGCTCCCCGTACACACGGGCCTGTATATACTGGTGTAGCATAAGCCACTCTGCGTTAGTGCTGGCTATAGGATGGTCATCCAGCCCAATCCCAATCTCACGGTGGCTGCCCAGCCCCGCTCACCCAGAGGAGGACAGCCACACCCCAGGAGAAAGCACCGTCTGAGTACACCTTTCCATCCAGGGTCCCTATCTGAGTCTCCTCCCTCAGGCTTCTTGCTGTCCATCACCCTTCTGGTCAAGAAGCCCAGAGGGTAGTGACTGACACTGGCAGACTGCGCCAAACACCATCTCCAAACGCCAGCTGCCCTGCTTCCTGCGTGGCCTGCAGCAAGTCGCTGAGCACCTCGGAGCCTTTGCAAAGCCCCGAGTACAGTGGGTGCTGCCGCATAGTAAGCGTCCTGAGAAGCGCAGGCTAGGAGTTTCCCTCCCGGAGTGAGAGGTGTGTCTGCAGGCCCGTGGGGGCATCCTGGCAACACCTGCAGAAATGACCAGACACTAAAACCGGGGGACAGAGGATCGTTTACCAGTATTTTTCCTTGGCCTTCTACTTGGGGAAATGATGGTTAAACCAAATGGCTGATCCAGTGGCAACTTGGTCAAGATTTAGTTCATCCTCAAAACCTTTCTCTGGCTCTTGGAGGCCTCCTCACTGTGCTGGGAGTTTGAGGTGGAGGGGACCTGGCAGGTGGGTGGAGAGAGGACATGATGCTTAGGAACCTCTTTTCCCCTCCAGGGATTTTCAGGCGAAGGGCAGGAGGGGCAGTGTTCTTGGGTGGGCTCTGTGCACAGGTGGCCCCAACTCATTCCTCAGGTGTTAGCTGACTGGTCACCTATCCACTGGGTCTAATGCAAGCCTTCCCTGCTCCCCCTTTTTAAAAAGCCACGTGGTCCTGTTTATTAATCGCCTACATAGCACTTGCTTCCTTGTCTTTTGTCTGACTTCCCACGGGGCTGTAACCTTCATAGGATGGGACACATCTGTCTGTTTATCCGTCTTATTCATCGCTGTATCCCTGTCCCCTGGCCCACAGCCTGGCGTATTTTAAGTGATCTATAACTATATGTTGAAGAAATGAATGGATGGATGGATGGATGGATGGATGGAGGGTGATTAGAGAAAGTGGCCTTTGAGTTGGGCCCAAGACAGCCACGTTCAACCGTGCACAGCAGACTGCTCTCTGAAATGTCAGAGTAAGTATGAGACAGAGAGGCCGGGGAGGTGGGCAGTGCTGAGCTCGGGACCCCAGTGTCCAGGGGTCATTCCAAGACCCCCAAGCACAAGGCTTATGTCCCCAAACTACCCCTCTCTCTGCCCCAGGTGTGATGACCCCAGCACCAGAGTGAGAGGCCACTGTAAATGTCCCTGTGAGAACCCCAGAAATACACCCGACGAGGGCAGCTCCCACAGGCCAGTTCTTCCAGAGCCTTACCCCATCCAGTCCTCGCCATGCCCCCCGTGCTGAGCCTGTGGCTCCCAGGGACGGACACGGCACGTGTGGCTCTAACATCAAAGACTTGAGTCACTCACAGGCAGGTGTGTCAGACTGCAGGGTACTCATCACTGCTGTCGCCCCAAATCAGTCTTAGAATCCTCCCCCAAGGGGTGAGCAACGACTGGCACAGAGACCTGGCCTGTGGGAAGGTGCCCGCCCGCCTCCTATGGACAGACCTCTGAACTCTCCTGGTGGGGTTCAGGTTCAATGACATATCCTCCCCTGGCCCCTGGGAGACCCCCCCCCCCTGTGTCCCCCGACCCACCCCTCACCAGCCATGGGACACTTCTGCTTCTGACTCCACCTTTCTCTTCCCATCCAGCCCCCCACCCGTACCCTACCCCACTGGGCCAGCAACCACAGCAAGGCTGGCTCCCATGACATCCCAGAACTGTAACCCCTGGTGTCCCAAGGAAGTCGCCTCAATCTCTAAGTGACAGGTAACGACAATGACCACATCAGAAGGACCCCTGGCCAGAACCAGAAGTACTGAACGCCTGGAATCTTCCCTACAAACCCTGGAGTGCTCACGATGCTGCAGGGGCGGGGGAGAGGTTATTTGGGGCCTGGAGGATGAGGGAAGAGGTCAAGTTCACAGTGGGCTGGCTGGGGTCCACATCCTCATTCTGTGGTTGTAGTTTTGGAAAAACTCTCTATCTCTCTGAGCATCAGCTTTTAATAAAGCACTGCCCCACTGCACATGAGAGTGGACAGTCCCGGGTGGAGGGCCAGCCTGGACCACACACAAAGAACAGGGGTTCCGTTGTGGGAGGTATGTCACCACCCAGCAAGGCGGGCACCTCCCCCAGAAAAACGGCGCGCTTTCCACCACCATCCAATGTGTCTCAGAATTGACGGGTCAAAGTTTTTTAGTCCATGAGCCAAGTCATTTAGACAATGTTCTAAGTCCCATTTGGACTAGTCGTTGCCCAGATAGAGGACATGGCCAGAAATTCCTGAGCAGACGTCTGTGTGTGAGGGTGAGTGTGAGAATGCATATATGTGTGTGTGAGGGTGAGTGTGAGAATGCATATGTGTGTGTGAGGGTGAGTGTGAGAATGCATATGTGTGTGTGAGGGTGAGTGTGAGAATGCATATGTGTGTGTGAGTGTGAGTGTGAGAATGCATATGTGTGTGTGAGGGTGAGTGTGAGAATGCATATGTGTGTGTGAGGGTGAGTGTGAGAATGCATATGTGTGTGTGAGGGTGAGTGTGAGAATGCATATGTGTGTGTGAGGGTGAGTGTGAGAATGCATATGTGTGTGTGAGGGTGAGTGTGAGAATGCATATGTGTGTGTGAGGGTGAGTGTGAGAATGCATATGTGTGTGTGAGGGTGAGTGTGAGAATGTATATGTGTGTGTGAGGGTGAGTGTGAGAATGTATATGTGTGTGTGGCATGCTGGGGGAGGTGGGGCTGTCTACCATTCAGTGTGAGGCTCCCAGGAAGGGGCAATCACTGAGCCAATGGCAAGGGCTGAGAGGAGGCTGTAGGCTCTCCCGATGTCCAATCCTCACTCACATAGCCTGGGGAGGCCACAAAGGTCCCACGGGGGCGAAGGAGGGGGTGCGTCTCGTATACTGGCTCAAGGTCAAAGTCAGGAGGGGGTTGCTCCCTCTGGGGACAACCTTGCACCACCTCATGCCTTCTTGGGACGGCAGGGGTTATAGCTGCACCCCTACTGGAACCCCCGAGATAACGGGACTGCTTCCTGCAGTGAGCAAAGGCGAGGCATTTCTGTTTTTAATAAAAAGCCCTTGGTGTCCCTGTCAAGCTAGGATTTCACCAGTACCAAAGGGCAAGCAACATACACTCTACATTGTAAAGAGAAAATAGAAGTCCTGTTTAAACGGCCAACATTTGATTATTTAAAAAAAAAAAAACAGGCTTGATTTTCAGTGAGAGAAATACTTCTGTTGAAAATGAGAAAGAGGCAGATGATCAAATTGTTAACTGTTTCTGCACTGAATTAATCTTCAGCATTTTCTCCAATAGTGTTTATAACCTTAAGTTAATCTCCCTTCATAAGTGAATTTTACTAAATATAAAAATAATCCCTAATTTAAAAGCACTGTTTACTAATACTATATCGCAAAATTTCCAGAAGGTTTCTCAGGGAACCTCTGATAAATAAGACTGACCAGTGGAGGAATGGTGTGACTAGGGTGAGGAGAGGGTGGCCTCCAGAGTGCCCACATGAGTCCCATCTTCCACGCGGTGGCACAAGGGAACTGCTAGAACTGCTCCCCAGAGAAGCTGTGCGCCTCTCTTCCCAACTGCATGCTCAGCAGCCTCACTGATAACCTGAAATTAGCCATGGTGACAGTATTTTCCCCATAAAAACCGGCAGACTGGAGAGCTGGTTGTAAAGCATTTAAATTATTTTTCATTGATTTTTATTGATTTCAGAAAGGGAGAGAGAGAGATAGAAACATCAATGAGAGAATCATCAATCAGCTGCCTCCTGTACGCCCCCTACCGGGGATCAAGTCCACAACCCGGGCATGTGCCCTTGACTGGAATCCAACCCGGGAATCCCTCAGTCTGCAGGCCGACACTCTATCCACTGAGCCACACCAGCTAGCTGCCATCACTGAGTTCTGGGCTCCTGTGGCTTAAGAGGTAAAAAGCCACTTAACCCGACTCCAGTGTCTGTGCCCCATCAACTCCAGCCCAGTCCTCCGGAGACATCTGTCCACACACTGAACTGTCACAGGGAGGAAAGCAGTGTCACACATGTCAGGGCCCTGGGAGCTGGAAGAAGTTGGCTACAAACGGGTGATCTCTCCCCTAAGTCACATCATCTCCCTGGACTGCTGTCTCCTCAGTTGAGCCCAGAAGTGAAGCTCCCCTAAAGATCGCTATGCAAGCAAGCAGACGGGGTGTGGTGTCCTGGCCCCTGTGGAATCCAGGCAATAAAACTGTGCCTGCTTTTTGCCGGGTAGCGATGAGTGAAAGGGTATGTACCTGCAAGAAGGGCAAGATGCAGTGAGAGCCATGTTTATATGACACAGGGACTGAAAGCTACTTGGTCAAATGGCATGTTACACCATCCAGTGAAAGACCGGGGTTCGTTTCCCGGATGCCTAGGTCCACTTTCTGACTGTGGCAGACCAGTCTGAGAGTGCCGGGCCCCGGGGACTTGGTATGCGGAGTGGGGTGGGAGGGATGAAGGCAATATCCTGCGGCCACAGCTTGGGCATCTGGGGTTGGCAGCACTGGGCTACTCTCTGGGAAGGCACCTGAAAGCAAGCACCCGATTGTCTCAGGATGATTAACGGCCTTCAAAATTACCAGGTCCTAACGGCTAGAATTTCTCTATGGAATCTTCATATTAAAAAGGTATTTAGGCAACCATCTTGGGACAGTGCAGAGGACAAGAGACGCTCTGGGAGATTAAAAACGGTGGCAGAGTAAGTGGCTGCTCACAAACAAGCTTCCAGAAACAAACTGGAGTTACAACTAAAATACAAAACGACTTCCTGAATAGCAACAAAAACTCGCAGGAGAACCCTGATACCCGAGGACCAAAGGCGGAGACCGCATGGAGACAGGTGGGAGGGCGGATCACAAAAGGGCAGGCAGGGCACCCACAGACGGCAACTGAAGTCCCGGGGAGATATCTCAACTGGCGGGGGGCGGGGGGGGGCGGGGGGGGAGAGAGAAGCAGGGAGAGAAGGGGAGGTGCTACTGACAGCTCTGGGATCTAATCCCCAAGCAGAGAGAGCACCCAAACTGAGAAGGGTACCCACATAACATCTGGCTGTAAAAAGCATTGGGGTGCTGTCTGCCAGGGAGTAACAGCTGAAAATTCAGGCACCCTCTTAAAGGGCCAACACACTAAATTCCCTGTGGAGCCACCTACTTTGTGCTCCGGCAAAGGGAGAGTGAAGCGGACTGGAACCGTGAGAGTGGAAGCCAGGACTGGAGACTCGGGGGGATAGAGCTCAGAAGGCAGACCCCCCAAGTTTCCTGGACTGAGTCATTCTCTCACACAGTGAAGTGCATCTTTCCCACATAGACATCTGCCTTGTCTTGGGGGGAAATAGTCTAGCACCCTATTGGAAAACACCTTGCTCTGGCCACTTAAGAGATTAAAAGTAACAATTAGCCTCCAGGCAGAAGCAACTGCCCCACCCTGTTGAAAAAAACTCTCCCCACACCTGAGGACAATTGCCTGGGAGCAAATTAAAGAGAAAAAAGTCACACAAGTGCAGGAGGCACAGAGGACCCCAAACAAGAAGAACCCAAACAGGCCCACGCCCAGACACACCATAATTAAAACGTCAAAAATTAGAGACAAAGAGAGAATCTTAAAGGCAGCAAGAAAAAGGAAAACTCTACAGTGGGAAGGCAGGGGAGGCTGGGGTGCAGGGGCTGTAAGAGATCAACCAAAGGACTTGTATGCATACATATAAGCATAACCAATGGATATAAGACACTGGGGGGGGTTGGGGGGCAGGTAAGGGCCTGTGCTGAGGGGTAGGGGAGACTGGGGGAAGTCAGTGGAGGGGAAAAAGAAAACATATGTACTACTATTTGCAATACTTTAAACAATAAAAATAAATATAAGAAAAAGGAAAACTGTGACCTACAAAGGAGTTCCTATAAGGATGACACCTAATTTCTCATGAAAAAAGGTATTCAGTCCAACTGGCACAGCTCAGTGATTGATCGGCAACCTATGAACAGGAGGTCATGGTGTGATTACTTGTCGGGGCACATGCCCTTGTGGCAGGCTTGGTCCCCAGCATGGGTGGTGCAGGAGGCAGCTGATCAACTCTCTCATCATTGATGTTTATTCCCTCCCTTCCTCTCTGAAATCAATAAAAATACATATATTTAAATAATAAGGTATTGATGTGATTAAGTTAATTATCTTGAGATGGAGGATTATCCTGAATTATCTGAGTGGACCCTAAATGCAGTCATCAGTATCCTTCTAAGAGGGAGATTCTCCTGGGAGAGGAGGAGGTGATGTGCCCACAGAGGCGGAGATTGGAATGAGTATCCACAAGCCAAGGAAAGCGGGCAGCCACCAGAGTCGGAAGAGGCAAGGAACAGATTCTCCCCTAAGGCCTCCAGAGGAAGCGGGGCCCTACGGAGAGCTTGACTTTGGCCCACTAAAACCGATTTCTGAACTTCCAGTCTCCAGATCTGTGAACGAATAAATGTATGTTGTTTGAAACCAGCAAGTTTGTGGTAATTTGTTACCGCAGCCAGAGGAAACTAATACATTAACCAAGACAAAAGACGAATTCAAGGTAAGGGCTTTACCTTTTAGTAAAAACTAAAAATCCTCCAATTCTCTATAAATAAGTCTCCCCCTTCCCCACCACTCCCAGAAGTGAAGGAGAATCAAGATTTAAGAATTCATGGATAGGACGTGCAATCCTTGCAGTAAGATCCCCATGAATACATGTTGTCATGCCCTTGCGTATGCTATGCCCTCACCCTGGCATACCTCTCACCCCCTTCTCTCTGTAGAGCTCACACTTGAGGCCAGGACCTTGTGGCACTGTCCCAGGTATCCCCTCTCTTCCTGGGCCAGTCAGTACTACCCAAAACTCAGACTACTTGGGCACCAATAGCTGGGTGGGGGCTGGGAAAACTGGGGAGCTTGCACCCCTCATCCTAAGGCAGTGGTCAGCAAACTCATTAGTCAACATAGCCAAATATCAACAGTACAAAGATTGAAATTTCTTTTGAGAGCCACATTTTTTAAATTTAAACTTCTTCTAATGCTACTCGCCCAGGCCATGGTATTTTGTGGAAAAGCCACACTCAAGGGGCCAAAGAGCTGCATGTGGCTCTCGAGCCATGGTTTACCGACCACCTAGGGGACACTATGCACTATTCAGAAATATGGTCAGAGTTACTCATATCTGGATTTTTTCAAGAGAAGTTGAAAATTCCGCCTACTTATGTGCAGTCTCCCCAATTTTCTAATTTGGTAACTAATTTAAAGAATAAAGTTTAAATCCTGTGCACCAAACAGAGAGATGTCTGCCTGCTGGTTTGGCCTGAGGCTGTCAGGCTGCAGCTTGTGATGGCATTTACCTCAGGAGTTATCTGGTCCCTGTCCCTGGTACCTGGTCAGGGATCTGTCTCTGGACTGCCCAACTACGGCCCCCTTATCCAAGGGGAGGGTCATGCCCACACGGCCCCAGGGCAGGGAAAACACGGGGTCTCAGCCACTCGTGGCTGTGCGAAGAAGGAAGGACGGAGGGAAAGGAAGGAGGTGGGGAGGGACTATACCATCAGTAACCTATCCATTGGCAGAAAGTAAGCAAAATGCCAGCAGCTCTTGCATGTCAATAAAACCACCCATGAGTACCTACTTGCCATCTAGTTGAAGGCTTAGAGTGCACTGAAACTTTGAGCATCTGTTTACTGTGTGGGGGGTCAATCGGTCCTGGTCCAGCTTTCTGTGGGAGAAGCAGGGCCAGACTGAGCAAGGTCATCAGCACCTAACACAGAGAGGCCAGCGGAGGGGTCCCTGCTGACTCCCCAGATGGCAGAGCTCAGCAGGGCCACAGCCAGCTCAGAGAAGACTTCAAACAACTCCTGCTCAGACACAGGTGTGCACAGACTTCTCCGGGCCTCGGTTTCCCCAAATATAAAAGGAAGAGGGTCAGTAGTTCATTCCAGGTGCGTCTTTGCAATTTCTGCCACATCCTTATACCAAATGCACAAACATTTCTTTAATATTTTTCTGTAAAATTGACTGTATTTTGGAAAACCTAAAACGAATTCATTTCAAAACAACCGTAAAAGGAAAACCTGTGTCGTTTGCCTGACACACACAGACCATAATCCGAAGAAACCAGACCGTGTATTCAGTTCTAGCCAGAGGCTGCTGTGATGAGCAGGGGCTCCTCTCTGCTGGGCCGGCTCAGCGTGTCAGACACCTGAGCACAGCGCAGGCTCTCCTGGGTTAGTGGGAAAGGAGACCACTTTCCCACGCGGGAATTCCAGGAAGCTCCCCGACTTCCCTGAGGGCTGCAGGGTGGGGCTCCGCGAAGGCAGTGCCTTGCCGTGAGGTGGCAAAGTTTGGACTGTCCGCTCGCTCATTCTCCGGGGACAAAACGTGCAGTCCTTTCACAAAGCAGAACAAAACTCGTGCTTGTGCGAGTTGGAGAAGGCAAGCCCCGAGAAAGGTGGGCTTGCAAGGCTCAGGTGCTGCGGGGTGAGGAGGGAGGGAGCCTCTGGCGGACCCTCCTAGAGCCAGGTCTGAGCACTGGTTTGGCTCTAAGGCCAGCAGTGGGCCAGCGGTCTGAACGCCACGCTGCGGGGTTTAGAACCCAGTCGGCTTCTGACAAAACTGCCACCTTCGCCTCGACTCTCCCCTCAGAACCGCCTGCAGGCAGCCCTACACACCACAAATGGTGCTGGCAACCCAGAAGTTCTCACTGCGGACTCGGAATTGAAACCGATGCCTGCTCCCTGTTGGGCTGCTCCCTTTTCAGTTTTTTCAGGAGAACCTGGCCTGGAACAAGGTCTGCACAGACTTTGGCCCAGTGCTCACCGCTGGCACACCCCGCCCCGCAGCCCGCTGCGAAGTCAGACAGAGGCCTTTCATGGCTTCAGAAGTTCCACCAGGTCCTCCAGCCACAGGAGGCTGGAGTGGGTAACTGAATCCCACTTAGGGGAAAAAGGCACAGTGACCTTTTGTCCCAGCACAAGTTCCCGGCTCTCGGCTCTCTCCCCGGCCGGCAGAGGCGGCCCAGCCAGGGAGCGAGGAACTGCACATGTGCCCACGGGCCGCAGCTATCTCGCCCGACGGCGGGTGGCCGCGGGACCCAGGGAGCCTGAAGCCCGACCCCACTCCGGGCCCTGGACCCCCTCTCCCAGCTTCAGCCTGAGGCTGGCGGTCATTGCTGCCTCCTCCTTGCGCCTCGCCCCAGAGCTCGATCTAGCAAAGAGGCGGCCACACGGAATCAAAACGTCTAGGGACCAGAGGTTCATGATGGGATGCGAGGTGGGTGCGCAGACCTGGGGCGAGCGCACCCTGAGCCACTCCTGATACTGCGGTGGATGGGGAGGGGGGCGCAGGTGGGGGCAGGCAGGGTCGCGTCTCCTCGGTGGGCGCCGGGCACTGAGAGCCGGTGGGGCACCCCGCGCCGGGGATGCGCGCGGCCGCCTTTGCGGGAGACTTGGGGCAGGAGGAGAAAAGCGCCCTCCCTGGGCAGGGGGAGCGGACCCCACTGCGGTGCAGCGTCCAGGAGCGGACGCAGCCAACTCCCTCCCCTCCGTGCGGACCGGGCTCGGTCGCCCTCGCCAAGCGCAAGATCGGGATCGGGCACTCCCCTCCCCCACCAGCCACTGGGGGGCCCAAACCCATCCACGCTCCCCTCCCGCGACGCTGCCCGCTCCCGGCGCCCACTGTCGGGCTCAGGCGCTGAGAAGCGGGGGCGCCGGCGGAGGGCCGCACTCACCGCACATGGTGGCCGCTCTCGCGCCCTCGGGGCTCTGGGCTCGCTCCGCAAACACTCGCACTCCCGCCCGGCGCTCTCGGACTCCCGCTGCTCCGCCGCCGGCCCTTATAGCCCCGAGCCCTCCACCAGGGGCGGGGCTGGGGCGGGGCCGAGGTGGGCTGGGGCGGAGCCTCCTCCCCTCCCCGCTCCCCATTGGCCTCCGGTTGTCGTGACAACGGTGGGACGGGGTCCCATGGAGTCCAGGAAGGGGCGAGGGGCTGCTTCAGGCACCAGTGCCGTCTGGAAAGCGGGCGGTGGGCATCGGGTGCTGGAGAGGGGCCAGGGGCAGGGGCAGGGGGCTGGGGAGGGAGGGCAGACTCGGCCTCAAACGCCGAGGAGCGCGGGGCTTGAGCAGGTGCCTGTTTCCCGGTCTGCAAACCGGTGGCGTGGGCCCCTCCGGGTCGCGGGAGGATGAGGACCGTCCGTGAAAGGCACGGAGCACGTCGGGCGTGACACGCGGCCCAGACTCCT
This sequence comes from Antrozous pallidus, assembly GCA_027563665.1. Taxonomy (NCBI): domain Eukaryota; kingdom Metazoa; phylum Chordata; class Mammalia; order Chiroptera; family Vespertilionidae; genus Antrozous; species Antrozous pallidus. The sequence continues at coordinate 107,768,333 of CM050516.1, forward strand.
CTCCGCACCTGAGTCGCAGCACACGGTGGCCCGCAACCTGGTCCCGCCTTCCGAGGAGACAACTCCGGCCCCTGGCCGGCGGATGAGACCACGGAGGCTCCGGGGCGATGGAGAGGGACCTGGACAAAACTGGGCAGCGGAGCCCGGCTGGGGAGCAGGCGGTGGGAGCAGTTGCTCCTACACCGAAAGGACGCGGTTCCGTTCCGGGCTGGGGCGCTTACAGGAGGTAACCTCTCTCTCTCTCTCTCTCTCTCTCTCTCTCTCTCTCTCTCTCTCTCTCTCTCTCTCCCCTCCCCCCCTTCTCTCTTTCTCTCCTTTCCCTAAAACTCAATAAAAACATCGTCTGCTGAGGCTTACATTTAAAACAGACGGCAAACAAACAAAACCATTAGGCAGTGACGGCGGTGGCGGAATTCGCGCCTGGTCTACTGCACCGCCGGGACTCGGGGGCCAGGACGTCCCAGGTCCAGAGCCAAGCGGGGCGCGGGGAAGCCGCCCCTCCCCAGCGGGCAGGCCGGGCGGTCCGCGCAGCTGCCCCGCGCGCCGGGGGCTCCAGGCCCGCCCGGTGACTCACAGGGGCCCGTGCTCCCCGCCCTGCTTCCCGGCTGTCCCCTCCCCTCCCAACTGCGCTCCTGCCTCGGTCTCCCGTGGGAGGTCACGAGGACTGGCCCAACATTTGCGTACTTTGAAGCCATCTGGTGTTTTTTACTTAAAAAAAAGAAAAGAAAAGAAAAGAAATCTTGAAACTCTTAACAGATCCTCCCGGTCACGGTGGAGAACAAAACGAAACTTTTTACATCATAGTCTACAGCGTTTCCTGATGTAATCTCTCTAACTCACGCTGGCTCCGCAGGCCCTGAGGGGAGGGGGTGTCTGCTGTACACATTTACCCAATAGGAAATAGGCTCAGTGACCTTAAGGAGGCAGTTTGGCTGGAGTCATCCTGCTGGGGTGTGGGGCAGCCTCTGCATTCTGCATTCGCCCCTCAGCTCCCCTTGCAAAGTCACCCTCATTCCTGAGCAGCTGCTTCATGCCTGTGCCGGTGCTAGGGATTCAATACTGAGCGGAAATAGGTCCAGCCTGGCCCTCCTGCACTTTCAAAGTGGTGGGAGGCAGACAATTCCATTTGGGATATGGGGACGGTGCTAGACCCTGCCAGGTCTGGGCTGGGGTTGGGACTGGTACAGGTCCATGGGGAGCCAGGGCAGTTACCAAGGGTACAGATTCCAGGAGGGAGGCAGGAACAGGCATGTGCAAAGGTCCCAGCTGGGGGCCGGAGCTCCAGTCTGCAGTCCAGGCCGTTCTACCCCAGACCAGCCTCCGCCTTCTGTGACTGAGGCGAGGATAGGTGATATCAGCCGGCCCTCTGATGTTAGGGAGCCCCTGGCTTCGAGCAGGGTCCGGATCTGCCCCCGCCCCCCCATCCTTCTCTGGAATCCACAGCACTCCTTCGTGGAGAATATGAATGCTAGGACCCCTATGGAGGCATCTGAAGCTGCTGCTCCCCCAGCATCCTCACTGCTAGGGAGACCAGCCCCTGAGAGTTCTTTGGGAGGACTGTGGCCTGGGCTGGGCCACATAGTATCCTGATGGGGAAACCAGCAGAAAAGATGAGTTTATCCCCTTCGTGGTGGTGCAGCTGGCTGCAGGGTAGACTGGAGATGCTGGGGACCCTCTTGTCATTTTTGGAGGCCCTCGATTCAGCCAGTTCTGAAGCCAGAATCTACCCCTGAACTTCTCAGAAAGTTCCTGTTTGCTTGAGGGCACTCTGAAGCGACTTCTTCCATTTGCAACCAAGTAAAGTCCTGATTACTTCAACCTGGACTGCAAGCTGAGGTCCAAGGAAGCGGTCAGCAGCTGGTAGCCCCGCTCATAAGGTCCCGCAGGCTGAAGCCTCCTCCTGCCCAGGTACAGCCCCCAGCCCTGGTGTTTGGGGAGATTAAACAATCTGCCCAGAACCACACAGCGGGGAAGTTGGGGGCTAGTCTGGACAGAAGGCCAGCTTGGTCCTGTCAGGGGAAGGAGGATAGGGGACCTAGAGTAAATGCCTCCCCACCCTGTCCCCCCATTCAGGCTTTCATGAGGGTGAGCCTGAGCAACTAGAGACAGAGGCACACAGGACCTGCTGGTGAAACGGAGTTTTAGGGGAACATAGGCAGGTGTAGGGGATTTTTAGAATTGGGGTCCATGGAAAAAAACATAGGGCTACAGAGGGGGAGAAGGTACATTTCCATAACACAAGGCAGCCAGGAGCCGCTACATTTCCATAGACAAGGAAGCAGCAACAGATATATTTCCATAGGACAAGGGAACTGGAAGTAGATAAGAAAGGTCAAAATAAAGAAGAAGGAGGAAAGCCCAGAAGAAATAGGACAATGAGAGAGGAGGGTCTCAGGAGACACTATAGTACTATCCCATTCGAAAGGGAATATTGACAAATCTGAGGAGATACTAGTATCAGGACACAGGAACTACAGCCTTTATAAACCATGGAAACAGGAAGTCAGTAGGACCCTTTCCCCCCTCCCCACATGGGAGTCCATTCTGTAGGGCTCTTTTCCTCTCCCCATGTGGGAGTCTGTACTTGTTCTTCAATAAATCTCCACCTTTGCTATACTACCCTCATTCTTCAACTCGGGTGGACAAAGAATCTGGGTTCCAGTCCAAAAATTCTGTATCACTGGGGCAGGCCCCCTGGGATGTGGTGTCTAGTGTCAAGGCTGATCTCACAGATGGTTCAGGCCTACTTTCCAGGCATGACCTTGACCCCTCTGGCTAGGAGGATGGGACCGTGCACTGCATTGCGAATTGCAAACAGCAGCCACAGACATGTCTTTTTCACTTGTTTGTATTTTTTTTTCAAACCTCAAGTAAACTTTTATGTAGTTGGGAGATTTGTGCACTGATCTGGCTTCTCCCAAACAACCCAGAGTTCTGTTCCCCAATCTCTCCCCCCAGGATGGCTGACCCCATGGCTGTCCTGTAGATGTGGAGTATGCCTGCGGTACACCTGCCACAGGCTCTCTTCAGGTGCTTTTTCTTGTGACATTTCCGCTGGGGGCTGGAGAGGGTTGGGGTCCATGGTATGGTGAGGTGTCCCCTCTAACTCCTGCAGAAGTCCCAACTGGGCTTTCACTGGTTCCCATGTTGTCATTAGCATCCTCACTGGTATCCAACTGCCCCAGCTGGGCATGGCCTCTGGGCAATCAGGGAAGGTCATCTGTTCCTCCCCATCTCCTGGTACCTTTCTGAAAACAGAAATGACAGACAGACCTGGGGGGGCAGCTCCTTGAGCCCAGAAACCCAGCCCAGAGCCACGGAGCACAGAGCTTCCCAGGCTTTGGTGGAGGGCCCAGGGAGATGGGGACACAACATGCTGAGGCCTACAGCTGGGAGCCCTGCATTGAATCAGTTCATCTGGCTTAGGCCAGAGATTCTAGGTGGTCCTTGAATGGTTGTGTTAGAAATAAGGAGGCCTCCAAATTCTGGGGTCCTTGTAGAACACCAAACATACTCAGGAGCCAGGCAACAAGGCAAACATCTTGACTTCTGCGTTAGAAGGGTGCACACACATGGTCTGGAAGCACACGCACACCGAGCAGGTGGTCTGCTTGGCTTTATGATCCCTGGTGCACATACCCTGTTCCTCACTCTTGATTGGAGCTCACAGTCTTTTGCCATTGGCTAAAAAGGGGTTGGCCTTTGCTCTTTCAAGATGGCGGCCCCCAGGGGAGCTACAAGCCATGCGGTCCACATGGCGGCTGCCAAGTCACGCAGTCCAAAACTGTTTTTTAACAGAAAAGATGAGTTGTTTCTTCTCACAATTTCCCCCTTTTCTTTATTTAAACTCTTTTTTCAAACTCGGCTGACATCCATTGACTTTCCTGCTCCACAGTGTCTAGGACAGTGGTTGGCAAAGTCATTACTCAACAGAGCCAAATACCAACAGTACAACGATTGAAATTTCTTTTGAGAGCTGAAAACCGACTTCTGCGCATGGGCCGTGAACTTTTAATCACACTGTACGTGCGTACCCACACATGGTATTTTGTGGAAGAGCCACACTCAAGGGGTCAAAGAGCCGAATGTGGCTTGTGAGCCATGGTTTGCCAACCACTGTGCTAGAAGAACACTAATTTGCTGTTTAGTCAATGCAGTTTCAATTAGCCCTTGCATAAGACCCTCCATGCATGGGATGATGTAACATCCCATCACTGTAGCTCCTAATCAAAGGGGTGAAGGTGACACCATTGCTCCCTTCCACTTCCAAACCATCGCTCTAGGGAATCAGAGAAAGGACCCTGGGTCCCAGGCTCCAGCTCCCTGGTCACTGAAGCTGCCAGTGCCTTAGAGCCTGAGTAATGCTCTGTCTGCTGTGTTGTCAGGGATGAATGTACAGCAATGGCCCCCAACATTGCACATATTCCTCCTTTTTCTGCCAGAATCATATCCAAGGTCAACCTATTCTCCCAGGTCATTCTGCTGCTGGCAATTAGCTATTCAGTTGTACCTTTAACTGTGTTTTGAATGTAGTTAACAAGCCTTTGCTGGTTCTAGAAAATATAATTAATCCACTATGTTCTTGCTCACGGTGGGCCACCAGCACAGGACAGACTCAAACCCAACGGCAAACTTATTTCTAGCCTTAAACTCCGTGGTACTCCTCCTGGAACCCCAATGGGATCTGTGTATATGGGATCAAAAGAGCCACCCCCCCCCCCCAGACTCTCTCTCCTCTTCCTAGTCTGTCTGTCCATTGAAAAAGATTTAGGATATGCCAACGTGAAAGGGGTAGCCAACTGTATCAGAGCCCAAGTTCTACTCCAAATATCAACAGTACAATGAAGGCTGGGTAAGACCCAAGTAAGAGTCCTCTGTGACACCCCAGACACCAGCACGGGATATCAGCAGTGCAGCATGATTGGCTTCTGAGGATACTTGGTCGTTTATGTATCTGGATAAATTTATCATAAACTCCAAGCACTGTTCCGTAAAGTTTATGTCAGTGGACCGGGCCAGATCGTTTTGGGGAGTCCTTGCTCTTTACCTCTGTTGCATGGGAACAATAGGACAAGTGTCTTACAGGAAGCGTTTCCCCAGGCAGTTTCCTCCTGGTACATGACAAGCACACATTCCATCCTGTTACTGTCTGAGGTCCATCGGAGTGGAAATGGGACGACTTGGGCCTTCAGTCTTCCTGTCACACAAGCATAACAATCGCTTTTATTCAGGGCATGTGCAGAATATTTAATCCATTCCACCCAGGCATTCGTTCCCTTATATCCTACTTCTATTTGCATGGTGGTGGCAATGGCCGAGGGCAGAGGTCGGCAAACTGCTACTCGTGAGCCACATGCAGTTCGCAAGCCGTGGTTTGTCACTCTGTTGACTAGTGAGTTTGCTGACCACTGGCCTAGAGGATCCTGTGACATCTCCTAAATCTAGTCCTCGCCAATCTTTTGACCTAAAGGTTGAAATATCCAAGTCATTCAAGTTATCTATAACCAGTAATTTAACTGGGTACACATTTCTCCAGCCCACATTGTAAGCCCCTGCAATTTGCCAGATTCCTAAAGCAAGTAGAGCCCAATACATGATGGTTATTAAGACAGCTCACAGTTTTTTTAGCATCAATTTCAAGGGGATATGTCCTGGTATGGCTGTTGATTTGAGGTATGTCCACCCTTAACCTATGTGTGATGGGTCCAACCTTGCTCTGCAGTCTGGACAGCAGTCTCTGTGGTAAGAAGACAGGTAAGGTTCTTCCCAGGAGGGTTCCAACTTGCTACCCTTCCAAGTCTTGATTAGAACAAATGTATTCTTCCCGTGGATGACGATAAACTGGAAACTCAAGAGTGCCTTGGGTTAGGAGGCCTTCTAACCTGGGTGAGATAAAGTAGAAGAGATACCCAGTAGATAGTTCTTAAGAAATTGGTCCCTAGTTTCCACTGTAGGAAGATCTTGGGGCATTGCAGGGCCTATTAGAATCACCTACAGCCAACTCTAGGTAAAACAAACAAACAAACAAACAAAACAAAAACAAACTTCTCTTAAAATTCAAACCCTAGGAAGGTTGTCATACTTGAGTTTACCAAAAGATTATATAACTGATTGGATTTCTGCTATCAATCTCTTTGAGTACTTTGACATAAGCTATCTACCCTCTATTTAGAGAGGCAAAATACAAAGAATCCTTGGTTTAAGGAAAATAGAGTTTTCTAGATGGTTGCAAACTGCTGTTTCAATATTTCAGTTTCCATATTCTGCTTGTCCTGGCTTACTGGCCTGTATCATTTAATCAATTTCCTTTAACATTTCTTTTTATAAACTTCTTATAACTTCCATGGACATTCTTATAACCTTTAAAAACATTTTTGCAACTTTCAGAAATAACCACCTTTAGAAACCACCTTCTTTTTCCTTCAAAATGCATAACCATACCTCAGCCCTTCCATTAAGTATTTCTACTCTAATATTCTTTCTTTCTGTTACACCATCAGCAACTTGTGCAGATCTTTCCTTTTTTTCCCCTTTAAAATGTATTAGAATTTTTCATACTTAGAAACCTTAATTTTTCAATGATTACTAAAAAGTAAACATCCAGCATTTGTTAGAGCAGTGGTCAGCAAACTCATCAGTCAACAGAGCCAAATATCAACAGGACAACGATTGAAATTCTTTAAGAGCCAAATTTTTTAAACTTAATCTTCTAATGTCACTTCTTCAAAATAGACTCACCCAGGCCGTGGTATTTTGTGGAAGAGCCACACTCAAGGGGCCAAAGAGCCGCATGTGGCTCGCCGGCCACAGTTTGCTGACTACTGTCTTAGATTAACATTTATGAACATACTTTAAATGCACTTTTACTTTCAAAAAATATACCTTCATAGCCTTTTTTGATCTGGGAAGCTCTTTATTGGACTGTCTACTTTGATTGGTGGCCTTGCTGGATACAATAATCTTGGTCTCAGATCCTTACTTCTCATTACCTTGCGTGGTTCGTGCCATTTCCTTCTGGCCTGTATGGTTTCTGATGAGAAATTGGGTGTCGGCCTCATAGGAACTCCTTTGTGGGTGAGTTCTCCTTTCTCTTGCTGCCTTTAGGATTCTGTCTTTAATCTTTGGCGTTTTGGTTGTGATGTGTCTGGGGGTGGTTTCTGTTTGGGTCCTTCTTGTTTGAGGTTCTCTGTGCCTCCTGAACCGATGTGACTTTTTCCTTTACCAGATTGGGGAGGTTTTCTACCATTATTTCTTCAAACGCATTCTCTATTCCTTTCTCCCTTTCTGCTTCTTCTGGCACATCTACTATTCAGTATTGTTACATGTCACATTGTCCCACAGCTCCCTTAAGCTGTCCTCCTGTTTTTTCTTTTTGGTTCTCTGATTGAGTGATATTTTAAACTCTGTCTTCTAATTCACTGATTCAATCCTCAGCTTCCCCTAATCTGTTGTGTAATCCTTCCAATGTGTTCTATATTTGTGTTATGTCATTCTTTATCTCAGACTGTTCTTTTTTCATAGTTACTATATCTTTTTTCATACTGTTGAGCATTTTTAACATCATTACTAAACTCTGTTTCAGATAAATTTCTTATCTCAGCTTCATTTATCTCTTCTTCTGGAGCATTCTCTAGTTCTTTCATTTGAGGGTTGTTTCTTTGTTTCTTCATTTTGGTTGTCTGTTTGGGTTTGTGACTATGTATTAGGTAGATCCTCTACACCTCTCAATCTCCAATGCAAGACAGTGTTAAAGGCAGTTTCTGACTAACTGAACCAGGCAAAAACTCAAAGCCTCCAGAGACCGCCTCTGTCTACAGACCAATAGGATTCTAACTTGAATTGCCCCCAGTGCAAATTTCTGGAGAGGAACCAAGATGGGGGCATAGGGTAACACCTATACTGATGCCTCACACAACAATTTCAAAACTATAACTAAAAGACAAAACAGACATCATCCAGAACCACCAGAAAGCTGGCAGAGTGGAAGTTCTACAACTAGAAGGAAAGATAAAAAGACACTGAGACCCAGAGGAGGTGCAGAGGGCAGAGTTGTGGAGACAGAGGTGTAGAGATGCGGAGACAGAGGTGTGGAGATGCGGAGACACGTGCAAGCAGAAAGGGCAGGTGGCTGAATACCTGGTTGGTTTTCTCAAATGGGGATGGAGACAAAGGCTCCCCACTGAACTGGACCCCAGTTCCGGGTAAGTTTCAGGGAACCCAGACTCATATGGTATGAAACTGGACTGTCAGGAGGAAGCACACTGAAACTCGGGAGCTGCAGAGGTGCGCAAGCTCGTGGAGAGGGGACGTGGCTGGCTCTCGAGTTCGGGAGAAAAACAAAACCTCCGGACTGCACTGTACTCCAGTTCCAGATGAGACTTTGGGTGTCCACACTCATTTTGGGAGAAACTGGACTGTCTGGCAGCGGGCCAAACTCGAGGGCAGCTTTCTCTCAGAGGTCGGTGCAGTCATTGCCCCAGGACATGGAGACCCAGGCGCCACTTAGGGAGGGGCTAAGGGGAAACCAAGGCTGACTGCTCAGCCCTAAGACTCCACCCCATCCAAGCTGAGTACAGAGGCTTTCCCAGCATAGACACAGCCAATTGGCCTGGAGTTCAACCCCTCCCAGTGATACCAACAACAATCTAGGCTTAACCACAACAAGACAGTGCTGCCCATAAAGGGATGAACCTCCTCAGGTAACTGGGGAGGCTGAGCCACTGGCCCCTAGAGGACACCTACCACACAAACCTACTCGACCAATTCAGGAAAGCATCCAAGATGCAGAGTCAGGGAGGCGGATCACAATTGAAAGAAATGGAGGAAGAAAAATGACTGGACATAGAGTTCAAAACCATGGTTATAAGGTTTTTCAAGAGGTTTCTAGAAAAGGCCAATAAATTTAATGAGACCCTTGAGGATATGAAATAGGACCAACTAAAAATTAAGCATACACTGACTGAAATAAAAAAATATTATACAGAGATCTAACAGCAGACTAGAGGACCCCAAGAATCAAGTCAAAGATTTGAAATGCAAAGAAGCAAAAACCACTCAGCTGGAAAAGTAAAAAGCAAAAAGAATCCAAAAAATTGAAGATAGTGTAAGGAGCCTCTGGGACAACCTCAAGCGTACCAACATCAGAATTATGAGGGTGCCAGAAGAAGAGAGAGAGCAAGACAATGAAAACCTATTTGAAGAAATGGTGACCGAGGGCTTCCCCCACCTGGTGAAGGAAATAGACTTAAAAGTCCAGGGGGAGCACAGAGCCCCAAACGAAGGGAATCCAGGGAGGACCCGTGCTGGGACACATCATAAATAGAGTGCCAACAGCAAGAGACAAAGAGAGAATATTAAAAGCAGCAAGAGAAAGACAGTTACCTTCAAGGGAGCACCCATGCGATTGTCAGCTGATTTCTCAGTGGAGACTATGCAGGCCAGACAGGAATGGCGGGTAATATTCAGGGTGATGAATAGTGGGAACCTACAACTGGGATTGCTCTGCCCAGCCCAGCAGAGCAATCATTCGGAATTGAGGGTCAGATAAAGTGCTTCACAGATAAGAAAAAGCTAAAGGAGTTCATCATCGCCAAACCATTATTATATGAAATGCTGAAAGGTATTCTTTAAGAAGAGGAAGAAGAAGAAAAAGGTAAAGATAAAAATTATGAACATCAAATATATGTCTATCAACAAGTGAATGTAAAAAGTGAATTAAAAATCTGATGAACAGAATAAACTGGTGAATATAATAGAATCAGGGGCATAGAAAGGGAATGGACTGACAATTCTTGTGGGGGGGAAAGGGTGTGGGAGGTGCAGGAAGAGACTGGACAAAAATTGTATACCTATGGATGAGGACAGTGGTGGGGGGAGGTAAGGGCAGAGGCTGGGATGGGTACTGGGTACAGGGGAGCTTTGCGGGGGGGAGAGGAACATTGTAATAATCTGAACAATAAAGATTTATTAAATTTAAAAAAAGAAAATATACCTTCAACAAAGTACAAGAGACCTTCTGTGATAAAAACCAGGAGCAGGCAAATAAAAAAGTGTCTAGCAATTAAAGTTTTATTTTTTTAATATTTAGATGTTTATTATTTAACCCAGCAATGCTCCAAAGCCTTTAAGTTAATTAAGACTTTTGGAAAATTATGTATAGCATATGAGGCTAGAGAAAAGGCATGGGGAGGAAGGAGCAGGCTGTTCCCAAGCCTCCAGATGCTTGGATTTAAACAGATTTTCCTTAGAGAGATAACAGGTTCAGTTACTGCTGTGGCTTCTGTTCCAGGCCCTCCAGGCCAGCCCTGCCCTAGGCCACTTGTTTTAAAATTGTGAACATTATGTTAGTTTTCTGTTTTTGCCTTTCTTATTCTTATGTACATAGATCTTCTGAGCCTCTTTTAACAGCTTTTTTGCACTTTTATCCTTACAGTTCTCTACCTTTGCAGTTTTCTTGAAATGTCAGGTCAACTATTGTGATAAAATGAAATTTCTTGGCCCAATAGGTCCCCAGAATCTGGCCCAGAGTACTTTCTCATTCGATCTTTTAATCTTAGGTAAATTTGGAAGGCCCTCTTCTTTGCCTTGCTGAATATTGAAGGCCTTATTTAGGTTCAGACTCCCCCTAGGGCTCTCGAGTCTGGAAATTTTACATCTTCTGGAAGCACACCAGGGCCAGCCAGGTGCACTCTTTCCCAGAGAGCCAGAGTCAACTTTCAAATCATTCCCCTGGTTGCGGAGAGGGGAAGGCAGGACAGGGTCTCGTTCCTGTCTGCCCGTATTCTCTTTCAGGCGTTTTTGTTTGTTTGTTTGTTTTTACAGTCTGGCCCCTTCCTCCAACAGAGAGTATTCAGTTATTACTTTCATTAATAACATATTTGTAATTATCACTGAAAAGGCTTTATCCAAATTCTTCATTTGAGTTACATCTATTTATTATATCTTAACAACTTTGAGATTTTAAAGCCAATTATTACCTAAAGCATTGTCTTGACCAATAGCCACGATTGCTCTTTCTGTTCAAGGAAAGGACACGCTAATCTGGCTGGGAGTCATTTGCTCTAGAGCAAGAACAACCCGTCATCCTGGAAGCATTAATCTTGTTACCCAGCCCAGCCTACATAGCTTACTTCCTTACGTAATTTCACGTATATTGTACTGGTCTAATTTAGTTCAAAAATATTTATTTTTAGGGAGATCGTAGATCTTGGTGTCACTTCAGGGCCCTTGAGATGTCACAAAGTTGTCTCTCACTTAAATTCTCAAAATATTACATTCGGAAAAGATGTCCAATATATTCAATTTAATATTATTTAAACTTAAACCAGTTGTAACATTAAATATTTTGTCTTGACCACAGAATTAATAATTTTTAATTTGGCTATTAAATTTTTATATTTTGGTAATGTCACAGGTGTGATATACTTTGAATATCTCAGAGAAAACGCTTACCACCCGCCCATTTCCTTGCTGTCCTACCCTCAAGGGCACAGAAGCCACAAAGCTGTGACTGCTTTATAGCCAGCCTCAGTTTTGCCTTGGCTGGCCTTCACAGGTTTGTGACATGACAACCAGAGATGGGCCACTCACTTCCCATCCCGGTTCCATTCTGGTCCCGTCCCAGTCCTGTCCTGGTTCCTGTCCCCATTAATACCAACGCTGCCAATGGGATGTTTAATGGACGTGACGTGATGCGGGGTGGAGTTTTGCAAATTTCTCCACCCTGCTGAGTTAGGCAAGTACTACCTCCTTTTCTGCTGCTTGGAAACCTCTGGGCTTTTGCTCAGAGTAAAATGGCCTCCTTTTTTAAAATTTATTTTTTCCCCCTCCCACTTTGTTAAGCTTGGAATTAGCTAGCCTTTGTTTTAACTTCCCAGGGTTACAACCTTCACAAATTTTACACTTTTAAATTAACCTTAGAATCTTAAAATTTTAACCCAGCACAGCAAAATCATAAATCAGGGAAGAGTAAATTAAAGTCCCTAAAAGTTAGCCAAAATTGCATCACAGACATACAGACAGAAATCTCACTAGCTGAGTTTCTGGTGGGCCAACCAGGGAGAGCAGGATGAATCCCCAAGAATAAGGATTCTTGGCAGCTGCTGGGATGTTCCTTGCGATCTCTGTCACGTGTTCAGCCTCACCACACATAACTGGGCTCCCCCGAAGTAAAACTTGCCCCATCTTTAAACAAATTAAACAAAAAACAAAGAGACATAAAACATCAACAAACATTCTCATACAGGTGTGAGTAAGAACAATATCTTCTGTCCCTGTTCGGGAACTTGCCTCCCCAGAATCTCAGCATTCTTCCAGTGGACTATTTCAGGGGAATGTATTCCCTAGGCCTAGAATTTTTATTTCCCATCCTTGACAGGTCCCTGTGACTATGTACTCAATCCTTCATGTTGGAGGTTTCTCATACTTCCCAAAATCTGCTTTGGACTTCTCCGGCCACTTCCCTTGTAGAAGAACAGGATTACAGATCAGAACTCTGCTCTTGCTTTATGTCCAAGACACATCCCAGTCACATATGCCTGACCTCTGAAGATACCAAATCACTCAAGCAGTACTCAGTCCAATTTCCCACCTTGGCCCATGCATGAGGTTACTTGATTGTCGTGGGTCTTGCTTGGCCCTTTCTGCATTGCTGGCTGATTCTTGATCCCGAGCTCATAGTCGGCCCAGGGGTAATGATTGTCCCTCCTCACTGAGGCCACCACAACTTGGCAGCGGGGCATACCTCCTCAGGAGGAAGGCCCACTTTCCCAGTGATGACAAACAGTATCCTGGACGCACTCCCAAATTGTTAGGAATAAGGTGAGCCTCCAAATTTAGGGGTCCCAGTAGAACATAAATCATACTCAGGAGCCAAGCAGCAATGCAAACATCTTTACTTGCATGTAGAAGGGTGTGCACACATGGTCTGGAAGCATGTGCACACCAAGCAGGCTGTCTGCTTGGCTTTATAATTCCTGATGCACTTGACCTGTCCTTTGCTCTTTTAAAAAAATATGTGTCTTATTGATTTTTTTTTTTTACGGAGAGGAAGGGAGAGGGATAGAGAGTTAGAAACATCAATGAGAGAGAAACACAATCAGCTGTCTCCTGCACACTCCCTACTGGGGATGTGCCCACAACCAAAGTACATATCCTTGACTGGAATCGAACCTGGGACCTTTCAATCTGCAGGCCGAGTCTACCTACCAAGCCAAATGGGTTTTGGCTGTATTTTGCTCTTGATTGGAGCTCAGGCACACAGTCTTTTGGGATTGGCTAATTCAAAGGGAGGGGATGGTTTGCTGTTTCAAGATGGTGGCCCACAGGGGAGCTGCAGCCAACATGGCGGCTACCAAGTCATGCAGTCCAAAATGGCTGCTGTCAAAACTGCTTTTCGACAGAAAAGATGACTTGTTTCTTCTCACAGTATCCACAGTGGATGGGGTTTGGGGAGTTCAGGCCGGACATCTGAGGTGTCCTGACCCAGGTGGAGTGCCCTGCCTCAGAGTAGCTCTCCTCAGCTTAGGCCTCAGATCAGAAGGACAAGAGCTGGCTAGGTAAGAAGCCTCTGAGTCCATCCCCTCTCATGCCCTCCTGTGGGGCTGGAGTGGAATGGATGGGCAGTGGGTGGGGTGCAAAAGGCCCATGGCAAGGGAGGGTCTGAGAGATTGGTCAGGTTTCAAGGACAGCCAAAAATGGATATCTGGGTGGGAAACTGAGGCAGAGATCCCTCCACAGTGAGGGCCTTGGGGGGGATAGGGAGGAAGGCCTCAGAAGCTTGGTTAGGACACAGCTCAGGTTCAGGCTGCCAAACCTCTGCACCCTCCTCCCCTCCCCCTCCAGGCGCAGCACTGAGTTAAAAGAGAGCTTCCTCCCCTTTAGCACAAGCCAGGGCTGCACGGAGGTGACATGCCTGAGGAGTTCCCTGCAGCCATGGCGGCTCATTCGCCAGTCATTTTCCTGCAGGGACAGAGGAGGAGGTCTCACTAGGCTGGACTAGTGTATTAGTTTGTAATTGAAAGTTAATTTTTTAAAAATATAAGGCTAATTATCATTCTGTGTAACTTTTTTCTTACAGAAGAAATACATATTAATTTTAGGAAAAATAGAATACAAAATTTTAAGGACTAATCTCTATTAATTTTTACACTCCCTACACATTATTCTTTGCACATACAGTCGTTACAGGACAATATGGTGGTACTATAAATACTGTCTTGTAGCTGGAGTTTGATTTCTGATTAGAAAGAATTTCAAATCATGCTGCAAAGCCTGGGTCTGGCCCAGGAACACTGTGTTGGTGCCGTTGCACCCAGGAAAAGCTGGGTTTCTGCTCTGCTCAGCCAGGGTAGGGCAGGGAAGTGTGGAGGCAAGCAGACATCTGAGATTGCATGGAGCGATGGCTTTGGGACAGTGGTGAGTAGAGAGTGCTGCAGGGGCCTGGAGGTCTGGCGAGAAGGCAGTGGCTGGTGATGGCTGGCCTGCCTTTGCATGCCCCTACACCACCCAACTTCACTCCATTCTGAGCAGCATAATTATTTCAGACTCCGTTTTTTCAGGCCCATATTTCCTCAAAGATAAAAAGGCATGTCTTGGGGTTCCTGTCAGATCTAGAGGAGGCTTTACATTCACAACCCTGAGGTGAAATAAGCATGGTTGGGCTTCTATCCCGCAAACATTCTAGACACTTCCATGTGCCTGACTTGTGCTAGGCCAGGGAATGCAGAGAGGAAACCAACCCATATCCATCCCGAAGGAGCTCAGTCTGCACAGGCGCGCGCACGCGCACACACACACACACACACACACACACACACACTCACTCACTCAAACACACGCACACACAAAATAGGGAAAGGCATGTCAAGCACAGAGGTAAGAATTACATAATTGATGTGTGTATGTGTGTGTGTGTGTGTGTGTGTGTTTTAATTCTTTATTGCTGAAAGTATTACATGTATCTCCCCCCACCCCCACCATTGACTTCTCCCAGCTCACTCCCACCCCCTACCCCCAAGCACAGGCCCTCACCCCTCTACTGTTTGTGTCCTTTGGTTATGCTTATATGCATGCATACAAGTCCTTTGATTGATCTCTTACCCTCTTCCCCTTCCACCCTCACCTGCCTTTCCTTTGAGGTTTGACTGTTTGTTTGATGCTTCTATTTTTGTTTATGTTGTTTATTATATTCCACTAATGAGGGAGGTCATGTGATACTTATGTTTTTTCCAAATGGCTTATTTCA
Organism: Antrozous pallidus; assembly: GCA_027563665.1. Classification (NCBI taxonomy): domain Eukaryota; kingdom Metazoa; phylum Chordata; class Mammalia; order Chiroptera; family Vespertilionidae; genus Antrozous; species Antrozous pallidus. The sequence continues at coordinate 107,783,577 of CM050516.1, forward strand.
CTTAGCATAATGCTCTCCATGTCCATCCGTGCTGTTGCGAATGGTAAGAGTTCCTTCTCTTTTACAGCAGCATAGTATTCCATGTTAATCTGCTACACCTTGTCTCCAACTCATGCCCCAGGTCCAAGCAGGTAATGCAGGTAAGGAAGATGAGTGGAGACAAGGAGACGGAAGATGATAGAGAGCAGTGGGGACTGTGTGCACTGGGATCATGTGTCCTGATACCAAAAAAGATGTGAAACTGATGTCCACATAAGAAACATCCAAATCTGCAGGACATTTTCATGAGTTTATTTGAGCCAAAGAATTGCAGAGAAGCAAAATCTCAACAGTTTGACAAAATGCTCTGGAGAATGGCAGTCTTCACTTTATTTTAAACTTCAGAAGCAAAAGAGAAGAGTAAGGGGGTTACATGAGATCTAATGGTGATAGATTAGGAAGGTGGAACAAAGCAAAGCAGGGAAATTTCTGAGATTAGGTAAAAAGTAAAATGTATAGACACATACTTCTTTTACTTAGGTAGATGCAGGATGGTTAACAGTTAAAACAATTAGCATGATCACAATAACAATCAGGGGTTTCCAGGTCTGTGTTCTGGTGCAGTGACTGTGCCCTGAGGGTCTGGGAAAAGGAAGGCAGGCTGGCACTCCGCACCATGCTATTCCAGATGCCGAGACAATGGGCAGGCTCCTAAAGGCAGAGATCCCTTTGGCAGGCCTGGGACATGGCTACTCCACGACTTGTGTTTTGTTGGGTTTTCATTTCAGACCATCCTGTGTGGTTCCTTTGGGTCTCTGAGTTTGTAGAGCTCCCTGCACAGGCCTTCCCTGAGCCAGTCAAGTGTAATTTGTGTCCCCTTTTTCATTCACTCTGGCCATGTAGCAGGGGTTAACGAGGGGAAGGAAGAACCAAAAAAAAAGCTTATAAGAGACTCTTTAAAAATAATTCAAGGTGTTTCAAGTTTTATTTATAAGTAGGTCTCTCCTGCTAGGCTGAGGCAGGTGCTCCTTGGAGCAGGGCCCTGGCAGCAAACGGCCCAAGGAGCGGTGGGAAGCCTGCAGTTCGACTCTCAGAAAGCTGGAGCGGCGGGCACTGCACACGCTAGTCCACTGCCCTGTCGCAGCTTCTTCCTCGGTTGGGGCCGCAGGGGAACGCACTTAGGGATGCAATATGGCATCGGAGGCAAAGGTGCCTGGGAAATGTTGGACCCTCTGTTGAACCTTCTGTGACTGTTGAACTCTGCGTAGCCTCAGGCTTGGCGGACTACCCAGAAAGCAACCCAAAGACAAAACGCCATGCCCCCAAGAAGGAGGTTAATGAACGAATAGAGTATGATAACTTGATGTTAGCTGTTAACCTAGCAATGCATTGTTCCTTCTCCTGGTCTGTGGGACTACCCACCATATGACTTGACTATTAACCCCTCATAAACACAAGACTCTGTCCTGGGAAGGGTGAGGGTATTTCCCGGCCGACACCACTAGGAGCAGCTGCATTGACTGTGTGTAAGTTTCTCCTATTAAATCTCTTACGAGTTTGAACAAGGTTCCATGTCAGCTATTTAGAATCGATCCTGAATTTAGACCTTTGGGGCTTTCCCCAGCAGAGGCATTTCCCCGAGGATTGCCAGGAGGAGGGCTGCCCTGCCAGCCAGGGCAGTGGCTGTGCAGTGACAGCAGGGAGTTCATTGGATGAGTATGTGGGCTTGGTGGGCCACAGAAGACCTCGCTGTGCTGCATATTCTTTTTGCTTTATTTGCTTATGCCTCAGCTTTATAAATATGAAGGCCATTCATAGCTTACTGGGAATAAGAAGACAGGTCAGGGCTGGGGTTTGGCCTGTGGGCTGGGTTAGCTGCCTCTTGCTCTGGGCAGAGCTCAAATGAGCCAGGTGCATTAGTCCACTGCATGGTGGTGTGCCCACCCCAATGGCAGCTGCTCGTGGTGGGGTGAGGTGCTCACACACTCAGTGGGAAGTCCAGAGAAGTGGACTCAGGAAGCCAGCAGGATCCATGGGGGTCAGGCTGTTTTGGTCCCCCCCAAACATGCCAGGGGACTCCTGGCCTGCACCAGGGCTCCCACAGTCTGCAGAGGACCAGGCCTGGGTGCTTTCTCAGGGGGGGAAGTCAGAGCATCTCTCTCCAGCCCTCTTTCTGCCCCCACCCCCAAGGAAAGAGCACCAAGTGTGGGTAACCCACATCTTCCCAGGACACATCCTCTGGGGAGGAACACTGTGAAGCAGGCAAGGGGAGCACGAAATTGCCTGGGTCATTCACCCGAGCCACCATGTGAAGGGGAGAGATAGATGTCAGGGATCAAGATAGACCGTTTCTTGCCAAAACTGGTTTGGCTGAGTGGATAGTGTCAGCCTGTGGACTGAAGGGTCCCAGGTTCGATTCCAGTCAAGGGTATGTACCTTGGTTGCAGGCACATCCCCAGTAGGGAGTGTGCAGGAGGCAGCTGATCAATGTTTCTCTCTCTTATCGATGTTTCTAACTCTCTCTCTCTCTCTCTCTCTCTCTCTCTCTCTCTCTCTCTCCCTGCCTCTCCGTAAATCAATGAAATACATATTTTTTAAAAAAAGGAAAAGATGGACCCTACCTGGCCCTAGCCAGTTTGGCTCAATGGATAGAATGTCAGCCTTGCAGACCGAAGGGTCTTGAGTCCAATTCCAATCAAGGGCCAGGGCATGTACCTCAGTTGCAGGCTCAGTCCCCAACCCTGGTCATGTGGGATGCCAATCAGTGTGTTTCTCTCACATCAATGTTTTTCTCTCTGTGTCTCTCCCCCGCTCTCTCTAAAAATCAATGAGAAATATTCCCAGGTGAGTATTAACAAAAAATAAAACAGATTAAGAATAAAAGACGGACCCTGCTTGGACCAGTTTGCATTGTTTCTGAGGGTCCTGTGGCCAGCCTCGTCCTTTGAGATTTTGTGTCTGACCAGGGGTTTAACCTTTGTCCCTGCAGGTCCGCTCATCACTTCCTCCTCCATGGCTCAGGAAGCTGGCCTTCATTAGGATCCTAGACTTCTTTGCTGCAGCCAGTGGGGTTACCCAGTAGAAGGTCTGAGGAGGCAAGGCTGCTGACTCCCCAGGGTCTTGGGTTCTGCCTAGTGGCCGCCCCCAGCAGCCCTGTCTGGGTCTTGGGATGGTTATGATCTGCCTGGGGGAGCCCACCACTGGTCTCTCTCAACCCTGCACAATCCCTTCAGAAAATGCTCTCAGTCCCCTGTCTGAGGGCACAGCCCAGCGTGAAGAGCTGGGTTTGCCCTGGACCGTTCGGATTTTAGCATCGAAGTTTCACGTACCTCTTAGTCCTGGGTAGACTGGGGTAGGCTCCTGCAGAGACTTTGATCCTACATTTCCTTGCCTTCTTGTCTACTAACCTGAGATTAAGAAAGTTCCAGGCTGTGCCCTGGACTTCCAGGTTCTCAGGACCAAATAGAAGAGCTGGCCACAACCCGAGGGGCAACAGTTGAGTGTGGCTGTGTCCTTTGAGGGCCTTGCCCCCTGTTCTCCTGCCCTCCCACCTAGGCTGGCACTGCCTGTCCTACCAGCCTGGGTTTCCTGCCTGGTCCCATAGGAAGCTGAGCTGCTACCCCATACACTGCCCTGCCCTCCAGATCCCCTGAGGGTGAGTGGAGAGGGATTCTTTTTTGTGGGGAGCTGAATATACCCTCGAAGTGATCTGTGATTCTTCAAAGTAAGGATAAGGACAGAGGGTAAATGTTTGGGGCCCAGGACTCTTCTGGTGTCTCAATCAGGCCATGGGGAGGGTGGGCCAGGCAGACAGGGCCTTGGAGGGGACCTTTCGAAGGGTCGATCCAGCACCATCGGGCAAGCCTGGAGTCACCCCTACCTCATGCATGGTCTCATTTCCAGGTTTGTTGAGGCTGTGGGGACATGACACCCTCCCAGGCCCTGCTGATTCAGGAAGGAGGCTTCTAAGAGGCTGCCTGGATATCGAGGTGTGTAGACAATGGTGCCTTCTAGAGTGACCAGTGAACAGAGGGGCCATCTGGGCCCATTTCCCTCCCGTCTGAGGGAACTCCTGAACTTCTCTGTGAAATCACCCCTTCTTTACTCTCAACCTGTTGGGTGACATGGGGCTGGCTTACTTCCTGGCTGCTGGGGTGGATACATGACCCAGGCCCAGTCAGTGATACTCTGAACATAGGAACTGAGTTTGTGCAGGGCCAGTGAGAGCCCGTGAGTGTCATACTGGAGGAGCTCTGCTGGACCCAGCAGAAATAGGAGCTTTCTCCTTAGTGAAGTTACTGAAGTATTTGAATGTGAGACTGGGTGTCACTGTGGCCAGCTTGACCACAGTGGGGAGCATCTAGGAGTGGAGGTAAAACAGAGGAAAGCAGGTCTGCACACGTGGATCCAGCCTGGCCTGAAGGCATGCGTGCTTGGCTTCTTGGGCATTTTGCCCTTGCTTGGGTGGGGGTCCTGGCTTCCCTGGTTTGGTTGACCCGTGCCCCCAGGGGCTATTGCACTGTTTACAGTGCCCTCCCTGGCCTGTGCTGCCCCACACTTGGCCACTTTTGGGGGCTTCCAGGCAGCTGCCCAGTCACTGAGCAGGCATGCATTCCTTCCTGTGCGGTGAACTGTGGTGGTGGGTCCTCCATGCACTGATCTTTGCAAAGGCCTGGAGTTTCTACAGGATGAGGGCAGCACCACCATCTGTCTATATCACTGTGAGCCCACTGTTACCATAACCTGGACTTTCTGTGGAGTGAGGGGTGGAGGGGGAGATGGGCGTGTGTGTGGAGGAAGAGAGGGTCTTACAGCTCACCATGCTCCAGGAAACCTGCTAAGATCACAGGAGCGCTCGATTGGTGCATTTGCCATCCTGTACCAGTGAGCTGCCTCTGTGGCTAGGGACAGAAACCCCTCTCTCAGAGGCAATACAGCAGGGCAATAAACAAGTGCTGCCCCCTGCTGCCAGCACGTGTTTCAACCTTGACCCAACAAACCATCTTCCTTTTCTTGCAAATGGAAATCAGAGTGTGTGTTTTTAACTTCCTTTCCTTAGCACTATGATCTTTAGAAAATCTTTTTGATCTTAGCAGATGTGTCTCACACACACATGCACACAGTTTTTTCTTAGGAAAAAATTCAAAAATGGTCTAAATGCTCATCACCCAGAATCAACAACCAACATTTAACCTGCCTGGCCTCACCTAACCATCCAACCTTTGATTTGATTTTGCTGGAACAAGTCCTGATATGATTTGATTTGTTAAAAATTAATTATGTGTATTTACAAATACAGGCTCTATGACTGCAACATCAGTATTGCACCAAACAGCATTAGTAGAAATGCCTCAATATTATCTAACAATAAGAATTGATATTTATTGGAATTTATCTAATATTCCTCTTTTGTCTAAAAAATGTCTTTTTATAGATTGTTGCTTCAAATAGAATATAACAGCGTCTATGCATTGCCTGTCTTTGAGCCTTTTAAATTTATAATCCATAAAATGTATATAACCTCCCTCAGGTCATTGCCCACCCCACTTAGGGTGGTCTGATATTAGCAACTGTTTACAGCCTGCAAAGCCCTGCATATATGCTGCCTAAGGTGGCTGTCTTCTTTTCTTAACACATATAATATATATTATATTACATTATAAATTATTTTAGAAAGAGAGGGAGAAGAAAGAGAGAGAAACGTGGTTCTGCTGCCTCCATGGGATCCAGCCATGATCTAGGCAGGGAATCAAACCTGGGACCTCTTGGTGCATGGGGGACGCTCAACCAACTGGGCCACACTGCCAGGGCTCAGGCGGCTGTGTTTTGTTCGGGTCAGAGCAGGCCTGAGGCTGTGCAGGGGCCATGTGCTGCTGGAAGAGCAGCAGCTCCAAAGTCATAGCAGGCGCTGCACAAAGCAAGGAGGGATAGAGACGCCAGCACAAGGGCAGCTGGGACCGGGGAGGGCGGAGCGTGGGCTGACCCGGGAGGTGAATGAGGAGGTTGAGTCCCGGCTCTCTGCAGCCTCATGGTGCGGACTTCCATGAAATGGAGAGAGAGCAGGCACCCTCATGCACTGCATGAGAAAGTGTCATGGGGACAACCTCTTAGATAGAAACTTGGCAATATGTATCCAAAGGGGACTGTTACAGAAGGATGGGACACACCACCTTGAGATACTGTGCAGCGGCGAGAATCGGATGATGGCACAGGTATGTGCAGGCTATGCTGTTCAGTCGGGAAAGAGGGCTACAAGATGCTGTGGAGTGTATAAATCTCATTGTTTTATATATATTAGTTTTATTGAGCCATAATATACAGATTATATAATTCACTCATTCAGAGCCTACAACTGACAGGGTTGTGTCTATTGCTGACAGTGTTCTGTCGTTTGCTGTCAAAGCAAACCCTCCACTCCAGTGGCCTCCATGGCTCACGGTGATGGGACCTCCAGTCTATTCAGAGTTGTGTGACCATCAGCACATCCCATCTGAGGGCATTTTCATCAGCCTCGGACATGAGAGAAGTCAAGAGCCTCTGGCCTGGCAGGAAAGGCTTCTATCCAAAGGGCCTGGGTCCTGGGCAGCGAAGCACCAGCCCGTCGCCTGCAGGAGCAGTGTCGGCCTCCTGTCCTGCCCTGAAGTGGCCAGTACAGGCCTGTGACTCAGAGCCTCGGCTATGGAGCGTGAGTGGGCCCCCTGGACCATGTCCCTGAGTTCTGGGGTCCTCACAAGCTCTCTGGAGGGACAGCACCCACGGAAGTGTTATGGGGCCCTGCCTCCATTTCCCCTGCCAGCTCCTCTCCATGGCCCCTGGTGCCTCACCCACCGTCCCTGCCTGCTGAGCTGAGGTGCTGGGCCTCTGGGCACGGAGAAGCAAGGGCGGCAGAACCAGAGGCTCCATGTCCTCTTGGGTTGCAAATTCTCGTGACTGTCACAAAGCTAACCAGTCTCAGTCTGTAGCGAAATGTGTTGGATCTTCCTGGTCTGCAGATGTCGGTGAGCAAAAAGAACTGAAAATAGGTGGACACCAGGCCCCGAGCCTTCATTTGGGCATGAGCACAGGTGGAACTGGGGCAGACACTGAGACTCGGTGACACAGAGACCTGGGAAGGGACACCGACCCTGGTTTAGCTCCCACGGACCCCTAACACAGAGGCTGGTCATGGGGACGGCCTGTTCCAGGGACCTGCCTTTTATGTGGTTCTATCCCAGGTGCCTCTCCCCCAGGCTGCCTGCAGATAACCAGGAACAGGACAGTGTTCTGTCGTTTGCTGTCAAAGCAAACCCTCCACTCCAGTGGCCTCCACGGCTCACGGTGATGGGACCTCCAGGCCCTCACTGGGCACAGGACTCTGCCTATATCCACCTCCGGCCTTTTCTCCCCCAAGCCTCATCTCAACTGAGAGGCCAGCCCGGTGTCCCACATGGCACCAGCCTCAGGCCTGCTCAGTTCATGGAACAAAGATACACCTGAGCTGTCTGTCTGACCAAAATGCTTGTATTTTCCTAAAATTCCTATGTTGAAACCTTAAACCCATTGTGATGATTTTGGGGGGGTGGACTTAGGAGGTGGTCAGGGTTAGGTGAAGGTGGAGCCCCCGTGTGGGAAGAGAGACAGGGAGATCCTCTTCTCTCCATGTGCAGGTACGGAGGGAGGCCACAGGGGGACCAGAAGGTGGCTGTCTCCATTGGGGATAGGGTCCTCACCAAGAACCAAGGCATCACACCTGCTGCTGCCTTGAACTTGACTTCCCAGCTTCCAGCCCTGTGAGAAATAGATGCCTGTTGTTTGAACCACATGAGCTGTGGTTTGGTACAGCAGCCTGAGCTAAGTGTCAGCTTAAGGAAAAAATAAAGAATGTACTGTTTCTGAGAAAATAGATCTCAGGGCTCAGTGTCTCATGGCGCTGTCTCCCACCCAGCCTGCCTCTAGGTGGTCTCGGGGCTCAGCCAGGTGCCCTGTCCTGGTGGTTGGAGTCTAGACTATGAGCCACCCTGGTGAGGGGTGAGAAGTGAGTTTACTTCCCCAGTCATGGGCTCTTCCTGGGATCCGGGGGCTGGGGTTCACCCTGAAGCTGCCTGGAATGAGAGGGGAGGGGGAAGGTGCCCTGGTGAGGAAGAGAAGATTGAGGGTGACCCCCGAGTGCCTGAGCGTCACAGGTGGGCTCAGACTGAGAGGGACTGCAGAGGCAGTGAACGTGGCTCTTTCCTGGGGGAGAAGGGAATGCAGCAACACCAAGGCCAGGATGAGGACCTGCTCAGGAAGCCTCTCTTGTGGGCCTCCTTTCTCCCTTCCTCCCTTTACCCCGGAGCACCTCCTAGATTGACCTGCACCCACTTGTGCTGGAGCTGAGGGCAGCGATGAGCCAGGCCCCATCTTTGCCGTTAACAGGCCAGGGTCAAGATGGGAGACAGGCAAATCCTTACTGTGCTGCAAAGAACAACAGATAACAGGGAGCAAGCTGAGGCAGCCACTAACTCTCCTTAGAAGTAGAGGGTCATCTGAACTGGTCTTGATGGTAAGCAACTGGGAGAAAAAAACTCAAACTGGTGCAAGTCAAAAAGGGGCTTTTTGCCTCATGATCTAAAAAGTGCAGGGGTCGGTGCAGCCACAGTGGACCCAGATGCTCAGAACATGCGTCCACCTCTTCCAGTCCCTCAGCTCTGCTGTCCCCTGTGTGGGTTTCCCATCGGCTTGCTTCCCACCCCTCCCCACCCACCCCGGTGGCTCTGGCAGCACCAAGCTTGCCTCTTGCTGAGCTGGCCACCCCAGGGCACGGCAGCATCCTCCCCAGAGAACCCAGCAGAAGTCTTGGGTTGTCATCCAACCCCGTGCATGTCACCATATGTCTCTGTTACAGACCACCGCAGGGGACTGATGGTGGGGGGCATCCCCAAGTCAAATTTGAGGCTCTGCTACCAGACCCAGGGCATGGCTAATGGGCTGGAAGATTTTTACAAATCTTTTTTTCCACCACAAATGGGCAGGACGGTCAGGTCAGGTGGAGGGAGGCATGTGGGGAGACTAAGAGAGATGAAGGGATGTGGGGAGACCGCCCAGTGAGATGAGGCATGTGGGAGACTGCCCACCAAACTTCAGGTTGGGTGGGCAGGTGGAGCCCAGAGGGCGAGGGCAGTGGTGCTCTTCAGCGGAAGCCACTTGTGGGCTTTGAACTTGAGGAAGACCTCTGGGCAGGAGGAGGGAGGAGAGAGGGCTTTGGTGGAGGCCTGGCTGGGCGGGGAGGCAGTGGGAGGAGCGCTAGAAGGTTGCACAGTCTACCAGGAGGCAGTGGGGAGGAAGAGAGCCTTGGCCTGGTCCCCAGATCCAGCTCTGGGAGTGACAGGAGAGCCACTTGCTGGTCTTTGAAATACACGATGCCAGCAGGCTCAGGGGAAGGGACGACTGTGTGGGCTTGCTGAATTCCCTGTGCCTGTGGACAACGGCTCCCCATGGGAGGTCGGCAGCTGTTGGAAGTGAGTGTGGAGCTCAGAGAGGACTGTGCTGAAGACAGCGTTTGGAGTTTGAATCTGAATTTGCAGAGGTGGACAATGCTGAGGAATCCAGAGGCTTGCTCAGAGTCTGCTTCCCCTCTTGCTGGCCTGTGACCTTATAAGCCCCTTCGTCTCTCTTAGCCTCCGTCTCCTCATCTGTAAAGTGTGTCTGCTCCCAGGCAGTTATGAGAACAGACAAGGATGGGCTCTGCGGCCCTGAAGCACGATGTAGGTGCTCAGAGGACAGCAGGGAAGCGGCGGGAAGGGGTGAGGCCAGAGAGGGTATGAGAGCTGCAGCCAGGAGGGGCTGGGGCCATCCATGGAGAGGGGACCTCTGCTTCTGGTGCCCCCTGAGCTGCACTAAAGTGGCCTTGGCAAGGACAATGGCTGGGACTCCAGCCAGGGCAAGGGGGACTGACCAATGAGGTCTGCCGCAGGGTCACTGCTAAGGTCACCCACAGAGCCACCCTGTTGCAGCGTTTGGAGCCTTCATTGTTTTCTCCTGAAAACACAGCTGGGGAATGAATGGCCACGGGCCACAGAGACGGGTGTTGGCCAGATGACCTTTCTGTCCTCCCTCCCAGTCAGTGGGGGTTTTGGAGATCGTCTTGTCATCAGCAGACAAGAAAATGAGCCATGTGTTGTTTGTTTGTAGAGTGAGAGTGAGTCAGACCACGGTGGGCTGTGGAGACTCCAGGGCCTTCTGGGACATTCTGGCCATTGGACAGATGGGGAGAGGGCCAGAGAGGCGGGTGCATCATGTCGCCACCTGGCTGGTTGGGGGACCCTCAAGGGATCACCATTGGAGTTGACACTAGCTGTTCAGGTGGGACTCATCCTCAGGTCTGGCCCATGTTGCAACACCCTCCAAACCTACCCATGACCCACACTGGTTCAGCATGTGAACAGAGGGGTCTAGCATGTTCTGGGAAGTTGTGTGTGCATGTGTGTACATGCGTGTGTGTGTGTGTGTGTGTGTGTGTGTGTGTGTGTGAACAAAGAACAAGCTGGAGACTCGCAGATGGTGTGAAAGACCAGAAGGGTGAGTTTGATTCTCTAGTGACACGGAGTGGAGGACACAAGAGCTCATTTGTTCCCTCCTCAAGGCCCTGGTCCTTGCTGCTTCCTCAGCCTGGAAGGCCCCTGTCCCAATTGCTATGCAGGACTGGCTCGTCCTCCCCCTCGCCCCCTCCCCCCAGACAAGCCTCCCTCCTGAAAGTGGCAGACAGTGGCACTTGCCTGACTCCAGTGTTCCTGCCTCCCACCCCCTGTGGACCAGCCCTGGCTTTGGTCACCCTGCTGCCTCTGGGAGGATAGGGCTGAGTGAGCAAGGCTGGGGGCAGCCTCCCTGCCAGTTCCCCTGCTGCACTGGAGAGAGGGCCATGTGGACCCGAGCTGCCACTGGGGTTTCAGGCTGCAGAGGGTGGCTGCACATCCCCGACTGGACAACCTTGTTCTGCTATCAGCCGCTGAGGAAATGCAAAGCTCAGGCCGGGGCTGAGAAGCAAGTCTGCAGCAGGCTCTTCCTGCCCAGATCCGTCCCCCCGCGGGAGCCCCTCTGGCTGCCAGAAAGCAGCATCCTTTGGCCTGCTGAGCTAGGGCTGAATTCTCGCTGGGCCCCTGAGACGCCTCACTGCTGGCCCTTTCTGGGCCTCCATTTTCTCATGTGTGATATTCTCTAGCTCAATGAGCTGTAAGGATTAAGTGAGAAAACAAAGGAACATTTATAGAATTTTTTGATAAGTTTAAACATGTTTTTATCTTTTGTTCACTAATAGTCAGACAGAAGAATCTAAGATAAAGACAGATTAGGAAGGCTCTGTGGTCAAGAGAGAGGAGGAGGAGGATCTTGCTGGGAACTGCAAGGATTGACAGCTCAGGCCAGACTAGATGAGGAGGAAGGTGGCTGAAGTCTGGACCCTCCAGCACCTTATACGTAGGGTCACCACATCGTTTACTGTCTAAATCAGGGGCTCTGAGAGTGAAGGGGCACCACTAACAATGCCGCTGAGGCAACAGATGTCCATTGGGATGATCCCTCACAAATCATTCTTCTTGCATACAACCCAGAGAAGGCGGGAACAGGTATGTGTGAAACCCTGAATTAACGGAGGTTACTAGAAATCTGCTAAAATTGAACCCAATCTTGGTGGATTCAAAATAAGTTTAGTTGTAGAAAAAATAAGCAAAGTTATACTTTGTACTAGTCAGGGTTCCTGCACGAACTGGGTAGTTGGAGAAGATTTTCATAAACGGGCCCTTTTGAAGGTGTGACAGGCTGTAGGAATACTACAGCAGCACTCTGGTGCTAACCACACAGGGAACCGTTGTTGTTCCTGGGCCTGAATGAGCAGGGGGTGGGCGAGGCTTCCAGAACTCTCACACTGGAAGGGCTGGGGGAGAAGGCTGTTGTCTAGAAGCTGTGACCCTGGGTTGTGGGATGCAGGTGACTCTGCAAGAAGGGTGTCACTCTTCCTTCACCTTCCGCTCTCCTGCTAAATGCTTCCCATTGCTGACCCCAAATGGAAGTCAAAGGAAAGGCGGGCCCTTCAAGGGGCCCTGCAGACTGTCCCCCTGGGATCCAGAACAGGATGGAGGAGGTAGAGATGGCCAAATGGAAGGCTCCCCAAACAGGCTGCCCCTTCAGCCCTCAGCATTCATTCATTCTGGGAAAAGTTTGTGTCTCCACAGGGGGGCCCGTAATTCCCGGGGTGACAGCAGGGATTGGCCAACTTTTTCTTCTTTTTAAAAAATTGAGATATAATTGACATATAACATTATATTAGTTTTAGGTGTATAACATAATGATTTGATATTTGTGGATATTGAAAAATGGTCCCCACAATACATTTTACACCCATTACCACACACAGTTACAATATCTTTCTCTTGTGATGAGAACTTTTAAGACCCAGTATTATTTTAAATTTAATTTAATTTAATTTTTGTGGGCATCAGAACCAATAATCACCAGCTGCCCAAGTACCAAAGATTTATGCTTCCTAAATCTCTTGATGTCGATGCTGCACGTAGAGCAATCAGGCAGCTCGACATGTGGAAGTCTGTGCCTTTGAGCTCCTTCACTCATTTCACCCACCTTCTGCCCCCTGCTTCCGGCAATTACCAACCTGTTTTCCTGTACCTATCAATTCAGCTTTGTTTGTGTAGTTACCACAAATAGAAAAGATCATAGGGTAATTGTCTGATTTATTTCACTCAGCATAATGCCTCCAGATCTATCCATGTTCTCATATACGTCAAGATTTACTAATTTTTTTTATGGCTGAAGAACATTCCATTGTGTATATCTGTGTATAAATGTAAATAGGTAGATATGCCACATCTTCTTTATCCATTCATCCGTTGATGGACAGCTAGGTTGCTTCCATGCTTTGCTACTGTAAATAATTCTGCAATAAACATGGCAGTGCACATATCTTTTTGAGTTAGGGTTCTCTCTCTCTCTCTCTCTCTCTCTCTCTCTCTCTCTCTCTTTTGCATTCATACCCAGAAGTAGAATTCCTGGGTCATAGGGTAGTTCTACTTTTAATGTTTTGAGGAATTTCCATACTTTTTTCTGTAGGGACTGCACCATTTTATATTTTCACCAACAATATACAAGGTTCCCTTTTCCCCACATGCTCGCCAGTACAACTTTTTTTTTTTTTTTTATCAAGGGCTGGTAGTAAATGTTTAGACTTTGTGAGCCATACCATCTTTGTTACAACTCCACTCTGCTGCAGCAGCCACAGATGATCCATAAACAATGAGTGTGGCTGTGTCCAAATAAAACTTTATTTACAAAAACAGGTGACAGTGGATTTGGTTCATAGGTCAAATTTTGCCAACCAGTCAGTTATAGTATTATTATGAACTAGAGACCTGGTGCAAGAAATTCATGCATGGGGCGAGGGGTGTCCCTCAGCCCAGCTTGGGCCCTCTCACAATCCAGGACCCCTTAGGTAGGGTCCCTAGGCCTGGCCAGCAATCAGGACCTATTGGGGCTTTCCTTCCCCTGGCGGCTGCCATTGCTTGCCATCTGTGCAGCACTGCCCCACCCCCACCCTGCCACCAGCCGCCTCCCTCTGTGAGTGACAGGCAGGGGTGCAGTTGCTTGGCTGTCCTGGGCCTCCTTCTGTGGGGCGATCACTGGCTGGACCTGCACACCTGCCACAATGTCTCTGGCCAGTGGCCTGGACCTCCCTCTGCGGGGCAATCATGGGGCGATAGAGGGACTCCCCAACCAATTACACTGCACCTTGGCTGGCCTGGTGCCAGTGTCACAGTGGGGTCATCGGGCAGGTTGTCCGGACGATCGTTCTGCTGTTCAGTTGTTCAGTCGATCTGCATATTATGCTTTTATTATTATAGATGGGTTGGGTCTTCAATTTGGTCATGCTGGAAACCTAAAACGCTCACCACCATCAATATTTTTCATGTGTGACAGCAGGAAAATAGTGGGCGGTGGGTCAGTGGAGAAACAACTGATGAAACCAGAGCTGCCCTAAGTCCTTGCTTAATTGCTGGCCAGCAGTGCTGAGTTGATACTCAGGGCTTCCTCTTATCCCCTTACTGTCTGCAGAACCTTGACCCCTGGGCCTCTTTACCTGATACTTCTTTTCCGAGCCTCCATTCCTACAGTGTCTGTCCTCCCTGCATGCGCCTGTCTTCACTGCAGGGTGGGTGCACTCCCATTGACCAGCACTATTGGACTAGGAAGGCACTGGGGAACCCTGGGGTTCAACCTCTTTGCTCCCACTGTGTAGCAACAACAAAAAGTCTTCCTGGTCACTGGGGCCAATCCCCTGCCCAGTACAGTGTCTCCTTCCATCTCTCTTTTGGTGCGATGACAGGAGTGCCCAAGTCAGGGGACCCTCTCAGCTGCCAGTAGGAACCAAACTGTGAAATATTCCTCCCCGGGCACCAGGGCCTGTATGCTCCCACAGGGTCTACAGTGACCGGGAGAGAAAGCAAACTTCACTAAGTGGCTGTCAGTGACACTGAGAGGGCCACTCCTATGGGCACCGCAGGCTCCCAGGCCGTGAACTCTGCATAAGGGGAGGTAGCACTGCATTTGGTCACTGTTTGAGCCATCTAACACACTTTGCAGGCCGGCACTCCAGCCCTTAAAAGGACCATATCTCAGATGATGTCCTAATGGAGCCATCATCAGGCCTCCCCTCTCCCCACAAGTCAGCTGCTTTCCAGCGGGGGTGAGGGTGAGGGGTGATAGCCCACCGGCACACACCTTTGTCATAACATGCATCTCTTGTGGGAAGCGATGCTGTGTGGGACACCGTGCAGTAGGGAAGGTGGCCTCTGAGTCTATGGACCGTGGTGCTGCACAGAGAGGATCCTCAGGCAGGGGAGGCAACATGCATTAGAATAGGCAATCATTCTGGAAGGACAACACTTCTTCCATGATGGCAAGGGTCCAACCCAACAAACCTGCCCCCAAATGGCCCGCTTATTCCCCAGGGAGTGGGGCCATGATGGGTCTTGGCATTGGCCCTGCTGTTGGAGGTTGATACTCAGCAATGTCATAGCCAGATCAGGACAGGTGCACCAAGCTGGTGCTGTCCAGCCAATGGATGGTTTCCATCCCTGTCCGTTTGTTTTGTTCATTAAATTCCACATGTAAGGGAGATCATGTGATACTTCTCTTTCTCTGACTGACTTCTTTCACTTAGCATGATACTCTCCAGGTCCCTCCATGCTGTCTCAAAGGGTAAGCAATCCTTCTTTTTTATTGCTGCATAGTATGCCACGGTATAAATGTACCACAACTTTAATATATATATACATATATATTATTGATTTTTTACAGAGAGGAAGAGAGAGGGATATTGAATTAGAAACATCAATGAGAGAGAAACATCAATCAGCTGCCTCCTGCACACCTCTACTAGAGGTGTGCCCGCAACCAAGGTACATGCCGTTGATGAGAATAGAACCTGGGATCCTTCAGTCCACAGGCTGATGCTCTATCTACTGAGCAAACCTGATTAGGGCGTACCACAGCTTTTTTATCCACAGTTTTTTTATCCACTCATCTACTGATGGGCACTCAGGCTGTCTCCAGATCTTAACTCTTATAAATATTGCTGGTATGAACATAGGGGTGCATACGTTCTTTCTGATGGGTGTTTCAGGATTCTTAGGATATATTCCTAGAAGTGGGATCATTGAATCAAATGGCAGCTCCATATTTAATTTTTTGAGAAAACTCCACACTGTTTCCCATAATGGCTATACCAGTCTGCATTCCCACCAGCAGTGCGCTGGGGTTCCCTTTTCTCCACATCCTCGTCAGCACTTGTTTGTTGATTTGTTGATGGAAGCCATTCTGGCAGGTGTGATGTGATACCTCATTGTCGTTTTCATTTGCATCTCTCTGATGATCAGGGACATTGAGCATTTTTCCATATGTCTCTTAGCCATTTGCTTGTAGTTTTTGGAGAAGTATCTATATAGGTCTTCCGCCCATTTTTTGAGTGCGTTATTTGTCTTCCTTTTGTTGAGTTGTATGAGTTCTCTATATATTTTAGATACTAACCTTTTATCAGATTTATCATTGACAAATATGTTCTCCCATGCAGTGGATTCCCTTTTCATTTTGATGCTGTTGTCTTTTGCTGTGCTGAAGCTTTTTATTTTAATGTAATCCCATTTATTTATTTTTCCATTGTTTCTTTTGCCTTGGCATTATATCAATGAAAATTTTGTTACGTGAGATGTCTGATATTTTGCTTCCTGTGTTTTCTTCAAGAATTTTTATGGTTCACCTCTTACATTTAAGTCTTTTATCCATTTTGAGTTTATTCTTGTGTATGGTGTAAGTTGGTGGTCTATTTTTTTGTTTGTTGGTTTGTTTTTTGCATGTATCTGTCCAATTATCCCAACACCATTTATTGAAGAAACTGTCTTTACTCCATTGTATGCTCTTATCTCCTTTGTCAATATTAATTGAGCATAATGGCATAATAGTTGATTTCTGGGTTCTCTGTTCTGTTCCATTGATCTATATGTCTGTTCTTGTGCCAGTACCAGGCTATTTTTTTAATTTTTTATTCTTTAAAGTATTACAAATAGTAGTACATATGTTTTCCTTTTCCCCCCCGTTGTCCTCCCCCCAGCCTCCCCTACCCCCAAGCACATGTCCTCACCTGCCCCCCCCGGACCCCAGTGTCTTATATCCATTGGTTATGCTCATATGCATGCATACAAGTTCTTCGGTTGATCTCTTACAGCCCCTGCCCCCCACCCTCCCCAGCCTTCCCTCGTAGTTTGACAGTCTGTTCAATGCTTCTCTGCCTCTATATCAATCTTTTTTGCCCTGTTTCTTTTCTTTAAAAAGATCTTGCATCTGCATACTGGAAATAAATGTATAAGAACAAAAATGTTTGAGTCTCAGTTTCAATGTCCAACTGTTGAGTCCCAGTTTCAATGTCAAATAGTTCCTTACGTGAGCATGTCAGCAATGGTATCTGGATGGTGGACATATGGTGGCAATGCAGGTTCCACCCTCTCTGGTTTGGTCCTGGGCCGCCTGCAGCGACACACAGCTGTTAACTGCTAGCATGGCAAGGTGTCGTCAGTGTCTTCCATCTCTGGACTGTCTTCGAGGTTGGAACAGACCTGTCAGTTCCTTGTTGTTGCAGGAACCCATATCTTGGGTCTTGGAGTTGTTTTCTGAAAATATGCAAACGTATTCTCGACCAAAAGTTAATAAAGAGATCTTTTCTGTAAATTAGACTTGAAATTCTTTTTATTTTTGCCGAAATGATTTTCCTTTGCCTTATTTTGACACCATGTGTGTTTTTTCATGGGTGTCCTGCTGTTGGCATTACAAATGGAAGTTACTTTCCTGGAGTAAGAATTTTCTAGATATAATTTACTTACAGGATATTTTTCCTTACATGATATTACCCTACTATCCCCCCCCCTTTTTTTAATGGGGGCTATTGGAAATTTTATATTGCAGTCTTGGTAATTTAAAATTTTAATTTTTGCACACAAATATTACTGCTTTAGGTTCTTTGGATGTTCAGCAATTTTACAATGAGATGAACTACTAATAGAAATTTTAGTTAATATTTTAGGAGCAGTTTTTTGTCCAGTACACTTAAATTTTCTTGAGTATTCACTTATTTCACTTGGCCAATTTAAATTATTCTGAAAACTTGATTACTATTTTACTGTCAAATTTAATACTCAAGCAAAAATCTTAGTTTACCCTATAAATATTAGTGGAAAGGATTATTTACATTCTTGAGTAGGTCCTGAGCATTCCTGATACTAGACTTAATTTAGATATAGGGCAGCTGTTGTTGGCCGAGTCTCTGTCTGCCACCTGGGTCCCGGTCTGAGTTGTGCACGGGAGGCGAAGCAGCCAGGGGGGCAGGAGACCTCCCTCAGAAGGGGTGAGAGTTCAGCCCCCTCCAAGGTTAGTGGGTGACGATCTGTGCCCCACCTCTGTTGACCTTTTAGTTCTCTCCTGTTGGCCCCTCTGCAACTGTGCCTGTCTTAGGTTGTTCCTTCCCTGAGGAATCTTACCTGTCTCTGGCTAACCAGCCATCCTCCAGGGCCAAACAGGATGATGTGAGGTTCAGTTCTGTTTCCTTTGTAGTCTATGCCCCCATGGCCTCCACGCCCAGCACCTGCCTTGGGATCCCCTCACCTGCTGGTGTGGTCCTGGGACTGATCACATATCTCAGGAGACCCAGGTTTCTTCTCTAGGGAGGGCCCAGCTCACACTATTGGGCGAGAGATAGATCCATGGTGCCAGCCACCCAGAGGCTTCAGCTTCAGCTTGAACTGAAAGCTCAGGCAATAGCTGTGTGTATTTGGATAGTGAGAAGAGGGTCCCTCTTGGCAAAAAGGGCAAGAGGGGCCAATATAGAATGCTCGAGTGCCTTCCCAGTGCCTTAATTCCTTCTGAAAAGGATTAATTCCTTTCCTGTCCTTTTTTTTTTAATTGCTGCCAAACATTCAAAGAACTATTTTGTAAGTTTCTTTGGGATAATTGTACAATTTGCTTTTGTAAAATATCAAAAATTATAATGACATTGTAGAATAATATCATGTAAGGATATTCTTTGCTCTAGCCATGTCAATTCAATTTCAAACTAGCTGCCAATAGTACCAGGCTATTTTGATTACTGTGGTTTACAAAACCACAGGAGATATTACTTGATATCTGAGTGTTATGATCCCCCCAACTTTGATCTTCTTTCTTGAGATTGCTGTGGCTATTCCGGGTCTTTTTTTATTCCATATAAATTTTTGTAGTATTTGTTCTAGACCTGTGAAATATGAATTACACTGGATCTATAGATTGCTTTGGGATGTATGGACATTTTAATTATGTTAATTCTGTCAATCCATGAACACAGTATATTCTTCCACTTGTTTGTATCTTCTTTTATCTCTTTTTTAAATGTCCTATAGTTTTCCAAGTACAGGTCTTTTTACTTGCTTGGTTAAGTTTATTTCTAAGTATCTTAATTTTTTGTTGCAATAGTAAATGGGATTTTTTTTAGTTTTTTAGTAATTCCAGATGCTACTTTTGCATCCTGATACATTGCCAAAATCATTTATTAAATATAGTAGTTTTTTGGCAGAGTCTGTAGGGTTTTCTATGTACAATATCATGTCATCTGCAAATAGTGACAGTTTTACATTCTCCTTTCCAATTTGGATGCCTTTTTTTTTTCTTGTCTGATCACTATGGCTAGGACTTCCAGTACTATGTTTAATAAGAGTGGTGAAGGCAGACAACCTATCTTGTTCCTGTTTTAGAGGAAATGGTTCTAGTTTTTCCCATTGAGTATGATGTTGGCTGTAGATTTGTCATATATGGCCTTTATTATGTTGAGGTATGATCCCTCTATTCCCACTTTGCTCAGAGTTTTTATAAAAAATGAGTGATGGGCCCTGGCCGGATTGGTTCAGTGGATAGAGCATTGGCCTGCAAACTGAAGGGTCCCAGGTTCGATTCCGGTCAAGGGCATGTGCCTAGGTTATGGGCTCGATCCCTAGTGGGGAACTTGCAAGAGGCAGCTGATCCATGATTCTCTCATGATGAATGTTTCTATCTCTCTCTCCCTCTTCCTTTCTCTCTAAAATCAATAAAAATACTTTTTTTAAAATGGGTGTTGGGTCTGGCTGGTATTGCTCAGTGGTTGGGTCCTATGAACAAGATGGTCATGGTTTGATTCCTGGTCAGGGCACATGCCAGGTTACAAGGTTGATCCCAAGTGGGGGGGGGGGGTATGCAGGAGGCAGCCAATCAATGATTCTCTCTCATCATTGATATTTCTATATCTCCCTCTCCCTTTCTCTCTCTGAAATCAATAAAAACGTATTTTTAAAAATGGATGCTGGATTTTGTTGAATACTTTTTCTGCATCTATTGATATGATCATGTAATTTTTGTCTTCCAATTTGTTTATGTGATGTATCTGATTTATTGATTTGCAAATATTATACCAGCCTTTCATCCCTGAAATAAATCCCACTTGGTCTTGGTTTATGATTTTTTAAAATATATTGCTGGTTCAATTCGCTAATATTTTGTTGAGGATTTTAGCATCTATGTTATCAGAGATATTGACCTGTAATTCTCTTTCTTTGTAGTCTTTATCTGGTTCTGGAATTAGGATAATTCTGGCCTCATTAAAAGAGCCTGAAAGTGTTCCTTCCTCTTGGATTTTTTGGGCTAGTTCAAGGAGGATAGGTGTTAGTTCTTCTTTGAATGTTTGGTAAAATTCCGCTGTGCTTTTGTTTGCTGGGAGTTTTCTTTATTATTACTACTTCTGTTTCATCAGTTGTTATTGTTCTTTTCAGGTCTTCTGATTCAGTTTTGGAAGGTCGTATTTTTCCAGGAATTTGTCCATTTCACCCACATTGTCCAACTTGTTGGCATATAGTTGGTCATAGTATTTTCTTGCAATCCTTTGTATTTCTATGGTGTCAATGGTGTTATTTCACTTCTTTCCTTTCTGATTTTATTTGGGTCCTCTCTCTTTCTTTCTTTTTTAATTTTTTAAAGATTTTATCTTTATTGTTCAGTTTATTAATTACATTGTTCCCTTTTTTCCCCTATAGTTCCCCTCCACCTGGTACCCATCCCACCCTCCGCCCTCACCCCCCTCCACTGTCCTCTCCCATAGTTGTATGATTTTTGTCCAGTCTCTTGCTGCACTTCCCACACCCCCTTTCTCCCCAAGAGTTGTCAGTCCATTCCCTCTCTATGACCGTGATTCTGTTACATTCACCAGTTTATCCTGTTCATCAGCTTATTAATTCACTTGATTTTTAGATTCATTTGTTGATAGATGTGTATTTGTTGTTCATAATTTACACCTTTATCTTTTTCTTCTTCCTCTTCTTAAAGAATATCTTTCAGCATTTCATATAATATTGTTTTGGTGGTGATGAACTCCTTTAGCTTTTTCTTAGCTGCAAAGCACTTTATCTGACCTTCAATTCTGCATGATAGCTTTGCTGGATAGAGTAATCTTGGTTGTAGATTCTTGCTATTCATCACTTTGAATATTTCTTGCCACTCCCGTCTGGCCTGCATCGTTTCTGTTGAGAAATCCACTGACAATCGTATGGGTGCTCCCTTATAGGTAACTAACTGTTTTTCTCTTGCTGATTTTAATATTCTCTCTTTGTCTTTTGCTCTTGGCATTTTAATTATGATGTGCCTTGGTGTGGTCTTCTTAGGGTTTCTATATATTGGGGTTTGGTGCACTTCTTGGACTCCTAAGTCTATTTCTTTCACCAGGTGTGGGAAGCTTTCAGTCACTATTTCTTCAAATAGGTTTTCATTGTCTTGCTCTTTCTCTTTTTCTGGCACCCCTATAATTCGGATGTTGGTATGCTTGAGGTTGTCCCAGAAGCCCCTTACACTATCTTCAATTTTTTGGATTCTTTTGGTTCGTTGCTTTTTCAGCTGAGTGGATTTTACTTCTTTGTATTTCAAATCTTTAACTTGGTTCTTGGAGTGCTCCAGAGCACTTTTAGGTCTTTGTATAATATTTTTTATTTCAGTCAGTGTATACTTAATTTCTGGTTGGTCCTTTTTCATATCCTTGAGAGTCTGCTTTATATCCTTGAGGGTCTCATTCATTTCCTTGTAGGACTCATTCATTTCCATGTTGGTCTTGATCATTTCCTTGCAGGTCTTGTTCATATCCTTGAGGGTCTCGTTCATTTCCTTTGTGGTCTTGCTTATTTCCTTATAGGTCTTGACCTTTTCTAGGAGCCTCTTGAGAAGCCCTATAACCGTGGTTTTGAATTCCATGTCCAGTCATTTTTTCCCCTCCATTTCTTTCACATCTGATTTCTTTCTATGTCTCTGCATGGTGGCTGCTTCCCTGAGTTGGTCAATTAGCTTTTTGTGGTAGATGTCCTACTAGGGACAGTGGCCTAGCCTCCCTAGTTACCTGAGGTGGATATGGGTTGCACAGTCTTGCTGAAGCTCAGGTTAATCGTTGTTAGCACTTGGAGGGGTTGACCTCCAGGCCAATTGTCTGTGAAGTTCAGCTGTGCTCAGGTTGGATGGGCGGAGTCTCCGGGCCAAGCAGACAGTGTTAGCTCCACCCTATGAGGCCCCAGGGACTCTGTGCTGGGGGCAATGGCTGCCAGCACGTCTGAGAGAGAGCCACTGCCAAGCTCCACCGGCTGCCGGTAATTCAGACTCTCCCCAAATGAGTGCACACCCAATGTCTCACCCAGGGTCGTAAAACAAAGCAGTCTGATGGTTTCCGGAATGAAAGAGCAAGTTGTGAGCGCTCTCTATGCGGTCACGGTCACGCATCTGCGCTGTTCCCAAGTTCACGCACAAGCTCGCCTTCTCCACAAGCGGGCAGACCCCTGCAGCACCCGACCTTTGGCGTGCCCTCGCACTGTCCAGTTTTTACCCCGTATGATAGTGGGTTCCCTGGACTTCGCCCAGAGCTGGAGAATCAGTCCAGTGGGACGTCTTTGTCTCCCCGTTCGAGAAAACTGGCCAGTTTTCAGCCATCTGCCCTATCCACTGGTGCACGTGCTCCAATCCTCTCTCCGTGCGTATTTTCAAAGCTGTCCTCAGCCGCTCCTCCGAGTCACAGTGTCTTATCTTCACTTTTATTTGTGGAATTTTCACTCGGCCAGCTTTCTGGTGATTCTGGATGGTGTTTGTTCTTTCCTTAAGTTGTAGTTTTAAAATTGTTGTGTATGACGGCAAGATAGGTGTTTTACCTATGCCGCCATCTTGGTTCTCCTCCCTCTCTCTTTATTTCTTGTTGAGTCTGGCTAACAGTTCATCAATCTTATTTATCTTTTCTAAGAAGCAGCTCTTGTTTTCATTGACCATTTGTATTGTGTTTTTATGTTGTTGTGGTGGGTTTTTTTTTTGTCTCTATGTCATTTATTTATGCTCTGATCTTTATTATTTTCTTCCTTCTACCTAGTCTGGGATTTCTTGTTGTTCTCTTTCTAGTTTTTTTAACTTGTAGAGTTAGATGGCTTATTAGCAATTTTTATTATTTCTTGAGTTTGGCCTATAGTGCTATGAACTTCCTTCTCAGGAGTGCTTTCTCTGTGTCCCATAGGTTTGGGGGTTTTGTGTGTTCATTTAAAAAAATAGATAGGTAGATTTCAGAGAGGAAAGGAGAAGGAGAGAGAGATAGAAACATCACTGTTGAGAGAAAATCATTGACTGGCTACCTCCTTCATTCCCCACACTGTGAATGAGCCCACAATCCAGGCATGTGCCCGGACTGAGAGTCAAAACATGACCTCCTGGTTCACAAGTCCATGCTTAACCATGGAGCCACGCTGGCCAGGCATCGCTTGGGACTCTTGCTGCTCACGTGACACTTGGGTCTTTCACCATCACACCAGCTGGGCACAAATTCAGGGATTTTGAAGTGACTTCAGTAAACTCGGGATATTTGTTTTAAACTTTTGTCTCAAATGGAGAAGTGATGTCATTTTTTTAAATTATCTCTATTTTTTCATTATTAGCAGTCCAACACATTCTTTTTTTTTAATCTTTATTGTTCAGTTTATTAATTACATTGTTTCCCCTTTTTATCCCCCTATAGCTTCCCTCCACCCTGTACCTATCCCACCCTCCACCGTCACCTCCCCCTCCCCACTGTCCTCTCCCATTGTTGCTAGATTTTTGTCCAGTCTCTTGCTGCACTTCCCACAACCCTTTTCTCCCCAAGAATTGTCAGTCCATTCCCTCTCTATGTCCATGTCTCTGTTATATTCACCAGTCTATCCTGTTCAACAGCCTATCAATTCACTTGATTTTTATGTTCATTTGTTGATAGATGTGTATCTGTTGTTCATAATTTTCATCTTTACCTTTTTCTTCTTCCTCTTCTTAAAGAATATCTTTCAGCATTTCATATAATGTTGGTTTGGTGGTGATTAACTCCTTTAGCTTTTTCTTATCTGCGAAGCACTTCATCTGACCTTCAATTCTGAATGATATCTTTGCTGGATAGAGTGATCTTGGTTGTAGATTCTTGCTGTTCATCACTTTGAATATTTCTTGCCACTCCCGTCTGGCCTGCATCGTTTCTGTTGAGAAATCCGCTGACAGTCGTATGGGTGCTCCCTTATAGGTAACCAACTGTTTCTCTCTTGCTGCTTTTAATATTCTCTCTTTGTCTTTTGCTCTTGGCATTTTAATTATGATGTGCCTTGGTGTGGTCCTCTTAGGGTTCCTATATATTGGGGTTCAGTGCACTTCTTGGACTCCTAAGTCAATTTCTTTCACCAGGTGTGGGAAGTTTTCAGTCACTATTTCTTCAAATAGGTTTTCATTGTCTTGGCCTCTCGCTTTTTCTGGCACCCCTATAATTCGGATGTTGGTATGCTTGAGGTTGTCCCAGAGGCCCCTTACACTATCTTCAATTTTTTGGATTCTTTTGGTTTCTTGCTTTTTCAGCTGAGTGGATTTTACCTCTTTGTATTTCAAATCTTTAACTTGGTTCTTGGGGTGCTCCAGGGCACTTTCAGGTCTTTGTATAATATTTTTGTTTCAGTCAGTGTATGCTTAATTTCTGGTTGGTCCTTTTTCATATTCTTGAGAGTCTGCTTTATATCCTTGAGGGTTTCTTTCATTTCCATGTTGGTCTTGATCATTTCTTTGCAGCTCTCGTTTATATCCTGGAGGGTGTTGTTCATTTTCTTGTAGGACTCATTCATTTCCTTTGTGGTCTTGCTTATTTCCTTATAGGCCTCGATCTTTTGTTGGAGCCTCTTGAAAAACCCTATAACCGTAGTTTTGAATTCCATGTCCAGTCGTTTTTTTCTTCCATTTCTTTCACATCTGATTTCTTTCCATGTCTCTGCATGGTGGCCTCTTCCCTGAGTTGGTCAATTAGCTTTGTGTGGTAGACTTCCTACTAGGGACAGTGGCTCAGCCTCCCCGGTTACCTGAGGTGGATATGGGCTGCACAGTCTTGCTGAAGTTAAGCTCAGTTAATCGTTGCTAGCACTTGGAGGGTTGACCTCCACGCCAACTGTCTGTGAAGCTCAGCTGTGCTCAGGTTGGGTGGGCGGAGTCTCCGGGCCAAGCCGACAGCGTTAGCTCCGCCCTATGCGGCCCCAGGGACTCTGTGCCGGGGGCAATGGCCGCCAGCACCTCTGAGAGAGGCTGCCGGTTGCTTTCCCAAAATGAGTCTGCATGCGCAATGTCTCACCCAGGGTCTTAAAACAAAGCAGTCTGACGGTTTTCCGAATGAGAGACAAGTCGCGGTGCGCTGAGCTGTTCGTGCAAGCTGCCTTTTCCACAAGCCGGCAGACCCGGCAGCACCCGAGCTTCGGCGTGCCCTCCCACTGTCCAGTTTTCACCCCGTGTGATAGTGGGTTCTCTGGACTTCGCCCAGAGCTGGAGAATCAGTCCAGTGGGATGCCTTTGTCTCCCCGTTGGAGAAAACTGGCCGGTTTTCAGCCGCCCACCCTCTCCGCGGCGCGCACTCCAAACCTCTCTCTGCGCGCGAATCTTTCAACGCTGTTCGCCGCTGCTCCTCCAAGTCACAGTGTCTTATCTTCACTTTTATTCGTGGAATTTTCACTCGGCGAGCTTTCTGGTGATTCTGGAAGGTGTTTGTTCTTTCGTTAAGTTGTAGTATTAAAATTGCTGATTATAACGGCAAGATAGGTGTTTTGCCTTTGCCGCCATCTTAGTTCAGTCCAACACATTCTTCTATGAATTGTAATTAAATTATCTTTCAAAGAAAGAAATGAGTCTATATTTTAAATACAGTAGTGTTGCAGTAAAGACTAACCTTAAAACTGCACACATGGTGGCATGGTCCTGCTATGCACGGCAAGGACATGCCTACACCACAGGTGAGTCACCGTGTGACTTTCACAATGCCAGAATATGCCTCTGCCCTGTGCAATAAAAGGATGCATGAGCCATGCTTAGCTAACTCTACAAAGGTTTCCAAACATGGTCAATTTCTGGACTTATCTCCTCTCTGACAAGCAACAAGCAGCAGAAGATAGCACAGGTCCAAGATCAGAGTACCACGTTTTAACAAATGTTGCTCTAGGATCATTACCTTTTCTGGGTCATGGTTGCTATAGCAATTGAGTTTCACAGTCATCTGGTATTCCAATGTCTTGCCCTCCACCTGCACTTATTTCATGCCACCACTAGCCATCCTTTGGGGAAGCACAATGCCACTGTATGCCAGATATCCCAAGTCCTTTCCCCCTGACAAAGAGGGGTAATCTGTATGTTCCAAATAAGTAACAACTGAATCCCAGAGACCATTTTCAGGATGTGTTTCATGAGGCACATTCAAATAGGGTAAGTGCAGGCAGGGAGCAGTGCTCTTCACAGAAACCTGAGAGGAAGGAGCTGTGCAGAGGAAGCAGCCAGGAGCCAGGCCCCTGGCAAAGGCAAGCCCCGCGGATGACTCCAGGAGGGGACCTGGGAGAAAATACCCCTCGCTTTGCTCTTTACTGGGAGGCCTGTTGCTGTGTGATTCACCTTGGAGGTTCGGCACCTGAGCAAACTGCGGTCACCAGCTCTCATTTCCTGTATTTCTGAGCTCCTGGCTGGTGATTTGGGTTTCCTACGACTTTTTCTGAAACCTGGGAGTATTTAAATCATGACTGTGGTATTATCCTTTTGTGTGCACATGGTTTAAAAACTGTTCAAGCACAATCTGTTACTGCATATCTGTGCACTTTACTCATACAGCAGCTTGTAAAAATATTAGGAATACCGGCTCTTCCCAGCACTGTCTATTGTCCAAGGGAGGCTCACACCAATTTAAACCACTTGTTCCCAGAAGTCTCCTGTGGGCAGGCCCAGGTCCTAGCTTGACTCCTGTGGCACTGTCCATGTTTCCCTCTGAGATGCCTTCTCTTCCAACCTTCCTAGGGCAGCAAGCTCCTGCCCCCTCCCCATCACTGAAACCCTTTCCCCTACCTGCCAGGTCTGAAGCAGAGGCCAACACCATCCAGTGGCTGGAACACCAAGGCTTGAGGATACGAGTGGTGAGGACCTTGCTTGCCCACCTGCAGCCTGTGCTAAGCAGAGCCACGTCGTCCTCGGGCTCAGGGATAGGAATGGTGCTGTGGGAGCTCCCACTGACATGAACTCTGTTGTATACAACTGAGGAGCCAGACTCTGAGCTTGGCTGGCAGTGGGACACGTCATTAGAATGTAGTAACAGTTTTATTTTTCTTGAATTTATTTTCGTGGTTACCTTCTACTTATAGAAAACTAGAGGCCCAGTGCATGCAATTCATGCATGGGTAGGGTCCCTAGCAGCTGCTGGCTGCTGGCCAGGGCCTTCTTTTATTCCGCGCTACCTCCTGGTGGTCAGTGCACATCATAGTGAGTGATCAAACTCCTGATCAGGCAACTCCCAAGGGGATACTTTCCATATTAGGCATATATATATATATATATATATATATATATATGTGAATCTAGTTTCATATTTAACATAGTGATCTAATATTGCATTTTTTAAAAGTTTATTTAAATTGAAACAAGAATAGACATAAAAGACACACACACACACACACACACACACACACTAACAACAACCAGTAGGTGGGGTACACATGGTCAAACCTGGATACAGGCAGGCCAATGGACCTGGGGCCACTTAGGTGGCCATGTCTTGGAATGACCCCCAGGCTGGTCTCCCCTCTTTCACACCAGCCCCACACAGTGGTGAATTCATTTTCTATGGCGGCCTTAACAAATCACTACAAAATGGATGACTTAAAACAACACACACTTACTCCTACGCAGTTCTGGAGGCCCGAGGTCTGGAATCAGTCCTACGGGGCTGAAACCAGTGAGTGGTCAGGGCTACACTCTCTCCCAAGCTCCTGGGTGGATCCTTCCTTGCCTTCTTTCCTTTAACATTTTTCCCCTTTGGAAGAAATATTTACTAATGTGCCTTTTAATTATTCAAATCAACATGATTTGTTTTGCACAATTTAAATGTATTTTACAAGATTCCCCCCTCCCACTGAGCTAATTCATTTTGTCAGTTAGATTTTATATTTATTTTTGATGTCCCCTATATTCCTCCCCCTTGACTCCCTCCATCCGGACCCTGCCCTCCCCTCCCTCTGGCCCTAACCACACTGCTGTCTGTGTCCATGGGCTACGCACATGTGTTCTTTGGTTATTCTCTTCACCTCCTTCCATCCCCCTTCCTTGCCTCTTTCATCTGGTGGCTCCGGCCTTCCTTAGCTTGTGGGGCCTTCCTTTCACCTCTGCTTCCCTCTTTACATGACCCTCTCCTCTCCCCGGGTCTACCCTCTGTGGGTCTCTGAAAGGACACTTTTCTTTGGATTTAGGGCCCACCTTGAGAGCCTTACTTACATCTGTCTTTTTCCAAGTAAAGTCACACTCACAGGTTCTGGGATGTGGACCTCTCTTTGGGGGAGCCTACTGCAAGTGGGTCCTGTCCCTCCTCTGCTCAGAGCCTCTGAGCCCTTCCCTCCCCTCTTCCTGCCACTCTCTCACCCATCATTTCGCTGCAGCCACGCAGAAGGGCTGGCCTCTTGGATGTTTTTGGAACATGGTGGCTTATTCCTGCAGGTCTCCTCCCTCAGAATTCTCGCACTTCTTCAAGTCTTTGGTCCCCTTAACCTTCTTGATGAAACTGCTCCCTGAATATCATGCTTAATGATGTGGTGGCCCTGTCCCACATCTAGCCATCTCCCTCCCTTCCTCTCAGCTTTAACTCCTTCAGACCTCTTGTCAGCAGGCCGCACTCTGTCTCCCTTGTGACCCAGTCAGTTCTGCAAGGGGAGGAAGTGCTATGAGTTTGTCCACTGCCTATGATTCTAGAATAGTGCCTGACTTGTAGTAGCTGCTTAATGAACATGGTGACTAAGAAGTTGGGGGAAGGTGTGTTAGGATAGAAGGTAGAGTGAGATTGGGGGACCCTAGGGCTCATCCCTGCCTAAAGACTAGGGATGGAGAGTCGAATCCAGGACCTGCAGCATCTTGTTGGCCATCAAGTCTAAGTGTCCCCATCCCTGTGTTGACCTATAGCAGGCTCTTGGTTCACATTTTATTTAGGATTTGAGTCTTGCTTCTTTTATTTTTCTCCAATGGAAGGGAGAAATTCTGTCTGTTTATACATTGAGAAACTTCCCAATGTATAAACTTCTCATGCTCCATTTTAGGTAAACCACACACACACACACACACACACACACACACACACACACGGATTATTTCTGAAAATAACTTTTTGTTTTGTATTTATTTTTTGTAAAAGCATGTTTCTCTGCAATCAATTAGAGTCATACAAAAACAACAACAAAAATTACCAAGTACTTTTATTTTTTTATTATGTACTTTTATTTTTTGTACACCCAGTGACCAGACATTACATAACTTCATATGTGCTCATCCTAATAAATCCCACACCCATCCAGCACCATGCCTAATTTTTAGAATATTATTGATTATATTTCCCATGCTGTGCTTTACGTCCCCATAACTACTCTGTAACAACCAATGTGTACTTCTTAATCCCTTCCCTTTTTTCATTTATTCCCTAACCCCACTCCCATCTGGTAATCAATAAAAAGTTCTCTGTATCTATGATTCTGTTTCTGTTCTGCTTGTTCATTTTGTTTGTAGATTCAACTGTTGATAATATATATTTATTATTGATAGATATGTATTTATTATCATTTTATTATTCATAGTTTTTTATCTTTTCCTTCTACTTCTTTAAGAAGACTCTTTAGCCCTAGCTGGTTTGGCTCAGTGAACAGAGCGTCAAGCTGCAGACTGAAGGGTCCAAGGTTCAATTCTGGTGAAGGGCACATGCCTGGGTTGTGGGCTTGATCCCCAGTAGTGGACATGCAGGAGGCAGCCAATCAATGATTCTCTCTCACCATTGATGTTTCTTTTTTTCTTTTTTAAATATATTTTATTGATTTTTCACAGAGGAGAAGGGAGAGGGATAGAAAGTCAGAAACATCGATGGGAGAGAAACATCAATCAGCTGCCTCTTGCACACCTCCAACTGGGGATGTGCCCACAGCCAAGGCACATGCCCTTGACCGGAATCGAACCCGGGACCTTTCAGTCTGCAAGCCGATGCTCTAACCACTGAGCCAAACCAGTTTGGCACCATTGATGTTTCTATCTCTCTCTCTCCTTCTCCCTTCCTATCTGAAATCAATAAAAATATTTTTTTTAAAAAAGAAGATCCTTTAACATTTCATACAATATTGGTTTGGTGGTGATGAACTCCTTTAGCTTTTTCTTATCTGTGAAATTCTTTATTCATCCTTCAATTCTAAATGGTAGTTCTGCTGGGTAGATTAATCATCTTGGTTGTAGGTTCTTGCTTTTCATCACTTCGAATATTTATTGCCACTCTCTTCTGGCCTGCAAAGTTTCTTTTGTCTTGACAATTTTATGGGATCTTCCTTGTAGGTAACTAACTGCTTTTCTCTTGTTGCTTTTAAGATCCTCAGTTTGTCTTTAGCCTTTAGTATTTTCATTATAATGTGTCTTGGTGTGGGCCTCTTTGGGTGCATCTTGTTTAGGACTCTCTGTGCTCCCTGGACTTTATGTCTGTTTCCTTCACTAAATTAGGAAAGTCTTTTGTCATTATTTTTTCAAGTAAGTTTGTAATTTCTTGCGCTCTCTCTTCTTCCAGCACCCTCATGATGCAAATGTTGATGCACTTGAAGTTGTCCCAGAGACTCCTTACACTATCCTCATTTAATTTTTTTTTCTTTTTGCTGCTCTGACAGGGTGTTTTTTCTTCCTTATGTTCAAAATCACTGATTTGATTCTCAGCTTCATCTGCTCTACTGTTGATTCTTTGTAAATTATTCTTTATTTCAGTTAGTGTTCCCTTCATTTCTATCTGGTTCTTTTTCATGCTGTTGAAGTCCTCACTAAGTTTCTTAAGTGTCCAGTGACTTTAGCATAGGAATGGCCTGTCTTGGCTCATACTTCAGATTTTCCTAAAATCTCTCAAATAAGCAGCATCTGTCTGGCCTCAGCATGCCCTATACTGCTAGCTAAGTAGCCTTAGGCCTACCACTAGCAGCAGCTGGCATTGGTTCAGAGTTTAGACTCACCTGGGCACCTCTAAGTGCGGTACAACAAGCAGCTATATGCAGATCACTGTAGTTTATGCCTGGTAGCCCTAAGCAGAGCACAGACAGTGGCTGACCTTGGCCTGTACCTCCCAGGAGGTCCCAGAGCCAGCGTGTCCAGTGGGCAATTTCAGATCACATAGAAGAACCACCACCCAACCACTTTCATATGCAACATACTCACAGGTGGACTAGTGGGTACCAGACTCCTGCTGAAGTAAGTCTTGCTTTACATAAGTGGGTCCTTGCATAACTGATCCTTCAAGGTTGTTGAAGGTCAGTGGTCAGTGGTTTCAGCCAGTCCTTACAGCTTATAGGCCTGGGTAAATCCCTCCCCCCATGTATGTACCAACAGCAATCAAGACTCAACTACAACAGAAGGATGTACAGCCCACACGAGGGGCCCAGCTGGGTGATTGAGGCTATACCACCGGACCTGGCCACGCTACCTGGCGTGGGAGACATAGCAGCTCTATCTAATACATGGAAACCAACATAGGGAGGCAGCCAAAATGAGGAGACAAACATGGCCCCCAGGAAACAACAGAATAAAACTCCAGAAAAGGAATTAAACAAAATGGAGACAAGCAATCTACTAGGTGCAGATAAACACACCTAGCACTTTTAAAGCTCTTTTTCAGAGGGCAGGCCAGTGAGTACCGGGGTGTTTCTGTTCTCAGGGCAATAAGTAAGCCAGGGGAGCAGCTCAGAGAAACCTAGAGCCATCTTGGTGCCAGCTCTTGCCAAAAATTTGAAGATGAACACAGTCTAGTTTGAAACTTGGAACAACCGGTCTCTGCAGTGGCGTGCTCTCTGAGAACACTGTGCTCCTTTTTTTCCGGCGGAGGCCTTGGCTGGGCCA
Organism: Antrozous pallidus; assembly: GCA_027563665.1. Lineage (NCBI taxonomy): Eukaryota > Metazoa > Chordata > Mammalia > Chiroptera > Vespertilionidae > Antrozous > Antrozous pallidus. Next base: position 107,815,545 of record CM050516.1, read on the forward strand.
AACCCCTCCCCTCACTGGTATGGGGACTGAGGTTTGGCCTTCACTCTCCTTGAGGAGGAAGAAAAGAAACTTTGTTCAGCAAAATTTGTCCACCTGGGCCTTTCAACTGTGAGTTTGCATCCCATGGCTGTGAACTTGAACAGTGAGGCACTGGGAAAGGTCTGCCTCGGGGCGGCGGGGGGGGGGGGGGGGGGGGGGAGAGAAAGAGGCTGAATGAGATGCTGCCAAGAATGTGCTGGAGGAATCAGCCAGCACCGTGGGGGCAGGGAGGCAGGAGGGACTGGGCTGCCTTAAAGCTGTCCACTTTGCAGCCCTGCAGGCTGGCCTCCCCATCCCTCCCGGAGTTCTCAGAGGAAGCTCTGCAGGAGCACACCTGCCCCCACTCCTTCCCAGGAGTGGGGAGCCTGGAGAGAGCCCTGGCTGCTGGAGTTCCTGGCCTGTGACTCTCGTAGGTGACCTCGTTCCTAAGACGCAGCTTTCTATCGTAAAATGTGCTGATGGCAGCTCAGGCTGGCGCTCTAGCCCTGTTTATCCCTTTAACCACGAGCTAAGTTTGGCAACCAGAACTTTTGAGTTTCTTGTGCAACGAGAAAGTCCAAGTAGTCAGAGGGTCTGGGTAGCACCCTCTGCCCACAGCCCCGTGGGCCAGGCCTCAGCATTCCTCCTTAGAGCCCCTCCCAACCTGTCCCTCTGGGTCCCACCCCTGCAGCCACCTCTCTACGCCCACCGCTCTCAGTGGATCACCTCCCCCAATGTCTTGGTATCCAAAGGCCCAGAGGGGGGGTCTCGGGAAGGCTATAGAGCTTTGCTCCACTATACCAGGGCCCCCTGAAGAAGCCCTTTAACCTTTCTGAACCTGTGTCCTCTGTGAGGAACAGGTGGTCATGTCCACTTCACAGATCTCTGTCCACTCAACCTGTGGACACCCTTGCCATTGCTGGCCTCACCATCTATTCCCTGCTGGGCTGCCTTAGACCCCTTTCTCCTTTGCAAAGATGCTCGCCTGCACATCTTCCCACTCCTTCCTGGCCCTGGAATGGGTACACTTTCATGCCCCCTAGCTGTAGTTCTGCTTGCCTCCCAGTTGGGCAGTGACAGCGGGAAAGTCCTGTTGTCTGAGTCCTGCTGTCCGTTGATGCAGAGCTAAGCAGCCAAACCAGGCCCGGTGGGAGAGCACAGGCCACTTGGAAGAGAGGAGGAGCTGCTGGAAGGGCCACAAGGTCAGGACACACAGGCCTGCTGGAGCTGGGGCTGTGCACCGGGACACCTTCCCCTGCCAACACTGTCTATTGGTCCATGCGGCCCTCTAATGGGTCTCTGAATCCTTGCTTTCCAGGCTGTGCCCTCCGTGGGAAACATGCTCCCTCACCCCTCTCTCAATGCCTACTCTGAGAAGCCCTGTGTCCAAGGCCATCGGGCCCACAGGTCCTGCCCTCACAATGCCTCCTGCGGCCTCCTCTTCTGACCTGCAGGCTGTGGTCTCAGGGGGACTTGTAAGTGGGACCTTTCACCCCTCCAGTATCAGTTCTCCCCACCTGTGTCGGGGCCCCACATCCCAAGGCCTTCCTGCCTTCCCAGTCTTCAGACTCCTGGCCCCAAGGTGAGCCCCTGGGGTGTGGGATGGGGAAGGGCAGCAGCTGAGTATCTGGGCACCAGACCACTTGCTCGCCTGTTTCTCAGGTCAGCCCTCTTTGAACCACAAGAGAGAGGAGCGCTTCCCAAAGGAAAGCCAGGAGGACTTTTACCCCAAGGAAGGTCACCAGGGCCCACGCAACAGGAACTGTTGGCTGAGATTTCCGGTAGAGTGACTCTCTGCAGGAACTCAAGACGAGGCCTCTGTAAGGAGAGGGTGTGAGTGCAGGACTCCCGCAGCTGCTCTGCTGTTGTGAGGGAAGAGCTTGGAGGAACCGAGGTCCCAGGAGGAAGCCATCGCCACAGAGCAGAGAGCAGAGTCGGGTTCTTCGTGAGACTGCCTGAGCGTCTGGAACAAACCTCACCTGAAGTCCATCGCTGGGCTTTCCGCTTCCTGACCAGCACATCCCCTTTGCTGTTAAAGTCAGTGCGGTGTGGTTTTCTGTTTTATGCTAGTGCTTCCGTTCCAGTGGTCCTGCTCTCCCAATAGACAAATGGGAGCCCTGGTGGGAGGCTGATGTGTAGAAGCAGAGCTCTGACTGAGAGGTGGAGGGCGGGCCAGTGCTGCAGGAAACCGGGCGAGGGAAGAGATCCCTGCATTCCCACGAGAAGGAGGCAATGTCTCTGAGGGTGTCTGGGGCAATCCCTGCAGATGAATGGGCTCTTGGCCAGCCTAGGGCCTCCCAGGACATGCCTAATCCTCTTGCATTTCATACGGCCACATGGCTGGGCAGCACAGGCCCACATGCCCCCCAGGCCCTCTTCCACTTCCTCGAGACTGGCCCACAGGGGGCAGCACCAGCACAGCAGCGTGTGGTGTGCAAGGCTCTGCGGTCATTTCTGTTCCTGGAGAAAAGCCAGCTGGATCCTGTATTACTTCTCTCAGCTGACAATTACTATATATATATATATATATATATATATATATATATATATATATGAAACCGGAGTGGCATAAACAAAACAGATGTGCATTTCTGTCTCACAAAAATGCAGTCCACACCCAGGTATCCTACATTTGGGGTGATAGCTCCACAGTGTCCCCCAATGCAGGTTTCTCCCTTCTTCCTGCTTACCATTTGCAACATGTAGCATTCATCCTCAAGATCCCAAGATGACTGCTGGGCCTCTGGTCATGCCAGGTGACTAGATCAAAAGAAATGGCACAATGATAAGGAACAGAAATATGAAAGACCAGCGTTCCTCTGGCTGGTGTGGCTTGGTTGGTTGGAGCGTCATCCCGTGCACCAAAGGCTGCAGGTTCGTTCCTTGTCAGGGCACATACCCAGGTTGCAAGTTTGATCTCCAGTCGGGGCATGTGCGGGAGGCAACGGATCAGTATTTCTCATATCGATGTTTCTCTCTCTCTCTCTCTCAAATAAAAAAAAACATATCCTTGGGTGAGGATGGGAGAGAAAGAAAGAGAGAGGGTAGAGGGCAGGATTTATCAAGAGGCACAATCAGACTTCCACTCATTTGGCCACTTCTATCTGCAAATGAGGCTGGGAAATAAACGTAGCTTCTCCCCTGATGGGGCTGGCATTCAAACTCAGCCAGTTGGCTCCCAAGTCTGTTCTCTAACTACTACACTGCACAGCCTTCCAGAAGCAATGGTGCATAATTAGAATTTGTTTTTACTTTATTTTTATGATTATGTTTATGGAAAGTTAATAGAAAATTGAAATCAGCCATTATATTATATTAATTATATTAATTATAATGATTATATTGATTATATTAATTATATTATTATATTATATTATTATATTATATTATATTACATTACATTATATTATATTATATTATATTATATTATATTATATTATATTATATTATATTATATTATATTCCCAGTGCACGAAATTCATGCACAGGGGCCAGGGTGTCCCTCAACCCAGCCTGTACCCTCTCCAATCTGAGACACCTCAAGGAATGTCCAATTGCCTGTTTAGGCCCAATTCCACTGGGTTATAGTCAGACATCCCTGTCACAGTCCAGGATGCTGGCTCCCAACTGCCTGCTTTCCAGATTGCCCCTAACCATTTCTGCCTGTCAGTCTGATCACCCCCTAAGCATCCCCCCTGCCAGCCTAATTGATGCCTAACTGCTCCCCTGCCAGCCTGTTTGCCCCTAACAGCCCTCCCCTGCCAGCCTGGCCACCCTTAACTGCCATCCCCTGCAGGCCTGGGTCCCCCCCAACTGCTCATCCCTCCTGGCCTGGTCATCCCCAACTTCCCTCCTCTGCCGGCCTGGTCACCCCAACTGCCCTCCCTTGAAGGCCTGGTCCCTCCCACTGTCCTCCCCTGCTGGCCATCTTGTGTCCACACGGGGGCAGGATCTTTGACTACATGGAAGCAGCCATCTTGTGTGTTGGAGTGATGGTCAATCTACGTATCACTCTTTTATTAGATAGGATAGAGGCCTGGTGCATAGGTGGGGGCCAGCTGGTTTGCCCTGAAGAGTGTCCCGGATCAGGGTAGGGGTTCCCTTGTGATGTGGGGTGGCCTGGGCGAGGGGCCTCTGATGTTTTGTAAGCCAGCTACGCTCCCCAGCGACCCAAGTGGAGGCTCTGGTATCTGGGGTTAATTTATGTTCTATAATTGAAACCTTGTAGCCTGGAGTGGAGCCAAGCCTCCTGCTTGCTCCATGGCTGTAGCCATTTCTGTTGGGATTTTTTTCTATAATAGAAACTTTGTAGCCTTGAGCAGAGGCCTGGGCCAGCCAGGGTGTGTGGAAAGCTTGGCTTCCTCCATTGCCGGGGAAACCCATGCCTCCCTCCTGCTTGCTCCTTGGTGGCAGCCATCTTGGTTGGGGTTAATTTGCATACTCGCTCCTGATTGGATGGTGGGCATGGCTTGTGGGTATAGGGGGTGTGGTCAATTTGCATATTACTCTTTTATTAGATAGGATTATATTGTATTATATTATATTATATTATATTTATTATATTATATTATACTAGAGGCCTGATACATGAAATTCATGTAAGAATAGGCCTTCACAGCTGCAGCTGCCTAGATCCCTCCCTTCAGCCAAGGTGGCTGCAGCCCCAGCTTCATCCCAGAAGGATGTCTGGTCTAACTGGCATATTACATTTTTATTATTATAGACTAGAGGCCCGATGCATGAAATTTGTGCATGGGGGGGTGTCCCTCAGTCCAGCCTGCACTCTCTTCAATCTGGGACCCTTTGAAGGATGTCTGACTGCCCTGCAGGATCGGGCCTAAACTGGCAGTCAGATATCCCTCTCACAATCTGGGACCACTGGCTCCTGACTGCTTGCCTGCCTGCCTGCCTGATTGCCCCTAGCCACCTCTGCCTGCCAGCCTGATTGCCCCCTAACTACTCCCCTGCCACCCTGATTATCCCTAACTGCTCTCCCCTGCTGACCTGATCAGCCTAACCACCCTTGCTTAGGCCCCTGCCATTGTGGTTTTGTCTGGAAGGACATCTGGGAGATGTGTAGTCTAATTAGCATATTACCCTTTTATTAGCATAGATTATATTACTAGAGGCCCAATCATGAAATTTATGCAAGGAGGTTGGCCCTTGCAGCCCTGGCTTCATTCAGAAGGTCATCTGGAAGGTCATCGGATGGTCATTCCACCATTTGGTCGATTTGTATAATATGCTTTAATTATTAAAGATTATACTATATTATATTATATTATATTATATTATATTATATTATATTATGTTATATTATTTTTATTATATTATATTATACTAGAGGCCCAGTGCATGAAATTTGTGCATGGAGGGGTGTGTCCCTCAACCCAGCCTGCATCCTCTCCAATCTGGGACCCTCAAGGGATGTCCAACTGCCTGTTTAGGCCCAATCTTACCTGGATTGGGCCTAAACAGGCAGTCGGACATCCCTCTCACAATCCAGGACTGCTGGCTCCCAACTGCTTGCCTGCTTGCCTTCCTGATTGCCCCTAACTGCTTCTGCCTGCCAGCCTGATCATTCCCTAACCATTCCCCTGCCAGCCTGATTGATGCCAAACTGCTCCCCTGCCATCCTGATTGCCCCTCCCTGCTCTCCCCTGCAAGCCTGGTCACCCCTAACTGCCCTCCCCTTCAGGCCTGGTCACCCCTAACTGCCCTCACCTTCAGGCCTGGTCTCCTGCAACTGCTCTCCCCTTCAAGTCTGGGTCCCCCACCCCAACTGCCCTTCCTTGCAGGCTCAATCACTCCCAACTTCCTTCCTCTGCCAGCCTGGTCACCCCTAACTGCTCTCCCCTGCAGGCTTGATCACCCCCAACTGCCCTCCTTACAGGCCTGCTTCCTCCCAACTACCCTCCCCTGCAGAGCATTTTGTCATAGCCATCTTGTGTCCACATGGGGGCAGTCATCTTTGATCACATGGGGGCAGCCATCTTGTGTGTTGGAGTGATGGTCAATTTGCATATTACTCTTATTAGATAAGATAGAGGCCTGCTGCATGGGTGGGAGTCAGTTGGTTTGCCCTGAAGGGTGTCCCAGATCAGGGTGGGGGTTCCTTTGGGGTGTGGGGTGGCCTGGGTGTGGGGCCTGTGGTGGTTTTCAGGCTGGCCATGTCCTCTGGTGACCCAAACGAAGGCTCTGGTTTCTGGGATTTATTTATCTTCTATAATTCAAACTTTGTAGCCTTGAGCAGAGCCAAGCCTCCTGCTCGCTCCATGGCAGCAGCCATTTTTGTTGGGATTTATTTATCTTCTATAATTTAAACATTGTAGCCTTGAGTATAGGCCTGGGCCAGTCAGGGTGTCAGGGAAGCTTGGCTTCCTCCATTACTGGGGAAATTCATGCCTCCTGCTTGCTGCAGCTCTATTGTTGAAGCCATCTTGTTTGGGTTAATTTACATACTTGCTCCTGATTGGCTGGTGGGCATGTCTTGTGGGTGTAGTGGAGGTATGGTCAATTTGCATATTACTCTTTTGTTAGATAGTATTATATTATAAAAGGGTAATATGCAAATTGACTCTAATGGCAAAATGACCAAGAATGACTGGTGGCTATGACGCACACTGACCACCAGAAGACAGGTATTCAATGCAGGAGCTTCCCCCTGGCAGTCAGTGCACTCCCACGAGGGAGCTTCGCTCAGCCACAAGCTGGGCTGACAACTGTGAGCACAGAAGTGGTGGCAGGATGGATGTCCAACTGTGGCTTAGGCCTGCTCTTCATATTAGTTGGACATCCCCCAAGAGCTCCCAGGCTGCCAAAGGATGTCTGACTGCCAGCTTAGGCCTGATCCCATGGGGAGCAGGCCTAAACTGGCAGGTGGAGAGCCCCTGAGGGGTCCCAACTGACTACAAGAGGGTGAAGGCTGGGCTGAAAAACCTCCTCCCCCATCCAAGTGCACAAATTTCCATGCACCACACCTCTAGTATTATATTGTATTATATTATATTATATTATATTATATTATATTATTATACTAGAGGCCTGGTGCATAAAATTTGTCCACAGGAAGGGGAGTGTCCCTCAGCCCAGCTTGCTCCCTCTCCAATCTGGGACCCCTTGAGGGAAATTTGACTGCTCGTTTAGGCCCAATCCCAGTCAGACATCCCTCTCACAATCCAGGACTGCTGGCTCCCAACTGCTCACCTGCCTGTGGTGGTTTGCAGGCCAGCCAAGGCCCCCAGTGATCCAAGCAGAGGCCCTGGTATCTGGGATTTATTTATCTTCTACAATTGAAACTTTGTAGCCTGGAGCAGAGCCAAGCCTTTTGCTCGTTCCGTGGCAGCAGCCATTTCTGTTGGGGTTTGTTTATCTTTTATAATTGAAACTTTGTAGCCTAAAGCGGAGGCTTGGGCCAGCCAGAGCAGGTAGAAAGCTTGGCTTCCTCTATCTCTGAGTGCAACTCAAGCCTCCTGCTCTTTCCAGCTCTGTGGCTTCTGTCATTATCTTCTATAATTGAAACTTTGTAGCCTTAAGCAGAGGCCAGAGCTGGCAAGGGCAGGCGGAAATCTTGGCTCCCACCATCACTGGTGAAACCCAAGTCTCCCTCCTGCTCTCTGTGACCACAGCCATTTTGGTTGGGTTTATTTGCATATTCACTCCCGATTGGCTGGTAGGCATGGCTGGTAGACGTGGCTGGTGGATGTAGTGGAGGTATGGTCAATTTGCATATTATTCTTTTATTAGATAGAATTAAATTATATTATATTATATTATATTATATTATATTATATTATATTATACAATACTAGAGGCCTGGTCCACAAATTCGTACACCAGTGGGGTCCCTCAACCTGGCCTGTGGGATTGGGCAGAAACCAGCTCTTTGACATCCCTTGAGGAGGCCCAGATTACAAGAGGGTGCAGACCAGGCCAATGGACCCCAACAGTGCATGACCAAGGCCAGGGAGATATGTGAGAGGTTGGCCAGTGGTGGAGGGATCACAGGAAGGCTCCAGGGCATGTCTGGCCCATCTTGCCCAGTCCTGTTCAGCCAGACCCCAGCAGCAAGTTACCCTAAAGGTTGAAGCATCTGCCTTCTAGGTGGTCAGTGCATATCATACCGACTGGTCAAATGGTTGACTGTCTGCCCCCTGGTGGTCAGGCATGTCATAGCGAGTGGTTGAGTGGCCTTAGCATATCATTAGTATATTACACTTTGATTGGTTGAATGGCCAACTGGTCGACCAGACACTAAGCATATTAGACTTTTATTATATAGGATATGTTATATACTAGGTGTACTGATTAATGAGGATTTTTTTCAATAGATGGAGTTACACATATGTTGATATATATGTGATTTGATATGTATGCTATTTTGTTGTATTGACAACAAGCTTCAAAACTTCATATGTCAAATTTTCTGAAGGTGTTAACATCATAGATATTTTTATGCTTAAGTGTCAAATTTCATGCCAATAACAGAGCATTTGCAGGAAGTTTTAATTCATTACATTATTTTGAAAAAAAGTGCTGCTGAAAGTTATCATATACTTCAGGAAGCTTATGGTGAACATGCTCCATCTCAAGATACTTGTGAACGCTGGTTTAAATGCTTTAAAAATGATGATTTTGATGTGAAAGACAAAGAATGTCCAGGTCAATTTGAACCACACTTTGATCATAAAACAAACAGAATGGGCCAGAAGACATGGCAAAGTAATTTTCCTTCATGATAACGCATCATCACACACTTCAAAACCAGTTAAAGACAAGTTAAAATATCTTGCCTGGGAATTATTAACCCACCACCATATTCACCAACCTTGCTCCTTCAGATTACCACTTGCTCTGATCAATGGGACATGCACTTGCCTTGCAGCACTTCAAAATGTACAAATAGCCCTAACCGGTTTGGCTCAGTGGATAGTGTCAGGGGTCAAGGGCATGTACCTTGGTTGTGGGCACATCCCCAGTGGGGGGTGTGCAGGAGGCAGCTGATCGATGTTTCTCTCATCGATGTTTCTGACTCTATCCCTCTCCCTTCCTGTCTGTAAAAAATCAAATATATACATATATATATATAACTAAGAAGTGGAAAATTAGGTCTCTGAATGGTTTGCCTCAAAACAAGAAAAGTTCTACTGGGACTGTATCCACAAATTACTTGAAGGATGTGGGAAATGTATAGATAGCGATGGACATTATTTTGAAAAGAGCATTTTTGATGTTTCCTTTGAAATTATTGTGTTTTCTTTTATTACAAAATCTTCATTATTAACTGGTACACCTAGTATATTGTTTTATTTTATTGTACTTATTACTTTGTGTCTTAATTTTATTAGTTTACCAGTGGCCTGGTTCACGAAATTCATGCGGGGGTGGTGGTGGAGGGGGTGTGTCCCTTAGCCTGGCCTGCATCCTCTCTAATCTGGGACCCCTGTGGGATCGGGCCCAAACTGGCAGTCGGACAACCCCCTCGCAATCCAGGACTACTGGCTCCTAACTGCTCACCTGCCTGCCTGCTTGATCTCCCCTAACCACTCTGCCTACTGGCCTGCTTGCCCCCAACTGCACCCCCCTGCCAACCTGATCACCCCCAACTGCCCTCCCCTCCTGGCCTGATCACCCATAACCGCCTCTGCCTCGGCCCCACCACCATGGCTTTGTCCGGAAGGACATCTGGAACATCTCATGGTCTAATTAGCATATTACCCTTTTATTAATATAGATAGGATATGACATACTGCCATAACTATAACATATCTACCAGTATTACCTATGAGAATACGTATTTCATGAGATAGGAAGGCATCTAATACATTACATTGTATATGTTGTAAGTAGTAGGGAATACAGTATTTGTAGCAATAATATGCACCCTGTGACTTCCCTTCCTGATCTGGAAATGGTTTCCAGGTCTTTGAACATTTCTTGGCCCCTAATGTATATTTTTTTGTCATTCAGTGCAACTTTATTTACTGTTTATTGCACATGATTTGAGGTCTTTAATTTCTAACCACCAAAGATTCAAAGGACTATTTTTCCCCATGAATTTTAACATTAACATTAGTGAATTCGTGTATTAATGTGTTTTTATTGTAAACATCTGAATTATTCACATTGTCATAGATCCTGAACTCATAAGTTTGGACCATGCACAGGCTGGCAGCAAGCCAGGAAGCCACTCTGCAAGCAAACTGACACTTTGCATAAGGAGAAAAGTAATAGCCTAACAGTTAATGTCCGACTTTAATTCATTTACTATCGGGGACTCAACTGCTTGGTTGTGATGGGGTTGATTATTGGGAGGATTATTCCTGAAATAATTAAGGAAAGTGGGGGGGGGGTCAATCTTTCTTCTTGGTTGCTTGCTCCTCCCCAGGACCTTCATCTCTTTGGGCAGCTTCTTGGGCAGCTTCTCCTTCACCTTTTCCTCAGCTTCTTGGGCATATTTTCCTTCACCTTCACCTCCTTCCTCCTTTGCATCCTCAAATTCTTTCTTGACACCTTCTTCCTCTTCTTCTCCTTCCTCTTCCTCAGCCTCTTCCTTCTCCTCCTCTTCAGCTTCTCCTTCAGAAGGGGGTTCATCCTTAGTTTCCTCAGCTTTTGCAGCCTCAATGGTCTCCTCCACCTCAATCTGCTCCTCCTGGACGTGGCTGGTGTATTAAGAAGAGAAGGAGCCAGTGGACATCAAGTAGGAGCTAGTCTGTAAAACACTGTAGGCAGATCACCAAAGACCTGGGAACTCTGGGAGTAGCCTCTGGCTATGCTTCCCATGCTGGTGAAACTGAGCAGGGTCTCCTCACCTTCCAGGAGTTTCCTGTAAGCCGCAATGTCAATGTCCAAAGCCATCTTCACATTGAGGAGGTCCTGGTATTCTTTTAAATATCATGCCATTTCACTCTTTGTAGTTCTCAACTCATTTTCTAATTTGTTGATCGTGTCCTGCATAGCACTAACATCGGAGTTCTGCTTATCCTCCAGCTCTCGCAGCTGCTTTCCCAGTGCTTCATTCATGCCCCAGCATGTTTCCATCTCCAGGGTCTTGGCCTTGAGCAGTCACTGGCCTGCACTTCATAGGTGTTCTTGGCAGAGCTCTCAGTCAGCATGGTGAAGCAGCTCTTGTACCATTCTTCGGCATTCTGCATGTTTTTGGCAGCCAGCTTCTTGTACTGGGTGCAGATGTCCTTGAGCATAGCAGAGAAGTCGGACTTGGAGAACACGTCCATCTCCACGGAGATCTGAGCATACTGGATCTGCGCCTGGAGCTTGGCGATCTCCTCGTCGTGCACCTTCTTCAGAAAGACGATTTTGTCCATCAGGCTGTAGATGCACTTTTCCACCTCAGAGCCTGCAAGAGCTGCCTCATCTGCACCTTTGCTCACCTCCATCAGCCAGCCCTCTGCATCCTCATGATTCAGCTCCTCTTTCTGGTAGCATGCCTTCAGGCTGCTTCCAGCCAATTCGAAGCCCAGATGCCTCCTAACTGCCCACTTCCCTCTCCTCTCCAGGGACAGGGCATGGTGGGGCGGGACGCAGGCATCCCATTTTCATTAAAATGTTCAACCCAGGCCTACTCCACCAGTGTCCTCAGGCAGCCCATGGGCAGACAGTGATCCCAGAGACCCGAGCCACCCCTGCCTAAGGACCCCCAGCGACTTCAGGTGCTGTCCATGCCACCTGCCACATCCTGATCGCCGCCTGGACCCCTCGAGCAATGTCAGGAGCTGCCTGCTGGAACTGCTTGGTCCAATTGCTGCTGAACACTGTGGGCAGCGTCAGACACTGTCCATGCCACTTGCCCGGTCCCGATCGATGCCTGGGCCCCGGGGCAACATCAGGTGCTGTCCCCCGGCCCTTCCTGGTCTGTCCCCCGGGCCTTCCTGGTCCCAATGCCGCCTGGAGCCCATGAGAGACAGGAGACGTCAGGCACTGTCTATGCCGCCTGCCCCAAAGCAATCACCACCTGGACCCGGCGGGCGACATCAGGAGATGCCTGCTGGAACTGCACAGTCCCTATTGCCGCCTGGATATAGCAGGCAGCATCAGGCGTTATCCATGCCGCCTGCCCGGTTCCAATCGCCATAGACAGGCTCAGGAGCTGCTTCCCAGGTCTGCTCGGTCCTGATCGCAGCCTGGACCCCGCAGGCAGCTTCAGGCACTGCCTGCCAAGCCTGCCTGGTTCCTATCGTTCCCTGACTCCCCAGGGGCATCAGATGCTGCCCGCCAGGTCTGCCAGGTCCATGGTGGTCTGGACCCTGCAGGCTACCTCAGCCGCTGCCTGCCCCACCAGCATGTGCAAATTTAAGCACCCTGGGCACCCTGCCATCACCCTGGGATCTGGAGCTCGCCATCGCTGGCTGACCCCACCCTCAGCCTGCCCCAGCCTAACCCAGGTCCGGAAAAGGCCTCTCCCTGAGAGCACTTTTCCAGACCTTGGTTAGGCTGGCCATCACGCTGCGATCGGGCCTGCCATCACTACCTGGCCCCGCCCCCTAGGCACCTGGCCATCGCCCTGTGATTGGCTTGTGGGCATGGCTTATTGGATGTAGCAAAGGTATGGTCAATTTGCATATTACACTTTTATTAGATAGAATTTTATTATCATTGAGAATGTCTTTATAAGAGTGCTCTTGCCCCAGCCAGTGTGCTCAGGTGGTTGTACTGTTGGTCTATGCACCTGGGGATCATGGGTTTGAGCCCCGTCAGGGCATGGACCTGGACTGCCGGCTGCATCCCAGTCAGGGTGCATGGGAGAGGCAATCGATCGATACATCTCTCTCACATTAATGTTTACCTGCTTCTCTTTCCCTCCTTATTTCCCTCCCTCTTCAGAGTCAATCAAAAACAAGTTTTAAGTGTTCATAAACAATTCACTGCGTGCATTACAGAACATGTATCACTTCTGTCTACTGAAATAACACTATGCTGAATGCATTACATAGTAGCTCATTAAAATCATCTCTATAAGTGTTTGAAGCACTTCACTTTACTACATTCATAACAGAATGTGTATCACATCCAATCACTGAAATAACACTGTACTAATACATTTTACAAGTGGATTACATGTTTTTTAATTTTTTCTTTCATTATATTTATATGTTTTTTATTTTATTATATATAATATTAGAGGCTCGGTGCACAAAATTCATTCACGGTGTCCCTCAGCCCAGGCTGCACCCTCTCCAATCTGGGATCCCCCCCGACAGATGTCCAACTGCCCATTTAGGCCTGATTGGAGAGTCAGACATCCCTCTCACAATCCAGGACTACTCGCCTGCCTACCTTCCTGATTGCCACTAACCACTTCTGCCTGCCAGCCTGATCATCCCCTAACCACTACCCTTCCAGCCTAATTGATGTTTAACTGCTCCCCTGCCAGCCTGTTTGCCCTCAACTGCCCTACCTTGCAGGCCTGGTCCCACCCAACTGTGCTCCCCTGCTGGCCTGATGGCCAACAACTGCTCTCCCTTGCAGGCCTGGAACCTCCCATTGTCCTCCCCTGTTGGCCATCTTGTGGTGGCCATATTGTGTCCACATGGGGGGAGATCTTTGGCTACATGGGGGCAGCCATCTTATGTGTTGGAGTGATGGTCAATCTGCATATTACTCTTTTGTTAGATAGGTAGAGGGCTGGTGCATGGGTGGGGGCCAGCTGGTTTGCCCTGAAAGGTGTCCCAGATCAGGTTGCAGGTTCCCTTGGGGCATGGGGCAGCCTGGGTGAGGGGCCTATGGTGCTTTGCAGGCCAGCCATGCACCTCCCCACCCCCCAGCGACCCAAGTAGAAGCCCTGGGATCTGGGATTAACTTACGTTCTACAATTGAAACTTTGTAGCCTGGAGCAGAGCCAAGCCTTCTGCTCGCTTGGTGGAGACAGCCATTCCTGTTTGTGTTTATTTAAATTCTATAATTGAAACTTTGTAGCCTAGAGTGGAGGCCTAGGTGCTAGGGCTGCAGAAGCTTGGCTTCCTCCATCACTTGGGCAACCTTAGCCTCTGCTCTCTCCAGCTCCGTGGTTGCCGCCATTTCTGTTGTGATTATGTATCTTCTAAAATTGAAACTGTGTAGCATTGAGTGGAGGCCTAGGCCAGCAAGGGCAGGCGGAAAGCTTGGCTTCCTCCATTGCCAGGGAAACCCAAGCCTCCCTCCTGCTCTCAGTGGTTGCAGCCACCTTGTTTGGGTTTTATTTGCTCCTGATTGGCTGGTGGGCATGGATGGTGGGTGTATCAGAGGTATGGTCAATTTGCATATTACTCTTTTACTAGATAGGATGAGAAACAGAGACACACAGAGAGAGAATATGGCCAAATAGGATAAAAAATGAAGTTATTTAAGATCATAAATCATTTATACAAGAGAGAAAAATCATGTGGCTATATCAAGGCATGCACCAAGGCACATAATGCAATTCAGCAATTATTCCTAATAAAAATTCCAAATTAAATAAGAATAGAAGAAAATAATGATAACTAAAAGAAACATATATATCAAATCCAACAGTAAATATCATACTAGTTATTGACAGATTGAAATCATTTTCTTTAAAATTATCAGCAAAAAGTGAATGTCTACTATCACCATTAAATTCAGAATCATTTCTTTTATAAATTTTATATATTTTTAATATTTTGAAATTTTTTTCAAAATTATTTTTATTTGAAAAAGAAATTATTGTATATCTCAAAACCAGGACATTTTTGAAAACAGACTTCTAGGATTGATAAGAGAATTTAAATTGGCTGAATATATATATATATATATATATATATATATATATGAATACATATTTTGAAATATATTTTTTATTTATTTCAGAGTGAAAGGGAGAGGGAGATAGAAACATCAGCAATGAGAGAAAATCATTGATTGGCTGCCTCCTGTACACCCTACCAAGGCATGTGCCCTGACCAGCAATCAAACTGTGATCTCCTTATTCATAGGTTGATGTTCAACCATTGAGCAACACCAGCCTGGAGATTATATATATATATCTCCTCACCTAAGTATATATTTTTCCACTGATTTTTAGAGAGAGTGAAGGGGAGAGAGGAGAGAGAGAGAGAGAGAGAGAGAGAGAGAGAGAGAGAGAGAGAGAGAGAAACATGGATATAAGAGAGACATACCGATTGGTTGCCTCACATGCAACCCTACTGTGGCTGGGAACTGAACCTGCAATCCAGGTTTGTGCCCTTTATTGGGAATCAAACTTGTAACCCTTTGGTGCATGGCAATGTTCTAACCACTTTGCAACATTGGCATGGCTGAAAATGTCTTTTTTTAAAATATATATTTGTATTGATTTCATAAAGGAAGAGTGGGAGAGAGAAATAGGAACATCAGAAATGAGAGAGAATCATTGATTGGCTGCCTCCTGCATGTCCCACACTGGGAATTGAGCCCACAACTGGGAATCAAACCGTGACCTGGTTCATAGGTCAATGCTCAACCACTGAGCCATGCCAGCCAGGCAAGCCTATCTAATAAAGGAGTAATGTGCAAATCGACCATACCTCTGCTACACCCATAAGCCACACCCACCAGCCACACCCACCAGCCAATCAGGAGCAAATATGGAAATAAACCCAACCAAGATGGCTGCAGCCACAGAGAGCAAGAGGGAGGTTTGGTTTTCCCCGGCAATAGAGGAAGCCAAGCTTTCCACCTGCCCTTGCCAGCTCAGGCCTCCACTCAATGCTACAAAGTTTCAGTGATAGAAGATAAATACAGCAGCCATGGAGCTAGAGAAAGCAGGAGGCTTGAGTTGCACATGGAGATGGAGGAAGCCAATCTTTCCACCTGCCTCTGCTTAAGGCTACAAATTTTCAACTATAGAAGATAAATAAAACCCAACAGAAATGGATGCTGCTACAGAACAAGCAGAATGCTTGGCTCCACTCAAGGCTACAACATTTCAATTGTAGAAGATAAATAAATCCCAGATACCAGGGCCTCGGCTTGTGTTACTGGGGGGCTTGGCTGGCCTGCAAACCACCACAAGCCCCTCTCCCAGGCTGCCCCACATTCCAAGGGAACCCCCACCCTGATACAGGCCACCTTCAGGGCAAACCAGCTGGCCCCCAGCTGTGCACCAGGCCTCTGTCCTGTCTAATAAAAGAGCAATATGCAAATTGATCATCACTCCAACACAGAAGATGGCTGCCCCATGTGGACACAAGATGGCCATGACAAGATGGCCTGCAGGGAAGGGCAGTTGGGGAGAACCAGACCTGCAGGGGAGGGCAGTTAGGCTAGCAGGGGAGCAATTAGGCATCAATTAGGCCAGCAGGGGGATGGTTAGGGGGTGATCAGGCTGGCAGGCAGAAGCGGTTAGGGGCAATCAGGAAGGCAGGCAGGCGAGAAGTTGGGAGCCAGCAGTTTTGGATTGTGATAGGTTTGCTGTCACTGGGATAGGGCCTAAACAGGCAGTTGGACATCCCTCAAGGGGTCCCAAATTGTAGAGGGTGCAGGCTGAGCTGAAGGACACTCCCTCCCCACCTCCCCACCACAAATTTCATGCACCAGGCTTCTAGGAATATATATTTTTAAAATAAGTGTTTTCCTCTAAAATAGCTAGAAATGAAAACAGAAAAAAATGCATTCACAATAATATAAAATCTTAGGGATAATTTTCAAAAGAAAGATATAGAACCTATATAAGAAAAACTGTGAAATTGAGTAGAAAAACCCAAAATAAAAGTTTAGTAAATGGAGAAAAGTTAAAATTTTGGATGGGAAAAAGATAATATTAAAATGTCATTTCCCCAAAATTAAAATATTAATTTAATATGTTTTGGCCTTTTGGGGGTGAGAGACAAGAAATGGGCTGACAAAGAGCTGGACAAAATGATATAAGAATTTATAACAAAAAGTTCAGTGTACAAGAAAATTATTAATATAAAATGATTATAGGAAATTGACCCACCAGATGTTAAATCTTATTTTAAAAATCACTGTAATTAAAACGGCATATTGGGCTGGCCTGTACTTACAGTCCGGCGCAGCTGGCTGCGTGAGCTTCCCATGGCCTCTGGATCTCTAGAGGGGCCAGCTTGAGTTGCCAAGACCTAAGGGACTGCAGGGACAGTGTGCAGATCCAGGAAGAGGGAGGGTCTTTCACAGCAGTTACAGAGACACTCACTGCCTGTGGAGCTGGGATTTCCTGCCGTGTGTCTGCCTATCAGGAATCCTGAGAAAACCCCAGAAGCACTCAGCCAGGGAAAGACTTCACATTTGGATATCTGCCACATCCAGGGGCACCAATGCCAAGTAAGAACAGTGCCTTCCTCCTTCCCCTCCCATTCCTACCACCCTGGGACAGCACGAAGAACACAGTACACAGAGCAGCCAAGGAACTGGCGGTCACTCCAGCATCGGCCAGTGCCATTGGAGTTCAGGGGTAGTCTTCACAGAGTGGAGGGGAAGATGTGGTGTGAAAGAGGGAGGAGCTTTGGCCTGTACCCTCCAGAGAGCAGCTCTTCACTCAGTCAGGTGCACTGGTGGTAATCCCTGTCAGTTCAGGGTGTTATTATGTGTCAGTTATTAGCCTACACTGAGTGGCCAGATTATTATGATCTCTGAATGCATAATAATCTGGCCACTCAGTGTTTATAATATCTAATAAAAGAGTAATATGCAAATTGACCACACTTCTGCTACAACCACCAGCCACACCCACCAGTCATGCCCACCAGCCAATCAGGAGCAAATATGCAAATAAACCCATCCAAGATAGTTACTGGCCACAGAAAGCAGGAGGGAGGCTTGGTTTCCCCAGCAATGGAGAAAGCCAAGCATTCCTCCTGCCCTTACCAGGCCTCCTCTTAAGGCAACAAAGTTTCAATTATAGAATCCCAACAGAAATGGCTGCTGCCACAGAGCAAGCAGAAGGCTTGGCTCCACTTCAGGCTACAAAATTTCAATTGTAGAAGATACATAAATCCCAGATCCCAGGGCCTCCACCTGGGCCGCTGCGGGTATGGCTGGCCTGCAAACCACCACAGGCCCCTTGCCCAGGCTGCCCCATGCCCAAAGGGAACCCCAACCCTGATCTGGGACACCCTTCAGGGCAAACCAGCTGGCTCCCACTCATGCACCAGGCCTCTGTTTTATCTAATAAAATTATTATACAGATTGACCATCACTCCAACACACAAGATAGCTTCCCCTATCTGGTCAAAGATCCTGCCCCCATATGGACACAAGATGGCCACCACAAGATGTTCAGCAGGGGAGGGCAGTTGGGAAGGGCCAGGCCTGCAAGGGAGGGGAGTTGTGGGTGATTAAGCCTGCAGGGGAAGGCAGTTAGGGGTGACCAGGCCGGCAGAGGAGGGAAGTTGGGGGTGACCAGGTCTGCGGGGAAGGGCAGTTTTGGCGGGGGGAATCCAGGCCTGCAGGGGAGGGCAGTTAAGGGGTGACCAGGATGTCAGGGGAGCAGTTCGGCATCAATCAGGCCAGCAAGGGAGTGGTTAGGGCATGATCAGGCTGTCAGGCAGAAGTGGTTAGGGGCAAATAGAAAGGCAGACAGGTGAACATCCCTCCAGGGGTCCCAGATTGGAGAGGATGCAGGCTGGGCTGAGGGACACCGCCATTCCTCTCCACCCGCCCCCAAACAAATTTTGTGCACCAGGCCCCTCGTCCTATATAATAAAAGGCTAATATGCAAATTGTCCCCTCAACCAGGAGTTCAACCAGCAGGCAGGCCAGCCAACCACCCATGTCCCCTCCCCCTGGCCAGGCTGGCTGGATCCCACCCATGCACGAATTCATGCACTGGATCTCTAATATATATATATCTCCTATCTAATAAAAGAGTAATATGCAAATTGACCATACCTCCAATCAAGCCACACCCACAGCAACACCCACCAGCCAATCAGGAGCAAATTATGCAAATAAACCCCAACCAAGATGACTGCAGCCACTGAGAGCAGGAGGGAGGCTTGGGTTTCCCTGGCAATGGAGAAAGCCAAACTTTCCACCTGGCTTAGGCCTCCATTCAATGCTACAAAGTTTCAATTATAGAAGATACATAATCCTAACAGAAATTATGGCAGCCACGGAGCTGGAGAGAGAATAGGCTAGGATTGCCGGGGTGCTGCAGGAAGCCAAACTTCTGCAGCCCTAGCATAGGACTCCACTCTAGGCTATAAAGTTTCGAACAGAAATGGCTGTTGCCATGGAGCAAGCAGAAGGCTTGGCTCCATTCCAGGCGACAAAGTTTCAATTGTAAAATATAAATTTCAGGGCCTCAGCTTGGGTGGCTGGGGGGGGCGTGGCCTACCTGCAAACCACCATAGGGCCCTCGCCCAGGCCACCCCACACCCCAAAGGAACCCCCATCCTGATCCAGGACACCCTTCAGGACAAACCAGCCAGTCTCTATGCATGCACCAGGCCTCTATCCTATCTAATAAAAGAGTAACACGCAGATTGACCATCACTCCAACACACAAGAGGACTGCCCCCATGTGGACACAAGATGGCCGGCCGGGGAGGACAGTGAGAGGTTCCAGGCCTGCAAGGGAAAGCAGTTGTGGGCCATTAGGCCAGCAGGGGAGGGCAGTTGGGAGGGACCAGGCCTGCAAGGGAGAGCAGTTGGGGGTGATCAAGCTAGCAGTCCTGGATTGTGAGAAGGCTGTCCAACTGCACATTTAGGCCCGATCCTACTAGGATCCTAGTAGGATCGGGCCTAAACGGGTAGTCAGACATCCCTCGAAGGGTTCCAGATTGGAGAGGGTGCAGGCTGGGCTGAGGAACAGCCCTGAGCCCCTTGTGCATGAATTTTGTGCACTGGGCCTCTAGTTTGTATATATGTATATACACTGAGTGGCCAGATTATTATGCACTCAGAGATCATAATAATCTGGCCACTCAATGTATTGTGCAGTTGCATCCTAGGTCTGCCATAACAAACTCCCACAATCTGAATGTCTTAAAACAACAAACATTTGTTGTCTCACAGTTCTGGAGACCAGAGTCTGAAGTCAAGGTCTCAGTAGTTTTGGTTCTTTCTGGTGAGTGTGAGGGAGCATCCATCTTCCAGTGGCTGTGGCAATTCTTGGTGTTCCTTGGCTTGTAGATGACTCCAGTCCCTGCCTCTGTCTTCACATGGTCTTCTTCCCTCTTGTGTATCTCTGTGTGTATTATCCTCTCTGTCTTAATAAAGATACCTGTTACTGTATTTAGGGCCCACCCTAATCCAGAATGGCCTCATCTCAAGAGCTTTATCTTAATTACATATGCAAAATACTTTATTTCAATTAAGATCACACTCTAAGGTTTCAGGAGAACGTATCTTTTGAGGGGGACCATTCAGCTTTCTACAGAACTGTAGCAGGCATGTCAGTCACACTGGCTGTCACACACACAAGTCCTCCTTCCTATGAAGAAAGATTGTATCTGAAGCCTCCTGCTCAGGAGAAGAGTGTCTTGAGCTCAGTACATAAAGGGATAGGATTGGCCCCAGACTCGAGGGCAGCCATCTGCTTTAAAAAATTGTGGTGTTGAATAGGCCAATTGACTGGCTCCTTTTAAGATTTGGGTTATGAGTATGTACATGATGGCAGAAAGAATGGGAAAAACAGATGAGAGTTGTCATTAGAAAGAGACCAAGATGATATAAAAAAAAATACTATGTACAATAACAACAAAAATTTTAATGAGAGAACTACAAGATATCTACACTAAAAATTACAAAATTTTGCTGAAGGAAATCAATAAAGATCTAAATAATGGAGAGGTAAACAATGTTCATGGATTGTAAGACTCACATCATTAAGATGTCAATTCTCCTTAAATTGACTTGTAGGTATGATGCTATTCATATGAAAATTCCAGCAAGCTCTTGTTGTAGAAATCAATTGACTATTCTAAAATGTATATGGAAATACAATGAGCCTGGGCCAACTTGAAGGACAAAGCTGAAGGATTTAGACTGTGTGATATCAAGATTACTATAGCCTTAGTGGGTTAGGGTTAGTGCATAGAGCATCAGCCTGAAGATTGAAGGGTCCTGGATTCCTGTCAAGGACATACACCCAGGTTGTGGGCTCAGTCTCCACTAGGATTGCAGGAGGCAGCCAATCAGTGATTCTCTCTCATTGTTGATTTTTCTATCTCTCTTTCCCTCTTCCTTCCTCTCTGAAATCAATAAAAAAATTTTTTAAAAAGGTTACTGTAGAATGCCATGGCTGTTATGCTCAGTGATTAACACATTGGCCTATGTACTGATGGTGGTGAGTTTGATTCCCAGTCAAGGGCATGGACCTGGGTTGCAGGTTCGATCCCTAGCCCTGGTTGAGATGCATGGCGGAGGCAACTAATCAGACTTAAATATTCAGGATAAAACAGTAAAACCTCCAGAAGAAAATATTTTCATGGTCTCAGACTAGACAAAGATTTCTTAAACTGAATATAAAAACACTAATCATAAGAGGGAAAAATGACAAATTTGACTTCAATAAAATAAGTTTGTTCATCTACAAATAAATTAAGAAAGTGAAAGGGGGATGTGAGGGCAATCTGGCTGTGACATCTGTCACCCCATTGATCACCAGGGTTGATTCCACTTATCTGGCTGGCTAGGCGGGTGTCCCCCTCCTCTCTCACCGATCCCTGTTCATCCCTTCCGAAGCTGAGCGCTCTGGTCGAAGAGGACGACCTTCCCCCCAGAGGAGAGGACTGGTCTTCGGTCAAGGGCATACGAGTAGCTGCGCTCCCCTGCTAGAACCTCCAAACAAGCTCTCAAGAAAGTGAAAAGGCAAGCCACAGACTAGGAGAAAATATCCATTGTATATATTCTAGTGTGGAGGAAAGGGGCCACATGCTGACCTGACAGCTCCGGGGAGGCCGGCATGGCCGTCTTGCGAACTCAGAGACCTAAAGTCACCACACAGGAGGTCTGAAATCAAACTTTAACTGAAAGGAGTGGTTGGCAGGTACGTCGTAGGCCGGTATCTCCACTGACAAGATCAACCTTTACCTTAACTGAGCCTGTCTGTCTGCATCTGTGCTAACACACCCTTGAGATGTCTGGGTGACTTGTAACTTCCCTTTTTCTGGAGCCCCTGGGGCACAACCCAATGTGCTGGGTGCCAGGACAGGTACCACAAATTCCTTCATGATCGTGTTAATTGTTTGTGTACCCATCTAAGTATGTATCCATCATTTTACTTTTTATCCAACCCCAGGGGTTCCCTCCTGCCCCCTCTTTGCTTTATCCCACCTCCTTAATCTATCACCAAGGAATTTCATGTAACCCACCTATGTCCCTCCTTTGATTGTAATGTATAAATATAAATACAAATGTCACCTGCCATTCTCCAGAGAATTATCTCAGTTCATTGAGGTTCTGCTTCCCAGCGTATGTCGACAGTTGGGCTCAAATAAACTCACAAAATTCTTTACAGGTGTCAGTGTAGTTTTTTCATATTGACACTAGTGTCTGACAAAGGACTGGAATATAGAGAATATCTTAAACATATAAAGAACTCCTCACAAAAAATATATAAAAGATGAAAATAACTGTTCGAAGAGGTCCTTCAGAAAGGATGATGTCCAAATGACCAGTAAATGTGTAAACAGGCTTAGCTTCATTCGTCATCAGGAAAACACAGTGAAACGCCACTCGCACCCCAGCTGAGTGGCTAACTGTAGAAGGCGGGCGTTGGCAGGTGCTGAGGAGGGGACTTGTGGGCCTGGCAGGCACTGCCAGTGGTAGTGGACAGTGGGCCACCTGTTTTGAGAAAGTGTTGGGTAGTTTCTGATACAGATAAGCCTACTGCTGCTCTGTGACCCAGAAATCTCATTCTAGGAATGTCCCTGAGAAAAACTAAACCCTAAGTTCATGCAGAATCATATAAGAATGCTTATTCAGTGTGACAATCTAGATGAAGTTCAAGACAGTCTAAACAAACATATGATGATAGGAATCGGAGCTCTGGCTGCCTCTGAGGGAGTGGTGGTGGTGGGGAGGCATGGTTTAGGGTTGATGGGGATGGGCTTGAGGGGACTTTCTGGAGCAATGGAAATGTTCTTTATGTTGATCTGGAGGAGCTCACATGGGACGGGCAGAGCTACAGCCTCCCGCCTGTGCCCTGATTTGTACATTGCACTATATGTAAACTGTATCTCAGTAAGACAATAAGAAAGGAAGAGCCAGACACTAGCTAGACCCCCGTGCTATCTCTACAATAAATCCCTGGTGTTCAACACGGGCTGACCTTGCACTAAAAAGACCTTGCTCTCAAGCTGTGGGGACCTGCCAGGCTTCTTGCCAGACACCACAGAACCGTCAGTGTGTGTGTGTGTGTGTGTGTGTGTGTGTTCCCATGTTGGCTCCAACATGTTTTAACCTTTATGAATGCCAGTCAATGCCTTTAGGTAAGGCAGGTGCACTCTCATCTGTGAAGTCTCTGTCTCTCCACTGTCTGGTCCCTGAAGGTAGTTTGCCTCGGGGGTCAGCACTATGGGAAGGGTGTGTGGGAAATGGAGTGGAATTGGAATTCCCTCCTATTCTCAACAGGGAAACTCCAGGGCTGCCTGTTCTCTGGTGTTGACACCTATCAGCCCCCCTCCTCCACTTGAGCCATATGGGTTCTTACCCTCCCTCCTCCCTCCTGCCCTGAGGCCCTGTGGCTGCTCCCTGCACCCCTCACTTGGAACCTGCCTCTGAGCCCTCCGGGCCCTTCTCTGAGGCCATGGGCAGGAAGGCAGGATAGGGTTGGCCATCCCCTTCTCCTCCCTGTGGTCAGGGACTCCCGCTGGGGCCCGGCTCCCCCTGCCCTGTGCTCCCCTCAGAGAGGCTGAGCTGCGGTGAGGGCATGCCTGGCCTGTGCCACGCCAGCCAAGCGGACAGCTGCTGGGAGGGTCTCTCTTCCTGACCCCAAAGTGCTTCCCTGAGCTCATAATCCAAAGTGCAAACAAACAACTCTGACCCATCATCTCCGCTGAAACGGGCGGCAAGAGCGGCTGCGTGTGATGCCAGAGAACAGGTCAGAGGCGGCCGCGCCGGGGAGACGCTGTGCGGCCGGTGGGGAGGAAATGACGGGCGCTGTGTCAGACTCATAAACAAGCATGACTTCACACTTGCCCTGCACACACCCCTCTGAGGTCATGCAGGCCCCTCCCGTCCCCTGGGCCCACGGCACAACAGCACTGCCGTGTGCTGCTGGGGGTGGGCCTGTGGCTGGTCCTTCCCTGACCGGGGGCAGGTGCCCAGCTGTCAGTCACCTGGGTCAGGCTCCCACGGGTTTCAGGTAAGGAGGGAGGCAGAAAGGCCTTTGCCTGTAGGTGTGTGGCTGCTGCCTCACTCAAACCGCCTGTGTGTTTGTGGGGCGGCAGGTCCCATGTGGCCAGACAGAAGCCTCCTTCCATCTTTAAAGAGAAACTAGAAACTCAGATTTTAGGCAACTTCTTCTGATGGCAAAAGGCTGGTAACCAGTCTGAAATGTGAAGATCCTCAGCGGGGACTAGGGACACAAATCTGTCCAGTGGCCATTACACCCTCTGCATCACGTGGCCTCTCACTAAAACGTTGCACCCAATTTACAGATTGGCCCAGAGTCCCGCAGTGACCACCCACAGGGGTACACCAGGCAGGGAGTCACATGGGGAGCCAAGTTGGCTGCCTCACTGGAGGCCACGACCATGATGGTCGGCGCTGCTGCTGCCGCTGCTTGGCGGGCGGTGCAGGGGCCTCGCTGGAGACGCCCGGGGAGGCGCTTCCAAAGCCCAGACCCAGGGCCCGGCCTGAGCCCTGCACAGAGAGCACGCTGCCGGGCACCGGGCCCCCCTGAACCCGGGTGCCGCACACGCACAGCTGAGCCCATGGGCTGTCAGAGGCTGGCATACCAGCCACAGACACACAGCCTGGACCTGTCTCACAGAGGCGGCCACCATCCCTTCCCAGGCCTTTCCCGCCCACTGCTCCCAGCACAGAGGGGCCCTGGCGGCACAGAGGCCTAGGCGCCCCACCTGAGCTGTGGCAGGCTTCTCAGAGTGAAGGGACCCCTCTGGCCTCCACCGAGAGCAACTGTTCTGTCATTGGTTGGAATCAGGTGAGCCACCCCAAACCCCCATCACATCATCAACGAAATCCCCATATTAGAAAACATATGGTATGTTTTTATTGATTTTAGAGAGAGGAAAGAGGGGAGGGAGAGAGAGAGAGAGAAAGGGGTGGGAGGGGGATAGAGAGAGAGAAACGTTGATCAGTTGCTTCCTGCAGGCCCACTGTGGGGATTGTGCCTGAAACCAGGGCAAGTGCCCTGAATGGGAATCGAACCGGTGACCCTTTGGCGTTTAGGACAACATTCAACCAACTGATCCACTGGGCCGGGGCCTCAGAGGGTTTGCTGATGCACTGCTCATGGCCTCGTGAACCGCACTGAGCAGCACTATTTCCCACATTCCTAGCAAAGGTCCCCCGGGAGAGCTATTGTTTTAATTTTTGCTACACAAGTGGGCTGAGATTGCTTGTGGAAATACTGGCAAAATCAACACTGGGACCCAGACCTACCTAACCTCAGAGTCCTTGCTTTTGATTATCATGTGCCTTCCCTCCCCACAACTGTGGGCCCAAGTCCCTGTCTGACCTGTCACTTTGAATCCCTGATTCCCGCTCTGTAGCAAGGCTAGTGATGCCTGTGCGCAGGCTCCTGATAAGGCTGTGAGGAAGAATTAAGACAGCAGGTCTGGTGGCTCAGTCCTTGCATGTCTCTAGGGAGGCCTGGAACCAAGCTGGACCCTTGGCCAACCCCTGGGAATGTGGCTCTCGGTGTCTCCGTTCTGCTGCTGACTGTCGACGTGGTGCACGCCGGGGCCAATGGGGAACTGCTGAGAGGCCCACCCACGACTGTTCTGTGCCAGTGCATCTGGTCTCACCTGTGGGATTCTGAGTGCTGGTTGCGTGGCAGGTTGTGCTTGTGTGACCAGCCTTCCGGACGAGCCTGTGCGGGCTTTCCTGAGCAGGGCCGCTTCTGGTGGCCGTGGCTGTCTGCCACAGAGAAAACTATGTCCCGTACAACTTCAGGGTGGGAAGGACTTGGAAGCCTGGACCTGGCCAGATGAATATCTTTTCCTGTTGCTTTATTCTGTATTCTTTTCTGTAATAAAACTTAACTACAATGCTCGGCTGGTGTGGCTCAGTGGTTGAGCATCGTCCCATGAACAAGAAGGTCATGACTGGATTCCCAGTTAGTGCACAATGCCCCAATTGTGGGCTCGATCCCCAGTGTGGGGCACGTAGGAGGCAGCCAATCAATGGTTCTCTCTCATCATTTATGTTTCTCTCTCTCTTCCTCTCCTTTTCTCTCTGAAATCAATGAAAATATATGTTTTTAAAACTTAGCTATAAATATAACCTGGCATTAAGTCCTGTGGGTTTTATTGAATCATCAAACTCAAGGGTGGTCTTGAGACCCCTGGAAAGAGAAGCTTAGAAGGAAGTTGTGTAATGTTTGCCCATGGTTGGTAAATGGTGTGGGCCTCAGCAGACATGCATGTTCAGCTGGGCACATTATAGCCCCAGTGGCAGCTCCCAGCCACCAACCATTTCTCATGTTCCTGGTGTGTAATCCAGCGGTCCATGTTTTCCAGTTCTCTGGGGCCACCTTTCCCTGCACCCGTTCATTTCTGAGTGAAAAAGCCCAGGATGGCCCCGCTGCCTTCTTTCTGAGGATTCATGGGGACTATGGAAGCAGGTTGGAACTTTGGTGGCCCAGTGAATCAGACCTTCTGGTGTGCATATACCACTGTTCCTCACTGACCGTTGGCCTGAGGCCAGCCTCGAACCTCACTGCGTGGGACTCTCCACAGGGCAGCTCGCTCCATGGCAGCTGTCTTCACCAAACCGAGCGGTTGAGAATGTGGCGGCACGGGGAAGTGTGCGAGCCGGATGGAATCACTGTCTGTAAAGCCCAGGCTCGGAAGTTACATCCATTACTTTGTGGGTTTTTTGTTTGTTTTTAGGAGCAAATCATTGTGTCTGGCGCTCTCATGAGGTGAGCTGCAGGGCTGTGCTCACACCAAATTCCCCAGGTAGAGGCGAGAATTGCGGCAGCTGCAGGCACTTCATGTCCAGAGAAGAGGCTGGGCCAGAGCTGGTTCCCACAGCGGTGTAGTGAGGTAGAAGCTGACGCGATCCCAACATAGCCTGCCTCCCAGCGGCTGATCTGCCACACTTGTCTACTAGGGGTGTCACTGGAGTCCAAGCCAAGGTCTCTTCTGGCAAGACAGAAGCAAGTGAGGATCATAACACAATGACTATAGTGGGGTGGGGGCACAAGTACACACTGTTGAAAGTATACATTAACCCAACATTTAAAAATTATTATTAAATTTACTAGAGGCCCAGTGCACATTCATGTACTGGGGTGGGCAGGGGGTCCTCAGCCCAGCCTGCACCCTCTCTCAGTCCGGGACACCCTCAGGGGATGTCTGCCTGCCTGTTTAGGCCCGCTCCCCATGTGGGGTCTTTAGTGCTGGAGGCGGGAGAGGCTCCTGCTCACCCCTCCCCCCCCACCTTCCTCCTCTTGCTGCGCTCACCAGCTTTGAGCCCAGCTTCTGGCTGAGCGGAGCTCCCCCTGTGGGAGTGTACTGACCCCCAGGGGCAGCTCCTACATTGAGCATCTGCCCCCTGGTGGTGGTCAGAGTGCATCATAGTGAACATTCTGCCTCAGTTGATTTGCATATTAGCCTTTTATTATATAGGCTTGGGGAGACATTGGTCACCGCGATCATATAGGTTTCAGGTGTGGGTTTTTATGTTATAAGATCTGTATGTTGCACTATGTGCCCACCATCCAAAGTCAAATCTTCTCCTGCCAGCATATATTGGACCCCCTTCTCCTCCCACCCCCTTCCCTCTGGTAACCACCACACTGCTGATTGTGCTCATGAGTTTCAATTTTATATCCCATGTGCTTGTGTGACCAGCACATGGTTCTTAGCTTTTCCTGACTGACTTATTTCACTTAGCATAATGTTCTCAAGGTCCATCCATGTTGTTGCAAATGGTGCTGTTTCATCCTTTCTGTGATTGAATAGTACTCCACTGTGTGTGTGGGCCACATCTTCTGTACCCAGTCCTCTATCGCGGGACACTTTGGCTGTTTCCATGTCTTGGCCATGTGAATAATGCTGCAATGAACACAGGGGTGCATGTATCTTTGTGAATACATGATTTCGAGTTTTTCGGGTGAATACCCAGGAAAGAGATTACGGGGTCGTATGGCAGCTCTATTCTCAATTTTCTGAGGAATCGCCAGACTGCTTTCCATAGTGGCTGTACCAGTCTACATTCCCATCAGCAATGGATGAGGGTTCTCCTTTCCTCCACAGCCTCTCCAACACTTGTTATTGTTTGTCTTGTTGATAATGGCCACTCTTACAATTATGATGTGGTATCTCATTGTAGTTTTGATTTGCATTTTCCTAATTGCCAGTGAGGTTGAGCATCTTTTCTTGTATCTATTGGCTGTTCATATGTCTTCTTGGGAGAGGTTTCTATCCACTTCTTGATTGGGTTGTTTGTTTGGTGTTAAGTTTTATGAGTTCTGTATATATTTTGGAAATTAAACCCTTGTCAGAGCTACTGTTTTTTATCTTTATTGTTCAGTTTATTAATTACATTGTTCCTTTTTTTTCCCCCTATAGCTCCTCTCCACCTGGTACCCATCCCACCCTCTGCCCTCACCCCCCTCCACTGTCCTTTCCCATAGTTGTATGATTTTTGTTCAGTCTCTTGCTGCACTTCCCACACCCTTTTTCTCCCCAAGAATTGTCAGTCCATTCCCTCCCTATGTCCGTGATTCTGTTACATTCACCAGTTTATCCTGTTCATCAGCTTATTAATTCACTTGCTTTTTAGATTCATTTGTTGATAGATGTGTATTTGTTGTTCATAATTTACACTTTTATCTTTTTCTTCTTCCTTTTCTTAAAGAATATCTTTCAGCATTTCATATAATATTGGTTTGGTGGTGATGAACTCCTTTAGCTTTTTCTAATCTGCGAAGCACTTTATCTGACCTTCAATTCTGAATGATAGCTTTGCTGGATAGAGTAATCTTGGTTGTAGCTTCTTGCTACTCATCACTTTGAATATTTCTTGCCACTCCTGTCTGGCCCGCATCATTTCTGTTGAGAAGTCAGCTGACAAGCGTATGGGTGTTCCCTTGTACATAATTAAGTGTTTTTCTCTTGCTGCTTTTAATATTCTCTCTTTGTCTTTTGCTCTTGGCATTTTAATTATGATGTGCCTTGGTGTGGTCCTCTTAGGGTTCCTATATATTGGGGTTTGGTGTGATTCTTGGACTCCTAAGTCTATTTCTTTCACCAGGTGTGGGAAGTTTTCAGTCAATATTTCTTCAAATAGGTTTTCATTGTCTTGCTCTCTCTCTTTTTCTGGCACCCCTATAATTTGGATGTTGGTATGCTTGATGTTTTCCCAGAGGCCCCTTACACTATCTTCAATTTTTTGGATCCTTTTGGCTTCTTGCTTTTTCAGCTGAGTGGTTTGTATTTCAAATCTTTAACTTGGTTCTTGGGGTGCTCTAGAGTACTTTTAGGTCTTTGTATAATATTTTTTATTTCAGTCAGTGTATGCTTAATTTCTGGTTGGTTCTTTTTCATATCCTTGAGAGTCTCCTTTATATCCTTGAGGGTCTCCTTCATTTCCTTGTAGGACTCATTCATTTCCATGTTGGTCTTGATCATTTCCTTGCAGGTCTCATTCATATCCTTGAGGATCTCGTTCATTTCCTTTGTGGTCTTGCTTATTTCCTTATAGGTCTTGACCTTTTCTAGGAGCCTCTTGAGAAGCCCTATAACCGTGGTTTTGAATTCCATGTCCAGTCTTTTTTTTTCCCTTCCATTTCTTTCACATCTGATTTCTTTCCATGTTGCTGCATGGTGGCTGCTTCCCTGAGTTGGTCAGTTAGCTTTATGTGGTAGACTTCCTACTAGGGACAGTGGCTCAGCCTCCCCGGTTACCTGAGGTGGATATGGGTTGCACAGTCTTGCTGAAGTTAAGCTCAGTTAATCGTTGTTAGCACTTGGAGGGATTGACCTCCAGGCCAATTGTCTGTGAAGTTCAGCTGTGCTCAGATTGGATGGGCGCAGTCTCCGGGCCTAGCAGACAGCGTTAGCTTAGCCCTGTACGGCCCCAGGGACTCTGTGCCAGGGGCAATGGCTGCCAGCACCTCTGAGAGAAAGCCGCTGCCGAGTTCCACCAGCTGCCGGGGAATTCAGACTCTCCCCAAATGAGTCTGCACGCCCAATGTCTCACCCAGGGTCATAAAACAAAGCAGTCTGATGGTTTCCAGAATGAGAGAGCAAGTTGCGAGCGCTCTCTACGCGGTCATGGTCATGCAGCTGCGCTGTTGCCAAGTTCATGCGTGCTCCGTACAAGTTCGCCTTCTCCACAAGCCGGCAGACCCCTGCAGCACCCAAGCTTCGGCGTGCCCTCCCACTGTCCAGTTTTCACCCTGTATGATAGTGGGCTCCCTGGACTTTGCCCAGAGCTGGAGAATCAGTCCAGTGGGACGTCTTTGTCTCCCCGTTCGAGAAAACTGGCCGGTTTTCAGCCGCCCGCCCTCTCCACTGGCGCACGCTCCAAACCTCTCTCCTCACGAATCTTCAATGCTGTCCGCCGCTGCTCCTCTGAGTCACAGTGTCTTATCTTCACTTTTATTTGTGGAATTTTCACTCGGCCAGCTTTCTGGTGATTCTGGAAGGTGTTTGTTCTTTCATTAAGTTGTAGTTTTAAAATTGCTGTGTATGATGGCAAGATAGGTGTTTTACCTATGCCGCCATCTTGGTTCTCCTCCCAGAGCTACTGTTTGCAAATATCATTTCCCATCTGGTTGGCTGTCTTGTTTTATCTGTTTTTTTGTTTGTTTTTTTGTGTGTGTGTGGTGTTGTTTTGGGGAGGGTTTGTTTTGTTGTTTGTTTTTGCCATGCAGAAGCTTTTTGGTTTGATATAGTCCCATTCATTTATTTTTGCCTTTACTTCCCTTGCTTTGGGGGTCAAGTTCATAAAATGTTTTCTGCAACTAAGGTCCATACGTTTGGTACTGATATTTTTCTATGTAACTTATTGTTTTGAGTCTTATATATAGGTCTTTGATCCATTTTGAATTAATTTTTGTACATGGGAACAAACTGTAATCCAGTTTCATTTGTTTTCTTGTGGTTTTCCAGTTTTCCCAGCATCTTTTATTGAAGAGACTACCTTTACTCCATTGTGTGTTTCTGGCTCCTTTGTCAAAAATTATCTGTCCATATATATATAGTTTTATAGCTGGGCCCTCTATTCTATTCCATTGATTTGTGTGTCTGTTTCTCTGCCAATACCATGCTGTTTTGATTATCGTAGCTCTGCATCATAATTTGAGGTCAGGTAGAGTGATACCTACAGCTTCGTTCCTTTTTCTCAGGATTGCTTTGGCTATTCAGTTTTTTGTGGTTCCATAGAAATCTGATTATTTCTTATTCTATTTGTTTAAAAAATGACATTGGGATTTTGATGGATGTTGCATTAAATCTGTATATTGCTTTGGGTAATAATATAGCCATTTTAACTATGTTGATTCTTCCAATCTATGAACAGAGGATATTTTTTCTATTTTGTTGTATCTTTTTGATATCTTTTAATAATGCTTTATAATTTTCAGTATATAGATCTTTCAGATTCTTTAAGTTTATTCATAGGTATTTTATTCTTTTGGTTGCAATTGCAAAAGGAATTGTTTGTTTCTTTTTCTGAAGTGTTAGTATACAGAAAGGCAATGGATTTTTGCACATTGATTTTGTATCCTGCAACTTGACTGCATTTGCTTATTGTTTCTAATATTTTTGGGGTGTAGTCTTTAGGGTTTTTCTATGCCAGAATCATGTTGTCCACAAAAAGTGACAGTTTTACTTTTTCCTTTCCTATTTTAACCCAACATTTCAAGACTGCAAAATGCATCAAGAGGCTTAAATGAGGGCAGACACTTTTTGTCTTCTTAATCCCCCTTCTGTTAGTGTCAAGCATAAGAACACCAGAAAAAAAATTACACTATATTCATTTTTAAATTACCTCATTTTTGTTTATAAATAAATGTATATTTTGAAGTAAATTCAGATGATTGTGTCTAGGAGGTAGAATTACAGCAAATTTAATTTTACTCATCTGCATATTCTATGATGAAAAAATGAGTTACTTTTATGTTAAGAAATTATTTTACAAACACATATGTAGATTTTAACAGTTATTATTGAAAAACACAAAGTAGAAGCATTTAAAATGCTCAGGATTTGGGTTATGTAATTATAATAGAACCATAAAGTAAATTTTTATGTAGGCATTGAAATTATACTTGTAAATTTTTAGCAATGCAGAAAAATCCTTATAAAATAAGTTTAAAATAAAAACCAGATATTTAATATATATATAATATATATATAATATATAATATGTATATATACATAAAGTCATATATTGGACTCAACTTACATAATCACATCAACACAGTTAAGTCAGCAAATGCCAATGTCTGGCATGCACTCCACCAGTGTCATACTAATTAATCTGTTTCACCAGCCACATCAACCAATGAGTCTCAACAATTGGATTTAGCTGAGGGAGGGTAACTAGGTCATCTGATTGGCGCTGGATATGCCAATTGGTTTGATTATTTGGCTTTGATTGCCTTTGTGATTAGACATAAATCTTGGTTTGCACATGTCTAGAAACATACTGAAAGAGACCCACCCAGAGGGTAGTGGTTGTTTCAGGGTGACGGCATTGTGATAACTATTTTATCAGTTACACTTGTCTTAGATACACACTGTTTTGTTCCGACTGTTTTGTTCTCCGCTACCCTGTGAGAGGTCCCCACCCACAGCTGTGATTCTGTAGTGACCCCATCTGGGAGGAGCAAGTTACCCCACCCACTGACTTCACACCTGACCATTAATTTGCTCAGCCAATGGAACGTGGGCAGAAATGACATGTCCGATGTTGGAGAGGAAGCTATAAAATCCGTTGTGTGGTTCCATGGGTTGTTTTCTATGCTATGAGAACAATCTATCCCAATGGGACTGATCCTTCAGGCTGCATCCTGGAGCGGAGACACATGAGCAGTGCCAGTATAAAACGCCAGCGAGCAATAAGCCTTGTTGTAAGCCTCAGGGAGCGGGAGACCCTTTGTTACTATAATATATCTCACTGAAAGCTAATACTTTCCTCTATTTTCCAAGTTTTCTACAAGTAATATGGAAAAGTTTTATAATGTGTCTAAAGGTTATTAAAATAATGTTGCTCTATAGATACTTAATGTGTTGCCACAAATCTTTTCATCTGTCCAGAGTCTGTATTATAAAAACAAGCCCTGAATATTCTCACTAAATTAGACTTTGATGGTCCATGGGGGTCTGAAATATATGTGAGTATACACCCAGTGGCCAGATTATTATGATCTCGGAACACATAATAATCTGGCCACTCAGTGGCCCAGTTCATAAATTCATGCATAGGTGGGGTTTAGCCAGCCTGGCCAGGAGTAGGGGACATGAATGGTTGGCCGGCCTGCCTGATGGCCGAACTCCTGGTTGAGAGGACAATTTGCATATTAGCCTTTTATTATATCGAATATACACTGAGTGGACAGATTATTATGTGTTCAGGGATCATAATAATCTGGCCACTCAGTGTAATTTAAATACAGTCAGAGTTGTTCTGGGTCCTTTGCCAGCCTGATTCTGCTGAAGATGCTCACTTAGGTAGAGTCTGCTGGCCCTGGGTGGGGCTGTGTGGGGCTGTGTGGGGCTGAAGATAATCAAAAAGCAACACAAGGGATTAGGGGTCTGTGTTACATCTTCTGGCTCAGTATTCATCCCTGATTCTGGTAATAGCACCTTGGTTTCTCACAGAGCAGCCCTCGTCCTCAGCCAGACCAAGGAGGGTTTGATGGACTGACCCAGTCCCCTGGTCTCAGTGATGAGGGTGTCATCCAGGCCTGGCTAGTCAGAGCAGTTAGTCCCCCTGGCCTCCACGATTACTCAGAGAGTCGGATGACCTCAGTAAGCTACAATACGAAGGGTCTTACAAACCACTTTATTCTCCTTTTATGCCAGCTCTGGCCAATGGAATATAGACAGAAGTGATGGATGCCCCTTTCAGGCCTGCATCTAGCACATCCCCCACATGGAGCATTCTTTCTTATCTTCCCCTGGGAATCTTGAAGCCTGGCCTTGAAGATGGTAGGGACTCAAATGGGAGGAGCTTGAACACCTTAGTGATTACTTTGGGCAAAGCACTCGTCCCCCAATCTCACACTGTGAGTAAGAGTAAGAGACTTTAAGATTGACATGCTACCATGGCAAAGTCTAGCCTACTCTGACAAATATATGACCAAACCCCAGGCCAGACTCATTAGACTCAGCCCCAGGGGCTTTGGTTTGGAAAGCATTACTCTCTTTTTCCTGGAACTGCTAAGTTGGTAGGATGTAATATGGAGTGCTAAACCCATCATTTATTCATTCATTCCACAGTTACTTATTAAAGTTCTGCTATACATATACCTGGCACTGGCCTAGGCTCACACTCCATGACTGCACAGTGAGGAAGCCCGAGAATGAGGCTAACGTAGAGGAAAATCAAACTGAGATGCAGAGCACTGGTTTAGACTGCTGGATCCAACCAGACCTGAAACTACTGAATTCTTTTTTGTAAACCATCTTGAGTGGGACTGCTGACACTTGCACACAAGTTATAACTAATTCAAAGGTCAGACTGAAACGAAAGTAAGGTCAGAGGTCTGTGCTGTCATCTAGATGGGCTTATTAGAGGCAGGGTGTAGATCCTGGCCCACATAGAACTTACCAGAAAGGAGCAAATGGGCACCAATGGTACGATATGCAGGATGGGGCATGCCCTGGTCACTGAAACACAGCCCAAGGACAGGGGAGGGAAGAGCAGCACTGGGCATGAACCGGGCATGGAACCTACCCCTCGGGTTTGCTCTGACACCCAGCCTGCGTTCTGTCAGCTCAGGAGGCTCCTCCAACACCAACCTTACTGCTGACTTCAGGTGTGCAGGCTGAGCCATGGCTTATGCCTGGCTGTGGACTTGGATTTTGTGAAAGGCTACAAGCCAAAGCTAGAAGGAAATTTAAAAAAATAAAAATAAAGTCAATTCAGTTGAACTCAGTACATGTTTCTAGTGGTCCTACCACATCCCACCTTCAGTAGCATAGTGCTGGTTTGGAAAATCTGTCTTGAACTCTTTCTACATGCCAGGAACTTGATCCATCCTTCCTTCTGAGGCAGGATATAGCAAGAAGCTAGGAAATTCCTTGGCAAGTAGAATGAGGGAAACTAAGGCAAGATAGTTAAACAAGGCCGAACAATTAACAGCCTGCTAATAAATAACAAGGTCATATCTTCCCTAAACCAAGAAGCAGATGGTTTACACCTCTCCTTCCCAACCCGAGAGAGAATAGTTTAAATCACCCTACTCAAGGAGAGAGAACAAGAGACTTGGATAGTACCACTAGTGCCAGCCAAATGCCAGAATGGATGCAGTCAGGGGAATAAATAACAAAAGAACCAATCAGAGCCAGACCAACAGGAGGTAAAAGTAGAGCAGTGAGGCT
Source organism: Antrozous pallidus (assembly GCA_027563665.1). Taxonomy (NCBI): domain Eukaryota; kingdom Metazoa; phylum Chordata; class Mammalia; order Chiroptera; family Vespertilionidae; genus Antrozous; species Antrozous pallidus. The sequence goes on from CM050516.1 coordinate 107,851,211, forward strand.
GGCCAGAGAATGATCCCAGGTTCCCCTGTATGCTCATTTAGATGCATCAGCACATTAAAGGACACACCTGGAAAGTTGTTGAATATTGTGTTGAGACCTTGCCCTGAGACCTTTCCTAGAACTCCCACTGCTCTCCCTTGAGCACACTCCCTCCCCCATTCCTTGGGTGCGTACTTTTGCTCTCTTCCGCCTAAGCTCTAAGGGTTCCCAGGAGACTTGAAACAGGGGAGCAGCAGGTGGCAGCAGCTCATCTCAGCTAATGCTCTTAATCTGTCTCCAAAGTCCCTCCTTTAGCCCCTGTAACTGGTTTCCTGAGTCCACGCAGCCCAGCAAGGCTCACTCCTGTTACTGTGATCTTGCCTCTTCTGTCTTAAGTTCTTCCTTTGTTTCACTGTCCCCGGCTTTAATAAATGTACTCTCGAAAAATAAATAAACTCTCAAAAACACCTGGATTGCCCGGCCAGTGTGGCTCAGTGGTTGAGCATTAACCTATGAACCTAGAGGTTACAGGTTTGATTTCGAGTCAGGTCACATGCCCAGGTTGCAGGCTTGATCCCCAATAGGGGGTGTGCAGGAGGCAGCTGATCAATGAATCTCTCTCATCATTGATGTTTCTATCCTTCTGTCCATCTCCCTTTAAAATATATTTAAAAAGCAAAACAAAACAACACCTGGACTTGTGTCGTGAAATCTTTCCAGCATGAAGTCAAGAATCCACACATTCTAGACCACGCCAAGGCAGACACACCTTAGTCCCAGTCCCTTTCTGGTGATTTTTCCTTCTTTCATCTTTCCTTCCTGTTTTCTTTCTTCCTTCTACTCAACAGTAACTTAACACTCTGAGCCAGGCCTTGCACTGGGCAATGATCACTGAAAAATCAATGGGACATAGGCCCTCTGGATTCACAGAAAGTGTACTAGTTATTAATGCTGTTTGTTCAATATCCTTAGCTCTCTACCTTCTAGGCACATGATAGGGTCACACTTTCTTGTTTGGGGGGGTTTGAATGACTAATGAATCAGACTTATGAGTTGGAGCATTTAATGGGATGTTCAGGCAAAATAAAATAGACAATGAAAAGTAAAAGAAAAAAGTGCCGAGCCCTTGGGCCACCTTCTGCGTTGAGTCTCTTCCTTCCACCCAAGCAGACATGGTATTCTGGGCTGGAATGAGAATGCTCACATCAACTGTATGCTTCATATGAACTTTCCATCTGTCCAAATAGTCCATAACGTAGGCCTTAGAACTGATTCTCATCACTGAATGTGAGTTTGTAGAAAGTCAGTCGGAATGCCAGGGAGTCTTTCCCATTGGCCCAGATGGGGCTGGGGAAGGTCCTTACTCTGAGCAGTCAAACGGTAGAAGGATAAATGGATAGGACTCAACCACGCCAAAAGCTAGCAAGATAATTTGATAGGAAAAAAGCCTCCCATCCCTATCCCTGTGAGAACTGCACCAAAAGGTTCATGGGATAAATTCCCAGTCAAGGGTTACAAATTCAATCCCTGGCTCCGGTCAGGGTGAATTCAGGATGCACCAGTTGATGTGTCTCTCTCATGTTGATGTGTCTTTCTCATCAGTGTTTCTCTCTCTGTCTCCCCCGCCACCCCCGCCCTCACTTCTCCCTCCCTTCCACTCTCTCTGAAAATCAATGGGGGGAAAATAGCCTTGGGTAAGGATTTTAAAAATTGTTTTAATTTTTTTTAAAAAAAGAATTGCAGGCTTGAGCAGGAAGGGGAGACGGTCTCTGAGATAGGAGTCCACCATTCTCCCAGGTCCCACGGTGCCTGACTAAAACCTCTTTCCTTCTGCACCACCACCTGTCTCACAAGCTGGGCTTTGGTTGTAGCAGGGAGCCAGGCCTGCTACAGTTTGGTGACCCAGATGGGACAACATGGTCCTCAGTAAGGGGGCCTGGGCTGGGGTCCCAGCTGCCTATGGCAACTTGACCTGGGAGCAGGACTATGGCAACTTCCCAGCATCTTCCAAGAGCTTTTCTCAAGGAATTTTTCTTCACGCCTTCTCAAGGTGTCAGCCACTTCAAATGCTTGACTGGTGAAAGGAAACAGGTTTCTGGGGAGCAGATGGACTCCAAAACTGGGTAAATCAAACTGGCATGCACAGCAGGGGTCCTCTATCCCTGTCACTGAGGCTCTGTGCCACTTGGGTCCAGCTATAACCACTTGCGGTTCCAGCTTGTAGGCTATCCCTGCCACTTGGACTTTGTGCCACTTGGGTGTCATGCCATTTGGGTCTGGTTAGGACCATTTGCAGTATCGGAGATAAGATAGTAGGACTTGCTTATAAGTACTTGTTAGAACAATGGAATTATGGATTCAAGTTTTGTTCATATGTTCCTACATTGTTTGGGGTCTTTCATGGTTATGTTTTGGGGTTTGTACTTTTTAGCCATCAGGTGTTGTTCTGTCTCAACTCCTAAAGGGAGCCTACTGGGCTGAATTTTAGAAAATTGGTCCACGTACAGTTATGATCCAATGACTAAGAAGGACTTGGTTTTCTATTGTAACTCCACTTGCTCTATATATACTTTAGACTATGGGGGAAATGGCTCCTAAATGGTTCCCTAAATTACTACACCATCATAGAGTTGGAAATGTTTTGCCAAGGTCAAGGAAATGGGATGCAATCCCTTATGTCCAGGCATTTGTGTCTTTACACAAAAAGGATTTAGCAAAGAAAGGAGACAAATTAAAGATGCAGAGAGGGGAATTGGCTGCAAAGCCCCTCCCTGATAGTAAGACACAGGAAGAAAAGGAGAATGAGGAGATGAGTTCTTTAATGCACTGAACTTGGGAAACCCAGAATTAGCAGCAGAAAGATTTCCCTTGCCAGCCCCTACCCCGCCTTGCTAGATATCCCTGAAATAAGGCCCAGAGGGGCAGGGCTTCCTGTGTGATGAAGAATGTTTCCTCCTCAAAAACTCAGCAGGGCACCTAATTTGGCCAAGAAGCATCCCTATCTGAAGTGGGACAATTCCCTTGGAGGCAGTATTCTGTAGACATAATAAGCCTGGCCATACTGGACTCACACTCCATTTTCCACTTCAGATTTACTGAATTGGAGGAATTCCAACCTTTCAAAAATAGGAAGGATTCTCAGAAAATGGCAGGTCTTACCACCTTCTTTTTTTGCCACTCACCGTCCAAACTGGGCAGATATACAGGCTCCCCTTAACATCCTGCTAGTGTCAGATGAAATGTGACTAGGTATAAATAAGGCTAATGAAGAGGCTCATCACCTCCACCAAGAGAATCCCAGCCAGGGCAATTCCCTTGATAGAGTCCAACTGGTACCCCGATGGCAGGTACCTAGCCTCCTAGAACATTACAAAAAGAGAATATTGAAAGGGTGTAAGAAAGGGATGCCTAAACAAAAGAGCCTGAATATGACACAGGCCATTCAACAAACACCAAACGAAGATCCTTCGAATGTTTGGAAAGGATCTATCAGGCCTATTGAAAGCTCACTGATGCTAACCCACAGGAACCAGAAACTGTCCAGGTGGTACACATGACTTTTTTGGGGCAAAGTGCCCCAGATATCAGAATGAAGCTCCATTGTTTGGACAGGCATTGGGAACAAGTCCCTCCCAGTGGTGGTCATATCCTTCAAAGGTCCCCATGGTCCAGGAAACAAGGAAATTAAATCAGGTCACCATTTTCTTAGAGACAGTGTAGGGAAACCTAAAGGAGATGTGGGACCCAAAAGGAAAAGGGAAAGATTCACTAGGCACCAATCAATGTGCCTATTGCAAAGAGAAAGGCCACTGAAGGAAACTCAAAAAAAAAAAGGGTATAAACCCTGGCTGAGAAATGTTAGAAAGGAATGATGAATCAGATGACAAATGAGGGGGCTCAGGGGTTCCCCTCGATGCCTCCTAACCTATTACTATTTCCTCCCAAGATCCCTGGGTACAATTGACAGTGGGCAGCAAGCTATTTGACTTCCTCATAGATACGGGTGCTAGTACTCAGTGCTAAATACAAAACTAACCAAGAAAATTTCAGTTACTGGAGTGGCCAGACAATTACAAAAACAAGTGTTCCTTCAACGCTTAGAATTCCAGCTCGGGAATGAAAAACTTACACACAGTTTTCTCTACATGCCAAACTGCCCCATTCCATTGTTAGGCCAAGATTTACTTTGTAAATTGCGTGAACAAATCCATCTTTCCCACCCCCGCCTGAGAAACAGCAGTTATATTTAGGAGTCACGCCAGAACATGCTCTCCAGCTCCAGGTGCTCCTCCCTTGCCCAGAAGGACCCGTAGGTGAACTCTTCTCACCTGAGATCTACAAGCAGGTTGATCGAGCCATTTGGGGTGACAGCACTCCAGATAGGATGGTTAACATCCAACTCATAAAAATTAACCTAACAGAAGGATCACAGATCCCATAGAAGAAACAATATTCCTTAAAAGGGAAGCTTTAGAGGGAATTCAGCCAGTATTGCAGAAATTCTTAAAATTAGGGTCAGTTTGGCCAAGCCAGTTTCCCCATTTTACCAGTCAAAAAGCCTTACTCTGATGAATATTGATTTGTATAGGACTTTAGGGCCATAAATGCTGTTTTTCAGGACATTCATCCTATGGTGCCCAACTCTTATACTTTGTTGGCCATGTTGCCCTGGGATAGCAAATAGGTTTCACTCCTAGACTACATCCCAACAGATGAACAAGCTCAACTATTATTTGCCCTTGACTGGCAGGACCCAGAATCTAAAACCACACTCTAATCTACTCAAAGACATAATCCCCAGGTTTGACTTCTTTGGAGCCTTCAAAGTGACAATGGATCATAATTCACTTCAGAAATAGGACAGACACTACAGATTAATTGGGAACTACATGCATCTTGGAGACCCCAACACTGAGGAAGACTGAGGAAAAGAACCACACAGTAAACCCTGGTGAAAATATGCTATGAAACACATTTGAAATGGGAGCAGGCACTTCCTATTGTCTTGCTCTGGATTAGTGTAATGCCCAAAGTGGGGTTAAATTAAGCCCTTTTGAAATTGTTTATGGAAGACCCAAGTTTTTATTTGAGGAACATCCCCTTGAGATTTAGAACATGAATTAAATATCAAACAATATGTACAACATTTAGGGCAAACACTAATGACTTTGCACAGGTTTGCTCATTGCAGTTCTATCAACCTGTCTGACAAGCCCTTAAACTCATTCCAGCCAGGAGACCAAGTCTCACTAAAGACCTGGAAGACTCAAGGTCCTGAACACCAGTTAGCCAAATAATGGATCAGTCGCTATAACATTCTACTGAAAACACTCTCTTCCCTTTCACAGAATCAAGTCTTAGACCCACCACCACAGTTAAAGTGGGTGTCACCTGGGGAGGACTCAGGTCTTGGTGCTGCTATTGATACTGTAAGGGAAAGCTGGACCTGAACGCCTGAAAGAGATTTAAAAATCCTCTTTAGAACAAGGACAGCATCTCCAAAAGCTAAGTGGCAATGTTACTTTTTTTCTTTTATTATTATTGTTTTTGGGATAATTGCTATACTTCATGCACATGCTTTGACTGATAATGCCTTCGTCTGCATTTCCCAGACAATGGCTTCCTCAACAAACTTATCGGGCTGTTGGGTGTGCCCCCTAAAGGCCCACTCAGATTTAGATCGTGAGGATCCTTTAGTCTCTCCACTTTCTGATTTCATTATAATTCTCCCTGCACGACTAGGCATACCCCTCACTAAACACTTGATTGCTTGTCTATATAATAGGTCTGACTTTGAAAGCCCATGGGCAACAATGCTATTTGAAATATGAAGCAGTCCACCAGCTTTGCTTGTTCAGCAGTGCCATCCTCTAGACACCGTGTATGCCTCCTTCTGAGAGCAGCAAACCTCCCTTGTGTAAAGGCTTCCCTCCATTCTTGACCTCCTTCTTCCTTTAGTAGATAGCAAGAATTTCTGGACTCAGGGATAGATAAGACTATGACCTTTGAGAGCAGGAAAAAATTACAGAAGATGAGATCTCCATCCATTTACCCTTGTAAAATTACAAGGTCCAGAGTTTTGCAGGGGGCAATTGTTACTATGAACAATTAGTGGGAATGCCAGGGAGTCTCCCCCATTGGCCAAGATGGTGCCAGGGGAGGTTTTGAGTGACTAAAAGCTAGCGAGATAAATGGATAGAACCCAAGCATGCCAAAAGCTAGCAAGCTATTTATATCGAAAAAGAGCCTTTCCCTTCCTATCCTCATAAGAACTGTAAGAGTAAGCAGAAAGGGGAGATGGCCTTTCAGACGGAAGTCCACCATTCTCCCAGGTTGTAGGGCACCTGAATAAACCTCTTTCCTTTTGCACCAGCACCTGTCTCAGGAGTTTGGCTTTCGTTGTGGCAGAGAACCAAACCTCCACTTTTTGGCTACAAGTTCACCATGCCTGGGCATTTGAAGAATGCTTATTGAATTTTTTCTAAGTATGCAAGTAATAAAGCTCATTAGAGAAAAGTTGGAAATGGCCACAAGGTGAAGAAGAAACCTTCCCAAATCCTACCACCCAGAAATAACTGGAAAGATTTTCTTAAATATCCTCTTAGTATTTTCTCCAACTGCATACTAATTGCGTTTTTGTTCCCTGAAACAATTTGGGAACATAGGCTCTGGTGAAGATGGAATAAGCACACTACCCTATCTCTCCCAGTAAATACAATTGAAAATCTTTGACAGAATGTGTGAAACGGCTCTGTGAGGACTCTAAAATATAGACAAAATGTCCTGTTTCCAGTCTGTCCTGTAAGGAGCTCAGAAGTCATCACTCCATCAGGTAAAGGCCAAACAAACAGAAAAATCAACAACTCTTCTTAGATCTATCAGAAAATTGTGTTCACAGAGCAAATGGCTGTCTCCAGAATTGAACAGACAGGTAGATGCAGAGAATCACAACTTCTCTAAGGAGAATCCCAGGAGCAGAAACTTCCATAGGAACCAGTGCTGGGGCAAGAACACCTGAATGGCAGTTGATGAACAGGAAGCTCATTGTGGCCAAATCCAAGAGTTAAAAACTCTAGAAGGCCCAGACTGGTTTGGCTCAGTGGCTAGAGCATCAACCTGCAGACTGAAGAGTCCCAGGGTCTATTCTGGTGAAGGGCATATACCTTGGTTGAAGGCACACCCCCAGGTGTGCAGGAGGCAGCTAGTTGATGTTTCTAACTTTATCCCTCTCCCTTCCTCTCTGTAAAAACTCCATAAAATATATTTTTTTTAAAAAACAAAACTCTAGAAGTATCTCATCTTAGAGGAGTGCACACATTTTTTTTGAGTTTTTCCTCTGGAGCTCTACCAGTTCCTCCCAGTCCCCATCAGGGGAAAAGCCCCATTGTGCTTCATGCAGGAAGAGGGGAAAGTAACCATTTTTGAAATATGCCAGAGCACCCTGTTCATCTTAACAAAGGCCTGTCCTCAAGAGAAACTGTTTTTCCAGAGCCTAACCTAGTGGTGTTTCCACAGTTTCACTACCTGGGGAGAGGAAAATACCTATCACCAGCTCCCATCAGCCTTCTACATGAGAGAAGGGAAATACCCAACGACATTTCCCTTATCCATCCCATCCTGCCTAATTGGGTAAAAAAGGGAAAGCACTTGTGAAAGTCACAATTGAGGGGACAGGCTTCCTAACAGACTGTAGAATGCTGTGCCTTCCCCACATCTCACCAACATATCTCTGAAGACTTATTTCCTGGAGTTCCTTTTCACAACACACCAGGTCTGCTTTCAACAAAACTTACATGGCATACTAAAAGGCAAAAAATCCACCACAGATTAAAGAGACAGAGCAAGCATCAGATCCAGATTCAGATATGGTGGGGATGTTGGAATTATCGAACGAGGACTTTACAAAAGCTATGATTAGTATGCTAAGTAGAATGGGGAAAGTAGAGACTATACAGTAACAGACAGGGGCCCGGCCAAAGCTGCTCAGTGTCGTCCAGTGCAACAAAGGGTCGTGGATTTGACTCCTGGTTAGGGCACATACCCAGCTTGTGGGTTTGATTGATCCTTGGTCAGGACATGTGCATGAGGCAGCCAATCACTGTTTCTCTCTCACAGTGATGTTTCTCTCCCTCTCTCTCCCTCTCCCTTTTCTCTCTAGAATCAACGAAAAGCAGGTCCTCCTGTGAGGATTGTTCAAAAAAGAAAATAAATAAAAAGAAATGCTAGAGATGGAAATCTCTATAACATAGGTGAAGAATGCATTTGATGGGCTCTTTACTAGACTGGAGCTGGCTGACGAAAGCATCTCTAAGCTTGAGGGTATGTCAATAAACATGTGCAAAATGGAAAAGCCACAAGGAAAAAAGACTGAAACGAAATAACATAAAATCCAGAACTGTGAGACAGCTACAAAAGGTGTAATATACATGTAATGAGAACACCGGAAGAGAACAGGTGAAATATCTGAAGCATTCATAACAGAGAATTTTCCCTAAATTAATGTCAGAACCAACCACGGATCCAAGAAGTTCAGAAACTCCAAGAGTATAAATACCAAAGAAAATACTACATCTAAGTATATGATATTCACACTGCAGAAAATTAAAGATAAAGAAAAAATCTATTCCTGGCTCAGCTGGTTAGATACCATGTACCTAAAGGTTGCAGGTTCAATTCCCAATTAGGGTATATACTTAGGTTGCAGGTTCAATTCCCAGCCGGGACACATTCCAGAGGTAACTGATTAATGTTCTCCATCACATAAATGCCTCTTCCTCTTCCTCCTCCCTCTTTTTCTCTCTCTTTTTCTTTCTCTCCCTCCCCTTTCTCTTCTCCTCTGTCTCTAAAAATCAATAAAGAACACACGTATCCTCAGATGAGAATTTAAAAATCTGGAAAGACACCAGGGGAGAAAAACACCTCATGTACAGAAGGACAAAGATAAGAATTACATCTGACTTCTCAAAAAACATGCAAGCAAGAAAAGTGGAATGAAATATTTTCAGTGTTGAGAGGAGATAAAAACCTCACCAACCTAGAATTTTATATTCTATAAAAGTATCCTTAAAAAAGTGTAGGAGAGCTTTTCCGTCTGGCCGCAGCCATCAGGGAAGCCAAGATGGGCGCTTACAAGTACATCCAGGAACTGTGGAGGAAGAAGCAGTCCGATGTAATGCGCTTCCTTCTGAGGGTGCGCTGCTGGCAGTGCCGCCAGCTCTCTGCACCCCACAGGGTCCCCCGCCTCACCCAGCCCGACAAAGCGCGCAGGCTGGGCTACAAGGCCAAGCAAGGTTATGTCATGTATCAGATTCGTGTGGCCCTGGTGGCCGCAAACGCCCTGTTCCTAAGGGTGCGACCTACGGCGAGCCTGTCCATGGCGGTGTTGGCCAGCTGAGGTTTGCTCCCAGTCTCCAGTCTGCTGCCCAAGAGCGAGCTGGGCGCCACTGTGGGGCTCTGAGAGGCCTGGATTTGTACTGGGTTGGCGAAGATTCCACGTACAGATTCTTTGAGGTTGTCCTCATTGACCCATTCCATACAGCTATCAGAAGACATCCTGACACCCAGTGGATCACCAAACCCGTCCACAAGCACAGGGAGATGCGAGGGCTGACATCTGCAGGTCCCCAGAGCCGCGGCCTTGGGAAGGGCCACAAGTTCCACCACACTATTGGTGGTTCTCGCCGTGCAGCTTGGAGAAGGCGCAATACTCTCCAGCTCCACCGTTACCGCTACTGTAAGGAATGTTTGTAAACTTCTTACCTAATAAACAATTTAGGGGAAATAAATACTTTATCAAACAAGAAAAATTGAGAGAATCTATTGCCAGTGGACATGCCTTGCAAGAAATATTAAAAGAAGTCTATCAGAGAGAAGAAAATGACAAAGGTCAGACTTTGGGACGGACAGAAAGCTGTAAGTCCAGGCACTGGAAGACATCTTCTGAAAGATCCCTGGAAAGGACTCTGGTTCATTAAGTCTTGTCTGTAGGTTGTACATGTCTATAAATGTTCATAGTCTCTGTTAATTGTTGTTTTGTTTAATTAGTTTAAAGATAGGGCATATTTCACTTTGCTGGGGGCTCCCAGCTCCTTGTAGCGGGCTGAACTTGTAGCAGGGATTACAGGAACTTCCCAGCAGCTGCCAAGAACTCTTAATCTTGGGGATCTTCTTGGTCTCCCTCTCAAGACATCAGCTGTTAGAAATTCTTAGTAGAAGTTCTTGTCTGTCTATAATACAACTTAGTTACTGATTAATGTTCTTTGCTTGCTTTCTTATCTTTAGAGGACTTAGTTTACACTTTACTATTTAACCCATTTATTGTTTGGTTTATCTATCTATCTATCTATCTACCTATCTACCTATCTATCTATCATCTATCTATCTATCTATCTATCTATCTATCTATATATATAAAAGTTCAAGTGACCATTACAACCCAACAACCAGAACGACCAATGCACACTGACCACCAGGGGGCAGACGCTGACTGCAGGAGCTGCCCCTTCATGATCAGTACACTCCCACAGCCAACCTCTCATGGCTGGCTAACCTCCTTCCATCCCTCCCCCGCGGCTAGCCAACCTACTGCGGTTACTGTCCTTGTCCCTCCCCACAGCTGGCAGGCCCTGATCAGCCCAGCACTGATCAGGACTGGGTGAGACAGGCCCAGTTGGCCTTGATTGCTGGCCAACCATGCACTGGGCCTCTAGTATGAAACAAGATTCTAAGGCTAACGTCCCAATCCTTCCTTTTGTGAGTACTCATTCATTTACTGTAGGGGCTTTCCTGTTTCTTTTTTTAAGATCTCTTCTTATGTACAAAATTTTATATTGTTAGTCTACTCAAAAAGAGATAATTGATTACTTTAAATATATTACTTAATACTGTTTAATAATAATAATACATAATCTTTTAGTATAATATACTTGACTACTTTCCCAGAGTTTGAATTTTAAAATTTATTTTCTCTCCTTATGAGTGAAATTTTATACTTAAAGTATATGGGAAGCTCTGTCAAATAAAGAAATAACAATTATATTCTACTTTATGTACATATTAAATAGATTCTAATATGCTTTCATTTATAACTAATTGTGATAAATTATGATATTGTAAGATTCTGTGTTTTACAGAAAGGACAATATTCCTTATCATTTGCATTACACTAAAAGTATCTAAATTTTTAGAAATGCTAGCAGAAAAAATCAGAAGAAACAACAATCCTATCTAATAAAAGAATAATATGCAAATTGACTGTATCTCTGATCAAGCCACACCCACAGCCAATCAGGAGCAAATTATGCAAATAAATCCCAACCAAGATGGCTGCCACAACTGAGAGCAGGAGGGAGGCTTGGGTTTCCCCAGCAATGGAGGAAGCCAAGCTTTCCGCCTGCCATTGCCAGCCTAGGCCTCCACTCAATGCTACAAAGTTTCAATTATAGAAGATACATAATCCCAACAGAAATTACAGCAGCTACAGAGCTTGAGAGAGAGGAGTCTAGAATTGCCAGGGCGATGGAGGAAGCCAAACTTCTGCAGCCCTAACCTAGGCCTCCACTCTAGGCTACAAAGTTTCAAACAAAAATGGCTGCCACCACAAAGCGAGCAGAAGGCTTGGCTCTGCTCCAGGCCACAAAGTTTCAATTATAGAACATAAATTAATCCCAGGTCCCAGGGCCTCTGCTTGGGTCGCTGGGAGGCATGTGGCCAGCCTGCAAGCCACTATAGGCCCCTCGCCTAGGCCACCCAACACCCCAAGGGAACCCCCACCCTGATCCAGGACAACCTTCAGGGCAAACCAGCTGGTCCCCACCCATGCACCAGGCCTCTATCCTATCTAATAAAAGAGTAATATGCAGATTGACCATCACTCCAACACACAAGAGGGCTGCCCCCATGTGGTCAAAGATCCTGCCCCCATGTGGACACAAGATGGCCAGCAGGAGAGGACAGTGGGAGGTTCCAGGCCTGCAAGGGAGGGCAGTTGTGGGCCATCAGGCCAGCAGGAGAGGGCAGTTGGGAGGACCAAGCCTGCAAGGGAGGGCAATTGGGGGCAATCAAGCCTGCGGGGGAGGTCAGTTAGGGCTGACCAGGACAGCAAAGGTGGGAAGTTGGGGGCAAACAGGCTGATAGGGGAGCAGTTAGACATCAATTAGGCTGGCAGGGTAGTGGTTAGGGGGTGATCAGGCTGGCAGGCAGAAGCGATTAGGGGCAATCAGGAAGGCAGGCAGGCGAGCAGTTTGGAGCTAGCATCCTGGATTGTCAGAAGGATGTCCAACTGCCCATTTAAACCCAATCCTACCGGGATCGGGCCTAAACGGGCAGTCAGATAACCCTCTAGGGGTCCTAGATTGGAGAAGGTGCAGGCTGGGCTGAGGGACACCCCCACCTCCCTGTGCACAAATTTTGTGCACCGAGCCTCTAGTTTTATTATAAAGCTGAAAAATAAAAAATAATTATATAGTTTTTATAACTTGTTGAAAGTATTACTAATTCTTAAACTTTTTGCTTATCAGATATAAGAAAGCATTTTAAAACCAATTTGGTAAATTAAATGTTTTTCTCAGGAGGCAGTCTAGCCTTCAGTAATCTGACCAATGCTACTGTGCCTCCCATCCCTCCATGTAAGCAAAATAAGAGGTGGGTCCCCTCTGCTGAGGCATTCCATTGGGAAGTTTGTCAAGGAAATCATGCCCATTTGACGATCCTAGGGGACCAACAGGTTATAGATTGAAACCCACATGGTCATTTGCAAGCCAACCACATTGACATTCTGGTATACCATGCATATAATACTAGTTACATCAGTTATACAGATACTAGAGGCCCAGTGCACAAAATTCATGCATGGGGGCAGGAGGAAGTGTCCCTCAGCCCAGCCTGTGCCCTCTCACAATCCAGGACTCCTCAGGTAGGGTCCCTAGGTCTAGCCAGCTATCAGGGACTATTGGGGTTTTCCTTCTCCTGGCTGCCTGCAGCTGGCTCCGCCCCCAACACTGCACTGCTTGCCTTCTATGCAGCACTGCCCCTCGTCCCCTGCCACCAGTAGTCTCCCTCCATTGGCAACAGATGTGGGGTGCGATTGCTTGGCTGGCCGAGGTCTCCCTCTGCAGGCAATCGCAGGGGACCCCCAACCAATTACATTGCACCTGCCTTGACTGGTCTGGCATCAGTGCGTGTCATAGCATGGTTGTCTAGAAGGTTGTTCTGCTGTTCGGTCATTTGGTCAATTTGCATATTAAGCTTTTATTATTATAGATACCTAAGGTTTGGACTGAGAAAGAAATTAGTTCGCCACAACCTCAAGTACTACACTTGCCAGTTCAGGAAACTTTATGGAGATTAGGCCATGTTTTCAGCCTTTTGAAATTGTGACACAGTGACTATCAGAACCCCTCTGGCCACTATAGTATGACTTTTACTTGTAATCTTACTGACAATTGCCAGATTTGCACCACTCACTCCTTTGTCTTTGTTATGGGCCCTGATCTACTAATAAGCCATAGTTCATCTTTTCTAGTTCAGGCTGGAGAAGGAGCTTACTTTCCATCTGGTATTACCTACCACCCAGAATATTACCTCATCGAACATCAGCACCATTATGGTGGGAGACAAGCAGAAATCCTAACATCTGTTAATCTCACCAGAAAATTGCAAGGCTTATCAGCTATTGAAGTCTCAGAAAGAGCATGGAGCCAATTATGGCCCAACAGATTTTTGGGAATGCTCATTGTAGCCATTGTCTCAGCTGTTGTCATTCTTACTACCATCAGCATTGCCATGGTGGGCCTTTCTGAGTCTGTGCAGACTGCCACATTTGTAGACAATATGGCCTATAATATAACTAGGGAATTCACTGTACAACAACTCATAGATCAATAAATATTAGCTAGGCTATAGGCAATAGAGGCAGCCATTGAATATCGGGGGGAAAGACAGGATGCCATAACATACAGGCAAGTGCTTAATTGCGATTGGCAGCATACACACATATGTGTCACCCCTTTAAAAGAGAACAGTAGTCATGATCAGTGGATTGATGTTAAAAAGCATCTATGGTAAGTCTTTCAGGATAACCTTACTGAAGATGCAAAGGCAAATTAGAGTCCTTACTTGCTATCAATAAACATGAAAAACAGACTACTGCTTGGATTATGGTAAAGGAGCATTTAGAGTGGATAGACCCCACCACATAGTTTCCTAAAATCAATTGGTACCTGATCGGACTAACCATTGCTGTCATTATAATTCTCTTTGTTTTTCTTATAGTCTAAAAAATAAGAATTCAAGCTGTGAACGCACTTTGCAGACCCCAACCTTCCAAAGCAGAAAGTTCACTGCCTCCCTCTGTCTTCTGCAGCCAGCAAAACAAAAAAGGGGGAGATGTGAGGAAGCACAGGACTTGGTTAGGATGTTTGTAAGGAAGTTTCTCCGAAAGGTTGGGGGTCCACTGAGGGACCTTGCCAAAGCCAGCAGGCCCTACCTTGACTTTTTCAAACAAGTCTGACCCCCCTGGTGTTTTGCTAGAATATCTGTGTTTAGTCTTTAAAGACCCAACCTTATAGAAGCTTGTGCTTTCTCAAGGATACTTATCCTGATGATTGTTTCTAGAGGTTAATTTGAGTCCATGCTGTTGTTACAATTATAAGGAAAGGAGGGAGGCAATTGGGCTGTTTTGGTGCCTAAAGCCAAACAAGCCCTTTAGCCTTCTCTTTCGCAGAAACTTGTGTCAGAGTGATCTGTACATCGATCACACAGGGTCTGTTGGTCAGCCCCAGCAAAAGTTCAGTCCCCAGTCAGGGAAGATGCAGGAGTGGGGATGAGTGGAACAACAAAAACAATGTTACTCTCTCCCTTCTTCTTTTTCTAAAAATTAATAAATTAGCCCTGGCTGGTTTGCTCAGTGGCTAGAGCATTGGCTCACAGACTGAAGAGTCTCAGGTTAAATTCTAGTCAAAGGCATGCACTTTGGTTGCAGGCTCAATCCTCGGCCCAATGGGGCTCATGCTGCAGGCCACTAATCAATGTGTCTCTATCACTGATATTTTTCTCTCCTCCTCCCTTCCACTTTCCTTAAAAACACCAGTGCAGGGAACATCCTTGGGTGAGGATGAACAAGAAGTAAAATAAAAATCTAAAAAATTTTAAAAGATTAACAAGATTTATAAGCCCCTAGCCAGGCTAACTAAGAAAAAAGAGAGAAGCCACAACTTACTAATATCAGAAATGAAAGAGGGGACATCACATTTCTACATGTGTCAAGGACATTAAAAGGATAATAAAAGAACATAATTCACAACTCTATGCCCACAAATTTGATAACCTAGATGAAGGGGATCAATTTATTGGAAGACAGAATTTACCAAAACTCACAAAGGAAGAAATAGACAATATGACTAAGCCTTTATCTATTGAAGAAATTGAATTAATAATTAATAACCTTCCAAAACAGAAAGAACTATGTCAAGATGAGTTCATTGATGAATTCTACCAAACTTTTGAGGAAGAAGTTATACCATTTTTCTTCAACCCTTTCCAGAAGATAGAATCAAAGGGGATACTTCCAAACTCATTCTCTGAGGTCAGCATTACCCTAATGCCAAAACCAAACAAAAACATTGCAAGAAATAAAAACTATACACCAATTCTCTCATGAAGATAGATGCAAACATCCTCAAAAACATCAGCAAATAGAATACAATGATTTATAAAAATAATTATACACCACAATCAAATGGGATTTATTTTAGATACAAAAAAGTAATTCAACACTTGAAAACCAATAGTGTAATCCATCACATCAATAAGCTAAAGAAGAAAAATCACAAAATCATAGTAATGCAGAAAAAGGATATAGTAAAATCCAATACCCATTCATAATAAAAACCTCTCAGAAAATTAGGACTAGAAGGGAATTTTCTCATCTTGCTAAAGAACATATACAGAAACCCTAAAATTAACATCATATTTAGTGAGAATCTCAAAGCTTTCCCATTAAGATTAGGAACAAAGCAAGGATGTGCTATCTCAGCGCTGCTTTTCAATATCATACTGGAAATCCTAGCTAATGCAATAAGAAAAGGAAATAAAATGTACAATGATTGGAAAGGAAGGAATAAAACTATCTGTGTTTACAGTTAACTTGACTGTATGTAGAAAATCCAAAAGAGTTGACAAAAAACATTCTTGGAACTAATATGCAATTACAGCGAGGTTACAGTTTACAATATTAACATACAAAATTCAATCGCCAATGAACAAGTAGAAAACATACCACTAGAGAACAAGTAGAATTTGCAATTAAAAACCAGAAATGAACAAATAAATTTTCAAATTGTTTTAATTTAAAACAATCATAAAATGGTTTTAATGTCATTTATATTAATACTTCCTTGAAATAAAATATTTGGTATAATTTAACAAAATATGTAGAAAATTTGAGGAAAACTACAAAACTCTAATGAAAGAAATAAAATAACTAAATAAATGGAGAGATAGTCTATGTTCATGGATATGAAAACAATTCTATAAAATAAAAGGCTAACATGCAAATCAATCAAACGGCAAAATGACCATTCATTATAATGCACACTGACCACCAGGGGGCAAGCGCTCAATGCAGGAGCTACCCCCTGGAGGTCAGTGTGCTCCCACAGGGGGAGCGCCACTCAGCCAGAAGCTGGGCTCATGGTAAGGATGTCCAACTGCCAGCTTAGGCCTGCTCTCCTTGGGCTCCCGGACTGTGAGAGGGTGCAGGCCAGGCTGAGGGACGCCCCTGCTGAGTGCACAGATTTTCATGCACCGGGCCACTAGTGTAGCATGTAATGCCGTCTTATAGTTTTACTTCCTCCTTTCCAACTTTGATGCCTTTTATTTTTCCTTTTTGTCTGATTGCTAAGACTAGGACTTCTAGTACTATCCTATCTAATAAACAGGGAATATGCTAATTGACCATCACTCCATCACAAATATGGCTGAACCCACAGCTGAGGCCAAGTTCCCATAAGAAACCTTAATGAGCAATCAGCAGAGACCTGAGGCTATGCCCTCTCCCGCCCCCATGGGGCTTGACAGGGGACCTCAGGCCACACCCCCTACCCAGCGGGACTTGACAAGGGTGGGACTGGCTCGGACTGGATCTAGCCCAATGGTAGGGCACCGGCCTGGTCTGGGTCTCATGCAATTTTGAGGTGCATGTGGGTGGGCAGAGACTTGACTCTGGGTTCCATGGTGTGCCCTAGACTCTGACAGGAGGAAGGTTTTCATATATATTTTATTAGTTTTCTTTCACCTTTGACATTTCTATTATAGAAAAAGGGCAAGTAGCAATATTAAATTATTTCCTCTAATTAATCCCTTTTTAATGTGCATGAGTTTCATGCACCAGGCCACTAGCGTTGAATGAACTTGGTGAAAGTGGGCATCCCTGTCTTGTTCCTGCTCTTAGAGGAAATGGTTTTAGATTTTGCCCATCAAGTATGATGTTGGCTGTAGGTTTGTCATATAAGGCTTTTATTATGTTGAGGTATGATCCCTCTATTCCCACTTTGTTGAGAGTTTTAATAAAAAATGGGTGTTTGGTTTTTGCAAATGCTTTTTCTGCATCTATTAACATGATCATGTGATTTTTGTCTTTCAATTTGTTTATGTGATGCATCACATTTATTGATTTGTGAACATTGTATCAGTCTTGCATCCCTGGAATAAATCCCACTTGATCATGGTGTATGATCTTTTTAATGTATTGCTGAATCTGATTTGCTAATATTTTGTTGAGGATTTTAGCATCTATGTTCATAGGGGACATTAGCCTGTAAATCTCTTTCTTTGTATTGCCTTTATCTGTGTTTTTCGAATATATTTTTATTGATCTTAGAAAGGAAGGGAGAAGGAAAGAGAAATAGAAACATCAGTGATGAGAGAGAATCATTGATTGGCTGCCTCTGGCACACCCCTACATGGGATCAAGCCCACAACCCAGGCATGTGCCCTTGACCAGAATCAAACCTGAGACTCTTGAGTCAACAGGCTGATGCTCTATCCACTGAGCAAACTGATGAGGGCTGGATTTAAAATTAGGATAATGCTGGCCTTGTAAAGGGAATAGTTTTTTGGAGTAGTTTGAGGAGTATAGGTGTTAGTTCTTCTTTGAATGCTTGGTAAAACTCCCCTGTGAAGCCATCTAGACCAGGGGGGGTTTTTGCTGCAAGTTTTTTAAATTACTGCTTCAATTTCATCAGTTGTTATGGGCCTAGCAGGTTTTCTGATTATTCTGATTCAGTTTCAGAAAGTGGTATTTTTCTAGAAATGTGTCTGTTTCAGCCACATTGTCCAGCTTATCCTATATAATAAAAACATACCCTTGGGCAATCATTTGATGGAGAGTTCAACCAGGAGACCAGGCATTCGACTGCTCACCTGATATGCGCTGACCATGAGGGGTGGCACGGAACAGCATCAGCAATGTGCTGCGACCTCTTGCTGGCTATCTGGGGGCAGGGGTGATGAGGACGGAGGTGTGGTGAGAATGTGGGGTGTCCGTCAAGCTACCTCTCACTCCCCCTGCTACCCTTTTCCAGGTCGCCAGGGCTCGCATGCCAGGGAAGCCCTCGTGCTTAGGTACCAGGCACCTACAAGGAGCCCTCCCTGTACCTGCACAGCCTCTTCCAAGTGAGCCAGGCTGCAGCTGCTGGGACCAAAGGGGCCAGTTGGGCTCCCCGTAGGTTCGTGCAGGAGCCAGTCTGAGAGGCCAGTCAGGAGAGAGCATGCTGCCCTGCCAGCTTCCATGTGGTGGGTGGCCCAGAGGCCCATGCTGCGCCTTGGCCTGCGACATCCAGCTGTGCTCACTGCATCTCCATGTGGGGACACAGGTGTTGTGACTCGGGTGGATTGGGTGTGTGCGGGGGCTCAGGTGCTGCCCAGGGCCCACAGGTCAGCTGGGACCTGCCATTCTATGCCAGACACTTACGCTTTTATCACTGGCCAGGCCTAGAGACCGCACCGTGCACAGATTTTGTGCACCGGGCCTCTAGTACTATATAACAAAGCCTAATATGCAAATTGTCCCCTTGGGCAGTCGTTCTACTGGGAGATCAGGAGTTTGACTGCTCACTATGACATGTGCTGACCACCAGGGGGTGGCGCAGAATATGGTGGGCATCGGCAACTTGGCATTGGCAGTGGGTGGCAGTGGAAGCACTGCTGGCCCCAATGGGCCCTGTCAAGAGCGGGACCACACCAGGATGGTGGAGCAGGTGAGCAGGCAGCACCACGCCAAGGCAGGTGTGAGCAGGGGCCCAAATGCCCCCCAACCGCCCTGCAGATGGCAATCAGCAGCAGCTGCAGGGGTTAGGGCCGCCACTAGCTCTCAGGAGCTGAGGGAGCTGGAAGGGGGGCCTGGCACTGATCAATCGCCTCACAGGCAGGATAGTGGAGCAGGTGAGGGGACAGCACCAGGCCAAGGCAGGGTGCCAGGCAAGGCTGCAAGGCTGGGGTGCAAGCTGGGGCTGCAAGGCTGGGGGTATAAGCTGAGGCCCAATCTCTGTAGGCCACCCTGAGGGACCCCACCCATGCACAAATTTGTGCACAGGGTTTCTAGTTGACATATAATTGTCCATAGTATTTTCTTACAATCCTTTGTATTTTTGTGGTGTCCGTTGTTATTTAACCTCTTGCCTTTATGGTTTTATTTATTTGGGTCCTCTCTCTGTTTCTTGACTAATCTGGCTAAAGGTTCATTAATCTTGTTTATCTTTCCGAAAAACCAGCTCTTGGTTTCATTGATTATTTTTGTATTGTTTTTTTAGTCTCTATATCATTTATTTCTGCTCTGATCTTCATTATTTACTTCCTTCTAGTCTGGGTTTTATTGTTGTTGTTGCTCTTTTTCTAATTCGTTAAGTTATAGGGCTTGATAGTTCATTAGAAATTTTTGTTTTCTGAGGTAAGTCAGTCGTGCTATGAACTTCCCTCTCAGGACTGCTTTCACTGTGTCCCATAGATTTGGGGTTGTTGTATATTCATTCTCTTTGTTTCCAGTGAGATTTTGATTTCTTCCTTGATCTCATTGGTAACCCATTCATTCTATATAATAAAAGGATAAAATGAAAATAGACCAAACAATGGAACAACCAATCGCTATGATGTGCACTGACCACCATGGGCAGATGCTCAATACAGGAGCTTCCCCCTGGTGGTCAGTGCACTCTCACAGGGGGAGCACCACTCAGCCAGAAGCCAGGCTGAAGGCTGGTGAGCAACTGGTGATGGTGGGAGCCTCTCCCACTTCTGCAGCAACACTAAGTGTGTGGGGAGCATGTCTAAGCCATGAATTGAACATTCCCTGAAGGATCCTAAACTGCAAAAGGGTGCAGGCCTGGCTGAGGGATCCCCAGCCCCCCATTGCATGAATGTCATGCACCTGGTCTCTAGCTATTTAATAACATGCTATTTAACCTCCATGTTTGAATGTTTTTTAGTGTTTTTATTGTACTTGACTTCTAGTTTCATGCCATTGTGATCTGAGAAGATGTTTCCTATTACTTCAATCTTCTCAAATTTCCAGAGACTTAGTTTGTGTCCTAACATGTGGTCTATCTTTGAGAATAACCCATGTGCAGTTGAGAAGAATGTATATTCTGTAGCTTTGGGGTGATATGTTCTGTAAATATGAATTAATTCCATCTGATCTAGTGTGTCATTTAGGATTGCTGTTTCTTTGTTGATTTTTGGCTAAATCTATCCAGTGATGCCAGTGGAATGTTTGCGATTTTGCTGTTGTCAGTCCCTCTGTTAAAGTCCTCCAGAGTTTTTTGTTTGTTTGTTTTTCTTACATATTTGGGTGCTCCTATATTGGGTGCATATATGTTTACCTGAGTTATATGCTCTTATTGTATCAATCTCTTTAGTATGATGCAGTGATCTTTATTGTCTCTTGCTATGGCCTTAATTTTAAAGTCTACTCCAGCATTTTTTTAAATTTCCATTTGCATGGAAAATTATTTTTCATCCCTTCACTTTCATCCTATGTGAGTATTTTGTTCTGAGGTGGATCCCTTTTAGAAAGCATTTGCATGGTTCATGTTTATCCATTTAGCTATCCTATGACTTTTGATTGGAGCATTTAAGCCATTTTACTATTAAGGTTAAATGGTTGGTAATTATTTATTGCCATTTTTATTCTTTATGCCTATGTTCCTCTCCCTATATATTTCTTCTTACAACAGTCCCTTTAGCATTTCTTGCATTGCTGGTTTGGTGACGATAAACTTCTTTAGCTTTTTATGGTCTGTGAAGATTTTTATTTCACCTTCAATTTTGGTTTTTGTGGTGGTGGTGGTGGTGGTAGTGGTGGTAGTTGGGGTTTGTTCTGTTTCTTTTTGTGTGTGATTTTTTTTTGTTCATCCTCACCCAAAAATATTTTTTTCATTGAGTTTTTCTATTTTAGAGAACATGGGAGGGAGCAGGTGAGACAGAGAGAGAAACATCAATGTGAGAGAGATACATTGCCTCCCTCACACACCTTGAATATGGCACAGGACGGAGCCTGCATCTGAGGCACATGCCCTTGACCAGAATTGAAACTGCAATTCTTCAGTCCACAGGTTGACCCTCCAACCACTGAACCAACCTGACTATGACTCACCTTCCATTTTGAATGGTAGACTTGATAGGTATAGTAGTCTTGGATTCAGACCCTTGCTTTTCATTACTTTTTATATATTCTTCCTGCCACTCCCTAAAGTGTTTCTATTGATAACTTATTTGACAGTCTCTTATAAAGTAACCTTCTGTCTCTCTTGCAGTCTTTAAGATTCTTTGTCTTTGACTTTTGCCATTTAAATTATAATGTGCCTAGGTGTGGGATTTGGGGGGTTCATCTTGATTGGGATTCTCTGTGTTTCCTGAACTTGAGTAATTTTTTCCTTCACCAGGTTAGAGAAGTTTTCTGCCATTATTTCTCCAAACAAGTCCTCTATTTCTAGTTCAGATTCTTCTCAATCTGGGACTTTTATAAAGTGGATGTTATTATGTTTATTTTTCCCACCATCCTGTTGTTTATTTTTATTGATTGATTGATTGATTGATTAAGGTATTACATATATGTCCTTATTCCCCCATTACCTCCCACCCCCCTGTTGTCTGTGTCCATTGCTTATGCTTATATGCATGCATATAAGTCCTTTGGTTGATTTCTCCCCTTTACCCCCCTACCTTCCCTGAGGTTTCATTTTCTGATTGATGTTTTTCTGTCTCTGGATCCATTTTTGTTCATCAGTGTACATTGTTCATTATATTCCACAAATGAGTGAGATAATGTGATATTTATCGTTCTCTGCCTGGCTTGTTTCACTTGGCATAATGCTAACTACATCCATGTTGTTGCAAATGGTAAGAACTCCTTCTTCTTTACTGCAGCATAATATTCCATTGTGTAGATATACCACAGTTTTTAATCCATTCATCTGCTGATGGGTACTTAGGCTGTTTCCAAATCTTAGCTATGGTGAATTGTACTGCTATGAACATAGGGGTGCATATATCCTTTCTGATTCATGTTTCTAGTTTCATGGGATATATTCCTAGAAGTGGGATCACTGGGTCAAATGGGAGTTCCATTTTTAGTTTTTTGAGGAAACTCCATACTGTTCTCCACAATGGCTACACCAGTCTGCATTCCCACCAGCAGTGCATGAGGGTTCCTTTTTCTCTGCATCCTCACCAGCAATTGTCATTTGTTGATTTGTTGATAATGGCCATTCTGACAGATGTGAGATGGTACCGCATTGTTGTTTTCATTTGCATCTCTCTGATGATTAGTGACTTTGAGCATGTTTTCATACGTTTCTTGGCCTTCCTTCTGTCTTCTTTCGAAAAATGTCTATTTAGATCAGTTAACCGTTTTTTTTATTCAGTTGTTTATCTTATTTTTGTTAAGCTGCATGAGTTCCCTGTAAATGCTGGAGATTAAAGCCTTATCATTGATATCATTGGCGAATATATGCAGTGGGCTTTCTTGTTGTTTTATTGATGGCATCCTTTGCTGTGCAAAAGCTTTTTATTTTGATGTAGTCCCATTTGTTTATTTTCTCTTGGATGTTATTATGTTTCATGTTCCATACCTCCCTTAAACTATCCACCTGCTTTTTAAAAAATTGCTGCTCTGATTGGGTGTTTTTTCCACCTTTTCTTCTAATTCACTGATATGATCCTCAGCTTCTTCTAATTTACTATTTATTCCTCCAGGTATTCTTTGTTTTTTAAAGGTGTGAACAAATATCCACACATTTTTTTCTTTTTAAATATTTTTTTATTTATTTCAGAGAAGAAGGGAGAGGGAGAGAGAAATAGAAAGATTAATGATGATTGATCAGCTGCCTGCTGCATGTCCCCCACTGGGGATCGAGCTCGCAACCTGGGCATGTGCCCTTGACTGGAATAAAACCCAGGATCCTTCAGTCCACAGGTCTATGCTCCATCTACTGAGCCATACTTAGGGCCCTCTAGGTATCCTTTATTTCAGCTATGCTAGCTATCATTTTTAATTGATTTTATTAATGGTTTCTATATTTCTTTTCATACTGATGTAGTTCTCTCTAAGTTTCTTATATTTATTATTAAGTTGTTTGAGCAACCTTATAACCATTACTGTGAACTCAATATGTAATAAGTTGCTTGCTCTTTTAGCTCTTTTTTTCTGGAGATTACTCATGTTCTTTCATTTGGGGCCTGTTTTGTTTTGTTTTGTTGTTGGTTCCCCAATTTTTTTTCCTGTCTTCATGCTTGTTTCTGTGGGTTGGGGGAGACTGCTATGGCTACCAGTCCTGGTCAGGTGGCCTTCTTATGGGCTAAAGTAGTTAGTCTCCTTCATCTTCTGAGCTGGTGCCTTCTGAATGACCCGTGTGTGGGTTCTCCATTGAACTTGGTTCTTTATTGCTCTCGTTTTGTTTGTGGATGAGGTCACCCAACGTTCTGTTTGCGCTGTCAGCCTCAACCACGGCCATGTTGTGCTAAATGTTACATAAGGTGCTGATAGAACAGAACAAAACAAAACAAACAAAACCAGAACAAACTGAAAAGAAAACAACAAAAATAACACACACAAAAGCAATAAGTACACAAACAAAACACCAACAATAATAACAGCAACTTCTACCAAAAGACTAAAAAACAAACTAGCAAACAAAAAACAGACACACAGAAGAAAACGAAAATTAGAAGAAATGAGAGAGAAGAATGAGAGGAGAAAAGAAAAAAGACACATTTATTTATTATTTGAAATAAATAAATAAAAAAGAATATGAAAGCAAAGAAGGAAGAGACCAGAAACAAAGTATAAAAAATGTAAGCTAGACTGGAGGGAAAACCAAGATGGCAGCATAGGTAAACACCTAAACTGCTGCCTTGAACAACAATTTCAAAAATACAACTAAGAGACAAAATGGACATCATCCAGAACCACAGGAAAGCTGGCTGAGTGGATATTCTACAACTAGAAGGAAACAGAAACGCACACAGAGAATCAGAAGAGCTTCAAAGCCAGAGGTACAGTGACACTCGTGTGGAGAGGATGAGCCTGAGAGGACATGGCGACTAAGTGCCTGGCTGACATGCTCTGGCAGGAAGGAGACAAAAGCTCCAGACTGCACTGAACACCAGATCTGACTGCATTGAATCTCAGTCCCGGGCCCATACGGGGGAATCTGGACTGTAAGGCAGAAACTCAGGGGCACGGCTCAAGGCAGAGGTCCAGAGGCATACGCACAAGTGCGTGCAGAGAAGATAGACTGCTAAGTGTGTCACTGGCTTGATCTGGTGAGAGGAAGACAAGAGCTCCAGATGGCACTGAAACCCAGTTCCGACTGCACTGATCCCCAGTGCAGGGCGAGAACCTGCATGTCTGGATTCACTGGGGGAGAGACTGAACTGTTTGGCAGTGGGTGAAACTCAAGGGTGCTTTTCTCTCAGAGGTGCTTGCAGTGATTGCCTGCAGACACTGAGACTCAGCGACCTTCTAGGATGGGCGGACTGGAAGCCAAGGCTGTTGGTTCCACCCTGAAACTCTGCCCTATCCAAGCTGAGCACAAAGGCTTTGGCAATTTTCCAAGTCTAGTCGCATAAGGCTGTCTCCCAATGTAGACACAGCTGATCCTCACAGCCAATTGGCCTGGAGGTCAATTCCTACCAGTGATACCAACAACAATCAAGACTTAACTGCAACAAGGCTGTCCACACAGTCCACAAAGGGGTGCACCAAGAGTGTCCACCTCAGGTAACAGGGAAGGCCAAGACACCTAGCACACAAAGCTACCCTACCATCTCAGGGAAGCAGTGAAAATGCATAGAGAAACAGGTCACAAACAAAAGAAATGGAGGAAAATAAATGATGGATATAGAGTTCAAAATTGCAGTTATAAGGTTCCTAGAAAAGGCTATAATTGCAGTAATAAGGTTAAAGAGGTTCCTAGAAAAGGCTTATAAATTCAGCAAGACCCTCATGGATATGAAAACGGACCAACTAGAAATTAAACATACACTGACTAAAATAAAAAATATTATACAGAGACCCAACATCAGACTAGAGGAACACAAGAATCAAGTCAAAGATTTGAAATACCAAGAAGCCAAAAGTACTCAACTGGAAAAGCAAAAAGAAAAAAGAATCCAAAAATTTGAGGATAGTATTAGAAGCCTCTAGGACAACTTCAAGTATCCCAACATTAGAATAATGGGGGTGCCAGAAGAAGAGAGAGAGCAAGATACTGAAAATCTATTTGAAAAAAATAATGATTGAAAACTTCCCCCACCTGGTGAAAGAAATAGACTGACAAATCCAGGAAACACACAGAACCCCAAACAAAAGGAATCCAAAGAGGACCACACCAAGACACATCATAATTAAAATGCCAAGAGCAAAAGACAAAGAGACAATATTAAAAGCAGCAAGAGAAAAACAGTTAATTACCTACAAGGGAACACCCATACAATTGTCAGCTGATTTCTCAACAGAAACTATGAAGGCCATATGGGAGTGGCAAGAAATTTTCAAAGTGATGAAGAGCAAGAACCTACAACCAAGATTACTCTACCCAGTGAAGCTATCATTCAGAATTGAAGGTCAGATAAAGAGCTTCACAGATAAGAAGAAGCTAAAGGAGTTTATCAACACCAAACCAGTTCATATGAAATGCTGAAAGGTATTATTTAAGAAGAGGAAGAAAAAGAAAAAGGAGGAAAAGGTGGCTGCTTCAAACTAGAGCATGGATGGGACTGGAGAGCATTATGCTAAGTGAAATAAGCCAGTCAAAGAAAGATAAGTATCACATGATCTCACTCATTTATGGAATATAATGAACACCATAAACTGATGAACAAAAACAGATCCAGAGACAGAGAAGCATTGACTGTCAAACGTCAGAGGGAAGGTAGGGGAGGGTGGGGGTAAGGGTAAGAGATTAACTAAAGGACTTGTATGCATGTATATAAGCCTAACCAATGGACACAGACACCAGGGGGTGAGGATATAAGTGGGGAGGGGGGGCTGGAAGGGGTATTGGGGGATGAGGACACATATATAATACCTTAATCAATAAAGAAATTTTTTTTAATGTAAGATAGAAAATAATGAATAAAGTAACACTGATAATGTTTAAAAGTAATAACACTAAGTAAAATAACATGTCGAATAAAAAAGAAAATATTTGAATTAAAAAGAAGAGTTAACAAAAAGTAAAGAGAATGGGAAAAATTAGACTAAAATAAAACATGGAATTAGAGGATATGGGGGGGGGAGAAGAGAGAGAAAGAAAATTCACCCTCCCTCCCCCCAAAACACACACACACACACACACACAAAGGAAAAATAACAACAGAAAAACCTTTGGGTTTGCTGGATGGATGTTGGAGGTCGCTGGATTTTGCTTCGATGCTGTTGTATCTGGCCCCTTGGAGTGTTGGTCCAGAACCTCTGATTCACGCCAATGTGAGTCATGGTCTCTGCCTGGTCCTGGGCATCCCGGCTGAAGCCCTGCGGGGCAGGCCCCTAAGGAGCCCAGTGGCTCGCCCTTGAATGTACTTGTTCTGGGCTCCTTTCCCTTCTCCCACAGACGTGGGCTCTGCGGGGTATCTGGTTCTGGTCAGGGTGGTTACAGATTTGCATTGGGGGGGGGGTGCCCATAGCTTGTAGGAGGGGCAGACTGGCACTTCCTCTCCTTCCCAAGCCTCAGCTCTGCTTTAAGATACTGGCATCCCCTGTCGCCACCTCTAGCGGTAGGAGGGGAGGAGGGGATCAAAAACAAAAACAAAACCCGCCCCGCCTGGCTCTCTAACCTTTCAGCACAGCTCGCTCTCATTGGGCAGGGGCTTCAGCTCAGGCTCCCACTGGGCCAGATGTCCCACTCCCTCTCATTCCCAGACACAGCTGTTCTGGCCAGAATTCCAGCCCAGAGCAGTTCCACAGGTGGGGGGAGGAACACCTCCTCTTGTCAGAGGTGGGGGGATCGTGCCTTTTCCCAGGGCACTCAGGTCCCATCCTACTCTCTGCCCAAAGTTCTTTCAGAGAATAATGGACTCTCCATTCATTGATGGGTGATCTGGAGTTCTGCTGAGCGGCCCCTCCCACAGACACGGACCCCAGCAAGCTTCCCAGGCTGGTAGACAAGCTCTCGCTTTTTGCCTGGGATAAAGCAGCCTGAGTTCTCCTGGTGGACTGAATCACCACTGGTTCCTCCTGTCTGATGTTATGTGGCTTCCTCTTCTCTGTTGCTCTGGTTTGGGGATCCCTGTGTGTATCTGAGACACCTGCACTGATGCACTTCCATCTGGCTTCCCAGCTTTGCTCTGCAGCTGTGCCAACTGGCTCACCCATGCCTCCTCCTCCCTTTCTCCACACTCCACACTCCCAATATTTCCAATGAGCTTTTTTCAGCTGGTTTTTCAAGTAAAATGTTCTGCAGTTTAGCCATAAGTTGTCTGGTGTTGGAAACAAGCAGACAGAACCTCCTTAGACTGCAGCCATGTTTGCAATTGTTGCAATGAACTTTTAGATATAACATCAGAGACATGATACATGTAAGAAATAAGTTGTCGAAGAAACCAAGATGGCGGCATAGGTAAAACTAGGCTCCTGCCTCGCACAACAATTTCAGGAATACAACTAAAAGACAAAACGGACATCATCCAGAACCACAGGAAAGCTGCCTGACTGGATTTTCTACAACCAGAAGGAAACAGAAATGCACATGGAGAGTCACAAGAGCTGCAAAGCCTGAGGTACAGAGACACCCATGTGTACGAAGAGGATAGGCTGGAGAGGACAGGATGTCTGAGTGCCTGGCTGGCATGCTCTAGCAGGAAGCAGACAAAAGCTCCAGACTGCGCTGAACCCCAGTTCTGACTGCACTGAACCCTGGTTCTGGGTGAGACCCGGGAGAGCCAGGCCCATATGGGGGGAATCTGGACTGTGAGGTGGAACCTCAGGGGAACAGCTTTGGCAGAGGTCGGTAGAGATGTGCGCGCAGGTGCACGCAGAGAGGATGGACTGTTGGCTGTGTCACTACCTTGATCTGGTTGGAGGAAGACAGGAGCTCTGGACTGTGCTGAAATCCAGTTCTGATTGCATGGAACCCCAGTGCCAGGCGAAAATCTGGGAGTCCGGATTCATTGGGGGAGAGACTGGACTGTTTAGCAGTGGGCAAAACTCGAGGGTGCCTTTCTCTCAGAGGTGATTTCAGTGATTGCCTGCAGACACTGAGACCCAGGAACCTTGTGGAGTGGGACTGACAGGAAGCCAAGGATGTCAGCTCCACCCTGAAACTCCACCCCATTTAAGCTAAGCACAGAGACTTTGGCAATTTTCCAAGTCTAGTCGCATGAGGCTGTCTCCCAGCATTGACACAGCTGATCTCACAGCCAGTTGGCCTGGAGGTCAATTCCTCCCAGTGATACCAACAGCAATCAAGACTTAACTGCAACAAGCCTTATACACAGTCCACAAAGGGATGCATCAAGAATGTCCACCTCAGGTAACAGGGAAGGCCAAGATACCTAGCACACAAAGCTACCCTACCATCTCAGGGAAGCAGTGAAAATGGGAAGAGAAAGAAACAGATCACAAACAAAAGAAATGGAGGGAAACAAACAATTGGATATAGAGTTCAAAACCACAGTTATAAGGTTCTTCAAGAGGTCCCTAGAAAAGGCCAATAAATTCAGTGAGACCCTCGAGGATATGAAAAAGGACCAACTAGAAATTAAACATACACTGACTGAAATAAAAAATATTATACAGAGACCCAACATCAGACTAGAGGAACACAAGAATCAAGTCAAAGATTTGAAATACCAAGAGGCCAAAAGCACTGAACCAGAAAAGAAAAAAGAATCCAAAAATTTGTGGACCATGTAAGAAGCCTCTGGAACAACTTCAAGCGTACCAACATCAGAATTATGGGGGTGCCAGAAGAAGAGAGAGAGCAAAATACCAAAAACCTATTTGAAGAAATAATGACTGAAAACTTCCCCCACCTGGTGAAAGAAATAGACTGACAAATCCAGGAAACACACAGAACCCCAAACAAAAGGAATCCAAAGAGGACCACACCAAGACACATCATAATTAAAATGCCAAGAGCAAAAGACAAAGAGACAATATTAAAAGCAGCAAGAGAAAAACAGTTACCTACAAGGGAGCACCCATACGATTGTCAGCTGATTTCTCAACAGAAACTATGAAGGCCATATGGGAGTGGCAAGAAATTTTCAAAGTGATGAAGAGCAAGAACCTACAACCAAGATTACTCTACCCAGTGAAGCTATCATTCAGAATTGAAAGTCAGATAAAGAGCTTCACAGATAAGAAGAAGCTAAAGGAGTTTATCAACACCAAACCAGTTTATATGAAACTAGGGGCCCGCTGAACGAAATTCATGCACTGGGGGTGAGTGGTCCCTCAACCCAACGTGCCCCCTCTCACATACTAGGAGCCCTCAGGGGATGTCCAACTGATGGCTCACCCCCAGCCTGAGGCTTTAGGCTTTGGGCACCCAGCCATCGACCTGCTCAGCTCAGCCCCAGCTGCCTGCAACCACTCAGCCCCAGGGGCTGGGCACTTGCCACCACTTCTGCTTACAGCACCCAGGGGCTGGGCGCTCGCCACCACCACCGTTTCAACTCCACCCCAGGGGCCCAGTGCTTGTGCCACTTGGCCCCACCCCTGCTCCTAATTAGCTGGTAGCATAGCCAATCGGGAGTGAAGGTATGGTCAAATTTGGATGTTTCTCTTTTATTATATAGGATGCTGAACGGTATTATTTAAGAAGAGGAAGGAAAAGAAAAAGGAGGAAAAGGTGGCTGCTTCAAACTAGAGCATGGATGGAACTGGAGAGCATTATGCTAAGTGAAATAAGCCAGTCAAAGAAAGATAAGTATCACATGATCTCACTCATTTATGGAATATAATGAACAACATAAATTGATGAACAAAAACAGATCCAGAGACAGAGAAGCATTGACTGTCAAACATCAGAGGGAAGGTAGGGGAGGGTGGGAGTAAGGGGAAGAGTATGCATGCATATAAGCCTAATCAATGCACACAGACACCAGGGGGTTGAGGATATGAGTGGGGAGGGAGGAATGGAAGGGGAAATGGGGGATGAGGACACATATGTAATACCTTAATCAATAAAGAAATTCAAAAATATTAAAATAAAGTAAAATAAATAAGTGACAGCCCTGATGGGTTTCTTCAGTGGTTAGAGCATTGGCTTGTGAACTGATGGGTTGTGGTTTAATTCCCTGTCAAGGGCAACACCAAATGCTGGCCAGGAGGTGGAGCTCATTTGTTGCTGGTGGGAATACAGACTGGCACAGCCACTTTATAGGAGATTTTTGTAATTTCTTATAAAACTAAACATGGTCTTACCATACCAACCATGCTACTTGGTATTTAATCAAAGGAGTTGAAACGTATATTCACACAAAAACCTACACATGGATGTTTATAGCAATTTATTCATGATTCACAAATTTGGAAGCAACCAAGATCTTTCAGTAAGTAAAGTGAACTTTGGTAATCCAGACAATGGAATATTATTCAGTGCTAAAAAGAAATGAGTTATCAAGCCATAGAAAGACAGAAAAACCTTAAATGCATATTAGAAAGTGAAAAAAAAAGACTAAATACTATATGATTCCAATTATGTGATAGTCTGGAAAAAGCTAAACCATGGAGATAGTAAGAAGATCCATGATTGTTAGAGTTTGGTGGGTGGGGATGAGGAGGGATAAGCAGGCAGATCACAGCAGATTTGGGGGCAGTGAAACTATTGTAAACAATATCATAATGGTGAATACATGTCACTATTCACTGGTCTGAGCCTGTAAAATACACAACACGAAGAGTGAAACCTAATGTAGAACGGCCTTTGGGTGACAGCACATGTCAATGTAGATAACAAATGTCCCGCTCTGGTGCAGGCTGTTAATGAGGAGGCTCTGTATTTGTGGGGCCAGAGGGTGGGATATGGAAACTCTCTATACTTTCCTCTCAATTTTGCTGTGATCCTAAAACTGCTCTAAAAAAGTTTATTTTTTTTAAAATGATAACAAATGAACTGGGAAAGAAAATAGATCTCTAATACCACTAAACCACCATGAATTTACCATTTGTTTTCCTTTGATATTACCTGGCTTACACTAAATTAAGACTGAAACCTGAAATAAGGTCATAAGAACATTTATCTAGGGTAAAACTGCTGTTCTGAAACTTTGGCCACTGTTAACCCCTGCTTGCTTAACACAAAAGAATTTTTGCTTTAGTTTCCAGCTTGAGACCTTGAAGGCTAGAGAAAAAACCCTGTGAAGACTAGAATCAGAGGAATAACCAGTCGGCACCAATTATGTAGCTACACCACCTGTTTTACAAGATAGGACCACTTTCCCACATCTAGGAGCATACATAGTTAGAAGATAAGGAGCGAGCAATAGGGTCATTCATAGTCTATTGGCACCCCTTCCCCAGATGTGGCCTTGGGGGCTGTTCGCCAAACGTAGGGCAATAACATTTATGGTTCAGACCCCTTTAAAAGGACTGCCTGCACTCAGGGCGGGGCGGCCGTGGGTATTAGGTCTCCGTATGGTGCCCTGCGACCGTCCTGGCCAGTTTTCAATAAATCCTTGCCTGCTTATTACCAACTTCACCACCTCCATGGTCGTTTGCAACTGGTCGTAGAAGTTGCCCCACAACAAAACCAAATGTATGCACTGGGTGTGACTAGAAAGAGCTCTAAGAAAACCCTTGTTTCAAAGTGCCCTGGTCAGCACTACTCAGTGATTAGAGCGTTGCCCTAAGTACCCAAGGGTCATGGGTTCGATTCTCAGTCAAGAGCACGTCCTCGATTGTAGGTTCAATCCCTGGCCCTGGCAGGGCACAAGCAGAAAGCAAACCAATCAATGTGTCTCTTTCACATCATTGTTTTTCTCTCTCTCTCCACCCCTCTCTCCCTCCCTTCTACTCTCTCTAAAAATCAATGGAAAAAAATATTCTCAGGTGAGATTTAACAAAACATAAAGAAAGAGTGGGAAAAAGGCTCCTACAGGGAATAGAAAATGGAATAAATCTTTTTTTTTCTGTCTTTCTCACCCAACCTCCTAGGTCAATGATCAGCAAACTCATTAGTTAACAGAGCCATGTATCAACAGTACAATGACTGAAATTTCTCTTGAGAGCCAAAAACCGACTTCTGCGCATGGGCCACAAAGTTTCAATCGCACTGTACGTGCACGCCCACACGTGGTATTTTGTGGAAGAGCTACACTCAAGGGCCACAGAGCCGCGTGTGGCTGGCAAGATGCAGTTTGCCCTAGGCAATCCCCACAGAGGTAGAGCAGAAGTGGAAGCTGGGAAAATACCCAAAACTCTGAAGTAAGAAAATCTTGTCTGACCAAAGGAACTGTGATCCCAAGAGTGTAGGGGGCATATCCCTGGCTTTTGTTCTCTCTGTCCTCTCACAGCTTGGTCTCAGAGGCACACAGTTGCAACTTGTGTATGACAGAGCAACCTGAAGTTCCAGCATTCTGGTTAGAAACTCAGGTAGTACGGAGGGGAATGGGGTGGGGGAGGGGGAGTGGACTGGAAGCAGGAAAGTGTTGAGGGAGGTTTATTAGAGATAGGAGTTCAAAATAACCAGCTGATTCCATAAAATTGTGTGTGAACTCCTGAACTCACCTCCAAGCTGTGCCTACACACGTGTGGCTCTGACACTAAGCAGCACTTCCATGGCTTTGAGATCTGAACTACAGGGTAGAACACCGTTCAGGTCCCAGGTGAGTCGCTGGTAGATGCATACACAGGGCAGATATAAATATACTGGGGGGAAAGAATTCTGCAACCTTGTGGAACTCTAAAGTTCTAATAGCTATTTCATAGCTTCCATCAGGTTTCTCCACAGGGAATAATGCTATCTGTGAATAAAGTCCATTTTTCTTCTTTCCCAATTTGGATGACTTTTATTTGGATGATTTTCAAAGTGAACATTCTTTTTATGCTGCTGGTCAGAGGGGAAACCCGGTCAGTCTTTCACCATCAGTATGACGTCAGCTAGCTTTTCATCTACACTCTTTATGGGGTTGAGGAAATCCCCTTCTATTCCTAGTTTGCTGAGATGGTTCTTATTAGGAAATGGATGTTACATTGTGTCAAATGCTTTTCTCCACTTATGTAAATAATCATATGGGTATTTTTCAGGTTCTTAATATAGTGTACTGGTTTCCCAGGACTTTTTTAACAAATTTGGAGGCTTACAGACACAGGAACGTGTTCTCTCACTGCCATGGAGTCTGGAAGTCTGAAACATGACATCAATAGGGCTGATTCCCTCTGCAGGCTCTAGGGAAGAATTGCTCCTCACACTCTGGTGGCCCAGGCATTCCTTGGGTAGTGGCTGGCTCACTCCAAC
The DNA here is from genome assembly GCA_027563665.1 of Antrozous pallidus. Classification (NCBI taxonomy): domain Eukaryota; kingdom Metazoa; phylum Chordata; class Mammalia; order Chiroptera; family Vespertilionidae; genus Antrozous; species Antrozous pallidus. The sequence goes on from CM050516.1 coordinate 107,885,146, forward strand.
CTCTGCTTATCTCCATCTTCACATAGCCTTCTTTTCCATGTGTGTCTCTGTGACCTCTCCTCTCCTTTTTTTACAGTATGTTTTTATTGATTTCAGGGAGAGGAAGGGAGAGGGAGAGAGAGCGAAACATTGATGATGAGAAAATCACTGATCGGCTGCCTCCTTAACGCACCCGCCCCAGCGGGGAATCGAGCCCGAAACCCAGGGAATCAGACTGTGATCTCTTGGTTTATGGGTTGACGCTCACTACTGAGCCACACTGGCTGTGCCCTCGGCTCTTCTTCTAAGGACACCAGTCTTGGATTTAGAGCCCACCCTAAACCAAGAGGATTTAATCTCTCCCGGAGCCCAAGCACTCCCTGGCTACCCACACATCTCTCTAGGGGTCATCCTCAGGCCCAGAGGCCTTGCTGCCCATGGTCTTCAGTGCTAGGCCTAGACTTTTTGGAGTACTCTCAGCTCCCTGACTCACCTGGGGAGCAAGGCCAGGTTCCCTCTGTTCTGGGCTCCTTGAACCTACCTGGGTGCTAGTTCTGCTTGCCCTCTGAATAGTCCCTGGGAGATGGGAGGAATTAAAAGCAGGGTCCCGGAGGAACCAAGATGGCGGCATAGGTAAACACCTATCTTGCTGCCCCACACAACAATTCCAAAACTACAACTTAACGACAGAACAAACATCATCCAGAATTACTGGAAAGCTGGCTGAGTGAAAATTCCACAAATAAAAGTAAAGATAGGACACTGTGACTCAGAGGAGCAGCAAAGGGCAGCTTTGAAGAAACGCACAGAGTCAGAGGTTCGGAGCTGTGTGCGTGCACCAGCAGAGAGGGTGGGCGGCTGCAAACCCAGCTGGTTATCTCGAACAGGGGAGACAAAGGCGTCCCACTGAACTGATTCCCCAGTTCCAGGCGAGGTCTTGGGAACCCACACTCATAGGGGGTGAAACTGGACAGTGGAAAAGCACACTGAAGCCCGGGCATGGCAGAGGTCTGCAAGCTTGTGGAGAGGGCGAGCTTGTGGAGAGGGCGAGCTTGTGGAGAGGGCGCGAGCTTGTGGAGAGGGCGCGAGTTTGTGGAGAGGGCGCGAGCTTGTGGAGAGGGCGCGAGCTTGTGGAGAGGGCGAGCTTGTGGAGAGGGCGCGAGCTTGTGGAGAGGGCGAGCTTGTGGAGAGGGCGAGCTTGTGGAGAGGGCGCGAGCTTGTGGAGAGGGCGCAAGCTTGTGGAGAGGGCGCGAGTTTGTGGAGAGGGCGCGAGCTTGTGGAGAGGGCGCGAGTTTGTGGAGAGGGCGCGAGCTTGTGGAGAGGGCGAGCTTGTGGAGAGGGCGAGCTTGTGGAGAGGGCGCGAGCTTGTGGAGAGGGCGCGAGTTTGTGGAGAGGGCGCGAGCTTGTGGAGAGGGCGAGCTTGTGGAGAGGGCGAGCTTGTGGAGAGGGCGCGAGAGTGTGGAGAGGGCGAGCTTGTGGAGAGGGCGCGAGCTTGTGGAGAGGGCGAGCTTGTGGAGAGGGCGAGCTTGTGGAGAGGGCGCGAGCTTGTGGAGAGGGCGAGCTTGTGGAGAGGGCGAGCTTGTGGAGAGGGCGAGCTTGTGGAGAGGGCGCGAGCTTGTGGAGAGGGCGCGAGCTTGTGGAGAGGGCGCGAGCTTGTGGAGAGGGCGAGCTTGTGGAGAGGGCGCGAGTTTGTGGAGAGGGCGTGAGTTTGTGGAGAGGGCGCGAGCTTGTGGAGAGGGCGCGAGCTTGTGGAGAGGGCGCGAGCTTGTGGAGAGGGCGAGCTTGTGGAGAGGGCGCGAGTTTGTGGAGAGGGCGCGAGCTTGTGGAGAGGGCGCGAGTTTGTGGAGAGGGCGCGAGCTTGTGGAGAGGGCGAGCTTGTGGAGAGTGTGCGTAAACTTGGGAACAACAGTTTCCGCGTAAACTTGGGAACAGAAGTGCGCTATCGCGCAGAGAGGACTCATGACTTGCTCCCTCGTTCGGGAGACCACCGGACTGCTTTGTGTTACAACCCTGGGTGAGACTTTGGGGGTGCAGACTCATTTGGGGAGAGGCTGAGTTGTCTGGCAGAGGGTGGAGATCAGTGGCGGCTTTCTCTCGGAGGTGCGTTCAGCCATTACCACCCAGCACAGAGACCCTGGTGCTGCATAGGGCGGAGCTGACACTGTCTGCTCAGCCCGGAGACTCCGCCCATCCAACCTGAACACAGCTGACCCTCACAGCCAATTGGCCTGGAGGTCAAACCCTCCTAGTGCTAACAACAATAAGCTGGGCTTAACTTCAACAAGACTGTGCAACCCATAAAGGGCTGCAGCAAGAGTATCCACCTCAGGTAACTGGGGAGGCTGAGCCACTGTCCCTTAGAGGACATCTACCACAGAAAGCTAATGGACCAACTCAGGAAAGCAGCCACAATGCAGAGAAATGGAAAGAAATCAGATGTGAAAGAAATGGAGGAAAAAAGATGACTAGACATAGAGTTCAGAACCACGGTTATAAGGTTTTTCAAGAGGCTCCTAGAAAAGGCCGAGACCTACAAGGAAATGAACAAGACCCATGAGGAAATGAACAAGACCTATGAGGATATGAAAAAGGACCAACTAGAAATTAAGCATACACTGACTGAAATTAAAAAATATTATACAAAGACCTAAAAGCAGTCCAGAAGACCACAAGAACCAAGTCAAAGATTTGAAATACAAAGAGGCAAAATCCACTCAGCTGGAAAAGCAAAAAGCCAAAAGAACCCCAAAATTTGAAGATAGTGTAAGGAGCCTCTGGGACAACCTCAAGCATACCAACATCCGAATTATAGGGGTGCCAGAAAAAGAGAGAGACCAAGACAATGAAAACCTACTTGAAGAAATAGTGACCAAAAACTTCCCCTACCTGGTGAAAGAAATTGACTTAAAAGCCCAAGAAGTGCACAGAACCCCAAAATATAGGAATCCAAAGAGGACCACACCAAGACACATCATAATTAAAATGCCAAGAGCAAAAGACAAAGAGAGAATATTAAAAGCAGCAAGAGAAAAACAGTTAGTTACTTATAAGGGACCACCCATATGTTTATCAGTGGATTTCTCAACAGAAACGATGCAGGCCAGACGGGAGTGGCAAGAAATATTCAAAGTGATGAACAGCAAGAATCTACAACCAAGATTACTCTATCCAGCAAAGGAATCAATCAGAATTGAAGGTCAGATAAAGTGCTTCGCAGATAAGAAAAAGCTAAAGGAGTTCATCACTGCCAAACCAATATTATATGAATTGCTGAAAGATATTCTATAAGAAGAGGAAAAAGAAAAAGGTAAAAATATAAATTATGAACAACAAATACACATCTATCAACAAATGAATCTAAAAATCAAGTGAATTAATAATCTGATAAACAGGATAAACTGGTAAATATAACATAATCATGGACATAGAGAGAAAATGGACTGATAATTCTTGGGGAGAAACGGGGTGTGGGAGGTGCAGCAAGAGACTGGACAAAAATCATGCCCCTATGGGAGAGGACAGTGTGGGAGAGGTGAGGGTGGAGGGTGGGGTAGGTACCGAGTGGAGGGAAGCTATAGGGGGAATAAGGGGGAACAATGTAATTAGTAAACTGAACAATAAAGATTTAAAAAATAAAAAAAATAAAAGCAGGGTCCCTTTTCAGAGGATTATGCCAGTTGGTCTCAGCTATACTTGTCTGCAGCCCCAAGAAGAGGAGTTTTATCAAACATTCAAAGAAGAACTAAAACAAATCATCCTCAGACTATTCCAAAAGATTCAAGAGGAGGGAACACTTCCAAGCCCTTTCTATGAAGCCAGCATCACCCTAATCCCAAAACCAGATAAAGACAAAGAGAACTACAGACCAATATCCCTGATGAACATAGATGCTAAAATCCTCAACAAAATCTAGCAAATAGGGTACAGAATTTACATTAGAAAGATCATACGCCATGGCAAAGTGGTATTTACTCCAGGGATGCAAGGCTGGTACGATATCCCCAAATCAATTAATGAGATATATAACATAAACAAATTGAGAGACTAAAACCTCATAATCATATTGATTGATGAAAAAAAGCATTTGACAAAATCCAACACTGTTTCCTGATAAAAATTCTCAGTAACATGGGAATAGAGGGATCATACCTAAACATAATAAAAGACTATTATGACAAACCTACAACCAACATCATACGCAATGGGCAAAAATTAAAAGCATTTCCCCTAAGAACAGGAACAAGACAGGGATGCCCACTTTCACTACTGTTTGACAGAGTACTGGAACTGCTAGCTATAGCAATCAGACAAGAAGAAATAAAAGATATTGAAATTAGAAAAGGAGAAGTAAAACTGTAATTATTCACAGATGACATAATATTGTACATAGAAAAGCCTAAAAATTACATTAAAAAACTACTAGACTCAATAAATGAATTCGGTAATGTAACAGGATACAAAATTAACACCCAGAAACCTATGGCTTTTCAATACACCAATAATGAACTCACAGAAAGAGAAGTGAAAAAAAAACAATCCCATTTAGCATTGCAACAAAATAATTAAGATACATAGGAATAAACTTAAGTATGGACATAAAAAATCTGTACTCAGAAAACTATAAGACATTGACAAAAGAAATAGAGAATGATGACATAAACAAATGGAAGAATATACCATGTTCATGGACTGGTAGAATTAACATCATTAAAATGTCTACACTACCCAAAGCAATCTGTAGATTCAATGCACTCCCCGTTAAAATACCAACAACATATTTCATAGGTCTAGAACAAGCTCTCCAAAAATTCCCATGGAATAAAAAAAAGACCCCCAATAACCAAAACAATCCTGAAAAAGAAGAACAAAGTTGGAAAGATCACAATAGCAGATATCAAACTATCTTACAAAGCCACTGTTCTCAAAACTGCCTGGTACTGGCACAAGAACAGACATAAAGACCAATGGAAGAGAACAGAGGACTCAGAAATTGACCCAAGCTATTAATATTTGACAAAAGACACAAGAGCATACAATGGAGATAAGAAGTCTATTCAATAAATGAGTTTGGAAAATTAGACAGATACATGTAAAAAAAATTTAAACTAGACCACCAACTTACACCACTCACAAAAATAAACTCAAAATGGATAAAGGACTTAAATGTAAGATGGGAAACAATAAAAATCTTAGAAGAATTCATAGGCAACAAAATATCAGACATATATTGTAGCAATATCTTTACTGATACAGTTCCTAGGACAATGGAAACTAAGAAGAAAATAAACAAATGGGACTACATCAAAATAAAAAGCTTCTGCACAGCAAAAGAAACCATCAACAAAACAACAAGAAAGCCCACTGCATGGGAGAACATATTTGCCAATGTTATCTCTGATAAGAGTTTAATCTTCAAAATTTACAGGGAACACATACAACTTAACAAAAGGAAGATAACAATCCAATCCAAAAACAGGCAAAGGACCTAAAAAGACACTTTTCAAAAGAGGACATACTAAAGGCCAAGAGACATTTGAAAACATGCTCAAAGTCACTAATCATCTGAGAGATGTAAATCAAAATGACAATGAGGGATCACCTGTCAGAATGGCCATTATCAACAAATCAACAAATGACAAGTGCTGGTGAGGATGTGGAGAAAAAGGAACCCTCATGCACTGCTGGTGGGAATGCAGACTGGTGCAGCCACTGTGGAGAACAGTATGGAGTTTCCTCAAAAAATTAAAAATGGAGCTCCCATTCGACCCAGTAATCTCACTTCTGGAAATATATTTTATGAAACCAATCAGAAAGGATGTATGCACCCCTATGTTCATAGCAGCACAATTTACAATAGCCAAGATTTGGAAACAGCCTAAGTGCCCAGCAGCAGATGAGATTAAAAGCTGTGGTACCCAAATAAGTAACATATCCCGGTATTTCTAGATAATCAGTATTTTCACCTTTTTAACAGTTCTTATTCTGTCTTCTCTTAAGTGTCACCTGAATTCTATGCTGGTACCTAGAAGGGGCCTTCTCTGCCCTCACTGGGATCCAGAACCACCGCAAGATACTCCTACCTATAGCTCCTCTCTGTAACCCTGGTATAGTAAATTTCTCAAGCCATACTGGCTCCCCAAGCCCCTGGCTATTAGCAGTCCAATTCAGGATATAGTTTAAGCTAAATCAGATCACAATCAGAAATTCTTATAGCCGTAGGATTAGCAGCCTTAATTATAGCTGTTACAAAATTACTACCACTACCACCAACCAAACCAGGACCACTTCTCAAGTCTATGATCCTTATTTTTAAGAAGGCCCTCAATCAAGCAGGGTAAAGTCTGTGTCCTGAATAATAACACTTCTTGCTGAAGCAGCTTAGTTAATAAGGACTCATAGCCTCTTGCCCCAGAAGTCTGGGCACCAATTAAAGATATGATGCTATCCCTATTAGCTAACTCCCTTTCTCAGACCTTGGTTTATACTGTTGTGTTTTTTTTATTACTCATCTTTAACCATTGCCTGTATAACCGTTTAACCTTTGGTATGTTTCATATCCTCCCATTTAGAAGCCCTAAAGCTACAACTGGTCCTCCACATGAAACAGCAAATGGAGGCCACTACATCCATCTTCTATGGACCCTTAGACCACCCACTTCTGGGGGGACCCTGACTGCCACCCCAAACTACCACCCCTTTACCAGCAGGAAGCAGTCAGAAAGACGCAGAGTCCCCTGCCCTAATCAGAGGGGGGGACTGAACAGGAATTTTAGGGGAACATAGGCAGGTGTAGGGAATTTTTAGAATAGGGGTCCATGGAAAAAAACATAGGGCTACAGATTGGGAGAAGGTACATTTCCATAACACAAGGAAGCCAGTTGCAGTTACATTTTTACCAGACAAGGAAGCGGGTATATTTCCATAAGATAAGGGAACTGAAAATAGCCAAAAAAGGTCTATATTTATAAAATAAAGAAGGAAGAAAGCCCAGAAGGGACTCTTTCTCCCTTCCTACATGAGTGTCTGTGCTATGAGAATCTTTCCCTTTCCCCATGTGGGAATCTGTATTTGTTCTTCAATAAATTTATACCCTTGCTATTAAAATAATAGTAGGAATAATAATAATAATCATCATCATCATAATCTATACTAATTAAAGAGAAATATGTAAATTGACCATACATCTGAAACACCCACCAGCCAATCAGGAGGGAACATGCAAATTAGCAGGACAAGATGGTGCCAGCCCTGCCCCCAAGCCGCTCCAGGCACAGAGCAGGGCAGGATGCCTGCTATAAGGGTGAGGGTGGGGGGCAGAGGGAGTTACAGGAGCAGCTAGCTCTCTGGCCTGAGTGATGCAAAGACTCTGGCCAGAGTTAAGTGAAGAATGTAGACTCTTGCCGGAGTCAGCAAGAAGCCTGCAGACTCTGGCTGGAGTGAAGGTGGAAGGCAGCAGCCAGAGCAAATGCCCGGGTGCTAGAGGAAAACTGGTGCAGGCAGCCAGGTGAAGGAAGGCCTATTGCACGAATCTTCGTGCAACAGGCCTCTAGTAATAAATAAAAATCTGTGGTACATCTACACAATGGACTACTACGCCGCTGTGAAAAAGAAGGAACTTCTACCATTTGCACCGGCATGGATGGACCCGGAGAGCATTATGCTAAGTGAAATAAGCCTATTGGAGAAGGATAAATATCACATGATCTCACTCATTTGTGAAATATAATGAACAACATAAACTGATGAACAAAAATAGAGCCAGAGTCATGGAAGCATTGAACAGACTGTCCAACCTAAGAGGGAAGGCAGGGAGTGGGGAGTTAAGTTATCAACCAAAGGACTTATATACATGCATATGAGCATAACCAATGGACACAGATAGTAGCGGGGGGTGATGGCATGTGCTGGGGGATAGGAGCAGCTGGGGAGGGTCAATGGGGGGGAAAAGGAGACTTATTTAAACAATAAAGAATTTAAATTAAAAATATTAATTAATTAATTAATTAGGCTTTTTTAAAAAGAACCAGTTTTTTGTTTCCTTGATTTTTGTATTATTTTTAACTTCTATGTCATTTATTTCAACTCTGATCTTCATTATTTTCTTCCTGGGCTTTTCTTGTTGTTCTCTTTCTAATTCTTTATGTTGTAGGGTTAGATAGTTTATTGGAAGTTTTTCTTGCTTTTTGAGGTAGGTCTTTAATGCTATGAACTTCCCTCTCAGGACTGCTTTCACCATGTCCCATAGATTTTGGGTTATTTTGTGTTCATTTTCACTTATTCTCAGAAGTTTTTAATTACATTCATTATTTAATAACATGTTATTTAGCCTCCATGTGTTTGAATGTTTTTTGTTTTTTATTATAGTTGATATCTAGTTTCAGGACATTGTGATCCAAGAAGATGCTTGATGTAGATTTGCATCTTCTTAAACTTCTAGAGATTTAGTTTGTGTCCTAACATGTGATCTACCTTTGTGAATGACCCATGCACACTTGCAGAGAATGTATATTCTGTAGCATTGCAGTGAAATGTTCTGTAAGTATCAATTAATTTCGTTTGATCTAGTGTGTCATTTAGGATTGCTCTTTCCTTGTTGATTTTTTGTCTAGAAGATCTATTCAGTGAAGTCAGTCAGGTGTTAAAGTCTCCTACTATGATTATATTGCTGCCGATTTCTCCCTTAAAATCCTCCAGAAGTTTTTTTTATATATTTTGGTGCTCCTGTATTGGGAGCATATATGTTTACCAGAGTTATATCCTCTAGCTATATCAATTCCTTCAGTATTATGAAGTGGCCTTCATTTTGAATTCTATTTTGTCAGATACAAGTATTACTCCTCCAGATGTTTTTTCATTTCCATTTGCTTAGAAACAATTTTTTCATCCCTTCACTTTCATTCTGTGTGAGTCCTGGGTTCTGAGGTCAGCCTCTTGAAGACAGCATATATATAGGTCATGTTTTCTTATCCGTTCAGCTACACTATGTCTTTTGATTGGAACAACTAAACCATTTAATTTTAAGGTTATTATTGATAAGTAGTTAATTTGTTGCCATTTTATTCTTTATGCCTGTGTTTCTCTCTCTGTGTGTCTCTTTATTTCTTCTTACAACTGTCCTTTCACATTTGTTGCACTGTTGGTTTGGTGGTAATAGACTCTACCAGCCTTTTTTTTTTTTCTGTGAAGCTCTTTATTTCACCTTTAATTTTGAATGATAGCCTTACTGGATAGAGTAGTCTTGGATTTAGTCCCTTGCTTTTCATTACTTTGTATACTTCATGCCATTTTCTTCTGTCCTGGAGTGTTTCTATTGAGAAATCCGCTGGTAGCTTAATAGGATCTCCCTTGAAGGTAACTTTCTGTCTCTCTCTTAGAGCCTTTAAGAGTCTATCTTTCTCTTTAATTTGTCATTTTAATTACGATGTGCCTAAGTGTGGGTCTTTTGGGGTTCATCTTGATTGAGACTCTCTTTATTTCCTGAACTTGAGTAACTTTTTCCTTTACCAGGTTAGGGAAATTTTCTGCAATTATTTATTCCAACAGGTTATCTGTTCCTTGCTTGGATTCTTCTCCTACTCGTAACCCTGTGACGCAAATTTTGTTATGGTTCATGTTGTCCCAAAGTTCCCTTAGACACTTCTCCTGCTTTTTAATTTTCTTTTTCCAATTGCTGCTCTCAATGGGTTTTTTTCTATCTTGTCTTCTAATTCACTGATTCCCTTTCTACTATTTTTTTTATTACTCTTCTTTAACCATTGCCTGTTTAACCTTTGTTCTGTTTCATATCCTCCCCTTTAGAAGCCCTAATGGCACAACTGGTCCTCTAAATAGAACAGCAAATGGAGGCCTCAGTTTCTGTTTGTAGTCTAAGGGTCCACAGAAGATGGATGTAGTGGCATCCATTTGCTCCAAGGTCTGAGAAAGGGAGTTAGCTAAGCTGAGACTATCCTGCTTCTTGTAGTTTCCTATTAAATCCTTCCCATGTGTTCTTTATCTCAGCTTTGTCATTCTTCATTTTGACTTGATTTTTGTTTATTGTTTTAACCTCTTTTTTCATGTTGGTATAGTTCTCATTCGGACCCTTATAATCTCATTAAGTTGCTTGTAGTTCTTACTAAGTTGTTAGAGCATCCTTACAACCCATTACTTTGAATTTTTTAACTGACAAATTGCTTCTCTCCGTTTCATTTAGCTCCTTTTCTGGCAGTTCCTCCTTTTCTTTCATCTGGGGATTATTTATCTCCCCATTTTTCTGTTCCTTTGTATTTGTTTTCACATATTAAATCAAACTGCTATGCCTACCAGACTGTGGGGTGGTCTTATGTAGTAGGTGTTTTGTGGGACCCAGTGGGACAGTCTCTTACATCTCATGAGCTGGGTGCCTTAGGTGCCGTTTGAGTTATTTGTGTTCTCCTGTTACAATTGTGTCTTGAATGTTGTTATCCCCTTCATGGATAGAGTCTGCTCTCAGGCTAGCTGACTATGAGGCTCACCCCTGACCACATTGGGAAAGCTACTGTGGCAGTGCCAAAAGAACAGAATGAAATACAACACAACAGAACACAAAAGAAAATAAACAAAACAAAAGCATACACATGACCCCTATAACTACAACAAAAGCAACCACCAAAGAATTAGGAAAGAGAATTATAGAAGCAAAGAAAGAAAAAATACATGAAGAAAACAAATAAAATGCAAACAAAAAAAGGGGGGGAGGAATATGAAGGGGCAGAGAAGAAAAAAAGAAAGGAAGAAGCAAGATCAGAGGAACAAGGTAAGAAAAATGGTTTAAAATAAAAGAGGAAGAAAATAATCAAAAGGGAAAATAGAGGAGAAAGTATATAGACCCAAACAAGAAAAGGAAAAAAGATGAGAAGGCAGGAAAAAAAGAAGAAAAATATTGAGTAGGAAAGTAGAAGAGAAAAATTGGATATATGGATGAAACAATAGAGACTTAAAAACTAACAAACCAATAAATAAAGAAAATAAATTTAAAAAGAAAAAGGTGACGTGCATTCATCTCAGTCACGTTTAGTGCCTCCTGGGAGCTCCCTTGGATCCTTCCCTTCTGATGACTGTGACTGACTCTTCTGTCTGCCAATTCTGGGCTCCCGGGAGTGCTTAGGGACTAACCACTGTCAGAAACTCCTCCTTTGGCATTCAGGAATCTGCTTGAAGCTCCAAGCATTCCACAGTTTGTGTTTCTCTCCACAGGACTTGGCTGTCCATGGGAGGGGCCAAGCTGCCCTCTAAAGCAGGGTTGTTAGCAGCATGGGCCCACGGCTAGGTCAGTTGGCTTCCCCAGTTTCCCTGAGCTCTGTCTCCACCTGCCTTAACTGGCCATCTTAATCACTCAGAAGTCTGTTTACGCAAGGGCATTAGGCAGGGTCAGGAGTCCAGACCTCTGGGTCTCCTGTGAGGGGGAGGTGCTGCTCAGATTCCTGGGACCGTGGCTGGTGTGTCTCCCTGTCCTGGAGCTACTCCTCTGAGAGAGGCCCAGAATGTTACTCTGCCCTTGGCTGGGCAGATCCTCATATGCAGTCCAGTGGGATCAGCTGGAAACCTGGAGTTACTATCAGTTCTCCCATGAAGGAAAGTACCAGATAGTTTTCCGGCATAGTGGGGTGGACAGCCCCACCCCAACCCAGTCCAGACTCCTCAGCGGCCAGCAGCCCTGCCCCCTTTCATGGCTGGATATTATGGGGGCCACTGATTTTGGCTCTGGTGCCCTGGGCTGTGGAGCTCAGCCTGGGTTCTGGGCCTCTAGCTCCTGAGGGAATAGACCCTCCTGTATCCCAGAGCTCCTTCCTCACTTGGCCTGAAGCTAAGTCAGCCCCTCTCATGACCTCACTTTCCTAACAATCTCCAGGTGGTTTCTGTCCTTCCTCGATATAAATCACCTCCTCAGCTGGACCTCAGTTGGTAATTTCAGGTGTATGTTCCCCATTTTAGTTTTATGTACAGTCTGGCCTTGGGAGGAGGGGCAAGAAAGGTCTGCCTATTCAGCTGCCATTTTCTCTGCTCCAAGTCGTGGATTTTAAAAGCCCCCCAGCAAACACCGGGCTGATCCCTATACCTCCCTCTGGGCATTTCTCCAAGAGGCATCCTCCTTGCTGTAACACTGCCTGAGAGAGATAGGAAGAGCAGAGAACAAAATCCCATTTATTCTGCCAACATGGCTTTGGAGACAATCAGTACGAAATGGGTTTGAGTCGTACCGTACCTACTTCCTAACCATGTTACCCCGGCATCTTCCTAACCCTTAGCCACAATTCTCACAACAGGCGGCTGTGAGGAGCCACAAATAATGTGACACACTTAGCACAGGGGTGGCACAGCAGGGGGCAGTCATGGTGGCCCCCCAATGGAAGGCACTCAGACAGTTAGCAAGCACCAGGAAAGGGGGGTCCAGCACCAGATTCCCCCACCCCTCCTGAGCAACCAGCCTAAGCCCAAGCCCGTTGCCTGTCCTGACCTAGGAGCAGAGAAAGTGGCTGGAATCCTAGCTGCCGCCACCACCACGGGTGAAGAGCATGGCTTTTCCCTTTGCAGCTGGCAGAGGTGGTCAGAGCTGGACACTGCATGCATTATCTTGCTCAAACCCACTGCTCCTGTCTTGTGCTCTTAGAAAGCCAACGTTTGAGCAATTAGACACGCTTAGGGCCAGGCTGTAGTGTGAAGCAGTGCTTGGGATCATGTAGCCACCCACGTCACAGAGAGAAGTACTCCTCACATGAAGACTGCCCAGGTCTATAGATCATGGGGTCAGAGACTGCCATGAAGCCATGTGATCTTAGGAAAAGCCCCAGTGCCTCTATTTCCTAATCTGAAATGCAGATTTTAAATAACGATACATAACTCACAGGCTCGCTCACTGTACAGATCAAAAGAGATGAACTGAGCAGAGCACATCTGGAATCATCATTAATGTCACCCTGCCTTGATGATGATGGTGGTGGTGACAATCATGATGATGTAATACTGACTGACAATGATGGTGATAATGACAATGGTGAAAATGAAGACAATTATAACAATGATTATGATGATGATGGCAATGATGATGATGTAATGATGACAACATGACTGACAATGATGGAAATGATGACAGTGATGATGATGATGTGATGATGCCAACGGTGAAGACAATGACAATGACTGATGATGACAACAATAATCATGGTGATATAAGGACAACAGTGACTATGGTGAAGATGATGATGATGACGGCGACAACGACGACAATGTTGAAGATGGCAATGATAATAATGATGAGCAAAAGGATTTTATGGGCCAGGGGTAAGGGACTACTAAAACCTAAGAGGCTGAGCCAAAGGGACCCTGCCTATCCTGAGGTGAGCCCCATGTGGCACCGCTTTGGGAATCTCTGGGGAGAGGAGATAAATAACTCATTGCTTCTCAAAACCAAGATGTGTGACTGGCTAGGTTTCCATGACCAGGGTGACCTGGGCTCCCTCCTTGGATTTGGCCAGTATGTGATCAGTGCTATGTCTGCCCAGTGGGTACAGCCTGGCAGAGCTCTAAGATAGGGAGGCGGCACCAGGCAAATCCCAGAGGTCACTGGGAGGACCTGTAACTCTAGAATCAGCAGTGTGGATGAGACCCCCAAGGTGACAGGGACTACTGTAAATGATGTGTTTTATGGTTTTTTATGCATTATAGAAAACATTTAAAATTAAGAGTTTTATACAGGTGTTCTATGTTGCATGTATGTATGTATGCACAATACATAGACAGGACACCCACATGTTCTGGATTTGTCTTGATATCCCCCGCCTTGCTTGCACAGCCCAAGAGTGGATCCAAGGCAATTCCTCACCTTGTCCACTGGGCCACAGGGGTCCCTGCTGTAACAGGACCACCTGCACAGTCCAGATACTTGCCGAGCCATCAGCATCCTGCTTCGGCCATGTTCCCAGTGCCCCTTCTTCCCTCACGCTCCTTCCTCCACCACCAGTTTCCATTTCTAACTACATGACATATAACCCTCATTACTTTCTCTCTACATTTATGTATCAGGCACACATTCAGGAGGTGTTGTGGTTTATTTTGTTTTGTTCACTTTTTAAAAAATGGAACATTGCATTTAGTTCTCTGCATCCTGCCTTTCTCACTGAACAGTTGACTGTAGAAATCCCTCCTAGTGAATTGTCTTGAATTTAATTTTTTTCTAGGCTGCTTAAACTTCCATGAAATGGTTGTGCCACAAATTACTCTATTTGCTACTGAGAGGCAGTCTCTTTTTTTCCTACTCTTTGTGTTGCACTAATTGGTGGATGTTGGGAGGGTCCCCTGAGATGAAGAAAAGGTGCTAAAGGTTGTGACAATGAGGCAGTTCACAGTGATTATAATTCTGTGTGCCAGGTACTGGTTTGGGTCAGTTGCACATCTGGTTAGTCATATAGGATAAGCCCAAACTAGAACATAGAACACAACTATCAGCAGAATTTCTGGCTAATAGTCTTGCGCAATTACTTGCATGAATTGCTGTCTTTTTGCATTTTTTGTGAAAAATTGCTGGGGTGCAGAGATTGGGAGCTGTTGCAGGTGGAGCTGAAGGGAGTGCAGCATATAGTAGGGTGCCCCTGGGGCCTAGTTTCTGGGACATGAGAGAGGCAGAGGCTGCGTTTTTGAGAGGCATTTCGTGGTAAAGTACAGGTTTTTCATGTACAGGTGCCCAATGAAGCAGGACAGGAACTGAAATAGAGGACACAAACAGGGCAGTGACAGAAGACAGTGGCTTGCAGCACCTGTAGGGACTGCTAGCCAGAGCTGTGGAGAGCATCACTCACAAGGCAAAGTCCAACTCAAGCATGTACGAGGCTACTGCAGCCAGCAATGCAGTGGGCCGAGGTTGGTTTTCCCCATGCACGGAGCCTGACTCGCTTGGCGGGATGATGGGAAGGCTGAGAGACAGCCTATAGAGCAATTGACAGGCCAAAACTTCAGTTACTCTATGTAAGGTATCTAATTACCAGTGGCCTCTCTATTTGTCTATTATATAAGAATATTATAACAAGCAATTTTTACATCTAAAAATGGGACTCTAAAGCTATTTGCAAAATTGTTGAAAATTCCATGATAAAAGCCAATGCTAGCAATACAGTAGTGAAACCAGAACTTTCATTTATTGATAGTACAAGCACACGGGAAGATAATTTGGCGTTAAGCAGCAAGAATCATAAAACATTCCTCTTCTCAAGCCCAAGAAACTCACTGCTGGGAATTTACTTTTATTGAATAATCCGAAAGGAGGCTGGGCAGAGGACTTCTCACAGCAAGGGTGCAGCTTTTATTTTTTTATGTTTCCTTTATTTATTTTAAATCTTTATTGTTGAAAGTTACACATGTCCCCTTCCCCCCCCCCCATTGACTGCTTCTAACCTACCTCCACCCCCTAACCTAGGTCTTTAGCCCCCTATTGTCTGTGTCCATGGCTATGTACACATGCATACAAGTTCTTTAGTTAATCTCTTCCCTCCCATCCACCCACCTCTGTCTTCCCTTTGAGATTTGACAGTCTGTTCCATGCTTTCATTTCTCTGGATCTATTTTGTTCATCAGTTTATTTTGTTCATTTGATTCCATATATGAATGAGATCATGTGATACCTGTCTTTCTCTGACTGGCTTATTTTGCTTAGCATAATACTCTCCAGGACCCTCCATGCTGTCTCAAAGAGTAAGGGATCCTGCATAGTATTCCATGGTGTAAATGTACCACAGCTCTTTTATCCACTCATCTACTGATGGACACTTGGGCTGTTTCTAGATCTTAGCTATTATAAATTGCCCTGCTATGAACATAGGGGTGCATATATCATGTCTTTCTTTTTTCTTTTTTTTTTTTTTTGCAGTAGTCAATTATATTTTATTTTATTTTTTAATTTCTTTATTAAGGTATTACATATGTGTCCTCATCCCCATTACCCCTTCCAAGTCCCTCTCCCCACTCATGCCCTCACCCCCTTTGTGTCTGTGTCCATTGGTTAGGCTTATATGCATGTTCTTTGGTTGATCTCTTCCCCTTACCCCCACCCTCCCCTACCTTCCCTCTGACGTTTGACAGTCAATGCTTCTTTGTCTCTAAATGTTTTTTTTTCCCATCAGTTTATGTTGTTCATTATATTCCATAAATGACTGAGATCATGTGATACTTATCTTTCTTTGACTGGCTTATTTCACTTAGCATAATGCCCTCTAGTCCCATCAATGCTCTAGTTTAAAGCAGCCACTTTTTCCTTCTTTTTCTTCTTCCTCTTCTTAAACAATACCTTTCAGCATTTCATATAATACTGGGTTGGTGTTGATGAACTCCTTTAGCTTCTTATCTGTGAAGCTCTTTATCTGACCTTCAATTCTGAATGATAGCTTTGCTAGGTAGGGTAATCTTGGTTGTAGGTTCTTGCTGTTCATCACTTTGAAAATTTCTTGCCACTCCCATCTGGCCTGCATAGTTTCTGTTGAGAAATCAGCTGACAATCATATGGGTGCTCTCTTGTAGGCAATTAAGTGTTTTTCTCTTGCTGCTTTTAATATTGTTTCTTTGTCTTTTGCTCTTGGCGTTTTAATTATAATGTGTCTTGGTGTGGTCCTCTTGGATTCCTTTTGTTTGGGGTTCTGTGTGCTTCCTGGACTTGTAAGTCTATTTCTTTCAACCATGGTTTTGAATTCTATATCCAATCGTTTGTTTTCCTCCATTTCTTTCATTTGTTATCTGTTTCTTTCCTCTGCATTTTCGCTGCTTCCATAAGTGGTAGGGTACCTTTGTGTGCTAGGTGTCTTGGCCTCCCGTTACCTGAGGTGGACACTCTTGGTGCACCCCTTTGTGGACTGTGTGCACAGCCTTGTTGTAGTTAAGTCTTGATTGCTGTTGGTATCACTGGGAGGAATTGATCTCCAGGCCAACTGGCTGTGAGATCAGCTGTGTCTGCACTGGGAGACAGCCTTATGCACAAAGCCTCTGTGCTCAGCTTAGATGGGGCGGAGTTTCAGGGTGGAGCTGACAGCCTTGGCTTCTAGTCAGCCCCACTCCATGAGGTTCCTGGGTCTCATGCCCAGCTTCTCCCAGACACTGTACCTGGGTGTCCTCAGGCACTCACACAGCCTAACCATCCAAATGGAACTCACACATTCTCCCCACACCCTGCCCACCCCTGCTCCTCCTCTGGCTTCCTCTATCAGGGGTGGTGTCACAACAGCCAGAAACGATTGGCACCGCAGACTGGGGCTTTCAGCCTTGGAGGTGCACAGCAATCACCTGGGTCTTGTTAAAACGCAGGTTCTGGCCCAGCAGGCACCTGCTGGGAGGCCGGAGATCCTGCATTTCAGACAAGCCCCAGGCACTGCGGAGGCTGCTGGACCTCAAAGCTGCACTGGAAACTTTCGGCTTTTCCTACCTTTCCCTCTCTCCCCTCCCCTCCCATCTGAATACTTCCTGAATCATCCCACTGCCTCCTCTACCAGATCCCATAGGATCTCACCTGGGCCATCGCAGCCACCTCTTGATGTTGCTGAGCGGTATTCTTGGGAGAGTTAGAATGTCCCTTGGGGAGGGGTTTGTCTGGGCCAAGGGAGTCCAGGACTCCTCAGCACAGACCCTGTACAGGGGGCTGGAGGACAGGCACACAGCAGTGCCCTGGAGGAACTGACAAGATCAAAGCCACGAAGTGAGCTCTAACAGTGTCATCCCAACAACCCTGGGGTCGCATTCTACAGTGGCCTGGAAGGTCTGGACGGAAGCAATGGAGAGCAAAGTCGGGGCCACACCCTCAGAGGAGGATGGGAGGCCTGGACCGAACACCCTGTGCTCTAAATCAGTGGGTCTCAGGTTGTCATAGTGTGGACTAAAATCACTTGTTAAAATACAGATCTCTTAGCCCCAACCCCAGAGACTCTTATTCTACCTCCCTAGGGAGCCATCGTTTTAAAATAAAAACCAACAAACAAAAATGTCCAGAGACGCGGGTGCCCAGCCAAGTCTGTGAGGCTGCTCTTCATCCCCATGCCAATGGCCCCACCTGGCGGCCTTGGGCGAATTCTATGCATTCTTAAAGGGAGGTCACCAGCGCATCCTCTTCCTGGACATGAGATAAGCTCTCTACACTCACTATCTATTCTCATTTTCCCAGCAAACCCCTGCATCAGAGAGCCTTGCCCCCATTTCGCTTATGGGGAAACTGAGACTCAGAAAGTGGAGGTGCATCTCCACAATCACACATCTAGAAAGTGGAGAAGCCAGGGTTAGGCTCCAGGTCTACCTGAACCACAGCCCTGCCATCCATGTCAATGGCCTGTAAATCTGGCTGATAACCAGTCACCGAGGCAGCCTCTTCAAGCTCAAGATGAGGCTTCAGGATCAGCCTCATGTGTGTGGCTCCTTGTCCTCTCAAGCAAGAGTGGCACACGGGATAGTCAAAGGCAGAAGACTGTGGCCGCCCAGGGCAGAGGCTGGCCTGAAACTGAGGGACTCCAGAGGTCCCTCCCTGCTAAAACAGGCCTTACCCTTGAGTTGCTGAATTGGAAGGATCTGGGGTTCTCAGGGAAGGAGCTGTGAGGGATGCCTCAGGACTCAGAGCAACATCTATTTATCAACCAGAGAGGAAATACTTCAGCGTTTTACAACTAGTGTGTGTGTGTGTGTGTGTGTGTGTGTGTGTGTGTGTTACATATATTTAAAGACAAACTTATGAGCGTGGGGAAAACAGAAGAGGGAACAACAGCAATATAGTTTTGGGAGCTGGAAAGCAGATACTTGAATGGTAACTGGCCTAGCAGTGTGCATTGGCTGGGTGTTTTCCCAGGCCCTGTTTACATTAGAGTGAAGCAGCAGTGGGGAATGGCAGGCCCCAGGCAATATAAGGCCTGCGAAATCATTTGATCTGGCTCTGCCATGGCATTAGGGGTGAGTTAATTAAATGTCTGACCAAATATAGAAGGCTAGTCTTTAAGCTGGTAATTGTGTATGGCCCGAGAATGACGTTAAACATACCCAAATGGCCCTTGGCAGAAAAAAGGGTCCCTTACTCTGGAGTAAACGAATAAAAGCCCTATGATTGTGACAAGAGCACCACCCCCCATCTTCTCATTTGTCCAGCACTTGAATAAACCACTTTCTGTTTTCATTTAATAATAATATATAAATATTTATGTGTGTGTGTGCGTGTGTGTGTGTGTGTGTATGAAAGCCTAAGCGACCGTTATGACTGAATGACCAGGTGTCCAGTTGCTGTGATGTGCACTGACCACCAGGGGACAGATGCTTAATGCAGGAGCTGCCTGCTGGTAGTCAGTGCGCTCCCACAGCCAACCTCCCATGGTCAGCCAACCTCTCGCGGTCCTTCCTCCCAGCCGGCCTGATCACTGGCTAGGCCTAGGGCTCCCACCCATGCACGAATTCATGCACCGGGCCTCTAGTAAATAAATAAAAGCCCTATGACCCTAACACAAAGAAAAAGGGGCAGTCCATCAACAGATGAATGGATTTAAAAATGTGGTATATATACAATGGAATGTTATTCAGCCATAAAAAGAAGGAAATCTTGTCATTTAAGACAATTTGATTGGACTTTGAAAGCATAATGATAAGTGAAATAACTCAGACAAAAAGGAACAAATACTGTTCAATCTAATTTCTATGTGGGATCTTATAAACAAACAAACAAAAAATCCCTGAACTCACAGGGAGGTGGCTGCCAGAGGAGTAATGTAGGGTGGGCAAAATGAGTGAAGATAGTCAAAAGGTATGAACTCCTAGTTATGAAATAAATAAGTCCTGGAGATGAAATATAATGTACAGCAGAGTGACTATAATTAACCAATATTAGTGGTGAGGACCAAGATATGATCATAGTAAGAGGAGGCTAAAATTGTAAAAATTCTGTTTAAGATAGAGTAACGACTTCACTCATCTGATTTCACTCCTGTGAAATGCCATGGAAACTACAATAAAGGCATGAGGGGAGTTGAACAGGCTCACAAAACAAAAACGGAGAGAAAAGAGAGAGGGAAACAGCAAGAAAATTTGGAAGCTGGAAAGCAGCTCTTCAACTCATAACTGACTTAGTCTCCAGAACACAGAAACGAAGTCAGGAATGGGGATAGCTGAGAAACTATCTAAGCCTCAAATCTAGCTCCTGCATCACCACATGGGCCACGGGATCCAGCAGCAGGTAATGAATGAGTCCCAGCACTCCAACTCCCACTCTAAAACCAGGACACTGAATGACTACCTGCCTGTAGAAGCAGCAGTAGTAAAGCCTTGGGGTGTCCCAGGCCCTAGACCCTTGCTCTACAACTAAGCAATGGCACCAGCCAAGCAGGAATGTCTCGCTGCCCTCAGCCCCAAGGCAGGAGGAGGCCCAGGCCCGTGGCTGCTGCTCATCCTCACCCACTGCGAACAGGTTACCCAGAAAGAGCAGAAAATCCTGAAAAGTGCCTCCTGCCACCACACATGGCACCAGCAGGAGCCCTGCAGCACCAGGGCAAAGCTGACCAGAATAGCACAGCAAGGGCTCAGAAAACTAAACTAGAACTCAAAACGGCAGACAGAACCTACATGCTGAGCTGGGTGACAGCCTGCTGGCACAGATGATTCCAAGGCATAGTAACCGGAATGGAAGGGTGCTAAAGTAAATCACGTGTAGTACCACAAACCAGGCAAACCATAATATGAATGAAAGAAGACAGTCAACTGAGATGAGTCAGATGTCGGAACTGATGTAATTATCTGACAAGGATTTTAAAACAGTGCATAAAAATGCTTGAACAATCTATTACAAATTATCTTGAAACAAACAAAAAAGAAAATCTCAGCAAAGAAGTTATGACAATTCACTAGATAGATTCAATAATAGAGTGGAAATGACAGATGATGAAATGAGTGAACTTGAAGACAGATTGATAGATTTCACTCAAGCTGAACATCAGTGAACAAATAGACTGAAAAAAGAGTGAACAGACTTAGGGACCAGTGAGTCTATAATAAAGGATTCATATCACTAGAGTCCCAGAAGGAGAGGAGAAAGAGTTGGGAGACTGAAAAGGTATTCAAAGAAATAATGCCTGAAAATTTCCCAAACTTGGTGAAAAACATAACCCAAATACAGGGTGTCCCCAAAATACATATACACACTTCAACTGATAGCCCAATTGATGTTTCTTTTCTTTTCAGCCAGGCTAAACTTTGGACAAAGAAAATTCATCCTAAAATACTACTGGAAGTTTGAAAACACAGTTGAAGTTTTTATAATTATTCAAAGTGTGCCCCCAAAAATGTATACACATTTTAACAGCTGATAATTTACTTAATTTTCACTCCTTTTAAGGTTTAAGTGATTTGAAATAATGGATGAAGCCAGACTAGCTTTGAACAAAGAAAATGTTTCACTAGGCTTTTTATGGGGAACATCAAAGATAATATAGTTAACAGTAAAGCTAGCAACAGTTGATGAATTGAGGGCACTCAAATACCAAGCGAAATGAGTCTTGATGTTTGCAATTCCATTGTTTCAAGTTATCAGCAGAGTGCTGTCAGTACGATGTGCTATCAATAAGCATGATGCAGTTCTTTACTAGGGTCTTAGTGGGAACCAGTTCATTGTTGGATGCATCATAGACAGCAGTGCCTGATAACTGTATCTTAATAAACACTTCTGTATACACCTATATATAAGAACTGGAAGTGGTGGCGGTGAAAGACAGCAGCGAGCTGGGGACTGGAAGTGTCCTAATCCTACTGGCCTTACACTGGTTGCATTCATTCCTCCAAGAGAAGTTATAAATAAATCACAACATAATTAAACTTCTGAAAACTAAAAGCAAAAGGGGAAAAAATCCTCAAAATAGCTACAAAGCAATTCCTTGAAAATATTTTTTCTTTTGTAATCATGAAGGCCAAAAGGAAGCAAAACGTTTTTCAAGTGCTAAAAGAAAAACTGTCAACTCTGAAACCTAAATCTGATGAAACTGTCCTTCAAAAACGAAGGGGAAATAAAGATATTTTCAAATTAGAGGCAACTAAAAGAAGTTGTTGCTAGCAGACCTGTCCATAAAGAGTGGCTGAAGGAAGCCCTCTGAAAATAAAGAAAATGATAACCCGAGAAGACTGGGGCCTCAGAAATAAAGGAAGAACAATGGAATGGATTATACTGCTCTTCATGAGTTTCCTTAAGCATATTTTGTAGTTATAGCACCACCTATTGTGGTGCTCAGTGTATGTAGAACAAATACTAAAGGAAATTATATTTTTGAAGACGGGAAGTTAAAAGAACATAAATGTAGGTAAGTGTTCTGTACTTTACTCAAAATGGTGAAACATCTACACCAGTAAACCATGATTACATTCCTTACATATATGACAATCCTAAAGCAAACCCTAATAAAACTATGCAAAGCAATATACTCAAAGACTGTATCAATCAGTGAAAATGAAACTCTTAAAAACATTCAAGTGACTGACAAGCAAGAAAAATAAACAGGAATGAGAAAGAGAAGAAACAAACAGAAGACAATAAAGCAACAGACTTAGCTCCAATATATCAATAATTGCTTTAAAAGTAAATAAGTACATCAAATAAAAGAGATTTGGAAGAGCAAATTAAAAAATAATAACTAACTGTATATTGTCTACAAGAAATTCACTTCAAACATAATGATATAGGTAAGTTCAAAGTAAAAATATGAGAAAATAGTATCTCCAAGCCAAATAGTTTCACTGGAGTATTTTACAAAACATTGAAAGAATTAATACCAATTTTATACAACCTATTTCAGAAAATAGGAGAGGAGGGACACTTCCCAACTTATAAACCAGTGTTTCCCTGATACCAAAATTAGACAGAAATAGCACAACAAAGAAAACTAGAGACCAATATCCCTCAAGAAAATGTTAACAAATCAAATCTAAGAATGTATAGAAAGAATAGTATACCATGATAAAGTGAAATTCATTCCATATATGTAAAGTTGGTTCAAAATTTGAAAATCAAAAAAGAAGATCATATCATCTCAATTTATGCAGGAAAAGCATTTGACTAAATATAGAAACCAAACCATTCATGATAAAAATTCTCAGTACATCTAGATTAAAGAAGGACTTCCTTAACCTCATAAAGAGTATATACAAAGCCTAGGGCTAACATGATACTAATGGTTGAGATTGAGTGCTTGCCCCTTAAGATTGAGAACAAAGCAAAAATGTCTGCTCTCATCACTCTTATTCAACATACTAGAGGCCCGGTGCACGAAATTCGTGCACGGGGTTGAGGGATGTCCCTCAGCCCAGCCTGCAACCTCTCCAATCTGAGATCATTTGAGGGATATCCGGCTGCCCATATAGGCCTGATCCTGGTAGGGATCCCAGGCAGTCGAACATCCTTCCACAATCTAGGACTGCTGGCTCCAAACTGCTCACCTGCCTGCCTTCCTGATTGCCCCTAACTGCTTCTGCCTGTCAGCCTGATCACCCCCTAACCATTCCCCTTCCAGCCTGATTGATGTCTAACTGCTCCCCTGCCAGCCTGTTTGCCCCCAACTTCCCTCCTCTGCTGGCCTGGTCCCTCCCAACTGCCCTCTCCTGCTGACCTGATGGCCCACAACTGCCCTCCCTTGCATGCCTGGAACCTCCCAATGGCCCTCCCCTGCTGGCCATCTTGTGGTGGCCATCTTGTATCCACATGGGGGCAGGCTTCTTGTGTGTTGGAATTATGGTCAATCTGCAAACTACTCTTTTATTAGATAGGATAGAGGCCAGGTACGTGGGTGTGGGGCCAGCTGGTTTGCCCTGAAGGGTGTCCTGGATCAAGGTGGGGGTTCCCTTGGGGTGTGGGGCGGCCTGGGCAAGGGACCTATGGTGCTTTTCAGGCTGGCCACACCCCCTAGCGACCCAAGAGGAGGCCTTGGGATCTGGGATTAATTTATGTTCTACAATTGAAACTTTGTAGCCTGGAGCGGTCTTCTGCTCACTCTGTGGCAACAGCCATTTCTGTTTGGGTTTATTTAAATTCTATAATTAAAACTTTGTAGCCTAGAGTGGAGGCCTAGGCACTAGGGCTGCAGAAACCTGGCTTCCTCCATCGCCTGGGCAACCCTAGCCTCTGCTCTCTCCAGCCCCATGGCTGCCATCATTTCTGTTGGGATATATCTTCCATAATTGAAACTTTGTAGCATTGAGTGGAGGTCTAGGCCGGCAACAGGAGGTGGAAACCTTGGTTTCCTCCATTGCCGGGGAAATGCAGCCATCTTGGTTGGGGTTTATTTGCTCCTGATTGGCTGGTGGGTGGGTATATCAGAGGTATGGTCAATTTGCATATTACTCTTTTATTATATAGGCTAATTGGAAGTTCTAACCACTGTAAAAAGGCAAGAAAAAGCAAAATAAATGCATATAAATTGAAAAGGAAGAATTTTAAAAAATGCCTCTACATGATTGCCCACATAGAAAATTCCAAGAACTGTACAAAAATCATCTAGAACTAATAAGTGAATTCAGTAAGGTGGCAGGATATAAAATGACCACACAAAAATCAATTGTATTTCTATACACTGACAATGAAAAGGTGGAAATTAAAGTAAAAAATACCATTTAAAATTGCTCCAAAGAAACGAAATACTTAGGTATAAATATAACAAAGCATGTACAAGATTTATATGATGAACTTTATGAAATGCTGATGAAAGAAATCAGTGAAGTCCTGAATAATTGGAGAGACATACCATGATCAAGATTTGAAAGACTCAACATAATAAAGGTGATAATTCTCCCCAAATTGATCTACAGGTTTAGCACAATTCAGATAAAAATTTCAGCAAGGTTGCCCTAGCCAGTTTTTCCCAGTGGATAGAGCATCAGCCTTTGGACTAAAGGGTCCAGGGTTTGATTCTGGTCAAGGGCCTGTATCTTGGTTGCAGGTTCCCCAGCCATGATCAGGTGCATGAAGGAGGCAGCCAATGTCCCTCCTTCTCCCTCTCTTTCCTACTCTCTCTAAAAATCAATGCAAAAATATCTTCGGGTGAGGATTAACAACAACAACAAAATCTCAACAAGGTTTATTTCATAGATATAGAAAATCTTTTTCAATAATTTAAATGGGAAAGGAAAGACCCTATAGTAGCCAAAACAATTTTTGAAAAGAAAAATAAAGTAGGAGTAATCACTCTTTCAGATGTTAAGGCTTTACTATTAGCTATAGGAATAAAAAGAGTGTGATATTTGCAAAGAAATCATCACACAGACCAATGAAACAGGAAACAGCTGAATGAAGAAAAAGAGCTACACAAATATGCTCAATTAATTTTTTATAAAGGAACAAAGCATTTCAATGAGGGATGGGTAGCTTTCTTATTAAACAGTGCCGGAGCAACTTGATACCCATAACGATAACAACAACAAAACAGAAAACTATGAACTAATCCTCCCACTTCAAGCAAATTTTAACTAAAAATGGACCATGAACTTAAATGTGAAATCTCTGAAAACCCAGTATTAAAAAGAACCACAATCCAATTAGAAAATGGACAAAAGACATGCATGGACACTTCATCAAAGAAGATATACAGATGACAAACAAGCACATGAAAAATGTCAACATCATTAGTAATTAGAAAAATGCCAGTTAAAACTACAATGAGGAGAGAGAAAAATGGTGGCTGAATAGGCAGACATGTCCTGGGTCTTGACCTGGAGCAGAGAGAAGGAGCAACTAAATCGAATAACATCCACCCGGAATTGGCAAATTAGACACAGCTGGTGAGACAATTTGTATCCAGGAAGGCCAGAGGATGCTGGAGAATGGTAGGATCGGGGATCTGGGCTAGAGAGAGATGCATGACCACCAGGCCAAGAGGGTCAGAAGGAAGCTGCATTTCTCCAAGTCCATGTCCCTTGGGGACAGGTGTAACATCCAGCTGTGGAAAGGAAGTCAACACAGCTGCTGTTGGCTGGGGAACCTAGATCTAAGTCCACAGCCACGAGAAGCTCCGCCCAGAAAGGCAGCCTGAAGAGCTGCTGGAGCCACACGGTGCCAGGGGGAAGAGAAATTCCCAGTCACGTGGATGTTTTGCTTCTGTTTTGTCTTTCCTTTTATTCGCTAAACCCAATTCGTAAGATCTATCCATTACAAACACTCACCAGATGCTGCAATGCAGGTAGAGGTGCAGATTGTTAGAGTCTGGAGACATGCTATGGAGGAGAGCGGGGCTGAGAGAAGTGACCAGGAATCCAGCACTGAGACACTCGTGACCCGCCAAACCTAAACAGCAATTTTTCTCCTGCAGAGCCAGCCCCTCCCAGCAGCCTCAAGACAGCTAATACAGCCATACCCAGCCTATTGCTCGAGCTTTACAAAGAAAGCAAAGACTCTGAACAGCCCCAAAGAGCCCTCAGGGACTGGGTTAAAGAGGAGCCAACCCCTGAAAGCAATACAGCCCCACCTCCAACTAAAGCATCAGAAACAGGTGCTTAAGTGATTAAGATTTACAACAGGCAGACAGGCAAAGTGGACAGATTGGTCATGCCTACTTGCAGCCAAGGTTGGGGAGACAGACAGAGCAGTGGATCACTTTGCTGACTACTGAAAAGGAAACAGAGTGGCAGACAGAACAGAAGACTGGGGTCTTAAACCAGCCCTCATTAGGCATTAAAACTCAGCTGAAGTGAACAACACCACTTTTTTATTTTTTATCTTTTTTGTATTGATTTAAGAGAAAATCGAAAAGGGAAAGAGAGACTGGAAATCAATGATGAAAGAGAATAATTGATTGGCTGCCCCCCGCTTACCCACTACTGGGGATCAAGCCAAAAACCCAGGCATGTGCCCTTGACCAGAATCAAACCTGGGATCCTTCAGTCCAACAGCCAACAGTCTATCCACTGAGCCAAACCAGCTAGGGCTATCTTTCATGTTTTTAATTTTTTTAATCTTTTATTTATTTGTATTATTTTTCTTCATTCTATTCTTATTTTTTATTGTTATTTTATCTTATTTTTTCTTTTTTTCCACCCTTCTCCTCTTCACTTTTCACTTTTTCATCCTATTTTCTCTTCTGTCCTTGCTTTAGTTTTTCCCTTTCCTTTCTTTTTACCCCTTGTTAAAATTTGATCTTCTTTATCTGCTTTATTGACATGTTATTATTATTATAGTCTCTGTTGGCTTATTCATATATCTAATTTCCTCTTCCCTGCATCAAGTCCATGCACCCTTCCCTTTTCTCTTTCTTTGCTAGTCAATTTTTATATGCTTTCATTTTTCTTCTCTCTTGCTCTCTTCTTCTCTTAATTGTTTAACTGGTTTCACTCACTAAACTCAAGCATATCTGCTCTCTCTTCTATTCTCCTTTTCCAAAAAATAAATGAATAAATAAGATAAATTTTAAAGAAAATTTTTATTTTTATTCTTACCCACTCATTCTCTTTTTACTTCCTCTATACTGAACCGTGGTCCTTCCCCAATTCATTCAACTCGGTAAGCTTACTTTCTCTATATAAGCTCTCCCTCTACATATTTTGTATCCCCCACCCTTTTATCTGGGTGTTTGCATTTTTTGGTTTATTTGTTTGTTTTGTGATATTTCCCCCCATATATTTTTTCTTCTTTTTAATTTCTCTTGTATTTTTTTCTATTCTAGATATCATTTTCACTCTCTTTTCTCTCTCCCAATTCTCTTTTCTCTGGTGGTCACTTTTATTGGGGTTATCGGTGTTGTGAGTATGTTCCTGTTTTGTTCCCTTTGTGTTGTGTCTTTTTGAGTTGTATTCTGTGCTATTTGGTCAACATGGTAGAGAGAGATCCACATAACCAGACACTCTGAGAGGACACTCTATCCATGAATAGAAAAATAACACTCAAAACCCAACTACACCAAGAGAACCCAAATATCCCACGTAGGGGGCATCCCTATAATACCCAGCCCAGAATACCAGAGAGATTGCACCACAGGGTCCCACAAAACATCTACTATATAAGACAAAAAATGTGGGTGGCATAGTAATTTGATCTACATAGAAAAATAACAAAGAAACAACAAAATGGGGAAACAAAGAAACAACCCCCATACAAAAGAAAAGGAGGAATCACCAGAAAAGGAAATAAATGAAATGGAGGCAAGCAATTTGTCAGAAAAAGAATTCAGAGCAATGGTTACAAGGATGCTGAAAAGGATGGGAGACAGGTTACAGACAGAGACTTGGCCAGCAACAGCAGGCCTATATCTAAATTTAGTCTAGCACCAGGAACGCTCAGGGCCTACTCAAGAATGCAAATAATCCTCTCCACTAATATTTACAGGGTAAACTAAGATTATTATTTGAGTATTAAATTTGACAATAAAATAGTAATGAAGTTCAGATTAATTTAAATTGGCCAACTGAAATAAGGGACTACTCAAGAAAATTTAAGTGTACTGGACAAAAAGCTGTTCCTAAAATACTAACTAAAATTTATATTAGTTCATTTCTTTGTAAAGTTGCCTAACATGCAAAGAACCCAAGGCAGTCATACTTTTGTGCAAAATTAAAATGTAAAGTAACCAAGACTGCAACATAAATTTTCCAAAAGCCTCCATTAATCAAAAAGGGGGGTGGTGGTGTAATATCATGTAAGGAAAAACATCCCATAAGTAAATTACATCTAGAAAATTCTTACTTCAGAAAATCAATTTCCATTTGTAATGCTAACAGCAGGACACCCATGAAAAACACACACGGTGTCAAAATAAGCCAAAGGAAAATCATTTGGGCAAAAATAAAAAGAATCCCAAGTCTAATTTACAGAAAAGATTCCTTTATTAACTTTTGGTCGAGAATATGTTTGTATATTTTCAAAAAACAACTCCAGCACCATATGGATTCCTGCAACAGAGAGGAACTGACAGGTCTGTTCCAACCATGAAGATAGTCCAGAGATGCAGGATGCTGATGACACCTTGCCATGTTAGCAGTCAGCAGCTGTGTGTCGCTGCAGGTTGCCCAGGGCCAAACCAGAGAGGGTGGGACCTGCATCATCACCATTTGTCACCATCCAGATACCATTGCTGACATGTATTCATAAGGAACTATTTGACATTGAAACTGGGACTCAGAACTGTTGGACACTGACATTGAGACTCAAACATTTTTTGTTCTTATGTTTATTTCTAGTATGCAGATGCAAGATTTTTTAAAGAAAAGAAGTGGGGGAAATATAGATACAGAGGCAAAGAAGCATTGAACAGACTGTAAAACTACAGTGGGAAGGCAGAGAAGGGTGGGGGGTTGTAAGAGATCAACTGAAGAACTTACATGCACTCATATAAGCATAACCAATGGATACAAGAAACTGGGGGGAGGGGGCAGGCGAGGGCATGTGCTGGGGGTAGAGGAGGTTGGGGAATGGACAGTGGGGGGAGGGAAGAAAACATATATACTACTATTTGTAATACTTTAAACAATTATATATATATAAAGGATAAGAGACAAATTCAACAATATGTATAAGAATCAAGAGGAAATGAAGTTAGCTGCAATAAAGAACACAATGGAAAGTTTCAATAGTAGACTGGAAAAAGTTGAGGACTGCCATAAGTGAGTTAGAAGACAAGGTAGTAAAAAATACCCAAGCAGAGCAGCAACTGGAGAAAAAACACTTAAAAAGCAGGGGGGGAGCCCTAACCAGCTTGGCTCAGTGGATAGAGTGTCAACCTGTGGACTGAAGGGTCCCAGGTTAGATTCTGGTCAAGGGCATGTACCTTTGTTGCAGGCACATCCCCAGTAGGGGGTGTGCAAGAGGCCACTGATCAATGTTTCTTATTGATGTTTCTAACTCTCTATCACTCTCCTTTCTCTCTGTAAAAAGTCAATATTTTTTAAAAAGCAGGAGGGGTGCCTAAGGAAGCTTTGGGACAGCACAAAACAATTAGAGGCCCAGTGCACGAAATTCATGTTTGGGGGAGCGAGGGATGTCCCTTAGCTCAGCGTGCACCCTCTCTAATCTGGGTCCCTTCGAGGGATGTCCAACTGCCCATTTAGGCCCAATCCCAGTAGGATCGGGCTTAAACGGGCAGTCGGACATCCTTCTCACAATCCAGGACTGCCTGCTCCAAACTGCTCACCTACCTGCCTCCCTGATTGCCCCTAACCGCTTCTGCCTGTCAGCCTGATCACCCACTAACCACTACCCTGCCAGCCTAATTGATGTCTAACTGCTCCCCTGCCAGCTTGTTTGCCCCCAACTTCCCTCCTCTCTGGCCTGGTCCCTCCCAAATGCCCTCGCCTGCTGGCCTGATTGCCCACAACTGCCCTCCCTTGCAGGGCTTGGAACCTCCCAATGGCCCTCCCCTGCTGGCCATCTTGTGGTGGCCATCTTGTGTCCACATGGGGGCAGGATCTTTGACCACATGGGGGCAGCCCTATTGTGTGTTGGAGTGATGGCCAATCTGCAAATTACTCTTTTATTAGATAGGATAGAGGCCTGGTGCATGGGGGAGGGTCCAGCTGGTTTGCCCTAAAGAGTGTCCCAGATCAGGGTAGGGGTTCCCTTGGGGCAAGGGGTGGCATGGGTGAGGGGCCTGTGGAGGTTTGCAGGCTGGCCAAGCCCCACAGCGACCCAAGCAGAGGCCCTGGGATCTGGGATTAATTTATGTCTACAATTGAAACTTTGTAGCGTGGAGCGGAGCCAAGTCTTCTGCTTGCTCCAGTGGTGGCAGCCATTTCTGTTTGAAACTTTGTAGCCTAGGGTGGAGGGCTTCCTCTGTTGCCAGGGAAACCCAAGCCTCTGTTCTCTCCAGCTCAGTGGCTGCTGCCATTTCTGTATCTTTTATAATTGAAACTTTGTAGCATTGAGTGGAGGACTAGGCCAGCAATGGCAGGCAGAAAGCTTGGCTTCCTCTGTTGCTGGGGAAACCCAAGCCTCCCTCCTGCTCTCAGTGGCTACAGCCATCTTGGTTGGGATTTATTTGCATAATCTGCTCCTGATTGGCTGGTGGGCGTGCTGTGGGTGTGGTTTGTGGGTGTAGCAATGGTATGGTCAAATTTGCATATTACTCTTTTATTAGATAGGAGGTGTGTGTGTGTGTGTGTGTGTGTGTGTGTGTGTGTAATTGGGTTACCAAAGAGATCAAATAAGAAATTTAAAAAATCCTGGAAACAAATAACAATGAAAAAACAACAATCCAAAATCTATGAGACACAATAAAAGCAGTCCTGAGAGGAAAGTTCATAGCTCTTCAGGCCTACCTCAAAAAACAAGAAAAAATGCTAATAAATTATCTAACCCTACAACTTAAAGAATTAGAACAAGAGCAACAAGAAAGGCCCAGAGTAAGCAAAGGAACAAAATAATAAGATCAAAGTGGAAATAAATGACATACACACACACACAAAAAACAAACAAACAAACAAACAAAATTACAAAAGATCAATAAACCAAGAGCTGGTTCTTTGGAAGGCTAAACAAGACTGATGACCCTCTAGCTAGGCTCACCAAAAAACAAAGAGAGAGGACCCAAATAAATAAAAGAGAAATGAAAGAGGTGAAGTAACAACAAAACCCATAAACATACAAAGGATTGTAAAAAATACTATGAACAACTCTACTCCAACAAACTGGACAACCTAGAACAGTGGTCGGCAAACTGCGACTAAAAAAAAAATCAATATTTTTTAAAACTAATGAATTTACCCACCACTGGGATAGGGGCTTAATCACAAGGAACAACAACAGCCTGTAATTATTGGAATCGAGAGTCTAGGTCAGTGGAGGACAAACTCATTAGTAAACAGAGCGGAAAACCGCTGCCCTAATCCCAAAACCAGATAAAGACACTATAGAGAAAGAAAATTACAGGACAGTATTCCTAATGAACATAGATGCTAAAATCCTCAACAAAATTCTAGCAAATTGGATCCAGCATTACATTAGAAAAATCATATACCATGACCAAGTACGATTTATTCTGAGGATGTAAGGCTGGTACAATATCCACAAATCAATAAACATGATATATCACATAAACAAATTGAAAGACAAAAATCATATAATCATATCAATTGATGCAGAAAAAGCATTTGACAAAAGCCAACACCCTTTCTTAATAAAAACTCTCAACAAAGTGGGAATAGAGGGATCATACCTCAACGTAATAAAAGCCTCATATGACAAACTTACAGCCAATTTATATTGAATGGGCAAAAATTAAAATCTTTTCCTCTAAGAACAAGAACAAGACAGGAATGTCCACTCTCACCACTCCTGTTTGACATAGTGCTAGCCATAGCACTCAGACAAGAAGAAATAAAAGGCATCCAAATTGGAAAAGAAGAAGTAAAGCTGTCGTTATTCGCAGATGACATGATATTGTACATAGAAAACTCCAAAAACATCAAAAAACTACTAGCCTTAATAAAATAATTTGGCAATGTAGCAGAATACATAATTAACACCCAGAAAGCTATGGCTTCTTTATACACCAATAATGAACTCAAGAAAGAGAAACTAAAAAAGCAGTCCCATTTACCATTGTAACAAAAAAAAAATAAGATACCTAGAAATAAACTTAAGTTTATTTATACTTGGAAAACTATAGGATTGAGGATGACATAGACAAATGGAGGAACTTACCGTGTTCATGGATTGGTAGAATCAACATCATTAAAATGTCTATACTGCCCAAAACAATATATAGATTCAATGCAATCCCCATTAAAATACCAATAGCATATTTCACAGACCTAGAACAAACTTTCCAAAAATGTATTTGGAATAAATAAAGACCCTGAATAACTGCAGCAATTCTGAGAAAGAACAAAGTTGGAGAGATCACAATACCAGATTTCAAGCTATATTACAAAGCCACTGTTCTCAAAACTGCCTGATCCTGGCACAAGAAAAGACATATAGACCAATGGAACTGAACAGAGAACCCAGGAATCGACCCAAGCCATTCTGCTCAATTAATATTTGACAAAGGGGGTAAGAGCATACAATGGAGTCAAGACAGTCTCTTCAATAAATGGTGTTGAGAAAATTGGACTGATACATGCAAAAAAAAAAAAATGAAACTAGACCATCAACTTACACCATACACAAAAATAAGCTCAAAATGGATAAAGGACTTAAATATAAGATGGGAAACATCCCTCTCATCATTGATATTTCTATCTCTCCCTCTCCCTTCCTCTCTCTGGAATCGATAAAAACATATTTTAAAAAACAAAACATACAGCCACTCTAGAAAATAATTTGACAGTTCCTTTTTTAAAAGAAATATCTTTTTATTGATTTTAGAGAGAAGAAGGGAGAGGGAAAGATAGAAACATGAAAGCGTTAACATCAATTGGCTGCTCCTACAGGCCGCCTACTGGGGAGCAAGCCTTCAGCAGGCAGGTGCCCTGACCAGGAATCAAACTGGTGGCCTCCTGGTGCACTCAACAACTGAGACACGCTGGC
This sequence comes from Antrozous pallidus, assembly GCA_027563665.1. NCBI lineage: Eukaryota > Metazoa > Chordata > Mammalia > Chiroptera > Vespertilionidae > Antrozous > Antrozous pallidus. Next base: position 107,918,564 of record CM050516.1, read on the forward strand.
CAGGTGTGGCAATTCCTCTTAAAACTAAAAATAAACTTACCATACGGACAAGCAGTCACACTCTTTGGGCTTTATCATGGAGAAATGTAAACTTATTTTCATGCACAAACTTGTACCTGAATGTTTAAGCAGCTTTGTTCGTAATATCCCCAAACTAGAAATTATGATGGTTAAATAAATTGTGGTATATCCATACTATGAAATGCTACGCAGTGATAAAAAAAAAAAATGGAGCTATACCAATACATGCAACAGCTCAGATGAATCCAAGTAAATTAAGTTGAGCCAATCCCAAAAGAATACATACATACTGCATAATTCCATTTATGCAACATTTGTGAAAGAATATAATTGTCGAGATGAGATTGGTGGTTAACCAGGGTGAGGGGAGGATGTGGCATGGCTGTGAAGGGGAGCATAAGGGAGTCTTGAGGTACTGATACCCTTAACTGTCTTGATTGTGGTAGTGGTTGCATGAAGCTATATACGTAACAAAATTGCAGACACACACACACACACACACACACACACAAAATGCATGCATAACTGGTGAAATCTGAATAAACTCAATGTTTTGTACCATTTGGTTTCTGCATAGCAGATCAAAATGTTAGTTTTCTGGTTTTGATATTCTACTGCAGTTATGCAGTATATTAATGTCGGGGCAGTGGGTGACGGGTGCATGGGATCTCACTGTACATTTCTTTGCAACTTCATGTGAATCTAAAATTATTTTAAAATGAAAAGTTATTTTTTTTAAAAGAGGAAGGGGAATCCTGAGGAGGAAAATAAATGAAACAAAACAAAATCCTTAAAAGTCTCAGAAAATGGTATCAGCTACATCTGCAACACAGGCATGTGCCCTTAACCAGAATCAAACCCAGGACCCTTCAGTCCGCAGGCCAAATCTATCCACTGAACCAAACTGGCTAGGGTGAAAGCAGATGCCTTTTAGTTCCTAGGCTACAGGACCACAAGAAGACTTGGGAGCTGCTGGCTGACCCTCCCCCGCCTACCCCTCACCCCCTCCGGGAGGGGAGTACTGCTATGTGTGGGAAGAAGGCTGGATGTGTCTGTAAAAGAGGCCAAAGAGGTCAATTGTACCAAGAGTGCAGAATAACTCTTCTTACAGAATAAAGATGGATTTCCCTTTACTTGCCAGCATTGTTGGAGCTGAGCAGGAAGAAATATCTAGAAAACCTCTGCTGTATTCTCAAGAGAGAAGAAAGCCCTGGGGTGGGGGAGGGACAGACACCTGGCTGAGCAGAGTAAGGGAAGGGATCTGGGGTCTAATTTCTTCTCAGAGAGCTTTCTCCAGTCCTTGATTTTATCCTCTCCCACATTTTCAGTCAATTGCAGGATAATACAGAGAACCAGGAGATGAAGGACACTGGGGAGATTTGACTGGGACCTACAACTTTACTTGTAATAGTGGGTTCTCTCAGAAGAAAACTGGAGGCCCCAAGTCCAGCGAAGGGAAGACAGATGGACGGGATGTGTCCATGTCCTTGGCATAGAGTGAGGAATGCTCCTGGCCAGCAAGTCCTGAGAGGAGGCTTGCGACTATCAGAGCTGTGTGCCTTTGCATGGCCCACAGTTCAGGTCACCAAGCAACCTCTAGCATGACTTCATTTGCCATGTGCTTTCCTACTGGAAGACAACAAGCAGATCTTCCACTGCCAGCATCCTGGTCACACAGGATTTGTCTTGCAAATAAACTTTGGAATCTGCTTCATTTGGCAGTCTCTTGTGCATTATAGTTATTGCAGTCAGTCTGATCAAACTCTCCCATCTCTGGGGATTCGGCAAAGTCCAGTTGCTGGACCCATACAACCCATACAGTTATGGTTCACACCCTACATTGACCCTGAGTTTGCTCCAGACAGAACTGAGAAATGGACACCAGAGCAACAACAATAGTCATGGCCACCACTCGGTTGTTAGTTTTTGTTATTCATTTGCCCATCACTATCCAATACATTTACTGAACATCAGATTAGAAGTATTTGGTTGCAAGTGTCAGAAGCCTAACTCTGGTAAGCAAAAAATGAAATTATTAGCTCATGTAACTGGGATAGGTCACAGGCTACAAAGAAATATTACTGAAATAAGGACTCTCCCTTTATCACTTTCATCTCTCCAAGTGTTGAGGAAGATGCACTGGCGGCCACTAATTCATGCTTGCCTAGCTTAGCACCCAAATGGAACAAGAAATCTCTTCCTACACCTACTTAGCAATCATAGGTTGTTAAATGCCCACCCCGGGGCCTATGTGGCACGGTGCTTATAGCAGAGGAAGTTAGCTGGGAAAGCCTGTGGGTAGAAAAGACTCAAAAGCCATTCCACTTGGCAGCATGGAGGTAACATGATTCAGATTTGAGCAGCTCACTGCTTGGCGGGGGAGCTGATGACTGCAGGATTTGCTAAGTGTCATGGTGGCAGGAAAGGGGCTGGGAGGCTGAAGAGACAGTAACCAACTCTACCAGGGCAGCCTTCCCAGAAGAGGGGTGAGATGGAATCTGCTCCCTTTCTTCTTTCCACCCACAATTCTCTGAAAGAATTGTGGTTCATGTACATCTCAGTACATCTGGTTCATGTGGAGCTGACCTCCAGCTTTGCTGCAGGGGTAGAGACAGGGCTCTGACCAGGCCAATGAGAGCTGCCCTGTGTTTTTGTTCAAATGAGCAGAAAAGAAGTACTCTCTGCCCAAGTGGAGAAGCTGGTGGAATTGAAGCCTGCATGTGGCAGTGGCCATCTCTCCTGCCTGGCCACAGAGCCTGTGTGAAGAAGCCAGAGGGGAGGGGAGCAGAGTGAAGGGTGGGGAAGTGTGGTTGGTTCTTTTTACTTTTCATCTACATTCAATATTATTAATTTCAAATGTACAGCATAGTGGTTGGACAATCATGTCCGTTACAGAATGAACGCCTCTGATATTTTAAGTACCCACCTAGTACCATAGTTATTATATTATTGATTATACTAGAGGCCCGGTACAAGAAATTCTTGCACTGGGTGGGGGGGAAGGGAGCCCTCAGCCTGGCTTGCACCCTCTCACAGTCCAGGAGCCCTTGGGGGATGTCCAACTGATGGCTTAAGCCTGCCAGTCAGACATCCTTAGTGCTGCCATGGTGCATTCATCAGCTGTGAGCTGTGAGCCCCGCTTCTGGCTGAGTGGTGCTTCCCCTGTGGGACCACACTGACCATCAGGGAGCAGCTCCTGCACAACTGTCTGCCCCCTGGTAGTCAGTGCACATCAGAGTGACCAGTCATTCTGCTGTTCGGTTGATTTGCATACTACCCTTTTATTATATAGGAGTTTCTATACTGTAAGTTACATTGCTGTGACTATTCTGTAACTGCCAATTTGAACTTCTTGATCACTTCACCTTTTTCACTTAGCTCCCCAATCTCACTCCCCTGTCAACCGCCACTCTGTTCTCTATATCCATGAGTCTATTTCTACATTATTTTGTTCTTTAATTCCACATACAAATGGAATCATATGGTATTTGTCTTGTGAGATCGATTTTTGATGACATCTTATAATGACCAACCTTCTCAGTTATGAGACACCTGAATACATAAATGACCTTTTTCTGCATCAAATCTACTTGAGTTGGGGTTTCATAACTTGCAACAGGAGGTCTTGCATAACATGAGGTGCATGCTGACTGGGATCTGGAAAGCTGAGAGGGGTTTGCTGGGATTTTCTTCAGATATTCAGAAAGAACAGAATGTGCACAGGCAGGTACCCTCTCTGTGGGCACCCCAAATCTACCCAGATGGTCCCAAATAAGCCTACCCCTCATTGTATGCACATGCAACTCTTTTGTTATAGCCTCTCCTCTTAAGTCTGGACTTGGCTTTGATGCTATGACTGATGGACTCCAGAAGTGACATTCTTCAGAAGGTCTGGAGACTTCTTCCTCCCCTATGGAGCCCTGGGTTGCCATGCATTGTGTCCAGGATCACCAGACTGACTACAATAAAAGTGGAGGATGAGATGTGACGGAGAGAGAGACCTCACTGGGGTACCAGGGTGCTGGATGTCCAACACCCTACCACCATCTCACTAGAGGCATGAGAGACCCCAAGCTAGACCAGCAGAACTGTCTAGCTGGGCACCAGGCTCACAAACTGTAATGAACTTGTTTTATGCCACTATGTTTTTCGGTGTGCAGCTGGACTTCCCCTCCTCCACATACACTGTGCCAGTCACAGAAAGTAGCTCCTCTGGGCAGATGAAATACCAAAAGGCCCCCTCTCCAGGCTGGAGCACAGGTTGCCAGGACACAGCACTGACTGGGGAAAGGCCACTGGATGTCTAACAAGAGGCCTGGGGTTGGAGGATGCGGAGAGATGTCCACAGGCAGCCGGCAGCCTGCACTTTCTCTTATCAGCCCCTTCCCCTGTGGGGCTTTCATGTTGCCGAGCCTGTGTCCAGCGCCCTCCGGCACTAGAGGCCTGGGTTGTCATGTTGATTTCAGCCACCCATTTGCCACATACTCTAGCCTAAGACCTCCTCCGGGAGAGGGGGTGTCTCACTTTATCGCTATTGCTAATTACTGAAACGGGTTTCACTCTCATTTCTTTGGGGTTCTTTCAGAAAGGTGCCCAACCTAGTTTGCCCTGAGGTGAGCAGCCGGCTACTCCTTTTCCTCCAGCCATGCCTGTCCTCGAGTTTCTCCAATGGATTTTGAGTCTATTGGGTGTTTCTCTTGCGCCTAAACCTCGGGTTTGCTCAGGCCACTGTGGGGGCTTGATTCACCCCAGCGCTGGCCCCAGCACAGGGCCATCCGTGCCCACCCGTCAGCGAAGGCGCTCACCCGTCGGTCTCAGCCAGCCCTCCCGCCGGACCCTCCCGTCGGGCGCCACCCGGAAGGGGCCCCTGGACGTGGGAATGCAGCGTCGCCGGTTCCTCTGGCGAGGATCCTAGCCCCAGAACTGTCCCCTCGTTTACTGGACAGAATGACCCACCATTAATGGACCGAAACGGGGCCATTAGGTACTTTTTTTCTTCGCATTTGAGGTAGGAAGAGTCATGCGACTGTTGACAGATGAAAGTCTCCTCTTCAAGGCAAATGGAGATGCTGGGCTGAGGTCAAAAGTCAGAGCTGGTCTGTGTTGAAAGGCAAAGCGCAGGGGAGGAAGATCAAAGAAAAAGAGGGGAGAGAGGAGACCAGAGTGGACACAAATAGGAGAGAATCCGGGTGAAAACCTGAGGAGCGCGGAGAAGGCGAGAGCAGAGACGGGCGGCAGACAGCACCTGGGGAGCGACGGGAGGAGCCGGAGGGCGACTCACCGCCCCGGCGCGGGAGGGGGGGGGCAGCGCGTGCGGGAGCGACCCCCTCGGCGCCGAATGGTCGCGCCCGGCGGCGGCGGCCAATGGGCAGCCGGGATGTTGGAAGGGCGGCGGCGGCCGGGCGCTAGCTGGCTGGGGACGGGAGCGCCGCCATGATGGTTGTTTGCTTTCAATGAAAGCGAGGGGGGCGCGGAGGAGGAGGCGGCGGCGGCGGCGGCGCGAAGGCGAAGGCGAAGGCAGCGGCGGGCGCAGCGAGAAGGGCGAGGCCGGGGACCGAGAGGGCGGGAGGGCGTAGTGGCCGCCCGTCGGCTGGTCGAGGCGGGCGGCTGAGGCGGTGGCGCTCCGCGGGGAAACAAAGAGCGGCGGCTGAGGCGACGGCGGAGCGGCGGCCGGGACTGGTATGGTGGTTCCACAGGTCAGACCCCGCTGCACTCACCGGGAGGAGGCGGCGGCGGCGGAAGGCGGCGCCCCCCGAGAGGTGAGCGAGGCGGCCCGAAGTCCGCCGGGCTGCTCCCGTCCTGGCCCCGCTCGGTCCCGCCCCGGGTCGGGGCGCGCGGAGCTTGCGGTGGGAGGGCTGGAGCTTGGCGGGAGGCGGGCCCGCAGCTGGCGGCTGTTGGGGAGCCCCGCGACGCGGCCAGGCGGGGAGTTGATTGACGGGGTGCGCGCAGGGACGGGGTCGGAGGCGCCCCGGCCGTCGGACCCGGGAACCCGCGGCCAGGATGGTGGCAACTTTGGAGGAGTGGCTGTGTGGGTGCGCGCTGCAGAGCGAGCACTAAGTCATTAGAGCCAAGCTGGAAGCCCACTGTTCACACCGCTCCCCCAAAGATTTAAAATTCAGCCTGACGCAGATTTTGGGGGGTGAAGGGTGGGAATGTCACGGGAAAAGAAGCAGCACTGAATGGAGGGATTTGTGGTGTTGCTAAGGACTCGTTGCTAGGCCTAATTACTTACAGCAGCTTATTCCAGTAACGGGAAGCACACTTGTTTTTCTTGGACTGTCTTCCTTCCTCACCTTCCCAAAAAGCCTGCTAACTAAACTCTGTGCCCTGATTTAATTGTTACTGCAAATGACAGTGTTGGAATTATAATGCTGAAACTTTCTTAAAGCCTAAGAACTCTAGATAGTTCTGCTGTAAATTAAGCAACATAGGTTCCTAAAAGTCATTATGGTCTGCAAAATTGTGCAGTGAAAACTACAGGCCTTAATGGGGAAAATGGAATTGAGGCACAACACTCGAAAACTTTGTCAGTAACTTACTTTTAAAAACTATATATTTTGTTGATTTTTTTTTTACAGAGGGGGAGAGAGGGGTAGAGTGTTAGAAACATCAGCGGGAGAGAAACATCGATCAGCTGCCTCCTGCAAACCGCCTACTGGGGATGTGCCCCAACATGCCATTTACCAGAATCGAACCTGGGACCCTTCAGCCTGTATGCCCATGCTCTATCTCCACTGAGCCAAACCGGTTAGGGCAGTAACTTATTTAAAAAACAAACTAAAAATGGCAGCACAGTTTTACATGTTAAATGGTTAAGCAGTATGTACATACTGCGGTAAATGTGGCACTTACCCTGGAAAAAGACCTGGTTTGCTTGTAGAAATGGTCATAAGAATGGTTGCTGCTTGTGAGTTACTGAGAAGTGGCAGAAAGTTGACCTGAAGTCACAGAATGTTATAACAACATCAAATAGGGTGGGTGTGTCTTGGAGCATAAACGCACAAACATGGTGAACTGATGTAGCTAGTAGGTGTTTGAGGTCTGTGTTTTGTGTATTTCTGTGCAACCGGTTCATTGAGGTGTAGTTTTCTTTCTTTCTTTTTTTTTTTAATATATTTTTATTGATTTTTTACAGAGCAGAAGGGAGAGGGATAGAAAGTCAGAAACATCGATGAGAGACATCGATCAGCTGCCTCTTGCACGCCCCCTACTGGGGATGTGCCCGCAACCAAGGTACATGCCCTTGCCGGAATCGAACCCGGGACCCTTCAGTCCACAGTCCGACGCTCTATCCACGAGCCAAACTGGTCTCGGCTGAGGTGTAGTTTTCTACCTCTAGTGTTTTCACAGACAACCAATAGAGAATTCTGCATTATGCTCAGACTCCCTAACTTATCAGCCATGTTGGCACAAATTCACATTTTCAGAACAAGCAGTGTAGCAGATTACTCAGTTACAGTAATTTACAGATTATACTCGAATAAAGCATTTTAAGAGTACTGTAATATTCGCTTCAAAAAATAATTGAACGCCTGTGTGTCAGGCACTCTGTATAGATTTGCTACCTCTATGGGCTTACGGGCTTTGTCCCAAGTGGGTGCGGCCTTCATGAGGTTGTGTGGTATTGAGGAATACACAGAGTTTCGGGGGCACGCTAAGGAAAGAGCAACTGACTTCTCCTCCAGAAAGAGGTCTACGGTGATTCTCGAGATACTTCAAGAAGTTGCATATAGATTTTTTTTTTTAACTAGGCAAATTTTGAGTGGGGAATATTACAAGTCCTTGCTAAGAAAAGGCCACACAGAAATGAAGATTAAGTAAAAAATATTTGCACTTAGCTTTTTGAGGGGCAATTTTTTTTCTTTCGTAAAATTGTGTCTAGTTGTATGTAAACAACACATCATAAAAGCAATATCTGTGAAGCTAACTGCCATGTTTTAGACTAATAACTTCATATATTTTCACCTAAAGTAGTTGAAAATGAAACTAGTTTATTTAGAACATTAAAAAATTAACCCGGGTTCCTAATTTTAGAGACATTTACAGAAGCTCAGATTTAGGGATTAGTAACAAAGAAAATAATAGCTTTGTTGAATGCTAATGGTGTAATAGGCACTGTGCATTACATATATTATCTCATTTAATCCTCACACCAAAATTGTGAGGTAAATATTTTATAAATGAGGAAATTTTAGCCTTAAAGATGAATGTAAACATACGCTTGCAACCTGGGACTCCACATAGGTCTGTTTGACTCTACTTTGTGTTCTTAATGACATGGCATATTGTGCTCCTACTCCCCTCCTGTCATTTGATATGGATGTAATATATAATATAGGGAGACCCAGTTGTTGCTACACATTGGTAAGCACTTACATTAGTAGCTGATCATGTAGACAAAGGATGGGGGAAGTGTGTTCCAGGACCCTGCAGTCTTAATACTTGTGATTATCTTTTTGGTTATGATCAAAAACCTCATGAGAATCCATGTAAGAATACTATTTGCTGGTCAGAAATCCAGTTTTAAAGTATTTTACTATTTTAGGGAAAGACAGTCACACATCTATTGTCAAAAAGCAGTGCATGACAGAACTCCCATTTGAACACTGAACACATTTGCTTTATATTTCTTTCCTAAGTCTTCTGAAATATCCTTCATTGGCTTTAGAACAATATTCTAGGGCCGTGGTCGGCAAACTGAGGCTCGCGAGCCACATGCGGCTCTTTGGCCCCTTGAGTGTGGCTCTTCCACAAAATACCACGGCCTGGGCGAGTCTATTTTGAAGAAGTGCCGTTAGAAGAAGTTTAAGTTTAAAAAATTTGGCTCGCAAAAGAAATTTCAATCTTTGTACTGTTAATATGTGGCTCTGTTGACAATGAGTTTGCTAAACACTGTTCTAGTGTGATAAGAGACTTTTATTTTGTAAGATCAACATTTCATGAATAATTTCTTAGTTTTAGAGGGGGAAAAGGACTAGTTGGTAAAATGACTATATACATGAATTATTAGCTAGAATAAATGTTTACTCCCTTAAAAAGCCAAGTCCTGCCTGGTGTTGCTCAGTGGTTAACATGTTAGCTTACAGGTGCCCAGGTTTGATTCCCGGTCAAGGGCACTGTACCTAGGTTGTGGGTTTGCTCCCTGCTAGGGGTGGGGATGGTGCAGGAGGTAGCCAATTGATTGAATGTTTCTTTCCCCTTCCTTTCCTTCCACTCTCTCTCTGAAAAGCAATGGACAAAATGTCATTGGGAGAGGAATAACCAGAAAAAGGTCAAAATTCCCACTAGATAGTGGCAGCTAGAATGTGATTCATTGTGTGAGAGAGAGGAGCAAATAGATGATGGAAAGTCTGGCAGAAGATAAGAAAGAAATGAAAAAATTTCTGTTGGCAGCTATCATTTGGTACTGAAGCTATAAAGTAGATGGTTGTTGCTTGTCTCATGCTAAGGAACAGATTTAGGATTGGTGGCCTTTCTTTCCTTACCCTTTTTATCTTGGTGAAGTTTTACTACACAAATCATAGCTTTAATACCTGATGCATTGGTGAGCAGTCAGCTTTTGCTAACCCTATCTAATAAAAGAGTAATATGCAAATTGACCATCACTCCAACACACAATATGGCCATCGCCATGTAGACACAAGATGGCCAGCAGTGGAGGGCAGTTGTGGATAATCAGGCCAACAGGGGAGGGCAGTTGGGAGGGACCAGGACTACAAGGGAGGGCAGTGTGGAGCAACCAGGCCTGCAGGGGAGGACAGTTGGGGGTGACCAGGCCTGCAGGGGAGGGTAGTTGGGGGGGACCAGGCCTATAGGGGAGGGCAGTTGGGCAACCAGGCCTGCAGGGGAGGGCAATTGGGGGTTACCAGGCCTGCAGGAGAGGGCAGTTGGGGCAACCAGGCCAGCAAGGGAGCAGTTAGGTGTTGATCAGGCTGGCAGGGGAGTAGTTAGGGGGTGATATGGCTGGCAGGAAGAAGCAGTTAGGGCAATCAGGCAGGCAGGCAGGTGAGTGGTTGGGAGCCAGCAGTCCTGGATTGTGAGAGGGATCGGACATCCCTCCAGGGGTCCCAGATTGTAGAGGGTGCAGGCTGGATTGAGGGATACTCCAAACCCCCCCCCCCCCGCCCGCACAAATTTCGTGCACTAGGCCTCTAGTTAGTTCATAAATTGTTTGTCTTAATGTTTCTTGCTCCATCTACACTAATAAAAGAGAAATATGCAAATTGACGATCACTCTACTATGCTACCAGCTAATCAGGAGTAAGTATGCAAATTAACCCAACAAAGATGGCGACACCCATAGCGGCCAGGTGATGCTGGGGCTGTTGGGAGCTGGATCAGAGAGACAAACACGCAGGGAGGCTGACACTCAGCAGCCCCAAACCCTGCCATGGCAGTGCTGAGGCTGCTGGGAGCTGGATCGGAGACACAAACACGCAGTCCTGGCACCAAGTAGTCCCAAGGCCTGCCACCGAGGTGGAGGGGCTGCTGGGAGCCGGATTGGAGATACAAACAGATAGGGTGGCCGGCACCCAGCAGCCCCAAGCCCTGCCACGGCAGTGCTGGGCTGCTGGGGGCTGGATCAGAGAGACAAACCCACAGTCCTGGCACCCAGCAGCCCAAGCCCCACGGCCAAGGCACTAGGGGCTGATGGGGGGCAGGGGGCAGTGGAGACATAAACTGCAAGAAACCTGTGGAAAGGGAGATAGACTATCATAACTTTATCTCCCTTTCCACAAGATGAGAAAACTGCCCCTGGTTTATTTAGTGCTGTGGCCCACACCTTTCTACAAGCACAGGGTATGTTATGACCACTCCCAGGAAGGTCTGGTCAGAATATCGTCTCCAGGGAATAATCTGCTGTGGCAAATCATCTAAGAGAGGAAATAAGCTTTTGTTGGGTTTATTCTGAAGGTCAGAGAACATGCCACTCCATATATGCTGTGTTGCTATATTGATGATCTTGAGCTGCAGATGCTTGAAAAACAGCAAATGCATGGGGAGGCTTTCACTGAAGTCTCCTGATCTCCCTAAAATCAGACCCCCTAAAGGAGCTTAAATGTCATAGGTCCCCTTGGGAGAAATGTCATCAGGCAGAGAAGACTGACTCCTGTCACAGGACAGGAGAGTAGAAGTTGACATCACACCCAAACTTTTTTACAAACTATTTCCTCCCACCCCCATTCGTCTTTCCTAAAAATCATTTACTCTCCTCTAAGAGGCCTACATCTCCCATCCCCTTTCCCTAGGAAGCAGGTATTTAAATCTGCATTCTAAGCCACCTTGGGGAGTTACTCATTTTTCCCTGGGATCTCCTACGTATACACGAGATACACATGTTAATAAACTTTTGTTTTTCTCTTGGCGATCTTTCATTACAAAGGCCTCCACTAAGAACTCAGAAAGGTACAAGAAAACTATTTGTCCTCCTCCATAATTCTATCTCAGGAAATCCAAGTCCCCAGCTGAGCAATGAGGATGGCTCAAGTACCAAGCAGTCCCAGCTGATGGGAGGGAAGCTTCTAGGGAGAAATCAATGATATTGGCATCAAAGTGGGAAGGAGGGCACATGCATGGTTGCTGGTGGGAGTTTAAAATGGTTCAACATTTTTTGAGGATGATTTGGCAAATTCGATAAAAATGTTCAAGGTATAGCCAAGAGTCTTCTAGGAATTGCATCTGCTGAGATAAAGCACAAGCGAATAAGCTCTGGTCATAACCCAGGATGGTACTGTAGGCTCCCTTTCCACCATAGGAAAACCTGGGAACAACCTGCATTTTTAGGACAAGGTGGCATCTATACTAATAAAAGGGTAATATGCTAATTAGACTGAACATCTTCTGAATGACCTTCCGGACAAAGCCATGTTGGCAGGGCCAAGGCAGAGGAGGTTAGAGGCGATCAAGCAAGCAGGGGAGAGCACTTAGGGGGATCAGGCCGGCAGGCAGGTGAGCAGTTAGGAGCCAGAGGTCCTGAGGGGGGACCTCCTTCCTGTGCATGAATTTTGTGCATCGGGCCTCTAGTACTTTACATTTGACTTAAAATATAGAAGTTAACATTTCTAAGCTAGCATATATTTGTATTTATTTAGAGTTGGAATTTGTGGATGTCCTGTACTTGGTGTGTCTTTATGGTTGTATTTTGCATTAATTTACTGGGTTGAATGGAATTGCTAGTTTGACCATTTTTGACACTCAAAATTGTAGTTGTTCTGGCTTCCTCTATTTTATTTTCACTCGTGTTTTGGGGTACATGGACATGATTAGAAATACATTTTAACAACAGTCTAGTAAACTATTATGGGCTGGGCCTACTGGATGGAGCTGCGTGTGCCAACTTTTCCTTTTAGAACTGTGTGTGGACTACATACGTCTGCTGTTTAGCTCTAGGTTTGGAGGGATATTTTAGCATAATATGAAAAATATGTTTTCTCAGAGGTCATTGGACTGAAATTTATTTAGTTTTGCACTACTTGAGAAAAGGAGGTTGAAATGAGATTGTTGGGATGCGGGGAGTTTGGGAATGCTAATACTGTGATTCTCTTTTTGCTTACAAGAGTCTGGATAGTTTTCCAAAGGCTAAAAAAACGTGTGATACCTTAGCAGATTGAATTCCAAGCAGATATGTGAATCCAGCTGTCTTCTAATCTGTCAGATATTAAAGAGATTTGCAAAAATGTAAAACACTATCATTCTGCTCATGAAATTTTGTTTTTGTAAATAGTTACTTTCAAACATTTTTATTAGCCCTAGCCGGTTTGGCTCAGTGGATAGAGTGCTGGCCTGCAGACAGAAGAGTCCCGGATTCATTTCCAGTCCAGGGCATGTACTTTGGTTGCAGGCTCCTCCCCGGCCCCGGCGCCAGCACTAGCCCTAGTCCTAGTCCTAGTCAGGACTCCTGTAGGAGGCAGCCAATCAATGTGTTTCTCTCATATCAATGTTTCTCTCTGTTTTTTCCTCTTCCAACTCTCCCTAAAAATTGATGAAAAAAATATCCTCGGGTGAGGATTGACAACAACAAATTAATAAAAATGTTTATTAATATGTGATAGGTTTATTATATTTAATGAGTCAATAAATAATTTTAAATTTTTTAGTTCTAATTACTACTGTGGTAAATATTGATAGATATAATCCACATAAGTAAGAACTCTGAGTGAGATACAGAGTTTGACATTTGGGAGACTGCAGGTGGAGAGGAGCTTGGAAAAAATAATACATCTGAAAAGGAAATGAGGGCTCGGGGTCTCAGCAACATAATTGGAGAATGAACATGAAATCTTGGCTTTTATCAGGGACAAAATACTGGAGAGTTATTTGAGGCAATGATGTAATAGACTACAGTTTTGCAACTAGATGTTCCAGGTTCAGATCCCAGCTCTGCTACTTGTGTGTGACCTTGAGCAAGTTATTTTAACCCTAACTCAGTTTCCTCACCTGCAAATGAAAATAGCACCTATCTCATGGATTGCTGTGAGAATTTAATTGAGATAATCAGGTAAATGGCACAGTGGTTGAGAGCACAGAGTTTTGGATCACACTTTAGTTAAATATAATTATGGCACTACTGTCTCTGACCTCAGGCAAGTTACTCATTCACTGACCTCGCGTTCTTTGTGTATTTCCTTGCTGGAGTCCTGAGTGTTAAAATGAAACAATGCATTTCAGTGTACTGGACAATGCTCCAACTAACTTTGCCACACTGGCCAGGACTAGTAAGATCTTTTTGATACCTTTTTTCTTTTACTGGCTTTTAATCTGTTCCTTTTGTGCAATTCAAATGCTTTGCTTTGAGGGATTATCATGAGTTGTAAGATGCCTACTGTAGTATCATTGATTATTTATAATAGTATCCTTGAAATTCACAAATATACAGTTGGGATTTAAGTTTTGCTTTTTAGATAAGAAGAATCATATCTTGGAAATTTTTTTTTAAATATATTTTATTGATTTTTTACAGAGAGGAAGGGAGAGAGATAGTCATAAACATCGATGAGAGAGAAACATGGACCAGCTGCCTCCTGCACACCCTCCACTGGGGATGTGCCCGCAGCGAAGGTACATGCCTTTGACTGGGATCGAACCTGGGACCCTTCAGTCCGCAGGCTGACACTCTATCCACTGAGCCAAACCTGTTTCGGCTTGGAAATGTTTTTAATACTTTTTTGTTTTGCCATTAAGGGTGTTAGTGATAGACATTTTGCCACTAACGACAGCTCCTGAATGAAGTTTATCTGTGTAAACATTTAATTGTGGTGGAAAGCTGGTAGAAAGAGAAGAAAACAAGTATGGCATTGAGAGTCAGGATGATTTGGGTTTAAAGTGAGATTGTGGAAATACCTTAACTGCATTGAGGCTATGAAAAAGACCTAGGACCTTGACTGGTGTGGCTCCATAGAGAGCACCAGCCTGCGGGCCACAGGGTTGCAGGTTTGAATCCTGGTCAAGGGCATATACCTGAATGGTATGAGAAATGACTTGCCTGTTCAAATCTCAAATGAGAAACAGAAGCATGGTGAAAATGAGACTTTTAATAATACCCTCGAGAGCAGGAGCCCATTGTACAGGAGCACAAGTGGGGCAGGGAACATAGCCTTTTTATTTAGTTTCTCCTCCAGTTCCTCATTGGCTGAGGACTATTTGGTCACTATCTTCTATATATATAAACAGGGAATGTGCTAATTAGCCCAGATATGCTAATTAGTCACAACCAATTGGGCGTGGTCCAGGAGTGCCGCCCCCCGCCCCCCAGAAGTGGCCACCGGCAGGGAACTTACGGGCCCCTGACACCGTCCAGCCGGAGGTCGTGAGCAAACACACCACGCCACCTGTCTTGGGGGTGGCCCCTGGTGAAAGTGATGACTAGCAGGGGCATTTGTTTGGATTGAGAGCAGGCTGGCAGCGTCCCGGCCCTGTGCTAAGGTGGAGTGGCCACCAGCTGCCTGCCTGCGTGGCATGGCCTGTGTGCGTCCCCATCCAGTGCTGAGGTGAAGCTGCCTGCATCCCTGGCAAAGGACATGACACTGCCTGTCTGTGTCTCTGACCTCAGATGTGGCACTGCCTGTGTGCATCCCTACTGTGTACTGATGTGAAGCTTTCTGCCTGCTTCTCTGGCCAGGGACATGACACTGCCTGCGTGTGTCCCCTTGGGTCTTGCCCAGTGGGGGTTGGGGTTCCCGAGTCTGAGTCTCAAGTGATTTTGAGGTGTGCATAGGTGTGCAGGCTCTTGCCTCTAGCTCCCGCAGTGAACCCAGCACTCTGACAGGAGGGAGGAGGGAGCCTGATACCCACACCCAGGACCCACACAGCAGGCGGCAGGAACCCCATCCCTTGTGGAATTGGCCATTGGTCAGCTTGCTGTCAGTGGCCTGACAGCCAGGAATCCCATTCACCCGCACCCAGGATCCACACACTAGGGCAGCAGGAGATTCCACAGCATTATGTGTTTAATAATTTTTTGTGGGCAAAATGCTGAAGGGTGGGAATAAGGTATTAGGTAGACTGTTCACTGTGAGCTTTAGAGAACCAGAATGATATTACCTTAAACTTTTGCTTCTGTGTGTAAAAGCTGAGAAGTTTTGATGATCTGCAAACTGTAGGAGGTGTAATTTATGACACATTTCATGAAGCTGCTAAACATCGAGGATTATTACTTGATGACACTATCTGGAAAGATATGATTGACGATGCAATCATCCTTAATATGCCCAAACAACTACGGCAGCTTTTTGCATACATATGTGTGTTTGGATGTCCTTCTGATACAGACAAATTATGGCATGAGAATAAAGCTCATTTTATTGAAGATTTCTGTTGGAAATTACACCGAAGAGAAAGTGCCTCTGTAAACTGTGAAATGCATGCCCTTAACAAAATTCAAGAGGTATTCATATTGCATGGAATGAAATGATCACATTTCAGACTTACACACTATCCTTTATTGACAGATACAAATACATGTGATGAATCGTATGAGTGAAAACAGGCAGAGGTGTTGTGTTTTTTTTTTATTATTGAGTTTTGGGGGTGACAATGATTAATAAAATTATACAAGTTTCAAGTGTACAACTCTACATCATCTGTATATTGCATCTTTTTTGTTTTAATATATTAATCTTTATTAATTACATTGTTCCCCCTTTTTTCCCCTTATAGTTCCCCACCACCTGGTACCCATCCCACCCTCCGCCCTCACCCCCCCCCCCCACTGTCCTCTCCCATAGGTGTATGATTTTTGTCGAGTCTCTTGCTGCACCTCCCACACCCCTTTTCTCCCCAAGAATTGTCAATCCATTCCCTCTCTATGCCCATGATTCTGTTATATTCACCAGTTTATCCTGTTCATCAGATTTTTAATTCACTTGATTTTTAGATTCATTTGTTGATAGATGTGTATTTGTTGTTCATAATTTATATTTTTACCTTTTTCTTCTTCCTCTTCTTAAAGAATATCTTTCAGCATTTCATATAATATTGGTTTGGTGGTTAGCTTTTTCTTATCTGCGAAGCTCTTTATCTGACCAATTCTGAATGATAGCTTTGCTGGATAGAGTAATCTTGGTTGTAGATTCTTGCTGTTCATCACTTTGAATATTTCTTGCCACTCCCGTCTGGCCTGCATCGTTTCTGTTGAGAAATCCACTGACAATCGTATGGATGCTCCCTTATAGATAACTAACTGTTTTTCCCTTGCTGCTTTTAAGATTCTCTCTTTGTCTTTTGCTCTTGGCATTTTAATTATGATGTGCCTTGGTGTGGTCCTCGGTGCGCTTCTTGGACTTGTAAGTCAATTTCTTTCACCAGGTGTGGGAAGTTTTTGGTCACTATTTCTTCAAATAGGTTTTCATTGTCTTGCTCTCTCTCTTTTTCTGGCACCCCCATAATTCGGATGTTGGTATGCTTAAGGTTGTCCCAGAGGTCCCTTACACTATCTTCAATTTTTTGGATTCTTTTGGTTTCTTGCTTTTCCAGCTGAGTGGATTTTACCTCCTTGTATTTCAAATCTTTAACTTGGTTCTTGCGGTCCTCTAGAGTACTTTTAGTCTTTGTATAATATTTTTATTTCAGTCAGTGTATGCTTAATTTCTAGTTGGTCCTTTTTCATATCCTCGTAGGTCTTGTTCATTTCCTCCTAGGTCTTGTTCATTTCCTTGTAGGTCTCGGCCTTTTCTAGGAGCCTCTTGAAAAGCCTTATATAACCGTGGTTTTGAACTCTATGTCCAGTCGTTTTTTTCCCTCCATTTCTTTCACATCTGGTTTCTTTCCATGTCTCTACATGGTGGCTGCTTTCCTGAGTTGGTTGATTAGCTTTGTGTGGTAGATGTCCTCTAAGGGACAGTGGCTCAGCACACCCAGTTACCTGAGGTGGATATGGGTTGCACAGTCTTGTTGAAGGTAAGCCTAAATTGTTGTTGTTAGCACTAGGAGGGTTGACCTCCAGGCCAATTGGCTGTGAGGTTCAGCCGTACTCAGGTTGGATGGGCGGAGTCTCCAGGCCGAGCAGGCAGCGTCAGCTCCGCCCTATGCGGCACCTGGGACTCTGGACCGGGTGGCAATGCTGCCAGCACCTCTGAGAGAGCTGCCGCCAAGCTCTACCCGCTGCCAGAGAATTCAGTCTCTCCCCAAATGAGTCTGTACACCCAACGTCTCACCCAGGGTTGTAAAACAATGCAGTCCGATGATTTCCTGAACGAGAGAGTAAGTCACAAGTTGTCTCTGCGTGGTCACGCAGCTCTGCTGTTCCCAAGTTCACGTGCACTCTGCACAAGCTCGCCCTCTCCACAAGCCTGCATACCCTTGTAGCACCCAAGTTTCAGCGTGCCTCCCCACTGTTCAGTTTTTACCCCGTATGATTGTGAGTTCCCCGGACTTTGCCCGGAGCTGAGGAATCAGTGCAGTGGGACGTCTTTGTCTCCCCTGTTCAAGAAAACTGGCCGGGTTTGCAGCCGCCCGCCCTATTCACTCGCATGCACACGGCTCCAAACCTCTCTCTGCGCATATCTTCAACACTGTCCTCCGCCACTCCTCTGAGTCACAGTGTCCTATCTTCACTTTTATTTGTGGAATTTTCACTCAGCCAGCTTTCCAGTGATTCTGGATGATGTTTGTTCTGTCGTTAAGTTGTAGTTTTGAAATTGCAGTGTAGGCAGCAAGATAGGTGTTTACCTGTTCTGCCATCTTGGTTCCTCCTGTATATCAGGCAGAGGTTTTGATAAATTCTCTGAATAATGAACAGTTAGCAGCCTTTTAGACTATTATCTTCAGCCATTGAAGATCAAACTGTACAACCCAAATGCTTTTCCTTGTCTGGTCCAAGTGGTGGTGGAAAAACAGCCTATCTAATAAAAGAGCAGTATACAAATCGACCATACCTATACTACACCCACAAGCCAATCAGAAGCAAATATGCAAATAATCCCAACCAAGATGGCTGTAGCCACTGAGAGCAGGAGGGAGGCTTGGGTTTTCCCAGCAACAGAGGAAGCCAAGCTTTCCGCCTGCCCTCCCTGGTCTAGGCCTCCACTTAATGCTACAAAGTTTCAATTGTAGAAGATGTACAGAAACCCCAACAGAGAAATGGTGGTAGCCACAGAGCTGGAGAGAGCAGGAGGCTAGGGTTCTCCCTGGCAATGGAGGAAGCCAAGCTTCTGCAGCCCTGGCCAGCTTAGGCCTCCACTCCAGGCTACAAAATTTCTGTTATAGAAGACAAATAAATCCCAACAGAAATGGCTGCAGCCATGGAGCAAGCAGAAGGCTTGGCTCTGCTTCAGACTGCAAAGTTTCAATTGTAGAAGATAAATAAGATGGCTGCCCCCATGTGGACACAAGATGGCCAGCAGGGGAGGGCAGTTGGGAGGGATGGGAGGGATCAGGTCTGCAAAGGAGGGCAGGTGGGGGCGATAAAGCCTGTAGAGGAGGGCGGTTGGGTGACCAGGCCAGCAGAGGAGAGAAGTTGGGAGCAAGAAGGGGAGCAGTTAGATATCAATCAGATGGGGGGGAGGGGTTAAGGGATGATCAGGCTGGCAGGCAGAAGCAGTTAGGGGCAATCAGGAAGGCTGGCAGGTGAGCAGTTGGGAGCCAGCAGTCCTGGATTGTGAGAGGGATGTCCCAGATTGGAGAGGGAGCAGGTGGGCTGAGGGACACCACCACCCCCTAACCCCGTGCACAGATATTGTGCACCGGATCTTTAGTATATTTATAAAGTTTTAATACATTATATTAGAGTTCATAATGATACTGTTTTACCCATGGCATCTATAGGAATTGCTGCAAACTTACTTCTTGGTGGAAGAACCTTTCATTCCCAATATAAATGATCAATTCCATTACATTAAACTTCAATTTCTAGACTCAGTGTAAGTAGTGAAGTTACTAAAACCATTAAAAAGGCCAAACTCATTATTGATGAATGCACCATAGCATCCAGTCATGCTATAAACGCCATAGTTTACTAAGAGAAATTATGAATTTGAATGTTGCATTTGGTGGGAAAGTTCTTCTCAGAGGGCATTTTTGACAATGTCTCAGTATTGTACCGTATCCTGTGCAATTGGCCATAGTACAAACGATTTTAAATTACGGTAGTGTTTGGGGATGTTTCAGAAAGTTGTCTCTTAAAAGATCAGAGGATTCTGCTTATAGTGAATGGTTAGTGAAACGTGGAGATGGCATACTTGATAGCAGTTTTCATTTAGGAATGGATATTGAAATCTCCTGTAAAATGATTTGTAACAGATCTTTGGAAATAGAGTATCTATAGATAATATTAAAAATATATCTAAATGTGCAATTCTTTGTCCAAAAAATGAACACGTTCAAAAAATGAAGAAATCTTGAATATATTTGATGGGGATTTTCACACATAGAGTGATGATTACCTTGATTCAACAGATGATGCTGAAAAGGAAAATTTTCCTATCGAATTTTTTAATAGCATTACTCCTTTAGGAATGCCCTGTCATAAATTAAAATAGAATGTAAAACACTAATCCTAAAATAAAGAAAAAGTAAGATAAAAATTTAAAAAGTAAAATAATGATAAGTAAAAATATAATATTGAAAAGGTAAAAATCAAGTGAGAAAAAAGTTTCTTAAGTAAAAGTAAAAAGTAAAAATGTGAAGTAGTAATGGCTGTTCACTTCCTCTACTGCTCTGCTTGGCATGTCTGTTT
This sequence comes from Antrozous pallidus, assembly GCA_027563665.1. NCBI lineage: Eukaryota > Metazoa > Chordata > Mammalia > Chiroptera > Vespertilionidae > Antrozous > Antrozous pallidus. Next base: position 107,938,755 of record CM050516.1, read on the forward strand.
CCTGTCAGGTAGTCAGCACACTATTGGAGTTCCCTGCAACCCACTGCTTATCTGTGTCATAAGCAACAACCCTGTTTTCACCACCTGCCTTTAGTTGTATTTACACAAGTGTCAATTTCTGATATAACCCCTGGGTGGTGGTGTTTCTCTATTAATATCTGAGACTAAAGGCCCTTCTACCCAGTGTTTAGATTGCTTTTCCTGCCACACTTAATACTGGGTTGGTGGGATCGACTGACCCAGAGCTGGTTTTCTGTTGGTTTCTCCCCACTCTGATCCCCAGATTCTACAAAAATAACTTTCCCCTGAAGTCTTGGTGAGTGTCTTTAATTGGAAGACCCTATGTACTGGACTTAGCAATCAAAAGCAAGGATTTAAAAAGAAAAAAAAGCCAGAGGAAGTGCGTAGACCCATATCTTCCCCCCCAACCTCCTGCACTGCCTTTCTAGGCCCAGCCCACTGTGGGTTAATTTCTAGTGTCTCCTCTGCCAGTAGACCTGTGTACTTCCTTCCACATTCGAGGGCTACACTGACCCCAACAGCCTAGGATTTTGTGGGGCACAGTCTTCCTCTGAGGCTCTGGTTCTCACTACATGCATTTCTCCCTCCAGCCTGGATCCCCAATCTTACCTTTCTCTACCAGTGGTCAGCAAACTGCGCACACGAGCCACATGCTGCTCTTTGGTTCCTTGAGTGTGGCTCTTCCATAAAATACCAAGGCCTGGGCGGGTTTATTTTGAAGAAGTGGTGCTAGAAGAAGTTTAAGTTTAAAAAATGTGGCTCACAAAAGAAATTTCAATCGTTCTACTGTTGATATTTGGCTCTGTTGACCAGTAAGTTTGCCGACCACTGCCCTAGGCGATAGCTGACCTTTCTGCCCATGGATTGCCTCACCAGCTGTGTTTAATTTGCCAATTCCAGGTGGGTGTTGTTCGATTCAGCTGTTCCTTCTGTCTGCTCTTGAGAAGGCAGTGGGCTCATCTATGTATTCGGTGTCGTTTTGTCTCCTCCTGGACAGACTTTGTAGGAGGTTGGAGTCCCGATGTTCATGGGTTTGCAGCGGAGGCAGCTGGTCCTTGGGTGTTTTGGTTGTAGGATCCTGAGAGGTAGCCGTGGTCTCCCCAGGTGAAGGTAAGGTTGGGGTTCTTATCACAGCTGGTCTTCCCTTCAAGATGGCATGGTCTCTGTGGCAGAGCTCCAGGAGAGATTTCAGCAGCAGTAGAGGCTGCCCAGCCAGGGGAGCCCAGTCTGCCAGTCCCCAACAGCCCTTTGGAATATAGCTGTCCCTCACTCACAAATACAGACACTCTCCTTTCATTCTGTCACTCACACTATCTTGCAGTCTGCTGTCCCATCAGCAGCCATCTTGAATCCCTTGGCCTAGCTATTTTTTTAAGAGTCTTTTGTAATTCATCTCAACAGGTTTCAAGTCTATTTTGGAAACCTTTTAGTCTTTTTTTTTTTTATGGTAATCTATAGTGATGTGCTATATTTTTTAGAGAGTAAGATCTGCTTTGTTGATTTCAAAGTCATGGGAAAAATCTTAAATCATGTATTCTTACATCCTTTTTCTACCTAGTCTCCAATGCTGAGTTTTGTTGGAGTCCCAGAAAAATTGGTGAGGTTGTGCTTCTCTCACTGCTCCTTGAAGGAGCTTTACTGTCTAGTTTGTTACCATTTCTTTTATTCTAATGTATTCTTTTTTTTAATCCTCACTTGGGGATTTGGGAAATATAGAAGACCTTGTTGCTTTCAAGTTTAGAGTAATGGCCTTTCTCTTAAATTTTAAGACAATTAATCTCACGTTATGAAAAGTAAAGAAAGGAGTGGTTGGCTGTCACGGCAGGAGTCCTGACTATGATGGAAAGACCCCCAAATCTAGGACCTGGTTTTCAGGTTTCTTAGTTCATACACTTTTATTGATTCTTAGAGGTGTGATCAGACTCTGGATATTGACTTACATTAAGCTTATATGAGATTAGTAAATCAGACTTCTGAACTTTTCACTCAGAAGAGTGTTTAAGAATGAATAGGACTGAAATATTAACCTCAGCTTGACAGAGCAATTTCTTCATTATTAAATTCTATTTTGATAAGCCTGCAAAGATCAAATGATTGTTTTTTAAATAGACTCTGATCAGAATAATGGCATTGGTGTGATCCTGAAGGATGTTATCAAATTCTGGTAGTCTTATACAACATTTTATGTTTTCTAGGTTATTACTGGTATATCCATATCATTCAGAAAAGGCACTTGCTTTGTCAGAATGTCCTCTAGACAGAATGGGAACAATTCTTAACAGTGTAGTTCAGTGTTAACTATTTTGAATGAGGCTATAAATAAAGTCAGTTCTATTCTGAAGAAATTTACATATACGAAGACAGTTTTTAAATCAATATTTAACAAAACAAAAAGATGTGCTGTTTCTTGTGCAGATGATTATTCTGACCATTTACATTCTTTGTTCAAACAGCTTTTGGGGATGACTTTCTTTTTTCTTCGTTTTCACTACACAAAGCTCATTTCTGTGTTTGAAAACAGCACTATATTCCGTCAGTAGGGAGATAGCACAGTATAAAGAAAGTAACTTTAACTTTTCCCAGTATTTTTATTATGGAAGAGATAGTTAACATAAGATTTGCCATTTTAGCTCTGGCCAGTTTCAGCTGGTTAAGTGTCATTCCATGTACTGAATGAAACTGACCAGACACTGACCAGTTCAGTTTCTGGTCAGGCACATGCTCAGGCTGCAAGTTCAGTCCCGTCAGGGTGCATACAGGAGGCAACCCCTCAGTGTTTCTCTCTCACATTGATGTTTCTCTCCCACCCCTTCATCTTTCTCTAAAATAATAAAAACATATTTTAAAAATTTACCATTTTTAAATGCAGTGTTCAGTGTTATCAGATGCATAATATTGTATAACCATTGCCATCTCCATAACTCTTCTTGTAAAACTTAGTCTTACAAAGAAGACTTTCCCAATCAAAATTATTTCTCCTTCTTTCCCCAGTCCCTGGCAACTGTCATTCTTTTTTTTTTCCCCCCTCTAATTTTGACTATTCTGAATGCAGCATATAAGTGAATTTTTTATGATTGGGTTATTTCACTTAAACAATAGCTTTAATTTTTAGTTGGACATATTCAAAACCTGATTCTGTTACCTTCCCAGTCTTGTTGCCTTGGTTAAATTGATTAAACCTTTTTGAGCTTCAGGTTTCTGTTGGTAAAATGGAGTTAATTTCAACTCTAGACAGAACTAACAAAAGATTAAATCTAGAGAGATTAAGAGGAAAACCAGGCGAAAAGATATCCTGGAAACCAAGTGAAAGAAATGTTTCTAGGAAGGAGTTATTGCCTACATCAGTGTTTATCAGAGAACAAATGGAAGGTCTGAGAAATGACCTTTGGATAAAACCATGTGAGATCCCTGGTTTTCTTCTTGTCAGTTTTTGATGGAATGTTAAAAGCATATACTGATTTGGATGGGTTTAACTGGGAGAAGAAGACTAGGAGATTGGTAGCATACACATTCTTGAAGATTTTTGCTTGTAAAGAGGATGAGAGAAAAAAGTGTGAAAACTGCAGGGAGAAATAAGGTTAAGACTTCTTTTTTTAATAGACGAAAATGTACTGTGTATATGTATAGAAGATAAAAGTTCTGAAATGGAGGAAAAATTAGACATTGGAGCAAATTGCTAAGAAATGTCCTCGTAGGCAAGGTGATGGGGTAGAATAAAGTGCTAAGAGGGCAGGCACTTTGTCCCTAGTAAAAGAGAATAGATGGGCATAGGTCAGAGTTCAAAAAAAGGCCTTTTCTGGCTTTCTGTTGTTTTGTTTTTATAAATTTTATTAATTTTCTACAGAGAGGAAAGGAAAGGGATAGAGAGAAACATCGATGAGAGAGAAACATCAATTCAGCTGCCTCCTGCATACCCACCACTGGGGATGCACCCGCAACCAAGGCACATGCCCTTGACTGGAATTGAACCTGTGACCTCTGAGTCCGCAGGCCAACACTATCCACTGAGACAAGCCAGTTAGGGCTAGTTTTCTTTTTTATTGAGAAAATAAAAGAGCAGGAAGATGGAGGGATGAGTGTTGGAGATTTGGTGAAGTCAAGTAGGAGAAGGGGCTAAGAGAATTTGCAGTGTAATTTCTGGTGCGTGTAATGAGTCCGTATGGGAGAAATGAATGTGGACTGGTTCTCTACTATAAATTAACTTGATGGTAAGTTTTTCTCTAGCTATGTTTAGCTGTGCAGGCAGAGAGTTGGTTAAAGTGGGTTATGGTTCATCCAGATGAAGAAAGTGAAGTAAAACTGGGTGGGAAGTTTGGGGGAAAATATGCACAAGAGTGAATTTTAATTCTCTTAAATATTTCAGAATTTGTCTATAACGGGTAAGGATTAAAAAACACCCACAAGCAAAATGAACAATAGTCCTTTAATATCAACTTATATTTAGTTTTTCAAATTTGTCTGGTTCTCAGAAATGTTTTTTTACAGTTAACTTGTTCAATCCTCCATTTCTCCAAGGAGCTGCTAATGGGAAATGAATGGTATTTAGAGATTATAATATGGGTGTCTTTTTTTTTTTTTTAAGTTGTTCTTTTCAGTTGATTCTTCATGGTACTGATTGGTTTCTTTTTTTAATTCAACAGGCATGCCCAAAGAAAAATACGAGCCCCCTGACCCTCGGAAGATGTACACAATTATGTCCACTGAGGAAGCAGCAAATGGAAAGAAATCGCATTGGGCAGAGCTTGAAATAAGTGGTAAGACAGACATGCAAGCATAAATTTATGGTATGGAAATTCAGACATGGGTAGAAAATTAAGGTTTTTTGCCTGTTCATAAAAGTAGCAATGTTGTATTTTACCAGTGCTAATTTATCTTGGAAGCTGGACGGTCCACTGGGAAGAACATGGTTTGAGTCAAAGTTCAAAATCCATTGTGTGTAGGTTGTTTTGTGTGGTTTTTTTTAAATATATTTATTAATTTCGAAGAGGAAGGGAGGGAGGAACCAAGATGGCGGCATAGGTAAACACCTGTCTTGCTGCCCCACACAGCAATTTCAAAACTACAACTTAATGACAGAACAAACATCATCCAGAATCACCGGAAAGCTGGCCGAGTGAAAATTCCACAAATAAAAGTAAAGATAGGACATTGTGACTCAGAAGAGTGGCAGGGGGCAGTGTTGAAGATAACCACGGAGTCAGAGATTTAGAGCCCTGTGCGTGCATGAGCGAGCAGAGAGGGTGGGCGGCTGCAAAGACAAAGGCGTCCCACTGCACTGATTCCCCAGTTCCAGGCAAGGTCCGGGGATCCCACACTCATACGGGGTGAAACTGGACAGTAGGGAAGCATGCTGAAACTCGGGCGCTGCGAGGGTCTGCGAGCTTGTGGAGAGTGCGCATAAACTTGGGAGCAGCAGAGGTGCAGGAGCGTGCAGAGAGGACTCATGACTTGCTCTCTCGTTCTTCTTGTCTGATGCTATGGCTAGAACTTCCAGTGCTATCCTAATATGTAAAAACCCTGGATCCGTCATGACCAGAGACTTGACCAACAAGAAGTCCTGCAGTCAGCACTAGGTTGCCATGGCAACCTAGCACTGACTGCTGAGTAGGCTGCGAATCAGGCCTGGTGAGAGGCCTGGAGAGAAGCAGGATCTGATCCCTAGCCTCTGTGGCAGCTCTTGATCAGCACTTGGCTCTCTTTCTCTGGGCCTGGCCAGCAATGTGCCTCCATTTCTCTCCAGACCTCCACCGCGACTGCTGATCACCCCTGCCTTTCTGATCAGGCCCCATTGATAGGCCCAGAGACTCTGACTGGCATAGAAACCGACCAGTCAGAATCAAATTTGGGTGAAGTGTGAGGAGCCAATGGCTGCCTAGGAGGTGGAGCTTTTGACACTGACTGGCATAGAAACTGACCAATCAATACCAAATCTAGGTCAACTTTGAGGAGCCAATGGCTGCCTAGGGGGCGGAGCTTTTGACGCTAACTGGCATAGAAACTGACCAGATTGGCTGGCAGAGGAGGACAGTTGGGGGATGAGATCAGGCCTACAAGAAAGGGTGTTGGGGGCAAGGTCAGGTTGCCAGGGGAGGGCACTTGGGGGTAACCAGGCTGGCAGGGAGGGCCAATTGGGAGTGATAGGCCAGCAGGGGAGGGCAGTTGGGGATGACCAGGCCAGCAGGGGAGGGCACTTGGGGATGATCGAGCCAGTAGGGGAGCAGTTAGGAGCTAGCAGTCCCAGATTGTGAGAGGGTTGTCCTACTGCCTGATTAGGACCTGATTCTGCATGAGGAGTCCCAGATTGGAGAGGGTGCAGGATGGGCTGAGGGACAACTCGCCCCCCTCCCAGTGCACAAATTTTGTGCACCTGGCCTGTAGTCTCTACTAATAGCCTGTGGCCCTCACGACCAGACAGATGACGGAACACCTGGGTCCCGATGGTGGTGGTGGGAGTCAGGGTGAGGACCATCACCTCAGCCGGAACTCAAAATAGTCACCTGGCCTGGCCCCACCTCTGAGACAGCCCCTGTTCCTCCATGTACACTGCAGAGGACAGACAGGGATGCCTAAGAAGCTGGGGCCATGGTGCCCCATCCTAATCCCCTGGCCTCCATTACCTGTGGCCCCCACAGAATGGTATGTATGAGAGCCTCTCCCCTGCTACTTCTCACTACTATCTCCGGCCACCCCCCAGCACACGGGCATATTGGCTTTCAAACTGCCTACTCTGCTCCTCTTCTCACCACTGTCTCCGGCCACCCCTCAGCACACGGGCATATTGGCTTTCAGACTGCCTACTCTCCTCCTCTTCTCACCACTGTCTCCGGCCACCCCTCAGCACACGGGCATATTGGCTTTCAAACTGCCTACTCTCCTCCTCTTCTCACCACTGTCTCCGGCCACCCCTCAGCACACAGGCATATTGGCTTTCAAACTTGCCCTACTCACTTCCTCTCACCCCTTTCAGGGCCTCTGCTCTTGATGGAGCTTTTGGAATCCAGGGCTCTAGGGTTTTACAACAGAGCTGGAGTGGGAAGGGGTAAACAGCAGCAGATAGCTGATATAGCCACCCAACTCTGCCTCAGCTTAACCAATTAGTTCAGCCTCCGACATGGTACTCAGAGGGGATCCCTACTCCCCCAGGAATGGCTCTAGGGCCTCAGCCCCCAGTACCAACCTCCTTTCCTCCTTGTCCTCCCCACAGCTGGTGCTTTCTGCAGCTCCGTGTGCCTTGCTCAACCACCCCTTACTTCCCTGTTCCTACCAAGGAGGCTGCATCTTTGTATGTTGTACTCATATAAACTTTGTAACGTTTTGAAAAACAAAATGATCACCAAGAGAATGCCACAGTCAGTGTCTGGAGTCTAGCTCAGGAGAATGGAGAGAAGGGAGAATTCAGTAAGTTGGCTGATGTGAAGATATTTCTGAGTGACTGCCTGGCGGGTGACAGTTGTGTGACTGCAGAGGAAGGAATCCAAGTTTCTCAGCAGAACACCGAGAACTTCTTCCGTGTTCTGAACCTTTGCTTTGGTTTTCAGAATTCTCTGCTCCCCATCTGTTGGCTCCCTCCCTCTGAGGGGCGCTGTCGTCACTTGGGTACAACTAGAATATTGTATCTTGAGAGGATTGCCCCAATGTACATATCCTTTTATCCGACGATGAAAAAATCCCAATGAATAAGAATGGAGACAGACTACTGTCCTTTAGGCATAAAAAAACCCAGAAGTGTCCTGCAAAGAAGAGCTGAGACTTGGTTCTGTCCACATGCCACAGAGAGACTGGATGAGGAAATGACCCTTTTTGGCCCTGACTTTACCCACTTATGTTACTCTTGAAGGGTCTTTGCCAAAATGTAAATAAACTGCCACCTTTTGGAATAGAGGTCCATACTTAAGTCTGCATTCCCAACTTTCTTGAAACAGATCTGTGTTCTGCAGCTGTGGCCACCATCCTGTCGCTGGGAATCGGGATAGTGGAGTGGAGCTCTGCTCCTTTACATTCAGGGATTGAGCTGAATTCGCTTTGGGGAGGTCTGGCAAGGATGACAAGTGTCACAGATAGAAGAATGGAGAATGCAGAGGTAGACAGCCTACTCTGTCCCTTCCTGGTTGGAGTTAGGCAGATGAAGGCTGGCAGACCGCCCCACATAAGATGAGATAGTGTCCTCTGTGTCCACCTTGCACCCCGTGGGCCCAACCACTTCCCTCAGCTCCAGGCAGCCCTCTACGTTCCACGACAGCACACTCTGTCCTCACATGCTGCTCACCCCAAATGAGAAGGAAGAGAGCAGTTGGCCCTCAGACAACTATACAGAAAGGTAGGGCTCATGGCTGTTGAGCTCCGTGGTGGTAGCAGGAGCCTCTCCTGCCTCCCTGGCAGCATTAAGGAGCAGCGAGGGGAGTGGTGAGGAGCAGCGAGCAGGCGGGCAGTAAGGAGCAAGGGGTCCCAGGCTGTAAGAGAGATGGGAACAAGACTAAGTTGGCAGATGGACCTCTCCTCAGGGCTCCATACTGCAAGAGGACGCAGGCCAGGCTGGGGAGACCCTCCCTCCCCCCACTCAGTGCATGAATTTTATGCATCATGCCTCTACTGTTAAATAAGAGTAGTGAAAGCAGACATCTTATCTTGTTCCTGTTCTTAGGGGAAATGGTTTTAGGTTTTGCCCATGGAGTCTGATGTTGGCTGTAGGTTTGTCATATGGCTTTTATTGTGTTGAGATATGCTCCCTCTTAGCCACTTTGCTGAGAGTTTTTATAAAAAATGGGTGTTGACCTTGCCATGCTAGCAGTTGGCAGCTGTGCATGGCTGCAAGCAGCCCAGGACCAAACCAGAGAGGATGGAATTTGCATTGCCACGATGTGTCCACCATCTGGATACCATTGCTGACATGTACACATAAAGAACTATTTGATATTGACACTGGGACTCAGAACAGTTGGACATTGAAACTGAGACTCAAACATTTTTTGTTCTTATACATATATTTCTAGTATGCAGAGGCAAGATATTTTTGAAGAAAAGAAACTGGGGAGAGTGATTGATATAGAGGCAGGGAGGCATTGAACAGGCTATCAAGCTACAGGGGGAAGGCTGGAGTGGAGGGGAGGCAGATGCTGGGGGAGATCAACCGAAGGACTTGTATGCATACATATGAGCATAACCAATGAATGAAAGACACTGGGGCGGGGAGGGGGGCAGGTGGGGACATGTGCTGGGGGTAAGGGAGGCTGGGAGGAGGATAATGGGGGGGAAAAGGAAACATGTACTACTACTAAATGTAAGTTATACTGCAAAAAAATAATAATAATAAATTTTTAAAAATGGGTGTTGAATTTTGTCAGATGCTTTTTCTGCATTGATATGATCATGTGATTTTGTCTTTCAGGTTATTTATGTTATGTATTATGTTTATTGATTTGCCAAATTGTATCAGCCTTACATTGCTGGCAGGTTTTTTTTTTTATTACTACTTCTATTTCATCAGTTGTTATTGGCCTATTCAGGTTTTCTGATTCTTCTTGATTTGGTTTTAAAAGATTGTATTTTTCTAGGAACTTGTCCATTTCATCCATATATTGTCCAGCTGGTTGGCATATAGTTGTTCTGTGTAATCCTTTCTATTTCTATGGTGTCATTGGCTACTTCGCTGCTTTTGTTTCGGATTTTTTATTTATTTGGGTCCTCTCTTATGTTTCTTGATGAGTCTGGCTAACAGTTCATCAGTTTTTTTTAATATATTTTATTGATTTTTTTTTTTTTTTTTTTTTTTTTTTTTTTTTTTACAGAGAGGCAGGGAGAGGGATAGAAAGTCAGAAACATCAATGAGAGAGAAACATCGATGAGCTTCATCTTGCACACTCCCTACTGAGGATGTGCCCGCCACCGAGGTACATGCCCTTGACCGGAATCGAACCTGGGACCTTTTAGTCTGCAGGCTGAGGCTTTATCCACTGAGCCAAACCAGTTTCAGCAACAATTCATCAATTTTGTTTATTCTTGCAAAGAACCAGCTCTTGGTTTCTTTGATTTTTTTTTTGTATTGTGTTTTTTTAGTCTCTGTGTCATTTATTTCTGCTCTTTATTATTTCCTTTCTTCTACTGTAGGTTTTTCTTGTTCTCTTTCTAATTCTTTAAGTTGTAGGGTTAGTCTAATGTTGATTTTTCTTAATTTTTGAGGTAGGCCTGTAGTACTATGAACTTCCCTTTCTGGAATGTGAAATGTCTATTAAATCCATCTGATCCAGTGTTTCCTTGTTAAGTTTTTGTCTGAAAGATCTATCCAGTGAAGTCAGCGGGGTGTTAAAGTCCTCTACTATGGCTGTATTGTTGTCCATCTCTCCCTTAGAGTCCCGTGGAATTTTTTTTTTTTTTTTTTTTTTTTTTAATTATTTTTTATTGATTTTTTTGCAGTATAATAGTAGTACATGTTTTCCTTTCCCCCTCCCCCTTATCCTCCCCCCAGCCTCCCCCACCCCCCAGCACATATTCCCAGCTTCCCCCCCCCCCCAGTTAGGTGCTCTTATATTGGGTCCATATATGTTTACCCAGGTTATATCCTCTTGTTGGATTGTCCCTTTAGTATTATGTAGTGACTAACCATTGTTGTATCTTGTGGTGGCCTACATTTTTAAAGTCTATTTTGTCAGATATAAATATTGCTACCCCAGCTTTTTTTTCATCTCCATTTGTATGGAAAAATTTTTCCCATCACTTTATTCTCCTCCTGTGTGAGTCTTTGATGTTCTGAGGTGTATCTTTCGTAGATAGCCTATAATTGGGTCATGTTTTTATATTTATTCAGCTACCTTATATCTTTAGATTAGAACATTTGATCCATTCATATTTAAGTTTATTATTGATAGGTACTTATTGCTATTTTAATTTTGTATGCTTATGAGATTATAGAAAATACTATAATCTTTCCCCTATTTTTGTTGTTGCTTTACAGGAAGAGTGAGAAGCTTGAGCTCATCTTTGTGGTCACTAACTCACCTGACAGCTTTGCATCTGAGTGACAATTTCCTGTCCCGTATTCCTTCAGACATTGCCAAGCTTCACAATCTGGTGTATCTGGACCTGTCCTCAAACAAAATCCGGAGTTTACCAGCAGAACTCGGAAACATGGTATCACTCAGGTATGCAGATTCAACTTAGTATCTAACCATATACCTCCTAAAACAAAATCAAGTATTTAGTAGAAACAATACTTAATTTGATTGTATTTGACCAAAAGTATATGTAACTATCCTTTAATAGGTTTTCTTAGAAAATTGAATGTCAACTAATCCTATATAATAAAAGAGAAACATGCAAATCTGACTGTACCTTGGCTCCTGATTGGCTGTGCTATCAGCCAATCAGGAGCGGGGGCGAGGCCAAGTGGCATGAGCGCTGGGCCCCAGGGATGGAGATGAAATGGCAGTGGCGGTGAGTGCCCACCCCCCGGGAGCTGTGAGGGGAAGCGGTGGCAGCAGCAGGGAGTGCCCAGGCCCTGGGGCCGGGTGGTTGCAGGCAGCCGGGACTGAGCTGAGCAGGCCTTGGGCAGGTTGGGGGTGAGCCATCAGTTGGACATCCCCTGAGGGCTCCCAGTATGTGTGAGGGGGAAGGTTGGGTTGAGGGACCACCCACACCCAGTGCACGAATTTCATGTACCGGGCCTCTAGTAAATAATAAGTGAAGAAATCCATAGTCTAAAATTTGTTTTATTGCTGTTTTGTATAATATACTTTATTCTTGAATCAAAATTTCTTAACAAATTGGGGGTAAGCAAATAGAAGGTACTGTGTTAATCTCACATATGCAGTCAGTCACTTATGACAGTTCTGGTGCTTTTCCCACACTAAATTATGGGCACCATACCATCCTTAACACAGGGTCCGGGAAACCATTGCCAGTTAGTGAAACCTTTTTTGTTATTTCAGGGCTTGTATGCATAATAGTGCTAAAGCCTGGACTTGAGAAAAGCTAGAATTAGTCATTGAATCAGGGGACTATAGTTTGGAATGTAGGATTGGATGGGATGTGGAGTTGCACAGAGTTCAGTTTGGAATCCTGACTTTGCCATTTTCAACTTGTGTGATTTAGGACAAGTTTCTTAACCTCATTGAGTGTTTTCTCATCTGTAAAGTTCCTGTAAAACCTGCCTGCAAGGGCTGAGATTAGAGATATTTGATATATTAACTAAAAACTAACTCAGCCTGACTGGCACATATTGTATCTTACTCTGTTGGTGTCTTCAGTCCAGCCTTTTGACATTTTTTTAGGCTTAATTATTGAGTATATACTGTGACCCTTTCTCCTGAACCAGATTTACTTAAAGGACCTTCTTTCTCATGTGATATATTTGGAAATAAACAGGAACCAATTAGATTAGTGATAGCTGTACAATTAGTAAGTTAATTGTGCAGCCATCGGTAGCTATTTTGAGTTGATATTACATGATCATTTTCATTCTCTTTTTAACAATTCACACATTAGATTACTTTATCGTTTTTATCATTTTCACTTCCTTAAACATGTAGAGTAGTAGACCCGCCGTGTGCTAGACCAGTGCTGCTCTCAGGACGATCATTTAGACGGCCAGTTTGCAAACTAATACAACATGTGAGAGAGATTTTTATGTCTGTTGAATCTAATACTATTAAAAAATTGGGGCTTCTATTTTTTTTGTCTTTCTACCACCCCCCATTCATTTTTTTTAGCAACTCATTGTTTCCCTGTATTTTACAAAGTATTGGTTTGTGGAAGGTCAGGTTTTTGTGTTTTACTACAAATGTTTTCAGAAGCACTGTATTAGACATTGGAATATAATATGAAATTTTGTCAATTTTAGGAGCTTATATTCTAGAAATCATATTGTTGATTTTAGCTGTTAGTTAAAGATTAATATGTCTTCTGACTTCCTGGAATTTTTACATCAACAGGGAACTCCATTTAAATAACAACCTGTTACGAGTTCTACCTTTTGAGATGGGGAAACTGTTTCAGTTGCAGACTTTAGGCCTGAAAGGTATGACTTCCCATATTTGTGCTTCATTTGGTTTGTTTACATACATGTATATGTGTCTTTGAGTCTATTCCTATCCAATAAAAGAGTAATATGCAAGTTGACCATACTTGCACTACACCCACAAGCCATGCCCACCAGCCAATCAGGAGCAGGGGTGGGGCCGAGTCGGCTGGGGGGTGGGTCCAAGGTGGCCAGGGCCATGGGGGGGTGGGGTCGAGGCGGCCTGAGCACGCTGGCCACGGTGAAGGCCCAGGCCGGGGGGGGGGGTGGGGGTGGGAGCTTGGCTGGGATGGAGCCAGCCATCGGCTCCATTTCAGGGCAATGACTGGTACCCAGTCATTGGGCAGGCTGGGGTGAGTGGTCAGTAGGACATCCCCTGAGGCTCCCAGTATGTGTGAGGGGGCAGGTTGGGCTGAGGGATCACCCACCTCCAGTACACGAATTTCATGCACCAGGCCCTTAGTGAAGCCATAAGAGGGAATTCTTTTGCCTGGGGATTTATGGACTAACTCTTGCCCAGACTTCATCAATTTTTTAGGTACATCGAGTGGTTTTCTCTTTTGTCCACCCATAAATTGTCTACTAGCCTTTGTATTTTTTACTCCTAGTCTAGCATTGCTTTTCTAGCCTTGTTTCAATTGCCTCTGTTCTGGTGATACATTCCTGAGGTTATACTTCTTTTATGTCATTGTGCTGTGAACAGCTTTTTAAAATGTTCAAATCTCAAAAAATGGGGACTCTCACAAAGTGTAGGAAACAGTAGAAAATTTGGACCTGTTAGTAAAGTATTTTAAAGAGCATTTTTTAAAAATTTGATTTATGTGGATCTCATTCATCCAGTAAGAACTATAGGGGGGAAATTTTTTTTGTATATATATATTTTATTGAGTTCAGAGAGGAAGCGGGGGAGAGAGGATTATTGATTGGCTGCCTCCTGCATGCTCCCTATTGGGGATCGAGCCCACAGCACGGACCTGTGCCCTGGACTGGAATTGAACCCAGGAACCTGTAGTCCTCAGGTGACACTCTAACCACTGAGCAACTGGCTAGGGAGGGAAGTATTTTTTAAAACCAGCAATATTAAAAGTAATTTTAATAATGTCAATACCTACAAATGTTTTATCAAAATAAGTGATTCTTCAATTGACTCTTTTTAAAAAGTCACTTAATGGCCCTGGTTCGTGTGGTTCATTGGTTATCATCTATGCCATGCTCTGAAAGTAGCAGGTTTGATTCACAGGTAGGACACATATTTGGGTGGTGGGTTCAATTTCTGGGTCAGAGAGTGTATAAAGCCTATTGATATTTTGATGTCCTTCTCTTAAAAAAAAATCACATAATGAAGTCTTCAAAAATTGCGCACTTTATTTCTTAAAAATACAGTTAATAAAATGAGGTTTTATTTCTATAAATTTATTTTATATACTAATGTTCACAAAAACAAAATTGAAAAAGGCAAATAATACACTTACAAATGTATATAAAGCCATATTGAAAAACGTTAGCTTTGCTGAGACTGGTTTGGCTCAGTGGATAGAGCGTCGGACCGCAGACTGAAGGGTCCCGGGTTCAATTCCGGTCAGGGGCATGTGCCTTGGCTGTGGGCACATCCCCAGAGGGGGGCGTGCAGGAGGCAGCTGATCGATGTTTCTCTCTCATTGATGTTTCTGACTTTCTATCCCTCTCCCTTCCACTCTGTAAAAAAATCAATAAAATATATTTTTTAAAAGAAAAAAAAAAACATTAGCTTTATAAATGGTTCTTTGAAAAGTTTTTCTCTGTGGGCTAGACTTGCTAAGTCTTAGAGATCAGAGAAATGTGAGTTTTAAATGCCTTTTCCTGTTAACATATTTCTATGGTAAGCCTGGCCTTTTTATTTTTAAATTTTATAATCACAAATATAAAATGTAGCAAAGTACATTTATATACTACTACCAGAATTAACAATATTTTGTCACTTTTAATCTAAAAGAAATACAACTTTATAGAATTACTGAGGAAATTTCAAGAGTTTTAGGGGCTCTGTGCCAGGAACATTGGAGAAAAACAAATATACAAGGTATAGCTAAAGTAGGCTTTCAGTTGTGAGTATGTGAAACATAGTTTATTCTTTTATTATTATTTACTAATCATTGAATTATTTTTCATACAAACAACTGCAAACCTGTTTTTGCCCCACCCGTGTACTATCTAATAAAAGAGTAATATGCAAATTGACCGTACCTTCGCTATGCCCACCAGCCAATTGGGCGGGGGCGGGGGCGGGGCCAAGGCGTGTGTGAGGCGGCCAGCGAGCGTGGGCCTGGCGTTCACCATTCACTGGCGGCCAGGGCAAAGGGGCTGGCAAGCACGTGAGGCGGGGGGGTGGGGCCGAGGCATGCATGAGGCCACCGGTGAGTGCACGAGGCTGGGGGGCGGGGCCAAGGCACAAGCAAGGCCACCGCAAGTGCAGGGTGCCCCCGAGGCTGGGTGGTCGCCGCTGGGGCTAAGGCCTAGACTGGGGGAGCAGGGCTGAAGCATCCGCAAGCGAGGGGCTGGGCTGCCAGGGGCAGGGCAGGGGGGCCAAGGCGGCCGGGGCAGAGCCAGCCATCAGCCCTATTGAGGGGGCAGTTTGGGCTGAGGAAGCACCCACCTCCAGTGCATGAATTTTGTGCACCAGGCCCTTAGTATTTATTATAAGTCACAGTTTAACATAGGGTCTTTTACATAGCAAAAATTTAATTTGGTGAAGTCTAGTTTATCAGTGTTTCCTTTTATGGATCCTACTTTGGGAGTCAAGTCTGAGAACTCTGAATAGCTCTAGATCCCAAAGATTTTCTCCTATGTTCTGTACTGAGTTTTATGTCTCACATTTAAGTTTCTGATCCATTCTGAGTTAGCATTGATTTAAAAGAAGCAAGTTTAGTTCAGGGTTGTGTGTGTATGTGTGTGCGTGCAAGCACACCCCTGTGGGTGGATGTCCAATTACTCCAGCACCATTTATTGAAAAGTCTATTCTCCATTAACTTGCTTTGGCTTTTGCCTCTTTCAGAAATCAGTTGGACATACCTGTGTAGCTGTATTTGTAGGTTCTCTATTCTGTTCCATTGAGCTGTTTGTTTATTCTTCTGCCAGTGAATGCCACATAGTTACTGAAACTTGAAATGGTGTAAAAAGTCTTCAAATAATGTCTTGAAATAGGATAGACATGACTCCGCTGTAGTCATGGTCCACATAGTGATGTTTCTGTTGATGGAACACATTGTCATATATAATAGTAGTTTACCATAAAGCCTAGGTGTGTGATTAACTACCATCTATGTTTGTGTAAGTGCACTCTAGGATATTTACACAATCACAGAATTGCCTAAGGACACATTTTCCAGAACAGATCCTTATCAATATACTAGAGGTCCAGTGCACAAAAATTCACGCACTGCAGGACGTAAGGGGCGCTCCCTCAGCCCGGCCTGCCCCCTCTCTCAGTCCGGGAACCCTCAGGGGATGTCCTACTGGCCTTCCTCTGCGGGAGGTGACTGGACTGATAATGGGAAGGTGCCACTGCTGCTGCTACTGCTGACTGGCAGGCCGTCATTCTTAACGCTGGCCCCGCCCACTGGTTTGTAGGAGGGCAATCTGGGGCCAGGCTGGCTGGGAGAGGCTGCAGGAGGTTGAGGCCCAGCAGGTTGTACCTCCTCTGCTCCTGCAGCAGCAGGAGCCCCACCTCCACTCCTGTTCCCGTGTTGGTGCAGCCTCCTCTCCCACAGCAGCGCCTCTCAGGTCAGGTTCCTAGGCCCTCACAGCTGCTGTGGCTTTGTCCAGATGGATGTCCAGAAGACACCTACTCTAATTAGCATATTACCCTTTTATTAGTGTAGACTAGAGGTCCTGTGCATAAAAATTTGTGCACTGAGGGGGGGGTGTCCCTCAGCCCAGCCTGCATGCTCTCTAATCTGGGACTGCTGGCTCCCAACCGCTTGCCTGCCAGCCTGCCTGCCTGCCTGATTGTTCCTAACCACTTTTGCCTGCAAGCCAGATCATCCCCTAACCACTCCCCTGCCAGCCTGATCGACACCTAACTGCTCCCCTGCTAGCACAATCTCCCCCAACTGCCCTCCCCCGCTGACCCAGTCCTCCCCCCCCCCAACTGCCCTCCCCTACAGGCCATCTTGTGGTGGCCATCTTATGACCACATGGGGACAGCCATCTTGTGCAAGAATGTGACAGTCAATTTGCATATTAACTTTTATTGTATAGGATAGTGCATGACTATAGTCGTGTTTTTTTGTTGTTAGTCCTCACCTGAGGATATTTTTCCCCTCGTTGACTTTTAGGGAAAGTAGAAGAGAGGGAAAGACTGAGAGAAACATTGATGTGAAACACATCAATTGGTTGCCTCCTGCACACACCCCAACCAGAGCCCAGGCTGGGGAGGAGCCTGCAGCCAAGGTACATGCCCTTGACTGGAATCAAACCCAGGGCCATTTGGTCCACAGGCCAGTGCTCTATCCACTGAGCCAAACCAGCTAGGGCCAGTCTTCTTTTCCAAAATGGTTTTAGCTATTCTAGTTCTTTTGCCTTTTGATGTATAATTTAGAATGATCTTGTCTGTAATTACAAAAAATGTTCCTGGGACTTAGATTGGAATTTATTAAACCTGTTGATCACATTGTGGAGAATTAACATTTTTACTGTGCTGAGTCATTTCATCAACCTGCTATGTCTCTCCATATATTTAGCTCTTGCTTTTTTCCCCCCATTGCTTAATCTCTAATAATAAAAGGATAATATGCAAATCGATCGAACAGCAGAACGACCATCCAGACAACCATGCTGTGACACGCACTGGTGCCAGGCCAGCCAAGGCAGGTGTAATGTGATCGGTCAGGGGTCCCCATGATCGCCCCAAAGAGGAAGGCACAGGCCACCCTCTGCGCAGTGATTGATTGTGGAACCCTCCCTTTACTGGGTGATGTATCGTGAGGCGATCAATATGGGAGGGCCCCACAGAGAGAGGCCCAGGCCGTTGGCCAGTAACACTGTGGTGGATGTGTGGGACCGGCCAGCGATGGCCCCACAGGAGGAGGCCCAGGCCAGCCAATCGATTACATCCCGTGCCTGTTCATAGAGGGAGGCAACCAGTTGGTGGGGGTGGGGGGAGCGAACAGCACCGCACAGATGGCAGGCAGTGGCCGCAGAGGGTGGGGATGGGGAAGAAAAGCCCTGATTACCAGCCAGGCCTAGGGACTCTACCTGAGGGGTCCTGGATTATGAGAGGGCACGGGCTGGGCTGAGGGACACCCTTCACCTCCCCGACCACTGTGCATGAAATTTGTGCAGCAGTCCTCCAGTCCTAATATATAAAGAGCCAGGGTTTATCACAACCTAAATGACTGGAGGACGACTGAACAGCAGACTAGGGTCCCGACCAGTGCGGCAGGAGTCAGTCCTGAGTCATGTAAGTGGAAACTGTAAGATACAGAAACAAGGCAGACCTGTCCTTCCACATAGCAAGATATTGGCAGAAGAATAGCAGGGAGCCAGAACTCCCACCATCTCATAACAGTAATGAATACCCCCCCCAACACACACACACACACACACACACACACACACACACACACACACACTCCCACAAACCTTGGGCCAAGTGGGGAACCTAGACTTCTACTCTCTTCTTGAAAATAATGAGGTGGCATCTCACCCTTCCCTTACAGAGCAGTATCAGAGCAAGTCAGATAAAACGGGGTTGAAAAGGATCCAGAGTTTCATAATGCTTAAAATTCCTAGGTTTCAGTTATCAAATTATTTATACAAAGAAGCAGAAAAATCTAAAACTGAATAAAAAAGATAATAGATACTAACATTAAGATAGTAGAGATGATAGAGATATGTGATAATAAGTTTAAAGTAGCCATCAAAACAATCTTTACATGAGTGATTTTGAACATCCTTGGGGGGGGAGGGCCGAGAAAGTTATAACAAGTAAATAGAAAGTCTCAGCACAGAAAATGAAGCTATAAAGAACCAAGTGAAAATTTTAGGACAGAAGAATATAATAACTAAAATAAATAACTCAGTAAATAGCCTCAAAGCAGAATGGATGGAACAGAGGAAACACTCAGGGAACTAGAAAATATAACAATAAAAATATCCAATGAGAATAAGGAGAAAATGGGCCTGAAAACAACAACAGAAAAAGATCAGAACCACAGGAACCAGTGGAGTGAGTCATAACAACAAAACAAAATAAAACTCTAACATTTGGAGTCCAGGAAGAAATTAAAGGAGATGGAGCTGAAGAGTACTTGAAGAAATAATGGCTGAAAACTCTTCCAATTGATCAAAAGACAGAAATCCTCAATTTTAGGAAGGTGAGCAAATACAAAATGAGATGAACCCAAAGATACCAACACCCACATTCTAGTCAAACTTCTGAAAAATAAAAACAGAAAAAAACCTTGAAAGTTCTGAATGACAAATAATACTTTATTTGTAAGGAAAAAGTAATTCTCATGACAATAGGTTTTCCATTAGAAACCATAAAGTCTAAAAATAAAAGAACTGTCAAAAGAGTCCTATTTCCAATGAAAATATCCTTCAGCAATATGGGGAAAATCAAGGCACCTCAGGTAGAGAAAACACAAATGTAAACAAGAATTGATAAAGAATAATATCCAAATCTCAAAAAATATTTGAAATACATTCAATATCATCTATTCAGGTAAACTCAAATTTATTCCTCCATTACTTACCAGGATAGCTAAAATTAAATAGATTTATAATATTAATTATTGGCAAGTATCTGCAGGATCTGTAACTCTCATTTACTGCTGGTGGCTGTATAAATTGGATAAAAGGATGAAAAACTATCTACTGAAACAACATATGCCTACATCAGGAGTCATTAAATGTACTGCTTTTATATATCCAAACGAGATGAGCATATATGTCCTCAAAATCATATGTGAAAGAATGTTAAGCATAGTTTTATTCATAATATTTTCAAATTAGAAACAACTTACAAATCTGCCTATAGGAAAATGAAAGAATGATAGTAAATTCAAATAATAGAATACTAGACTCCTATAGAAAAAGAATAAAATCCTATCTAATAAAAGGCTAATATGCAAATCGACCAAACAGCAGAATGATCGGTCATTATGACACACACTGACCACAAGGGGGCAGATGCTCAATGCAGGAGTTGTCCCCTGGTGGTCAGTGCGCACCCACAGGGAGAACGCTGCTCAATCAGAAGCCCTGAGCCAGGCTCACTGTTGGCAAGTGCAGCGATGGTTGCTGGAGCCTCTCCCCTGGGGAGTGAGCCTAAGCCATCAGTCAGGCATTCACCAAGCACTCACAGGCTGGGCTGAGGGGACCCCTTCCCCCAGTGTACAAATTTCATGCAACAGGCCTCTAGTCTAAATATATAAAAGCCCACTATGCAAAGTGCCCCCATGGGAGTTTGACCGACTGGGAGTTCGATCGCTCGCTGTGACATGCAATGACCATCGGGGGCAATGCGGAATGAAGGAAAGCCCTCACCAGCAGCTGGCAACTGCTAGGGACCCTACCTGTGCACAGATTTTGTGCACTGGGCCTCTAGTTTGTATATAAAAGCCTTGCAAATGTTTTGTTATATTTATACCTGAGGTTTTCTGTGGGGTTTTTTCTGAGTGTTTATAGATAATACAGTATTTAAAATTTTATTGTCCATGTGTTCACTCCAAATATTTCCATCATATTGAAATGTAATGAGTTTTTGCTTTTTCATGTTGTATTCTACTAGGAGCTGCTTTTTAATATTTTTGTAGAGTTTTTTTGTTTTAATTTGAGGAGATTTTTTAAAATGTATTTTTATTGACTTCAGAGAGGAATGGAGAGAGAGTTAGAAACATCAACGATGAGAATCATTGATCAGCTGCCTCCTGCATCCTCCACACCAGGGACAGAGCCTGCAGCCAGAGCGTGACTACCTGGTTCCCAGGTCACTGCTCAACCACTGAGCCACATTGGGCCGGCCAGGGGGATTTTCTGTGTAGAAAATTGTCATCTGCAGGTAGTAACAGCTTTCTTTCTTTCTTTACAATGTGTATACTTTTTGTTTTAACCTTCACCTGAGAATATGTTTGTTTTGTAATTGATTTTAGAGAAAGAGGAAGGGAGAGAAAAAGGATCTTCAATATGGAACATTGATAGGTTGCCTCGCATTTGCGCCCCAACTGTAGTCTTTTTGTGTACGGGATAATGCTTCAACCAAATGAGTCACCATATATATTCTAGAGGCCTGATGCACAACAATCGTGCAAGAGTAAACCTTAATTCCCCCAGCTGCTGGCACCAGCAGGCATCCAAGGACTGGAGCTGCCTCCCTCCTCCTGCTGCCAGCAGGCACCTGGGATCTGGGCTGGCTTCCCTCTGGCCCTGACTTTGTTAGGAAGGACATACGGAATGACATCCAGTCTAATTAGCATATTACTTTTTTTTTGTTATAGATTTTTTTTCTTTTCTTGCCTTATTGCATTGACTTGAACTTACAGCACTCTGTTGAATGAGAATTGTGAAAGCAGATATCCCTTCTTTTTTCCCAACTTGGAAGAAACTGTTGTGTTCTCTACTAAGTATAATGTTAGCAGTAGGTATTTTGTAGATCCTCTTTCTCAACTTGAGAAAGTTACTCTATTCCTCTTTTTCTTAGAGTTTTTAATCATAAATGGTTTTTCCTCTTTTGTCAAATGCTTATTAATATGCATCAGGTGATGGGATCATGTAATATTTCTTCTTTAACCTGGTAATTGTTTTTCAGATATTGAGAACCAGCCTTGAATTTCTAGATAAGCCCAACTTGGTTATGGTGTACAAATTTTTTTATACTTTGCTGACTATTGTATGCAATATTAGCTTTATGAAATGAATTTGAAAGTGTTCCCTCATCTCTTTACTAGAAAAGATTCTGTGGAATTGAAGTTAAATGTTTGGTGGAGTTTTCCATTTAACAATCTGGGCCTGGAGATTTCTTTTCTGGTCACTTTAAAATTATGAACCTATTTTTTTAATAGGTATAGGGCTATTCAAATTTTTGGGTTTTGATAGTTTGTGTTTTTCAGGGAAAGTAGTCCGTTTTCTCTGTGTTGATAAATTTATTTATGTTGAGTTGTTCATAGTATTCCTTTATCTATTGGATTTCTGGATGTCCTCTTTCATTTTTAGTATTAAAAATGTAAATTGGTAAATTTATAGTATTGGTAGATTTTATCTTTTTCATTGTCAATTTTGATAAGAGGTTTGTCAATTTTATTGATCTTTTCAAAGAAATGGTTTTACTTTTTTTTCCTCTTATTCTCAATGTCATTGATTTCTACTCTTTAGTATTTTCATTCTTTTTGCTTTGAACTTACTTTGCTCTTTTTTTCTAGGTTCTTAGGATGAGAATTTGGATTAATGGATCAAAATTTTTTCTCTTGTAATATGTGTTTTTAGTGCTATAAATTTCCCTCTTGGCACTGCTTTAGCTGTGTCCAGCCACAAATTTTGATATGTTGTATTTTTATTTTCACTAGCTCAATGCATTTTAAAATTTCCCAGGAGATTTTCTCTTTGATTCATGGCTTATTCAGAATTTCAAAGTATTTGCAGATTCTCCTGTTGTCTTTCAGTAATTCATTTTTAGTATGATTCTATTGTGGCTAAAGAATACGTTCTGTATGATTTCGCTTCTTTTAAATTTGTCAAGGTTTGGTTTATGGCCCACAATTATGATCTACCTTAGTGTTCGTCCCTTGGGCACTGGACAAGAATATGTATTTTCCTTTTATTGGATAGAATGTTCTATAATTCTCTGTTTGATCCTCTATAGTATTAACCTAGAGTCTATTAGATTGATGGTGCTGTGGACTTTTTGTCTAGTTCTATTAGTTGTTGAGAGAGGATTAGTGAAATCTCTGATTATAATTGTCGGTTTCTCTGTTGTCCTTTCAGTTCTGTTAGTTTTTGCCTAATATTTTTCAGCTCTACTGTTTGGTGAATACACTTCCAGAATTGCTGTGTCTTCTTGGGGATTGACCTTTTAACATTACATAATGGCACTTTGGTAATTTTACTTCCTCTGAAATCCCTTTTATTTTATGTTAAGATAACCACTTCTGCTTCTATAACTAACATAGGTATGATTTATATCTTTTTCCATTCAACTCACTTATGTTGTTGTATTTGAAGTGTCTCATGGACAATATCTACTTGGGTCATGTTTCCTGTGGATTACTTGAACATCTTTTTATATATCCATTTTGTTTTGTATATAGTGTGTTTGAATTATGTATTTGTATATCTTTTTGGTGGTTGCTATAGATACTGTTTTAAATATATACTGGGGGCCCAGTGCACAAATTTGTGCACCTTGAAAGGAACTATGGGCCATGATGCTGCAGTGGCACAGGGGTGGACTTGGCCCCATCCTCCATGCCCCCACCTCGGACCACAGTCCACTTTCTGCCAGCTGCCCCAATCGCCCCTCAGGAGCAGGGTGGGGGGGTGAAGCCCTCAGGGGCGAGTAGGGCTGGTGCTGGCAGTGGGTGCGAGAGGCAGTTGCTAGCCCCAATCACCCTTCAGGACCAGGAGCTCTGAGGCGATCAGGGCCAGCAGCCACCACTACACATTCCTTGGTGATGCCAAGCAATTGGGGCCAACAGTGGGTGCAAGCGGGACTGCAGCGCATGGGAGCAAAGGATTTTCAGTAACCACCAGAGGCTTGTCGCAATGACAGCGCCTGGTATCCCACCTTGGTCTGGCACCCCCACTTACCTGTTCCACTATGCCACTGCAGCCAACATTCACTATGTTCCACCTGCTGCAGACACCCACCATGTTCCACATGTGCCCCCTGGTGGTCAGCGCACGTCATAGCAACCGGTTGTTTGGTTGTTTTGCCATTTGGTCTGTTTGCATATTAGCCTTTTATTATATAGGACAAGTCATTATAGTCTGCTGGTATTACCATTTTGCTAGTTTAAATGAAGTAATAGATACCTTAACTTTGTTTATGACCTTCTATTTTACCCCTATTTATGATGCAATTGTCTTAAATGTTTTCTCTACATACATTTGGAAACAAATCAGTGTTACAAATACATTCTAACTACCAAAGATGATTTGGAAAATTTAAGATAAGGAAAGCTCCCCTCTCCCAACCCCTTCTTAATGTTTTAAGCTTCCATCTTTGATCATTTCCTTTCTATTTAGAGAAATCCCATTAATGGTGCTTTTAGGGTAGATTTATTAGGAACAGATTCTTAGTTTCTGAGAATGCCTTTTTTTTTTTTTCTTCATTCCTAAAGAATATTTTCACTGGGTATAGGATTCTAGGTTGATATTTTGGGGGTTTTTTTTAGCACTTGAAAAATATTGTGCCACTTTCTTCTGGGTGCTGTAGTTAGTGACAGTAAATCAGCTTGTATTCAGATTGTTTCCCCCCTACAGGTAAAGTGTCTTTTTTCTCTGTCTTCAAAATGTTTTATTTGTCTTTAGTTTTCCAAAGTTAATTATGTTGTGGCTTGGTATGGATTCCTTTAGTTTTTGGTGTATTTGAGTACTTTTCAGCGGTATGCTCTGTGTTCTCTGCTTCCATGACTCTGAGGTTATTTCATTTTTTCTATTTTCTATTTTAATATTTTCATTTCTTTTGTGTGTGTTTTGTCAAAAAAAATTTTCTTTACTAAATATTTTTTCACTTAGGCATGTTTGTAATTGCTCGTTGAAGCATGGTTATCATGCTTGCTGTGTTTTTATCAGATCGTTCTAATAATGACTGGAATCTTTTATCTGCCCTTTTTCATTCAGTTTGAAATCTTCTTGGTTCTTGGTATAATGAGTAATTTTTCACTTGAAACTGGATATATTCATAGTATGTTGTGTTAATTTAAATATTCTGGTTTTGATGGCTTTCTCTAACATTGCACTGGCAGGGAAAGTTAGGGACACTATCTCCTTACTGCCAAAGGAAGTAGGAGTTCAGATTTCCAATAGCCTCTGTTTTGCCTTTCTCTGTGGTCTCCATAATTACTGCGTTGAGGTGACCTCACTACTGCTGGGCAGTGATAAAAATTGTGGCCGTCCTTGGCCTCCTCTAACATTCCCAGAAGGGACGTGGAGAGCCGTCCCTTTACTGAAGTTGAGCTGACACCACCGGAGAAGTCTTACCACCCAGAGCGGATAAAAGTTCCAGCTACCTACTTGGTTAGGCCTCCTTTTTACTTTCTCACAGTGTCTTTGGTGTCTAGCAGCAGAAGCAGAGCTCTTATTATCTGAAGGTTTTGTCTTTTAGGCTGTCCTTTCCTGGTCCTTTGGCTTTTGTTGGGATTTTTTTTCTTTACTGTACCCAGTGGTGTTTCTGGCTTCCTCAATTGCATATTTGGGATATGTGGGGCAAAAAATTAAGCCCAGGGAGTTCACCACTTCTTAGGTCCAGGTTCTCTGCCGTTCTGCCTTCTCACCACATTTCAGAGTCCTGTGTTTGTTTATACATAAGACACAGGAATTTTATTGTTCTAAACAAGATGAATAGGGGAAAGTATAGCTACTTTCCGGAAGTGATGTCTCTTATTCATGTCAAGAGCATGTTTTATTTAATTTCAGAATGGGTGGGCAAAAGTAGGTTTACAGTTGTGAGTATGCAAAATAGTTTATTCTTATAGCATTATTTATTTTTAATTTTTGTATTATAACTGTATACCTACTTTTGCCCACCCTTATATATAGAGTGTCTTCCCAAAATGTATACACACTTTAAATAACATAAAGGCAATGTTTATTAACATTTCATTTTCAAAATGTAATAGAATCTGAAGACATTGTATATACGTTTTTGGGGGACACCCTGTATTACTTTTCCAGGCAATGAAGAGCAGGTTAATTTGAAATTTAAATTAATTTCAAAAAGCAAGCATTTATTGGGAAAAACACCATTTGGCTTCATCTGCATTTATTAGACTCATATAGATGCTGTGTGGGGGTGGTTTAATTTATGAAGGAAGAACTTAGAAGGGAGGATCACATAGATATAAGTTGTCAGTGGTTGCCTCTAAATATGTTGCACTAAAAAGTAGTAAAAAGAGAGGAACCAAGATGGCAGCATAGGAAAACACCTATTTCGTTGCCCCACACAACAATTCCAAAACTACAGCTTAACAGAACAAACATCATCCAGAATCACCAGAAAGCTGGCGGAGTGAAAATTCCACAAATGAAAGTAAAGGTGGGACACTGAGACTCAGAGGAGCAGCGGAGCGCAGCCTTGAAGATACGCGCGGAGGGAGGTTCGGAGCCGTGCGTGCACGAGCTGTAAAGGGCGGTCGGCAGCAATCCCAGCTGGATTTCTCCAACAGGGAGGGCGGAGGCGTCCCACTGCACTGACTCCCCAGTTCCAGGCGAGGTCTGAGGTCCGGGGAAGGCCCTCTAACACCCGGGCACGGTAGAGGTCTGTGAGTTTGAGGAGAGGGCGCGTAACTTGGAACAGCAGTTTGCGCGTAACTTGGGGACAGAAGTGCGCAACCACGCAGAGAGGACTCGTGACTTGCTCCCTCGTTCGGGAGACCACCGGACTGCTTTGTGTTACAACCCTGGGTGAGACTTTGGGTGTGCAGACTCATTTGGGGAGAGGCAGAGTTGTCTGGCAACAGGTGGGGACCAGCAGCAGCTTTCTCTCGGAGGTGCACAGCCGTTACCACCCGGCACAGAGACCCACGTGCCGCATAGGGCGGAGCTGATGCTGCCTGCTCAGCCCGGAGACTCCGCCCATCCAACCTGAACACAGCTCACCTTCACAGCCAATTGGCCTGGAGGTCAAACCCTCCTGGTGCTAACAACAATAAGCTGGGCTTACCTCCAACAATACTGTACAACCCATAAAGGATTGCAATAAGAGTATCCACCTCAGGTAACTGGAGAGGCTGAGCCATTCTCCCTTAAAGGACATCTACCACAGAAAGCTAATGGACAAACTCAGGGAAGCAGCCACAATGCAGAGAAATGGAAAGAAATCAGGTGTGAAAGAAATGGAGGAAAAAAGACACCTAGACATAGAGTTCAAAACCACAGTAATAAGGTTTTTCAAGAGGCTCCTAGAAAAGGCCAATGAACTTAATGAGAACTATGAGGAAATGAACAAGACCTATGAGGAAATGAACAAGACCTACGAGGATATAAACAAGACCCTCAAGGATATGAAAAAGGACCAACTAGAAATCAAGCATACACTGACTGAAATAAAAAATATTACACAAAGTCCTAAAAGCAGTCCAGAGGACCACAAGAACCAAGTCAAAGATTTGAAATACAAAGAGGCAAAATCCACTCAGCCGAAAAACAAGAAGCAAAAAGAATCCAAAGAATTGAAGATAGTGTAAGGGCCTCTGGGACAACCTCAAGCATACCAACATCTGAATTATAGGGGTGCCAGAAAAAGAGATA
The DNA here is from genome assembly GCA_027563665.1 of Antrozous pallidus. Classification (NCBI taxonomy): domain Eukaryota; kingdom Metazoa; phylum Chordata; class Mammalia; order Chiroptera; family Vespertilionidae; genus Antrozous; species Antrozous pallidus. The sequence continues at coordinate 107,966,230 of CM050516.1, forward strand.
GAGCAAGATAATGAAAACCTACTTGAAGAAATAGTGACCGAAAACTTCCCCCACCTGGTGAAAGAAATTGACTTAAAAACCCAAAAAGTGCACAGAACCCCAAAATATAGGAATCTAAAGAGGACCACACCAAGGCACATCATAATTAAAATGCCAAGAGCAAAAGATAAAGAGAGAATATTAAAAGCAGCAAGAGAAAAACAGATGCTTACCTATAAGGGAGCACCCATACAATTGTCAGCGGCTTTCTCAACAGAAACGATGCAGGCCAGACGGGAGTGGCAAGAAATATTCAAAGTGATGAAGACCAAGAATCTACAGCCAAGATTACTCTATCCAGCAAAGCTATCATTCAGAATTGAAGGTCAGATAAAGTGCTTCGCAGATAAGAAAAAGCTAAAGGAGTTCATTGCCACCAAACCAATATTATATGAAATGTTGAAAGATATTCTATAAGAAGAGGAAGAAGAAAAAGGTAAAAATATAAATTATGAACAAAAAACACACATTTACCAACAAATGAATCTAAAAATCAAGTGAATTAATAAGCTGATAAACAGGATAAACTGGTGAATGTAACAGAATCACAGACATAGAGAGAGAATGGACTGACAATTCTTGGGGAGAAAAGGGATGTGGGAGGTGCAACAAGAGACTGGACAAAAATCATGCACCTATGGGAGAGGACAGTGTGGGGGAGGTGAGGGCGGAGGGTGGGGTGGTTACCAGGTGGAGGGGAGCTGTAGGGGGAAAAAAGGGGGAAACAATGTAATTAATAAACTGAACAATAAAGATTAAAAAAACAAGTAGTAAAAAGATAGCATTATTCTTGGTGTAGTTAGAATGAACTGCTCACCTGGTACTGAGATGTTTTTAGTCGACTTCATTTTCTCAAGCTATCTTTAACAAGAGGTTACAGTAATTCTCAGGTTATGATTCTGACGATTGTGACTAAATAAAAATTTCAGAGCTTTGGGTAGCTATCAAGAACTGTACACACATGATACTGCTATAACTTGTCCTGCAAAGACATACTCTACACTTATAGGAACACATTTTTATTTTTATAATTCGTAGAATCCTAGAATCTTAAAATTATAGAGATCTTACATGTTAACTAATGTTGAAAATAATTTGAAAACTTCTGTAATAGGTGTAACTCAGCTGTTATGAAGGATACTTGACTATCTCAGGAGCACAGGGCATTTCATCTTAAATAGTTCTAATGTTTACCAGCCTGCTGTGTGCATAAGAAGTCCCTCTTGAGAGGATTAAGACTCTTGCTCTTCTTTTCATTTTTGTCACTTAAGAAATGGTTGTTGAATTTATGGATGGTTCACACTACTAGGTTTTTTTCCCCTTCTTTAGTGACAATCTTAAACCAAGTCTGTCTTGTCTTGTTACTTTGTTCAGTAGAATTTTTTAAATTTAGGGGCCAGACTACACATGTTTTTTAGGAAATTTCTTATTACATTGGCTATTATTTTCTCTTGCCTAATCTTTCTCACACTCTTTCCCAATCCATCTTCACTTGCTTCAGATCATTATAAAAGTGTTGATAATCAGGGCACTATGAGATATCTTCTACATTGGCATAATCCTATCTAATGAAAGAATAGTATGCAGATTGACCATCACTCCAAGACACAAGAGGGCTGTCCCCATGTGGCTAAAGATCCTGCCCCCATGTGGACACAAGATGGCCAGCAGGGGAGGACAGTGGGAGGTTCCAGGCCTGCAAGAGAGGGTAGTTGTGGGCCAGCGGGCCAGCAGGAGAGGGCAGTTAGGAGAGACCAGGCATGCAAGGGAGGGCAGTTGGGGACTATTAAGCCTGCAGGAGAAGGCAGTTAGGGATGACCAGGCCGGTAGAGGAGAGAAGTTGGGGGCAAACAGGCTGGCAGGGGAACAGTTAAGACACCAATTAGGCTGGCAAGGTAGTGGTTAGTGGGTGATCAGGCAGGCAGAAGCGGTTAGGGGCAATCAGGGAGGCAGGCAGGCGAGCAGTTTGGAGCCAGCAGTCCTGGATTGTGAGAAGGATGTCCAACTGCCCATTTAGGCCCAATCCTACCGGACATCCCTCAAGGTGTCCCAGATGGGAGAGGGTGCAGGCTGGGCTGAAGGGACACTCACCCTCTTAGCACCCCCCCCTCCCGTGCATGAATTTCGTGCACCGGGCCTGTAGTTCATTAATAGTAGTAAGTTTTGGATACCTCTGTAGGAGATGGTGTAAATAATTCTTCACATCAAAACAAAAAAATTTTTTTCTGGTTTGTTATGTTATTAGTAACTATACATTGGACCTGATAATTTTAAGTATGTTTTTTTCATTTTAAAATATTTTGGTACTTGTCTTGGTGTTATTTTACCTATTTTAAAAATATTTCCAGGAAATCCACTTACCCTGGATATATTGAACCTCTATCTGGAACCAGATGGAACAAAAAGGCTACTTAACTATTTGCTTGATAATTTGGCAGGTACTGCAAAAAGAAGTAAGTGGTCATTTATTTAAACCATTTTTTTTTTTTAGGAAGACATGTAAGAATATTGCTTAATTTTGTGTTTAATATTCAACTAGTTTCAACAGAACAACCACCTCCAAGATCTTGGATTATGCTACAAGAACCAGACAGAACAAGACCAACTGGTTGGTAGTCTTATTTTTTAACTCTTATTTTTATTTGGTATTTATAAACCTAACAGTATTGTTGGCATGCTTTAGGTTATGGGCAGTGTTACAGTAGAGTGCTTATAGTTAATCTGATTTGGATATTAATAATAAAGAGTTAATTCTTGCTCACCTGGCCTCTTTGTCATCATATAAAAAGTATGCTATACAGCAGTGCTCCTCAGCCAGAGGTGATTTATTCCCAAGGCCCATTTGGCGATATCTGGAAGCATTTTTTTGGTTGTCACGCTGGGGAAGTGCTACTGGCATCTCAGAGATGCTACTAAGTATCCTGCAAAGCACAGCCCCCCACAATGCAGGATTTTCTCAGTGTTAAGAAACCCTACTAACAAAGTACTCAGTTAAAATCTTTTTATATTGAAAGTTTCTGAACCCTAGTATGTTCCCAATGTAATTGATACTTCAAAATTGAAAGACAGCCAGCTTACTTGAGAATTGAGTTAATGAACTCTGATCTCCTTTTGACTTAAATTGGATGGAAATAATTTGGGCCCAGCCAGTGTCACTCAGTGGTTGAGCATCGGTCCATGAACTGCGAGGTCGCTGATGTGATTCCTGTCGGGACGCATGCCCGGTTGTGGGCTTGATCCTCGGGGGATGTGCAGGGCCAGCCAGCGATGATGTTTCTATCTCAGTGATGTCTCTGTCTCACTTTCCCTTCCTCTTTCGACAAAATTCAATAAAAACGTTTAAAAAATAATAATTTGGGAACTTGTAACAAGATTTGGTCTGTGATACTCCTTTCCTCTTTGTGGATTAATAATCATTCCTCTATAGAAGAAAACTAGACATGCCTATTAAGAAAAATAACTGTCAGATTTCCACATTCTACATTAATAGAAGAAGCACAGAAATGAGGAGCCTGGTCTTAAAGGTTGAGAGCTCGAGACCTTAGTCTTACTTCAGGAATGAATCCTGTTCACACTCTGTGGCAGGCAGTACAGTCACGGCATAGTTTATTCATGTATATGTCCTTCCTCATTATTTGACTTTATATTTGACTTTATTGAATATACGGAATCAGTAAAGTCAAACAGCATTTAAGTAAAGACTGTGAAAATAACTGCTTTATTTCTGCCACGTGTCGAATAAGTAAAGTTATCTTTCCTGCAGCCTTGTTTTCTGTCATGTGCTATAATGTTCTTTGTGATAAATATGCGACCCGGCAGCTATATGGCTACTGTCCATCATGGGCACTAAGTTGGGATTACAGGAAAAAGGCCATTATTCAAGAAATCCTGAGCTGCAGTGCTGACATCATAAGTCTTCAGGTAAGTCATCAGATGTGTATTTGTTTAAATTGCACAAATGTCCCAGCATTGATAAAGCAAGGTGCAGCCTGGGAATGCATTACACATTTTGAAGTCACACCATTAGCAATTCTTAAAATACTGGCTTTTTCTGTTTTTAGTGAATCCTGGAAGAATTCACTGCCTGTTTTGTTCTGTAGCACTGTGCTGGCAAATTAAGCAAATGGGTTAAGCTGGGTTTTAAGCATTTACTATGACCGCTTAAGTACTCGCCTTTCCCTTCGCGATGCCCCTGCACACTATTTTTTTAATTGGGTGGCAGTGTTACTAAATTGTAGTATGTCAAGGTATGATTTTGTTTACCGCCAGCAATAGTAGGTCAGGGCGTAGTGGAAAAAGCATTAAACGTGGGTGCACAGTAACTTCCGGCTCTCAGTCCGTCTCTCATAATGTACATGACCCTGGGCGTCACTTTCTGCAGATCAGTCTTTGGAAGTGATTTTTAAGCTCTCAGACTACGTATGTATGTATATATATATAAAGTTATGTATGTGACTGATTGTTTCTTACGAATAACTGCTGTTTACAATTTTTCAGGAGGTTGAAACAGAACAGTATTACAGTTTTTTTCTGGTAGAACTGAAAGAACGTGGCTATAGTGGATTCTTTAGTCCTAAATCTAGAGCTAGGACAATGTCAGAACAAGAAAGAAAGCATGTTGATGGCTGTGCAATATTCTTCAAGACAGAAAAGTAAGTCATCTTATTTTTAAAAAAGAAAATTTTCTCTCTGCAGGGTGGGGACACAGAGTATGGAAATTATTTGGCAAATGAGAGAATGAGGCATTCTGTTATACTTAAGAAAACAGTACTTTTTACTTTAGAGGGTTTTATTTTATTTTGAATCATTGAAGTAATCTTGTTTTAAAGACATGTTGAAAGTGCTGCTGTTTCTTCAGGTGTTTAGTAGGGTTTAACTCCAGTTGTTAATTGAAGCCTTGCAATTAACATTCCCTGCAGGATTCTTAAACCCATAATTTGGAAAACAATATTTAAAAATTGCAAGATGAAATATTTCAACACAAACAGAAGATGACTACATTATCTTAAATTGTAAAGGTTAAAATCAAGATGTTATCAGTAACAGACTGAGAACAACTTTAAATGGGTGTGGGAAGCTTGGTGTTAAATGTGGAGGATTTTCCATAATGTGATTTACATGCCATCATATCTAAGGAAGTTTGAAAAAACAGCATTTCCCACAAAGCTAATATCCTTATATTCCCAATTTTATGTGTGTTTGTGTGTTTGTTTTTGTTTTAGATTTACTTTGGTTCAGAAACACACTGTTGAATTTAATCAGCTAGCAATGGCAAATTCAGAAGGGTCTGAAGCTATGCTGAACAGAGTTATGACAAAAGATAACATTGGAGTTGCAGTACTACTAGAACTTCGAAAGGAATTGATTGAAAAGTCATGTGAGTGATCACTTCCTGTAAAATTGACCTCCAAAATTTAATAGGAAAAAAGAATTTGTTACATAAAAATAGTCTTGTTTAACACCTGAAGAAACTCAGTGAGAATTTAAATAGTTTCCGAACTATCGTATCTCGTTTTCTCTACCAAAAAGCTTAAGGTGAGAGAGCATTGCCAAACAAAATATTTCAAACCTTGAAAATGCATAAGTCTCCCAAGAATTTTTCACATAAAAGAAAGGTTGAAGTAATAATTAATTAAAATAACTCCTCAGAGATAATAACTCCATGCACTTCTGTAATTTCTTGGCAGCAAGAATATTCTGTAAGCAAACTTCTCTTCCTGACCCACTTGTAATCATTTTTTTAAAATATATTTTATTGGGCTTTTTTTACAGAGCGGAAGGGAGAGGGATAAAAAGTCAGACACATCGATGAGAGAGAGACATCGATCAGCTGCCTCTTGCATGCCCCCTACTGGGGATGTGCCCGCAGCCAAGGTACATGCCCTTGACCGGAATCGAACCCGGGGCCCCTTCAGTCGCAGTCCGACGCTCTATATCCATTGAGCCAAACCGGTCTCGGCTGTAATCATTATTTTAAAGGTCTCACGTTTTGGAGAAATCAGCCACTTATTTCAAATTAAGAGTGGTCATCATGCTGAGAACTGAAATTTCTGTCATAAGAACAGTTGGAACTGCGGCTATTTAAACTGAAGAATAGAAAGATGGAACTTAGTGACCATCTTAAATGCAGCTAAGGGAGAATAGATTTAATTTTGTGTGGCTTGATTTAATAGATCTGAATTAAGACCAGAAGTTTCAAGGAGACACACCTACTGAAAAACCAAGCTGTTCCAAATAGAATGGGCTGTTTTTGATCAAGTAATGAATACCCTCTGTTAGAAGTACACAACCTGAGGTTTAAATGCTATTTCTCAGGTTTGTGGTAGGCTAGATTAAGTCATTATGTGAGAGATTATTAGGTCAGTTTTAGAGTCCTTTTTTATTCCTAAGACCCTAAGTAAGATATTCCTTGCTTTCAGACTCTGTAAGAATATGTGGGTTGATAGAGGGGTTGGTTCTGTTTTCTTTTTTAGCTAATACAACAGGAAAGCCACATCTCGGAACAGAAAAACAACTTATTCTCGTGGCTAATGCTCACATGCATTGGGACCCTGAGTACTCTGATGTGAAGTTAGTTCAAACTATGATGTTTCTCTCCGAAGTGAAGAACATCATTGATGAAGCCTCGCGAAGCCTCCACTCGAGCGCATTGGGAGAACTGGGAAATATTCCACTGGTGCTGTGTGCAGATCTTAACTCTTTGCCAGACTCTGGTAAGAAAAGAATGTTCATCTATGTAGAATGCTTTTTGACTTAAATGTTTTTTAACGTATTATTTCTGATAATTCCAAATTTAGTGAAAACAAATTCAGTTTGTAGTGGCAGCTATGAATCAAGTTTAAATTTTTTTTTTTGGAGTAGGGAGACCATTTTGAAAATTAAATAGTAGTATGAAACCTCAGGAGGAAGGACATTAATCATCTTTGATAAACACATAAGTAATAATTTGAAATAATAACTCATTAAAGAAATGTCATTTTGTTTTATTATCCCCAGTATATAAAGGTGTTGGCAAAAGTGGGTTTACAGTTGTTTATATGAAAAATCATACAATAATTAATAAATAATAATTTAAATAATTTAAATAAAGTTTTGTGTACTCACAGTTGTAACCCTACTTTTGCCTATCCCTGTTTATAATCCAGACTGAAAGTGTTTTAAGACAGCCTCTTTGGAATTCTAACATGTAATAGGATCCAGTTTAAAATTTGATCATATATGACAGGATCTCTCATTTTGGTGGGCTTGATTAGAGAATCCACATCAGGTGGAAATTGAAATTCTTCATTTACACAGATCAGGCAAGTGATTTTAACAAAAAAAGAATAGGGATTTTTATTTCTATCACAAAGTAGAAGAATACAGAAAGCTATTCCATAGATGGTACAGTGAATAAACCATCCTATATAATAAAAGGCTAATATTGATATGCAAATCGACCAAACGACAAAACAACCAGTCTCTATGATGTTGGCTGACCACTAGGGGGCAGGCACTCAACACAGGAGTGCCCCTTGGTGGTTAGTGCGCTCCCACAGGAGGAGAGCTGTTCAGCCAGAAGCCGACTGGCAAGCCCAGCAGCCATGGCAGGATCCTCTCCCGCCTCCTAGGCCCCGCTAAGGATGCCAACTTAGCCCACTCCCCCGCTTAGGCAGACGGCCCCCAAGGGGTCCAGAACTGCAGGAGGTCACAGGCCGGTTGAGGGACCTACCCCCAAGTCACAAATTTCCTGCACTGGCCTCTAGTAACCCTTATAATATCGATTTTAAGTACAGTCAAACCTCATTTCTTAAACATCTCCCATCTCCACCAAGTTATTCACAGGAAAAAATGTTTCCTTTGTCTGGGTTTTAGACCTGACAGCCCTTTCATGCTGATACCTCACTCTGACAAAAAGCTTTTTCTGGCAACAAAGGAGAGACACTGCTTTAAAAGTCATGAGGCTATCAAGAGTGCTAATGTTGCAAAGGGTATGAAAGAGCTGTGATCGCAGGCCGCTAAAGAGAGAGAGAAACTGTTGTTGATTTGGATAAACAGTCAGTGACAGCGTTTTGCAGGCTGTGTACACGAACAAGCGAAGATGCTTTATGCTGACCTATCCAAAGACACCCCTGGAACAAGTGCTAAAAGTGATTCCTTTAAGGCTAGTAGTGGGTGGTCTGGTTAAGTTTAAGAAAATAAGTGTTTGTTTATAGATTAGACATGTACTTTATATAAGAGAGGTTAAAATGGAATCATTTGGGGGTCTGGAACAGATTCATTCAATTTACATTATTTCTAATGGGAAAAGTGATTCCGTTTTCAAACAGATCATTTCTCGAACAGCCTTCTGGAACTAAGTAAGTTTGAGAACCAGTGTATTTCCTTTTTTTGTATTTCAACTCTTTGTATCTAAGATCCATAATTATTTAGTCTATCTCAAGCTATCTGGGCATTACTAGGACTGGTGCAGTTGAGGATTATCCCCTGGCAATTTCTCTTAACATGCCTCCCACCCTCTATTTAGCTACAAAGTATCCTAGAGGCAAAGAGACTTGCCAAATCAGACAGATTTAAAAACCCATTTCAGTGTTAAAAAAACACAATAATTTTCCAATTGAAAAATGGGCGAAGGATTCGAATAGATACTTCTCCAAAAAGGATATACAAATGGCCAAATGACATGAAAAAAATGTTGAAGGTCATTAATTAATAATCAGAGAGTTGCAAATTAAAACTACAATGCGGCATCACCTCAGACCTGCCAGAATGGCTCCCATCAGTAAATCAACAAACAGCAAGTGTTGGTGAGCATCTGGAGAAAAGGGAACCCTTTTGCTCTGCTGGTGGGAATGCAGACTGGTGCAGCCACTGTGGAGAACAGTCTGGAGTTCCTCAGAAAATTAAAAATGGAGCTGCCTTGTGACCCAGCCATCCCACTTTCTAGGAATATATCCTAAGAGACCCAGAACACCAATCAGAAAAATATACGCACCCCTATGTTCATAGCAGTGTTTATAAATAGCCAAGATCTGGACACAAGCCAGATGCCCGTCAGTGGGTGAGTGGGTAAAAGGGGTGAGGTGTGGTGCGCTCACACTGGAACGCCATGTGTGGCTGTAAAAATAAGAAGAAACTCATAACCTTTGTGACAGCATGGTTGAAACTGGAGAATGTTATGCTAAGCAAAATAAGCCAGTCAGAGAAAGACAAATTCCATATGATCTCACTTATATGTGGAATCTAATGAACAAAATAAGCTGACCAACAAAATAGGACCATAGGCATGGAAGCATGGAATAGACTGGCAGGTCTCAAAGTGGAGAGTGGGGGTGGGCACTGGAAGAAATTAACCTAAGAACATATATGCATAGCCCATTGACATAGACAACAATGTGATGAAGGCTAACGGGAGGGGGGCAAAAAGGGGAGAGACAAAGGTGGGGGGAAATGGGGGACACGTAATAGTGTCAACAATTTAATAAAACCAACAGTATTTTAATAGCAAACACAGGGAAAATGTCCAAACTTGCTAAATTTTTTAAAATATATTTTTTAGCCCTAACTGATTTGGCTCAATGGATAGAGCGTCAGCCTGCAGACTAAAGGGTCCCAGGTTTGATTCCTGTCAAGGGCACAGGCCCAGCTTGTGGGCTCGATCCCCAGTGGGGGCATGCAGGAGGCAGCCAATCAATGGCTCTCATCATTTATGTTTCTCCCTCTCCCTTCTCTGAAATCAATAAAAATATATTTAATAAATAAATTAAAAAGGCAACATGAATACTACCCTATTTCTTTTGTGTGTGTGTGTGTATTTTAGAGAGAGAGAAAGAGAAATATCAGTGATTAGAGAGAATCGTTGATTGGCTGCCTCTTGCATTCCCCTTACTGGGCTGGTGATTGAGCCTGCAGCCTGGGCATATGCCCGGACCTGGAGTCACACTATGGCCTCCTGATTCATAGACAGGTAGATGCTCAACACTGAGCCGCTCCAGCTGGGTCAGCCTTGCTGATTAAATGGAAACTAAAATAAATGTTTGTCGAGCTTATCTTGTGCTTAGGAAATTGGGGAAATAGTGTCCAGGGATGGTAAACTTGCTTTGTAACCAACTGCTGGTAGTCTCTTTCATAGTTGTCACTGTATATAATAGGGCAAAAAATTCTAATCTTGGTGTTTTATACCAAGTAAATAATTTAGGCTAAGTAAAATCTACATACTAAGATGTTGACTATGGTGTTAATTCTTTTTAAAAAGTAGAAACAGCCGAAACCAGTTTGGCTCAGTGGATAGAGAGAACATTGGCCTGCGGACTGAAAAGTCCCAGGTTTGATTCCAGTCAAGCGTATGTACCTTGGTTGCAGGCACATCCCCAGTAGGGGGTGTGCAGGAGGCAGCTGGTCCATGTTTCTCTCTCATCGATGTTTCTGGCTTTCTATCCCTCTCCCTTCCTGTCTGTAAAAAATCAATAAAAAATATATTTGAAAAGTAGAAACAGGCTGAGTTTTTTAAAAAGGAAAGGAAACTAGTTTTAATAAATGTCATGCTCCATCTCTTTCTGTTGTGTTGTACAACCATTTAAAAAAGATAGCTCTAGCTGGTTTGGCTCAGTGGATAGAGCATCAGCCTGCGGAGCAAAGGGTCCCAGGTTCAGTTCAGTCAAGGGCACATGCCTGGGTTGTGAGCTCGGTCCAACCTGCAGGAGGCAGCCTATCAGTGATTCCCTCTCATCGATGTTTCTCTCTCTCCCCTCTTCTCTGAAATCAATAAAAATATATATTTTTTAGAAATAATAATGAAAAAGGTGGTTCAGTGTAACTCAGTGGTTGTGTGTCATCCTATGAACCAGGAGGACCGCTTGATTCCCAGTCGGGGCGTATGCCCACATTGTGGGATTGATCCCCATTATAGGGCGGGCAGGAGACAACAGGTCAGTGACTCTCTCCCTCTCCCTTCCTCTCTGAAATCAATAAATACATATTTTTAAAGGTAACGCAGTTCATGTGAAATGGTAAAGCGAAGTATAAAATATTCAGTATACTATGATTAAATCCATGTACAATGGATTTTTAAAAATATTTTTATTTCAGAGAGGAAGGGAGAGATAGAAATATCAATGAAAGAGAATATAATTGATCTGGGCATGTACAAATGGATTTAGACAAGGTCTGGCAAATGTAAAAACCCATTTAATTTTTTTAATTTTTTTTTTTATGTGCCTCAGACATGAAACAGCTCTGGCCACCGACACAGGCATCAAGCTAGGATGAACTAAGGACTGTACATCTGCTTTGTCCCTGACTGATACAAGAGGCAGCTGATCGATGTTTCTCTCTCATTGATGTTTATGACTTTCTATCCCACTCCCTTCCTCTCTATAAAAAAATCAATAAAATATATATATATTTTTTTAATACATATTTTATTGATTTTTTACAGAGAGGAAGGGAGAGGGATAGAAAGTCAGAAACATCGATGAGAGAGAAACATCGATCAGCTGCCTCTTGCACGCCCCCCACTGGGGATGTGCCCGCAGCCAAGGTACATGCCCTTGACCGGAATCGAACCCGAGACCCTTCAGTCCGCAGTCCGACGCTCTATCCACTGAGCTAAACCGGTTTCGGCCAATAAAATATATATTTAAAAAAATAAAATAAAAAGTGGGAAGATTTTAGAAAGTATACCCTGTTTCCCCCAAAATAAGATAGTGTCTTATGATAATTTTTGCTCCCAAAGATGCCTAGGTCTTATTTTCAGGGGATGTCTTATTTTTCCATGAAGAAGAATACAGTACACATTTATTATTGAACAAAAAAAGAAAAAGGAAATTTATTACCTGTATACGGTACGGTAGTAGTTGTCATCACAAACCAGCATAACCGGACAAACTGAATCCTATGGTATCAAGAATTTCTTGTTAACATTATTTCCACGTACAACAATCTATGGTACATTTACTGATACTGATATTTACTGGTATGAACACAAAGTAAGATTTCTTCAATGACAGTCATGTCATCATCTTCTCGAACATTATCATAACAATCCACACCCTGAATTTTCTGTGACTCCATTTCTTTCAGAATCTGGACCAAATCTCTCATGTTTAAGCACTGTCCTTAAATGAGTACTTCTTGTCAAGGTAGCCTGCTCGTAGTGCATTTGCAATGCCACTGTCAGTGATTTTCTCCCAGGGATTCTTCACCCAAGTCACAACCTCTTGCAGTTTAGGTTTCACAAAGTTTCCACGCTGATTTCTCTCCATTCTATTTTCAATGTAGTCATTCATTTTCATACACAAATTGCCCTTGAATGGCTTGTTTATTGCAATATCAAGAGTCTGGAGATAGGCTGTCATTCCTGTGGGAATCATTATTTGATCTATTTTTCTTCCGTGAAGAAATTTCTTCATGTCTTTAGCGTGGTGAGTGCTGGCTGCATCCCAGACTAGCAGACCTCTTTGGCTCCCTCGCATAACAAGCGGCAGCATTAAATCGACCCACTTCCTTATAACTGCTTGTGTGGCCCAGGCTTTTTCAGTTTCAAGAATAAAGATATTAGCAGGAAGGTCTTATTTTAGGGGGGATGCCTTATATTACAGCGAGAGGCAAAACTGTGAGTGGGTCTTATTTTCGGGGGGATGTCTTTCAGGGAAACAACGGTAATATAAAACTACTTACAATTGAATTATCTTTTTAGTTATGTTTTATACAGCATATGTTATACTTGACCTTGTAAAAAGTTCATTTATTTTCATTCTAGGTGTTGTAGAATATTTGAGCACTGGTGGAGTAGAAACAAATCATAAAGACTTTAAGGAACTGAGATATAATGAAAGTCTTACGAACTTTAGCTGTGATGGTAAAAACGGGACAGCCAATGGAAGGATCACTCATGGGTTCGAGTTAAAGAGTGCCTATGAGACTGGCCTGATGCCTTACACAAATTACACGTTTGATTTCAAGGTGAGTTTTGGAATTAGTAACCTTGTAAAAACTTCATTTTTTAAAGGAAAGTCTTAGTACTTTGTCAAGTCTTTAAAATGTGAATATGTGTTCAGATTAGGCCATCTTGAGTTGATTTACAGAAATATTCTAGATAACTAGAACTATTTCCCATGTAAGAAATCAGATGAAGTAATAATAGCAAGTCCCGAGTTAACTCATCTTTTGGGGTCAATTATGTTTTTTATAGACTCAATACAAAGCTGGATTTGCCATACCACAGGCCCTCAGATAACATCATTTTTTTTCAACATCGTTTCACTGTAATGTTGAGATGCCTTGGGAACTTAACTCTTGTTTATATCAACCAGCCTCTGGTAAACTCTTGTTTATATCAACCAGCCTCTGGTAAAATTCATCTCATTATATGTAGTTTTGCCTAAAGTTGCAGAATCTATCTAGCCATTAAATAAGGCCTTACTATATCTAGTTTGGTGTCGGTTGGGATGAGGTGTTCCAGCTCTCATGTTAATTAAACTGAAACCTACTTCTTGAGTGCTGACGTGTGGTTTATTGTTGGCCATTTTTAAGCTGCTAAAATATATTTATATGCCTTGTAGTTGACAGCTTACAGTGTGGAGACTTTCCTTAGTGATTCTCTGTATTTTCAGTACCAGCGGTTTTTAGAGTTCACATACTGAACTAGTTCTTAATTTTGGTAGAGAGGGCTCTCTACACGCTTTAAAGAACCTGCTGAAAACCGTGATCGTTTTTTATTTGGCTTTGGGGAACCCCAGCACTGAAGGCAATTATTTAGTCCTGATAACAGATGAGTGTGTCCAGTTGAAGAGAGATTAGAGTCGATTCTGGAAAAAGTGACATGTAAATGACAAAAACCATAGAGGGGAAACAGGACTGGAGGAGCTTACCTGCCAAGAAAATAGGGCCTTTCTAGGAAAGAGCAGTGAAGATGAGCTTCAGAAATACGTGGTGAGGGGTTCCCTGGAGCGGCGGGCAGGAGTTGAAGCGCTGAGTGGGGAGGCAGTAAAAACTAACTCGGAGACTTATTTCAGACAGCCTGATCGAAGAGGTGGTAACTCAAAAGTGGGAGAGATTAGGGATTTGTGTTTCTTCGTTCCTGCTAGTGATAGATAGGAAGGAGACCTTTGATTACATTTAATACTTTTGGCCAAGAACATGTAGAGGACCATGTGAAGCTACATGGAGGACAGGAAAAGAGGTGGTTAGCTATGTGCTTGGTGCTGCTGAGGACGTGCAGGCCAGGGACAGCCTGGCCCAGCCACATAAGTAAGTATGTAGTAGGGTACGCATTAGCATGGGAAGAGAATCGGAGGCGGTGGGAGGTATTAGTGGGTTACAAAGATCTTTGGAAAGTGTTTGAGGTCCACACTGGAAGGCTGAGAAGGAAGTAACCAGATGACACGGAGAAGAAAGTGTTCGGGGGGGGGGGGGGGAGGGCTGTGTGAAAGCTGTGGGGAAAGAGACTGGCACATACAAAGACTGTTTATCCCTCCCCCCCTCCAATGAAAAGGGGCTAGTATGGCACAGGGTAGTGAGGAAAGAGAAGCAGAGGCCATATTACAAAAGGTCCTCTACGTTTATTAAGAATTCTGAAAGGATCCAGATAGGAAAATGAATGGTTGGAAGGCTGAAACAGCCTTCATTCTGCAAGGTTTGACAGTGGGGGCCATTTGGCTCAGGTGGCACTGCCTCTTCCCACATGCTAATGAAGTTTTCACAAAACATGCCTAAAAGTGTATGTCTTGAGAGCTTTTGGTATTTCAGTGTTATCTTATGTGGGGTCTTGTTTTTTTATTTTATTATTTATTTCCTTCTGGTTTTCAGGGTATAATTGACTACATCTTCTATTCTAAGCCTCAGCTGAACACCTTAGGCATCCTGGGACCTCTGGACCACCATTGGCTAGTTGAGAATAATATCAGCGGCTGCCCACACCCACTTATCCCCTCCGATCACTTCTCACTTTTTGCACAACTGGAGCTCTTACTGCCTTTCCTGCCCCAAGTTAACGGCATTCACCTTCCTGGCAGGAGGTAGTCAAGTACCTTCAGAAGACGACCTCACTTTCACTTGTAAACTTATAAAAAAATCTGAATATAGGGGAGTGAGATATGGCTATTAGGATTTTTTTTTTTTCCTTACTGAGGATTTGAGTTTTCAATCTGATTATTTGATAGGGATATAGCGTGAAAGCCAGGTGCTAGCAACAGACAAATTCTGAGCCCAATATGTTTGATATACTGTTGGACAGGGATTGGTGTGTTTGCACCTATCTTTAATTTGTTACCAGTAATTTTCCTGGTTCTTCTATACAGTATTTTCATGCATTGAAATAAGAAAATGTTTGAACACCATATTCTCTTTGCACAGAAATCTATAGTACTACTTTCTGAGGCCAGTAATAACATCCAGAGACCATTCTTCTATACTTGACTCCCTTTTTCAGACATATTTGTAAAATACAGAATTGAATTTAGCCTTTATGATTGTATATGATCCATAGAAGACCTGATTTATGAAATTTTGTACTTAAAAAATCAGATTTGGAAATGATTGTATTGTAAATTAAGGTTAAGTTTTTGTTTTTGTGTGTGTTTTACACCGGTTTCACGTGTTGTTAAAAGCCAGCTTGTAAAAGAAGCTGCAACAGACTTTCTCTGCTGAGGAGTTGCACTGTTGGGTTTTCTTGGCTGTTTTGGGCTACTTTGTTATTAAACGGAGAAACTTACTCTTTAAACCTATTTAAATCTTAGGACATTTTTTCGTGAATTCTGGGTTTTTACAAAAACTACCAGGAAAAATAAGCTGAGCAGTGACGACCTGTAGGCATTTATGGACTGAATATAATGATATGTGTACATTCTGATATTTTTAAATCTTTAACTTTTTTTAAGTTAAAAAATGACAGCTGTTTGATACAGCTTTTTAACTCCTTTTTGAGAAACCTCCTGCCTCTCTCCGCTGTGCCTCCTCAGCTGTCTCGCCGAACACTGCCTGTACATGCAGAGAAACCTGTGCATCTTCTTTATAGTTTTTAAATACTGTTGAACATTTGTGAGGGTTTTATGAAATGCTTTTGTATGAGCTGTGACTTTCCTGTTGTAAAGCGTTCAGTATCACACTTTGGACTTGGGGTGAATCCCTGGGTCTTTGCTCACTAGGCGAGACCCAAGCACTGCTTCCTGGTGTCACTCGCAGTGCTGCCGCCCAGAGTACTGCTATCATGTGACGTCTTTCTGTTTTCCATGTATTCCTTAATCTACGTTTTTCTTTTAAAAATCATTCCTTTTTTAAAATAATTTTTCGTTTATGAAACAGTATAAATGAGATGTATTTTCAAAACAGGTCCTAAGACAATTCTTCAGGTCATTTTTGAAGTGACTAAGCTATTTTAATATGTCAACCAAGGTAAAAGTTATATTGTACCCTGTGTATTTGCCCATAGTGCCATTAGTAGATCAGAGATTAAAGCTAGCTTTAACTTTACAAAGTTAACTCATATGTATTCTGGTCTCATTTATTATCATCTCAAAACTAAAATTAATTCAGAGGGAACTTGGTCCAACTGCTTTTGGTTCAGCTGCAGGCAAGGGAGGAAAAGAACACCATGTGATCATTAGGGTGAAAAATGGTTAAATGATAACAGTTTTTACAGAGAATGAGTCATTTTGGATGATAACTTAAAATTTTATGAAAAAATGTTCACATAAATGTGCTTATTCTGTTTCTAAGAGAAAATAAAATTTATGCACTGCTTAAATAAATTTTTTTCTTTAGAAAAACATTCTCCAAAAGCTGTTGATCTTGAATTTTTGTCTGGGACCTGGTTTCTTCTTTGAGTTTTTTTTTTTAAAGATTTTGTTGTGATGGATTTTTTTTGTTTTTTTTTTTTTGTTTAAGTTGTGCTGACACCAAACACATTCAGTTTATAATCAATACATTGAAAAATTGGTATTATTGATGTAGAACCAATGTATAACTTTTTATGGGGGTTTTGTTTTATTTTTTTGTAAAGTGTGAATAAAGGTGTGTTCACTCATTTTCTCTAAACACTATTGGTAATGTGCATCATGACAATTTCTAGAGAAGGCGATCCAGAGCTAGTTGGACTGATGAAACAAAGGAAACTTCTTTTCCTCTGACCTACATTATGTAATAACAGGTCCAGGGAGTTTATGGAAGGGGAGCGGAGCGGCACTTACTCATTTTGTATTTGTTAATGGAGGATGTATTCTTTTCATAGATGCTGGAACTAGAGTGCACTTGTTAGAACTAGCTAAAGGTTTGAGCTTTACAGAAAATGTCTTCATCTGTATTTGTTATTGTTATAATATACTTGAATGGGGGGGGCAGGATAGTATTAACATTGTTGATACAATGGTCTGTTATGTCTTGAAAATATTTGTTCTTGCCTCTTCTAGGCATACTGCATTCTGTGCGATCAGTTTGAACAGCGTCTCCACCTTATTGAGATAGTGATGAATTCTAATCCAAGAGTGTAGACTTACAACTGTAACCTTCAAAAGAAAAAGAAATATTTTGGACCTGTAGGGAATCAACAGTCACACCAAAATAGACTGTGATGCTTTTGTTAAACAAGATTTTGTGTTTTAAATATTTCTGTGTCCTGAGTAATTTTCAGTCTATACTCTCTAAAATGCAATAAAAACTAGTATGTTTTCACAGTATAGATTTTTTTCCAGGAATTCTGTAACAAATACATTTAATGTGGTGTTGCCATAATGTATTTCATTGTTCTTGCTGGGTATATCCATGTTATGAATGTTTTACAGAAAACTTAGGCTATGTTTTCTGTCTCAATGATCAGAAACTTGGAGACATTCGATTCCTGTTGTAAATCTCCTGAAGTACAGTTAACCATATTAGTGGTAATTATTTATGTTTGAGAATTTAAATTATGTTCATTAAAATTAATTTATGGCATAATTTAAACTAAAGTTGTAGATATGAAATGTTGATTGCAACTTTAATCATCCTAGAAGATAGTCAAGGAACATCTCCCAAGAAATGTGTTCTTAGTTTTACCTGATTTAATGACAGCCAGGAAAACTTTTGTGATAGCACTTTCCAACCTAAGGACATTATTGATAGGGTGAAATGCACTTCTAAATATTGGAATTAAAATATCAAAGCTCTTCCAATATGCAGGTTTTCAATAGTAAATCCCAGTTTTTGTATTCCGTTTTTTACTGGTTAACGTCATAGGATTTGTTTCCACAGTGATTTTTAAAGTTTTGGCGTCATGACATAAGAACAAAGCCAATCTAGGCAAAAGAATTACAGTAGTTTGTTCTTGTAATGAACCAGTCTGAATGTGCAGAACAAACGCTGTAGATAATTCAAAGAACACTTTTAGCGAATGTTTCTCTCATACTCATAAACAGTTCTTCAGGATGTTCACTTGACATAATTGGTATGTTGAAGTAGTATCTAAAATAGAGAATCTAGTTTTTATTCACAGTACATTATATTGTGTGATGCACTGGGCTAACTTTTGTTTATTTACCATTCATGTAACAGAACCCAGCACATTATCTGCACTAAAGTCAGAGAATGTTTGCCTAGGCAGCTCTTTGATAAGGGTAACGGTAAACTGAACATGTACCTATGGACCAGAGGTAACAAGGGCTTTTACTGTTATTTTCAGTGGAACCTTCTTGGTCAAATTGTAACTAGCTAGTATTATATTTATATACAGGGTCTCTTTTCTTTACCAATGTATTTTCCTACTCATAGCCGACCAATAAATTCAATATTTGTTTCAAAAATTTTTAAGTGTAATTTGTATAGCTGTAGTAGTACTGAGGTTTGAGAAAATAAATGTTAGCAGACCACATATTTAAAATTCTGGGTAATCGGGGGCAGGGTTATAACTCAACCTTTGAAAGGGAAGAGTGATTGGGGGACAGACCATGATTCTGTAGAAATGGTATAAACTTAAGGATTTCTTTAATGGCTGTATTATTCTGTTAAAACTCATATCTTTGCCAAAGTTCAGTTTTATATTTAGGCAACTAACGATCCTTTGCGTTGAGGATTGTTGTTGTTGTTACCATATACCTCATGATGACTTCGTATGTCTTCCATCTTTTGGAAGGAGATTGATATATTCTAAATAAATATTTTTAAATATAGCAGCAAACGTGTTGGTGGGATTGTACTAATTACATTAAATGTTCTACTTGCTACATGTATGTTTTGTATGTATGTAAATTTTTTAAATGAATGACTTCCCAAGTCTTCAGGACATTATCTACATTTACTTTTTAGAAACTACTTCTATAACAAATGTAAATTTTTATGTAGATATTGGGAAAATCATTTAAAATCAGGAGGCACTTTAGATAAAATAATGTTGTGCTGGGATGTCCACTTTTTAAAATAGGCTTTTTCTCCTTATACTTTAATACAATTTTACTTCTGTCTGTAACAGAAGTCATATTCCTCCTACAACTCTAACAATCTGTAAAAAAAAGTTAATGATGTGTGTTTATATTATTTTATAAATTCTAGTTAATGTTCTTCAGAGGAACAAGCACATGAAGAAACATGAACTGGAATACATTTAGAATAAAGTTTTCAAGTTTTAGGTAATGATGTTATATATACTGAGAATTTCCTTGTATTTAGTTCCTCAAATCTAAATTGATTTTAAAAATAAGCTTTCACAAATACTTAAAGACTATATTAGTATAAGGTTATAAGGAGAATCTTAAAGAGAGTTTTTACTAGAATTTTAGGAATATTTCTGGAAGTTAATTTCCTCTAAATAAAAAAATAAAAAATGTGCTAAGTAGATTGTTCCCCAAATGAATCAACAAACTAGGGATCGGGAAAACTGCTGAATTGCAAGGTGTCTTACAAACCACTTTCTACAGTTTCCTTAGCAACATCAGCATGTTTAATCAAATGAGTAAGATGTCAATTTGCTCACTTTCTTTGAACTGCAAACTTGGAGACACTCTCATCTACTTGAAAGCATATTAGATTATTTGGGGCTTGTCAAGGGAAACTGCTCACTGCACCAGTGTGACAGAGGTGGCCTCGAGCTCTTAATGTCGAAACTGCAGCCTTCCCAGCACGTGAGCCTGAGCTGCAGGTCCTGAGGCGCTGACTTAGCACCACTGCTTCGTTAGTCAGTGGCTTCTCACAGCCAGCCCCTGCAGCCCTGCTGGTTTCCTTGTCCCCCCTTCATGCCAGTCCTGCTAGTGCTGTGGTTTCCAAAGTTGATGTGATTCTTCAGACCAGGTCCATGAAATATATTAAAAATAGGACTGAAGGTGTGACCGAAGCCAGTTAGGAGAAATCTATTAAGATACTGGACTTAATTCTGTTTATTATTCACACTGATGCAGGTGGCCCAATCTCAGGCAGTGGTGCAGGTGAGGGGCATAGGGCACGTGTGCAGCTGGGAATGAGTGGATTTCTGGTAGGGAGTGCCCTAGAGTGGCTACGACACAGTTGTCCCTTTTGAACCTTGAACCATATGCTGAAGTTAGAACATCCTGTAGGTGGTGGTAAAGAGCCATATAGGGTTTTAAATGCAAGTCACACTACCAGGTATTTTAGAAAGGTCACTCTTAACAGCGCTGTGGAGGATGGAGTAAAAGAATAATAACTGGTTTCCCACATGCTTCAGTTGACAGAAGATAAACTGAGGACCACTTACAGGGTAGTAATTTGAAATGTTTAGGAAATCCTGTATAATAAAAGGCTAATATGCAAATTGCCCTAACAGCAGAAAGACCAGTCGCTATGACGCACACTGACCACCAGGGGCAGGCACTCGATGCAGAAGCTGCCCCCTGGTAGTCAGTGTGCTCCCATAGGGGGAGCACTGCTCTGCCAGAAGCCAGGCTCACAGTTGGCAAGTGCAGCGGTGAGAGCCTTTCCCACCTCCGCAGCAGTGCTAAGGTGTCCAAGTGACGGCACCTAAGCTGTCAGTCGGACATCCCCCAAGGGACCCAGGCTAAGGGCTCCCCACCACCACCAAGTGCATGAATTTCGTGCACTGGGCCTCTAGTAGAATCAGTTAAGAACCTTGATTCCTGCCTCATTCATTATGTGAGAAAAGACAAGTGAGTTTTGTTTGGTCATTCATTGTCTCCTTTAGGCAGGCCCTGACTCAACATCTCATATCTTTACCAGCGAGACTTTAATTTTTCCTTTACTGAGCTGACTAAAACATTTGATCAAAGAATTTTGTTTCTTCGGTTACACTTATTTCTCATTATTTTTCATTCCAATTTTAGTCTGCAAAGGAGATTCAGTATGCCGCTACTAAATAGTTGAATAAATCCAGAAATAAACTATAGCATTAACTATATAACTATATAATATAACTGTATTACCTATGCCAATATAATTGTTTTAGCCTGTTTTTCTTCTGGACTCTCATATTCTTGATAATGGTTTCATTATAAAAAGACTGCATTAGAGAGTACTTTAATAAAACAACACACAAAAACGTAAAAGACCCAAGAATTACAAAACCAGTAAGTTGCCTTTGTGTAGCAGATGGTATTCAAGATGCTAACAAATGGATTTTGCCACAAATGGATTTTGAGTACTTGAAATATGGCTAGCATGACGAACTGTAAAATGTTTTTCTGTTAGATGAAACATTGTTTTGATAGGACCATGTTTCCCTTTATCTGTTGCATTCTGTAAAATATGGAACGAGTGTGTTTATATTATGCATAAGCACCACTGGTTGATGTCAAATAATTGATTCATAATAACAATGTTTTACTTATCAAAATAACATTACAATATGTTACATTAATATTGTATGCAAAAAACATGAGTTACCTGCCTATGTAAGATAAGTATGTACAAATTATAAATTGAAAGTAATTTCTGATACAGAGCTGAGCCAGTCCCACAACTGGAAAGGTGTGGAAGGCGTGTCACAGATTCTGAGATGAAAGACGGGCAGTTTGTGGCACCGGACAAAAGAAAAAACAACCTTTTCTTCAAAAACAATAGATGAAATTAGTCACCTGAAATGTCCAACAAAGTTTTTAAACAATTTATAACAAGCTATGAGCTTATATAATTTGGCCTTGTATTTCCACACAGAGTACTAATGGACATGCTTTTTAAAAGTATTATGGAAATTGTGTTGGAAAATTATGAGGAAAAGTCTAAAAATACTTAACAAATGTGAAATTTCTTCCGCTAAACCTACAGTTACCTGTAGAGTATAAGATCTGATCCTACTAAAGATCAGCCAGGGCCTGTTTGGCTCAGTGGATAGAGTGTTGGCCTTCAGACTGAGAGGTCCTGGGTTCGATTCCGGTCAAGGGCATGTACCTTGGCTGCGAGCACATCCCCAGTGGGGGGTGTGCAAGAGGCAGCCGATCGATGTTTCTCTCTCATCGATGTTTCTGACTTTCTATTCCTCTCCCACTCTGTAAAAAACTAATAAAATATATATTTTTTTTTAAATAATACTACTAAAGATCAATTGATTCAAATTTTGAAAAATTGAAAGTACTTGTTATCTTTAGATGAGTTCTGTAATATAAAAGGCACTGCCCAGTTAGTATTTTGTGTACGCTTGCTATATATTAAAGGACTTCCAATTTTACAAAGAAATGTGAATTCTGACTCAAATAATCTAAAACCTTAAGACAGGTATTTTGCATCTTTCACATCTGCCAAAGAATTTCTGCTGAATGTGGAGAAGATAGTTTCAGTAGATGGTGCTTTAGCCAGTAGGTTAAAAAAAACTGGATTTACGGAATTTTTAAAGGAACCTGGATTTCCCTTGCTTCTGTTTTGTGTTAACTTTATGGTGCTTCTTGAAAATAGCTACACTCGGTTTTCTGAAATACACTCTTTGGACAGTGTTGTTAGAATTGCTCAGTAAAAGCAAAGGGGAAATCTCTGGGATTGGATAAAAAGTAAAATGGAGAGATACTGTTTACATTGGTGGGTACAGGTTAGTTTAATAACTATGAGGGGAACAGATAATGTAGTCGCTGCTGGTCGCTATTTAAGATCGATTGACAATTGCCCAGTAAGCTATAGGTTTTATGTTCAGACCATCCTATGTGGTTACTTTCAGTTGCTGAGTTTGTAAGACCTGCCATGTAGGCATCTGAGTTCCATAGTTTTAGTAAGTGACCACTTCTTCGTCCACAACTCCAATTTAAGATTATCTTGCAACAAAAGGAATACTTGCCAAATATTCAGTAACCAAAGGCAAACTTGTCTGTGATAACATTTTCTCACTGAATGTGTCACTGCTTAGGACAGTGTCACCTTCACAGACAGATAAAATAATTTATATTGAAACTTGTACAAATCATGAATGCTAATTTTGCACATATTCTAACATTTACAAATTTTAACGTACCAATATTTTGTGAATTGGTTGCAAAGTTGACAAGAAAATGTTGAACACTTGATATTAATAAATTTAGGGTTGCTTTTCAAATTATGCAAATAACCCCTTTGAATTTATGTTAATACAGAGGTGACAGAATTAATATTGGGATAGAAAAGTTTTTGGAGATAAATTTATAAGTTTTTGCTATAAAGACTCATCTAAAAGAAGAAAGTTTACTTGATAGAGGTCAAAAAATTTTAATGATTTTGAGGATTTAATTCTGTTATGGGAAACTTAAGTATATTTGGAACAATTTGGGTATATGAATCTACTTTTTCAGTTATATTTATGAAAATGAATATGAAAATTATTGAAGAAATTAAAATGTTACACTAGAAGGTATTAATGCAAAAATTAGGACTAAAGGTGAATAGAGAAAAAAGACATGACACGTTGAAAAAAGTAAAGTCCAGACATAAGTCCAGTAATATTAAATGTGATTAGATTAACAAGCTAATAAAAAGAAAGTAGATGGGATAAAACGCAGTCCAACTATATGCTGTCTGTGTTTTAGATTCAAAGATACAAATAGGTTGAAAGTAAAAGTTTGAGGGAATACACTAATAGACAAAATAGACTTGAGAACAAAAAGTTACTAGAAATAGGGGATATTTTTAAATTATGAGCAACACTAAACAATAAGCAGCCCTAAACTACGTGAAGTAGAAACTGGCCAAATGGAGAGACAAAATAGACAATCCACCCTCCTATATAATAAAGAGGTAATATGCAAATTGACGCTAATGCCCTTACATTGTCACAAGATGGTCAGCAGGGGAGTGCATTTGGGCCTCAGATGGTGGCTGCCCAAAGCCACTCAAGGCTCAGGTAACCAGGGCTGGCCAAGGCTTGTGCTGCCAGCAGTGGCAGCAGCAGAGGTGTGATGGAGGCGTCCCCTGATCACTGGGTCATCTCCCACCCCTGAGGGCTCCCAGACTGTGAGAAGGGGCAGGCTGGGCTGAGGGACCTCCCTCTCCAGTGCATGCATTTTCATGCACTGGGCCTCTTGTAAAATAAGTATTCTTCATAAACTATACAAACTTGATTCTGAGGTCAATAATACCCTGTCATCTTAACCAAAGATAGCAGAAGGAAAGAACACTACACACTAATAATCTTCTATGAATATAGATGTAAAAATCCTCAACCAAATGCTAGCAAAACTGAACCCAACAGTATGTTTAAAAGGATTATGCACCATAAATATGTATAAAAGGATTATGCAAATTTGTGCACTTGGAGGGGGTGGTCCCTCAGCCCAGCCTGAGCCCTCTCACAGTCCAGGAGCCTTCAGGAGTGCTTGCCAGCTGTGAGCCCAGATTCTGGATAAGCAGTGCTCCCCATTGAGCATCTGCCTCCTGGTGGTCAGTATGTGTCATAGCGATCGATTTGCATGTTAGCCTTTTATATAGGACTAGAGGCCCGTTGCATGGAGAGATTCATGCAGTAGGCCTTCCTTCCCTTGGCTTCCAGCCCCAGTTTTCCTCTGCCACCGGGACCAGGCCTTCGCTCCGGCCAGAGTCTGCCTTCTTCGTCTTTGCTGCAGACTCAGGCCAGAGTCTGCCATCTCACTGCAGACTCCGGAGTCTGTAGACTTGTCTTCGCAGCGGCACTCCACTCCTATAGATCCCTTTGCCCCCTGCCCTCCCTCTCATAGCAGGCATCCTGCCCCTCCTGGCACTCAACGCCTGGAGCAGCTGGGCAGCTGCCATCTTTGGCCTTCTAATTTGCATATTCACTCTGATTGGCTGTGGGCATAGTGAAGGTATGGTCAGTTTACATGCTTGTGTATTAGGTAAGATGATCACATGGGATTCATCTAAGGATATGAGGTTGGCTTAATATCCCCACGTAATGTCACACCACAGTAATAGGGTAAAAGACAAAATGACAGGATCAACTCAATAATAGAAAAAGTATTTGACAAAATTCTATAATCCTTTTAAAAAAAAACGAAGGGCTGAAAACTTTCTCAGCCTGATAAAGGGTGTTTACAAAGAATCCACTGCTAACATCCTCCCCGAAGATCAACAAACAGGCAAGATGTCCATCCATTCTTGCCACTTCAACATTGTACTGGACGAGCCAGGGAAATTAGGCAAGAAAGTGAAATGAAAGGCATCCAGCTTGGGAAGGAATAAATTAAACTATATTTTGCAGATGACATGATCTTGCACATAGAAAATCCTAAGTAACCCAAAAAAATCTAGAACTAATAAGTGAGTTCAGCAAGGTTAGATCAGTATATAAAAAGCAGTCGTTCACTAGCAATGAACAAACCAAAAACAAAAATAAGAAAACTTATTTTTTTATATTTTTTTTACAGAGAGGAAGGGAGAGGGGTAGATAGTTAGAAACATCAATGAAAGTAACATCAGCTGCCTCCTGCACACCCCCTACTGGGGACATGCTCACAACCAAGGTATATGTGCTTAACTGGAATTGAACCTGGGACCCTTCAGTCTGCAGGTCAATGCTCTATCCACTGAGCCAAACTGGCTAGGGCAACAATTTTATTTATAATAACAGTAATTCGGAATCCTATGTAATAAAATGCTATCATGCAAATTGTCCCCTTTGTCCAGGACTTCTACCAGGGTGCTGGGCGGCCAGCCAATCGCCTGTGGCCCCTCCCTCCAGCCAACCCACCCCCAATCGGCCCCATCCACGCCTATCAGGGGCGGGGCCAGTGGACCTTACTCGTGCATGAATTCATGTACTGGGTCTCTAGTAAAGTTAATAAAAGAAAACAACTTGCACCCTAAAGAGTATTAAACATTGAAAGATGTAAAATACATGGGAAGACATTTCATGTTTATGGATTGAGAACACAATACTGTTAAGATGGTGGTACTCCAAATTGATCTACAGTTTCAATGCAGTACCTATCAGAAACCCAACTTGCCTTTTTTATAGAATTTGACAAACTGATCTTAAAATTCATGTGCAAAGTATACTAAAGACCCTCAAATAGCTTAATAATCTTGAGGGAAAAACAACTTGGAGGACTTAACTTCTTGGTTTCAAAGCGCATTAAAAAGCCACAGCATTAAAAGACAGTAGTAATATTGATATAAGGATGGCATATAGATCAGTGGGAGTGAATTGAGAGCTCAGAAATAAACCCTTATATTTATGGTCATTTGATTTGTGACAGGCACCAAGACATCTCAATAAGGGGAAGGATAGTGTCCAACAATGGTGCTGGACAACTGAAAATCCACAAGCAAAAGAATGAAGTTAGACCCCTACTTCACACCATATGCAAAAATTAATCAAAAATATCACTGTAAGAGCTAAAACTTTTTAAAATTCCTTGAAAAATACATAGATATAAATATTTATGATGCTGGTTTAGGCAATAGTTTCTTAGGTAAAACATCTTAAAACCAAAGGAACTAAAGGAAAAGGTAGACTAGGGTTTATCAAAATTAAAAATATCATGTAAATGAAAACTTGTATTGCTTTTATGGGGCTTGAATTATTTGGTCAGTATGTTGAGATTTATTCATGTAATGCATGCAATCTATAATTTATTTTCATTACTGTATATGGATATTTCAAAATATATCCATCCATTCTTCTCTGCAAGGATATTTGAGTGAGTTTTCTTCCTCTCCTGGCCCCTTACAAACCATTCCGCTCTGGGCGTTCTGGAAGGCGCCACAGTGCGGGGGCTTCTCTGGAGTGTAACCCTGGGGGTGGACTTGCGGGGGTGGGGGGGACGCACGCACACGTTGCTCCTCGGGTTGCTTCGCCCCTTCTACAGTGTGCGTTCCCACTTGCCCACCAGCAGTTCAGGAGAGAATTCTTCCTTGTTCCACAGCGTTGCCAGCACTTGTTTTGGGGTGACTTCGTTTTTGGTAATCTGGTGGAATAATAGTGTTTCATTATAGTTTCAATGTATATTCCCCTTATTAACAAAGGACACTTTTGTTTTGCAATTTCAGGTTCTTATGGTTTTATGTCTGGGGATTTTGCCCTGACCAAGAATCGAACCGTGACCTCCTGGTTCATAGGTCGCCGCTCAACCACAGCCACACCAGCCAAGCAATGATCCTTCCTAAATCAGCATCTACTTTCCACTTTACCAGAAACCTCAGGTTTCAGAGACACTGGTGCGATCACGCATTTGACTGCCCACAGAGCAGGTGGAGAATGGCCTCGGTGTGGCCATTCAGTCTTTTCTTTTTTTTAGAGAGAGAGAGAGAGATATTTTTTTAAAATATATTTTATTGATTTTTCACAGAGAGGAAGGCAGAGGGATAGAAAGTCAGAAACATCGATGGGAGAGAAACATCGATCAGCTGCCTCTTGCACGCCCCCTACTGGGGGATGCACCCACAGCCACGGTGCATGCCCTTGACGGGAATCGAACCTGGGACCCTTCAGTCCGCAGGCTGACGCTCTACCACTGAGCCACACCGGTCTCGGGGAAGTTTGTACAGTCTTGTCCAGCTGGGGGATCCACACCCAACCCCAGAAGGGAGAGTTAAATTCCTGTAGTTTCATGCTGCATGTATCACCAATGGAAACAAAGTTAGTTTTATTGGTTTCCTTTTATAATCTCAATTTTTTAAGTTGCTTTAAATTTTTGTATTTTATATCATGGAGATCTTTACATGGTTACAAAGGGTAATGAGCAAAATAAGATATTTAATTAGCCTTCTCTTCCCAGGATTACGATTGGTCTCTTTTTCCCAGGAGCCTGCCGAAGGCGGCAGCTAGACCTGGCCGGCAGCTCGGGGTCCCAGGATCTCGGGTCTCCCTCCTGCAAGCGCTGCGGGTGCCCCTCGGGCTTCTCCGGGGAGGCTCCGGGCGGCAGGGCGCTCAGGGTGGGAGCTCGGTCCCGCCCGCGGGCAGACCCGGCAGTTCCTGGGGCTGCGGGTTCCCAGTGACCCCGCCGCGTGAGCAGGAACCGCCCAGACGCCCTCCGGGCCTGGATGTGGGATGTGGGGAGCGGCCGCCCTCCCCGGGCTGCGCGGGGACCGTCCGCCGCCTCCTGGTCCGGACCGGGGCTCCGCCGGCTCAGTCCGGGCGTCCGGCCACGGTGTGACTTCACTCGTGCGAGCGGCCCCCGCTGTGGCTTGACCAGGAACGTGTCAAAGGGCCGGCCACCCCCGAGTTTCCTGTCCGAGAGGAGAGGCGCCCGAACAGGCAGCCCGGGCTCCAAGACAAAAGATGGACGGGAACTGAGTTCGTCCACCCGTGTTGACAGGCAAGGCGGGGAGCGCTCTGCCCGGGACCCTGAGTGCTGTGCTTGGGGGGACAGGCATGGGGCTGCGCTCCCTGCGGGACGTGAGCTCTGCCCGGCCTCCCCCACGGGGCCTCCCCCACGGGGCCACCCCCACGGGCCCTCCCCCCACGGGCCCACCCCCCACGGGCCCTCCCCCCACGGGGCCCTCTCCCCACAGGATCTTGCGCATGGGCCCTCCCCCCACGGGGCCCTCTCCCCACAGGACCTTGCGCATGGGCCCTCCCCCCACGGGCCCTCCCCCACGGGCCCACCCCCACGGGCCCACCCCCACGGGCCCTCCCCCACGGGGCCACCCCCACGGGCCCACCCCCACAGGACCTTCCCCCCAGGGGCCCTTCCCCCACGGAGCCTCCCCCCACGGGGCCACCCCCACGGGACCTTCCCCCCACGGGACCTCCTCCACGGGCCCTCCCACCACGGGCCCACCCCCCATGGGCCCTCCCCCATGGGCCCACCCCCATGGGCCCTCCCCCCACGGGCCCACCCCCCACTGGCCCTCCCCCATGGGCCCACCCCCATGGGCCCTCCCCCATGGGGCCCTCCCAAACGGGGCCCTCCCCCCACGGGGCCCTCTCCCCACGGGCCCTCCCCCATGGGGCCCTCCCGAACGGGCCCTCCCCCCACGGGACCTTCCCCCATGGGACCCTCCCCCCACGGGTCCTCCCCCACGGGACCCTCCCCCCACGGGACCTTCCCCCCATGGGACCTTCCCACTGGACCTTCCCCCCAGGGGGCACTCCCTCCACGGGACCTCCCCCACGGGGCCCTCCCCCCACGGGACCTCCCCCCACGGGGCACTCCCCCCCACAGGACCTTCCCCAAGGGACCTTCCCCACGGGGCCCTCCCCCACGGGACCTTCCCCCCAGGGGGCACTCCCCCCACGGGACCCTCCCCCCACGAGACCTTCCCCACGGGGCCCTCCCCCACTGGACCTTCCCCCCAGGGGCCCTCCCCCCACGGGGCCCTCCCCCCACGGGACCCTCCTCCCAGGGACCTTCCCCACAGGCCCTCCCCCCACGGGGCCCGCCCCCCACAGGACCCTCCTCCCACAGGCCCTCCCCCCACGGGGCCCTCCCCCCACAGGACCTTGCACATGGGCCCTCCCCCCACGGAACCCTCCCCCCACGGGACCCTCCCCCCACGGAACCTCCCCCCACGGGGCACTCCCCACATGGGACCTTCCCCCCATGGGACCTTCCCCACGGGACCTTCCCCCCGGGGCCCACCCCCACTGGACCTTCCCCCCATGGGACCTTCCCCATGGGCCCTCCCCCCACGGGACCTTCCCCCCACGGGACCTTCCCCACGGGACCTTCCCCACGGGGCCCTCCCCCACTGGACCTTCCCCCCATGGGACCTTCCCCATGGGCCCTCCCCCCACGGGACCTTCCCCCCACGGGACCTTCGCCACGGGACCTTCCCCACGGGGCCCTCCCCCCCTGGACCGTCCCCCCAGGGGGCACTCCCCCCACGGGACCTTCCCCCCACGGGACCTTCCCCACGGGACCTTCCCCCCACGGGGCACTCCCCCCACGGGACCTCACCCCACGGGGCACTCCCCCCACGGGACCTTCCCCCCACGGGACCTTCGCCACGGGACCTTCCCCACGGGGCCCTCCCCCACTGGACCTTCCCCCCAGGGGGCACTCCCCCCACGGGACCTTCCCCCCACGGGACCTTCCCCACGGGACCTTCCCCCCACGGGGCACTCCCCCCACGGGACCTTCCCCCCACAGGACCTTCCCCAAGGGATCTTCCCCACGGGGCCCTACCCCACTGGACCTACCCCCAGGGGGCCCTCCCCCACAGGGCCCTCCCCCACGGGGCACTCCCCCCACGGGAACTTCCCCCCATAGGACCTCCACCCACGGGGCCCTTCCCCCACGGGGCTCACCCCCCACGGGCCCTCCCCCACGGGGCCCTTCCCCCACGGGACCTTCCCGCCACAGGACCTTCCCCACGGGACCTTCCCCACATGGGACCTCCCCCCCACGGGGACCTCCCCCCACGGGGCACTCCCCCCACGGGGCCTTCCCCCCACGGGCCCTCCTCACACGGGACCTTCCCCCCCGGAACCCTCCCCCACGTGGCCCTCCCCCATGGTACCCTCCCACTACAGGGTTCTCCCCCACGGGCCCACCCCCACGGGAACTTCCCCCCACGAGACCTTCCCCACGGGGCCCTCCCCCACTGGACCTTCCCCCCAGGGGGTACTACCCCCACAGGGCCCACCCCCCACGGGACCTTCCCCCCACGGGGCACTCCTCCCAAAGGGCCCTGCCACACGGGACCTTCCCCCCAAGGGACCTTCCTCCCACGGGGCCCTCCCCCATGGGGCCCTCCCCAACGGGGTCCCCCCCACGGGGCCCTCCCGAACGGGGCCCTCCCCCCACGGGGCCCTCCCCACATGGGACCTTCCCCCCACGGGACCTTCCCCCATGAATCCCTCCTCCGACGGGGCCCTCCACCGACGGGGCCCTCACCCCACAGGGCCGTCCCGCTATGGGGACCTCCCCCCACGGGGCACTCCCCCCACAGGATCCTCCCCCCACGGGACCCTCCTCCCTTACAGGACCCTTCCCCGACAGGACCCTCCCCCCACAGGGCCCTCCCCCCACGGGGCCCTCCTCCCATGGGATCCTCCCCCCACGGGGCCATCCCACTATGGGGCCCTCCCCCCCACGGGACCTCCCACCATGGGGCCTCCCCCACGGGACCTCCCACCATGGGGCCTCCCCCACGGGACCCTCCCCCCACGGGACCCTCCCCCCACGGGACCTCCCACCATGGGGCCTCCCCCACGGGACCCTCCCCCCACGGGACCTCCCCCCACGGGACCCTCCCCCCACGGGGCCCTCCCCCCACGGGGCCTCCCCCCCACGGGCCCTCCCCCCACGGGACCTCCCCCCACGGGACCTCCCACCATGGGGCCTCCCCCACGGGACCTTGCCCCACGGGACCTTGCCCCACGGGACCTTCCCCCCACGGGACCTTCCCCCCACGGGACCTTCCCCACGGGACCTTCCCCACGGGGCCCTCCCCCACTGGACCTTCCCCCCACGGGGCACTCCCCCCACGGGGCACTCCCCCACAGGACCTTCCCCACGGGGCCCTCCCCCACTGGACCATCCCCCCAGGGGTACTCCCCCACAGGGCCCACCCCCACGGGAACTTCCCCCCACGAGACCTTCCCCACGGGGCCCTCCCCACTGGACCTTCCCCCCAGGGGGTACTCCCCCACAGGGCCCACCCCCACGGGAACTTCCCCCCACGAGACCTTCCCCACGGGGCCCTCCCCCACTGGACCTTCCCCCCAGGGGGTACTCCCCCCACAGGGCCCACCCCCCACGGGACCTTCCCCCCACGGGACCTTCCCCCCACGGGGCACTCCCCAACGGGGTCCTCCCCCATGGTACCCTCCCACTACGGGGTCCTCCCCCACGGGGCACTCCCCCCACAGGATCCTCCCCCCACGGGACCCTCCTCCCTTACGGGACCCTTCCCCGACAGGACCCTCCCCCCACAGGGCCCTCCCCCCACGGGGCCCTCCTCCCACGGGATCCTCCCCCCACGGGGCCATCCCACTATGGGGCCCTCCCCCCCCACGGGGCACTCCTCCCACAGGGCCCACCCACACGGGGCACTCCAACGGGGATTCTCCCACCACGGGGCCCCCACCACATGGATTCTCCCACCACGGGGACACCCACCACAGGGATTCTCCCACCACGGGAATTCTCCCACCACGGGAATTCTCCCACCACGGTGCCCTCTCCCCCACGGGGCTGGCCTTCAGAAGAGAAGGAACCTCAGCTGTGAGGTTACTTCACTGGACCCACAGGGAAAGCAAAGGTCTGCGGACCCCCGTGGCCCCAACTCTGCCCTCCAGGGGAGAAACCCAGATGAAGGGAGGAAGACAAACATTTCCAAATAGTAACAAGAACTGGCTTGGTTGGTGAGGTTTTTGGTTTCTAATCGTCACCCAGGGGTGTTTCTTCATTGGTTTTTAGGGAGAGAGAGGAGGGTGGGAGTGAGAGGAAGATCCATGTGGGAGACTCTTTGGTTGTTGCCTTCAGCACACGCCACTACCTGAGCCGGGGTCGAACCTAAACTGAGGTGCATGTTCTTGTGCTGGGAACCAGACCGAGAGCCTCCGGTCCCCGGCCGGCGCCCTGACCCTGAGCCAAACCGGCCGGGATGTTTGGAGAGTTCTGCTGATCTCCAAGGACTAGATAATTCCCATGCTCATAGGCATTTACAGACCAAAACAAGGAAGAATTCCCAATCTAGTTTGCCAATGCAGTCTAAACCGATACTTGTCCATTGCTTGTCACCTTTCACGGCTGGCTGTGTGCTCCCTGCCAAATGTCAGCAGTCTCTCCCTCAGTCTCTCTCCCGCAGTTGGGCACGCGTGTCTCCCCCTGCACCCACCCCCTTAGTGCCCCTGGAGGAGTGGGGACCAGCTCAGCCCCTCCCAGGCCCAGCCCCTCTCCCTTCAGCACAGGCTCACAGCGGGGAGCAGCGGGACGGGCAGGGAGGCGAGAAGACAGTCCAGAGCTGCTCTTAACCGTTTATTGGGGGGCAGGCAGGGCAGGGCAGGGGGGCAGGGGCGGGGCAGGGGCGGGGCAGGCAGGCAGGGCTGGTTGCAGGCGCCGCCGGAGGGTGGCGGGTGGCGGCAGGGATGCTCCAGCTGCTGCTCAGCCGAAGAAGGTCAGGGCTCCCTGGAAAGGAGCCAGTTTGAGTGTTGCCCTGAGCCGGTGAGGCCCTGCACAGCTGTGCTCGGGTCGGGTTGGGGGCAGGCCATGCCCCCTGCTGGGGGGACGGGCACAGGTGGTGGCCCTCCACAGCCCCACGTTGTTCAGATACGGCTGGGCCTCCCAGTTCCCACCGAGGCCACCGAGCTTCTCCCGGGGGCGGGAAACGAGGTGGCTCTGTGAGGGATTGGAGGGTGGACGGGGTGCTCCCCAAGGGAAGTGGCAGGTGCCCCCCTTACCAGCAGCATCTTCACAGCCCCCACGGTGTCCGGGCCCAGTTCGTTCACACACTTCCTGGAGCCCTCCACCAGTTTGTCCACGGGGATGCCCATGCTGGCCAGGATGAACCGCAGCGGGTGGAAGCCCTTGAAGTAGGAGGACGACGCAGCCCCGGCCACTCCCTCGACTGCAGCCCCGGCCGCCCTGGCCGCTCCCCCGGCCACACTCTCCAGGGCGGGCACGAGGGCGGCCGGGCTCGGGGCCGTGGGCTTGGCCCCCAGGTTCATGAAGAAGGCTGCGGCTGCAAACGGAGGAGCGTCACCCACCGGGCCGTCCCCAGGAGAGCTGCGAGGCCCCTCGCCTCCGGGAGGTGACAGGGCCTTTGAAACCTGCCAGCACCCAGCCACCCACTTGACCAACCGCAGAGCTGCGGCTGCAGGGAGCTGGCTGGGCAGGCTCCCAGCGGAGGCCCCCCTGGGCTGGCGAGGGAGGGGGACAGAGCACGGTTCCCGGACCGGACCAGCACTCACACCGCCCGGCCCGGCGCGCCTGCAGCCGGCGGGTGAAGAGGAGAACCGGGGCGGGAGGGCCCATGGGACAGGCCTGCGGAGCCGGTGCCCGGTGCCGGGTGGGTTCGGGGACAGCAGGGTCAGGACCTGCCGGACTGGGGCTGGGCCGGGCAGAGCCGCTGGGCTGAGGGTGGGCCCAGGCCTGAGGGCACTCACTGGGCTGGCTGAGCAGGGCCACGCCGAGCACCAGGAAGGCAGCGGCGAGCTTCATGGCGGCTGGGCTCTGAGGATGCTCCTGGACTGGACACGCTTCCCGGAGCCTGGCCTGGGGCTTCATATACTCATCTCGTCCCTCCCCAGGGCTAGGCCTCACCCACCCTGTCCTCCTGAGAATGTGCTGTTTGCTCAGCTAATGGGCCCAGCCCTGGCCAACTTCCTGCTCAGGCTGGTGGGCCCTGGGAAACCCGTGCCCCCAACCCTGCCCGGGGCTCGGGACTTCCTCTTGGCTGGGCCTGGGTGAGGGCAGGAATGCGGCTGGGCTGTGCGCACCGGGCCCCAGGCCTCTGCGCCTCCAGGGAGCTGTCTGGCCGGACCCCAGCTGGCCTCGAGGTGCTGAGGGCCAGTGGGTAAGGAAGGGCGAAGGCTGTGACCCCCCCTTCCCTGTTCCAGAGCCTGGAGATGTCAGGCAGTCGGGCCCCCTGGCTCCTCCGGGTCCTGGAGAGGCCGAGGCAGCTAGCGATGCCAACAGGAAGGCCTAGGACACTCTCCATCTTTGAAATCAGTCTTGACATGAGAGTTTCACACATCTCATCTGCAGGACACCCCAAACACACTCAGCCCGTGACACAGGCTCACTGGGGATGAGACTTTTCAGGGAGCCCTGGCTACCCCAGCGGGGTTGCCGGGGTCTCCAGCACCTGCGGCCCTGAGGCCCGCTCCCCTCTGCCGGGCTGCCTGCTCTGTCCGCGGGTGTGTGCGGCTCGCCACTCACCTTGCACATTCTCCCTTGGCAGTGGGGTGGGGGTGTGCATTAGACATGTGTGCTTAGTAAGAGGCGGCTGCCCGGTGGCCGCACCCGAGGCCCGAGCCTCATCCTCTCAGGGGCACTTGATGAAGAGCGCCGCTCCGGCCAGGCCCCTCCTGAAAGCCTGGGCAGCAGGCCCCCCCCCCCCCCCCCCCCCCCCCCCCCCCCCCCCCCCCGTGTCCGGGCCTCGCTGCGTCTTCCTGGGCGTCTCCCTGGGCGGAGCTCTCCAAGGCCCTCGAGGTCTGGGGCTCCGCACAGTGCGGGAGGGACAGCAGCACCAGGTGGGCGAGGAGAATATGGACACCGCTGAGCGGCTTCTTCCAGATGAAACCCCAGGAGACCCCGAGTCTGCTCACGTCCCCAGCCTGTGTCAGCACACCTCTCCACGTGCCCGCAGGCCACACGCAGCTGTGGTGGCCCCGGCCTTGTCCCCGCCGGCAGAGCTGCCTCTGCTGGGTGGGAGCAGGTGCCCCGAGGAGAGGCTGCGTGGCAGCTGAGAACCGTCAGTCAAGCAGGGCTCGCTCAGGCCGGCCCCCCCTCATCTACACGGATCTCCGCACCAAGTGTTCTAAGTGGCTGTGGCGGGGAGGGCTGGTGCCAGGATGTTCTCGATTGTCGTCTTATCCCTTTGAAACTTGGAGACAGGGGGTCCCGCAAGAGCTGGCATGGTTACGTCAGTGGGAGGTGGGAGAAGCCTAGGTGTTGCTCAGGGCGGCCGAACTGCTCAGATGCAGCTGCCGCTGAAGGACCCGACCCCAGGGGCCTGCGTTTGTCCAGGGACTCCCCAGGGGCCCAAGGTCAGACTGCCATCCCATGTGGGGACCAGAGTCACACTTCCTTCAGTGAACATTTGGTGTGGGGACTGCTCTCCTCCTGAGCCAGCACTGGCTGGCGTGCACCCCTCCAAACGGGTGACCCACGTGAGTGGGTGTTGGGAGCCACCCCGGGGCACCTTCCACCACGCAGACAGGAGAGAGAATGCTGGCTTCAGGCAGGCCAGCGTGGAGCCTGAGGCCAGGAGGAGGCAGTGCTGGCTGTCTGGGCACAAGCTCTCAGGGTCCCTCTGGCCCTTCCTGGCCCTTTTCATTTGTAAACACCCCCACCCCTACTCTGGCCTACGGTGGTTGGAGGGGACCTGTCCCTGGATTTTCATGAGCTTACACAGTGGTGGTGGCATCCCAAGAGTTCTCATTCCAAAGGCACACCCCCCGTTACACAGCAAAGTGTGTCATTGTGTCTCCATTCCGCCACCAAGGAGACCAGGGACTTGCCTCTGGTTCCTGAGCCTAATGGTCAAGCAGGGCTCACTCAAGCCGGCCCCCCCTCATCTACACGGATCTCCGCACTAGCCCTTGGGAACCGCCTGCAGCGGGGCGCACTGAGGGTCCAGCCTGAGCCCAGTGGCCTGGTGGGCCAGGGGACATCTGTTCCTGGGGCGACTAACAACTCACCACATACTTGGTGGCTGAACACAACACACGTTTATTTGCTCACAGTCCTGGAGGCCTGGAATCCAGCATCGCTGAGCCAGAATCAAGGCAGAGTCAGAACTGTGCTCCCTCCAGAGGCTCTATGGCTTCTCTCAGCTTCTGGTGATGGCCAGTATTCCTTGGCTTCTGGCTACATCACTCCCACTTCTGCCTCTGGTCACATGGCCCTCTCTCTCTCTCTCTCTCTCTCTCTCTCTCTGAAAGCTCTCTCAGCCTCTCTCTATGATTACATGTGATTGCATTCAGGGCTCACTGGATAATCTAAGATATAATCTCCTCACCTCAAAATAACTATATTCATTATGTCTGCCAAGACTCTTTCCTTATAAAGTGACATTCAAAGGTTCAGGAATTAAATCCTGGGTGGCTGTGGGTGCTTCTAAGCCTAGCACACCTCCAAGCTCTGCGCAGCTTCCTCCCCTTCTGGGCCAGCAGACAGATGTCAGAATGCAGCTGACACGAAGGGAAGGTACAGAGATGGGCACCTACCACCAGCACCAGCCTGGGCATCCTGAGCCGGCTCCTGCACACCTCCTCCTGCTGGGAGAGGGCTGGGTGACACTGAGGCACCCCTCCTTCAGACCTCACAGTCAGCCTGTCCTAGGCAATGTTTGCAGGGCATCCTTTGTGCCAAAACAAACATTGGCACCAGGCCTGCTCCTCTGGGAAAGAGGTGCTGGTGGTAGGTAAGGACGTTGGTGGTCCCAGGGCTTGGAAGGACCACGGGGCTCACCAGGCCCCGGGAGCCAGGCACTCGGGCCTACACAAGCTGGAGGAGACCAGGACCGAGGGCCCGGTCAGCCACCTCTGCCTAGGCCTCCCTTGTTGCTCTGACGTCACAAACGCCTGCAGAGAGTGACACAGGCCGCAAGGCCAGCAGACCCTTCGTGCCTGCCGGGCCACCACACAGAGCGGAGGTTCTGGGGCTCCCTTCATCTCTTCTCATTCTCCTTTTGTCAGGCCAGATCCCGGGAGCTAAGTAACTATTAGGCGAACCGGAGCAGCCTGTGGACGCAGCCCCACCTCGTGGTGATGGTGTGGCCTCCTGTGGGCAGTGGGAGCCCCTTCCCCACTATCACCTTGGTTCCTGCCCACCATCAAAGTCCTCTAGGGGACCATGGATGCACACCTTTAGCTTTCCTATGAGAATCCATGGGCGTGCTGTCCGCTCACAGAGGTGTGGGGCTGATTTGGCCAGCCCTGTGCAGCATGCTGACCTTGGGCTTAGATTGTCTGTGGTGTCCAAGTATGGACTCCTAGTTCAATTTCTGGGGCTGGCACACACACAGGCCTGGTCCCATGGGAGGTGGGCAGAGTGGACAGCCTTAAGGGAGCGCCTCCAATAGTCTGATCTTGGAGACCACCGGCCACAGGGCCACCCTCTAGAGAAGGCCGTCTGGGGTAGGACCATTCCGGTCACAGGAGATCCCTTCTCTTCTCCTGGGAGTCATCACCATGAGGCCAGGTGGGCACATGGGCACGTCCAGGGCTCTGTGGGAGCTGAGATGGAGCCACCTCAGTGGAGCCTTGAAGAGACTTTAAGAGGAGCAAGCCAGGTGAAGGGTGGGTGTCCTGCCCAGGGGTCATTCCAGGAACCTGCCAGCACCCACCTCAGCTCCTTCCTCTTCCTCATAGCTTGGTCCCCAGGGCCCTGGGGCTCTAGGCAGTGTCACCAGCGTGTCTACTTCCTGCCTCTGTGGGCGCCTTCACTTGAGTCAATATTGATCTGGTTTCATTAAGCACTTCCTTCTGCCCCTTCCCTGTGTAGGGCGCTACCTCGGGGAGGGGCAAGGGCAGCTGTGTGGGCTCTGGGGAAAGTGAGGGAAGAGCTGGCCTGTGTGGATTAAATTCAGCAAAGACTGAACTTTTCAGAGAGCTGACTTCCCCAGGGTTACAAGCTGGCAGCCGGTGGTACCAAACCTCAAACACGGATTTGGGCTCAGGGGAACAAGCTACTATCCCCTCGGACCTCCAGGGGGTTTCACCAACAAGCTACTGTCCTCTCAAACCTCCAGATCTTAAGTGGCTACGCTGACCACACAGCCATGGCCGAGCCATGCCCTGTATAGTTAGGCCCAGTTTACGTGTGTCAGCCTGGGCTCGAGTGGGGCCCCACTACCTTCAGTTGTGGCCCCTAAATAGAATGGGATTCTCAGTCAGAAAAAAACAGCTCAGAGACCATCAGTGACCTGCTCAAGTCCTCGGGGTCTCTCCTGAGGCCCGGTGCCCCTCGGGACTGGAAGACACAGGGCTGGAAGCCACCACCTGCCGGGTGAGGAGGTCCCAGACTCCAATGCATGGCCCATTCACACAGATGTACTCATTGCCACCCCAAAGCGAGCCCTCTTCAAAGCTGATTCACACAACCCAATGTCTTAAGAGCATCGTCCAGAAGCCATGGAAGGGACCGTGACACCTGTCTGTGCCCTCGATTCTTGGAAGAGCTGCCTCCTCCTAAGGGGACCACGCTTGCTTACCTAGTGGCAGGGTCCCAGAGCAGAGCCTGGCTAACTGACCTTCACAGATGCTGCCCCGTCGCCTTCCAAATGCCTCAGCTCTCGCTTCCTGGGCACTCTGAGTTCCTCCCTCACCCTGGAGTGGCCCCCTCAGTATATCCCACTCCGTCATATGGTTTATGGCAAACTTTGCCACTTTCAGCTTTTGTGAGAAAGTGAAGGGGTTTCTGTCTCCCTGCAAATGCTGGCTCTGAGGCACAGGTGCCCCACAAGGTCCATGACCAGATGACTCCATTGCCCTGCAGCGATGCTGCAGCCAGTAGCCCAAGTGCATATGGAGAATAGAGTGTGCCCCTGACCTCCAGAACTCCCCAGTTGTGTGTCATTTAAGGAAAGCATTTTCACCTACTACCATCACTCTGACCAAAATCCTAAAAACATGCTTCCCACCTCCTCCACCTGTTGTCTTCACTGAAGCCCCCACATTAGCAGAGAATGCCTCTGTCTCTATCTTCAATGGTTACAGGGCATTTGTGTGGGTGGGTGTTTGTATATGGGGAAATGGATGGCTGAGTGGATGGATGGGTGGGTGGGTGGATGAGTGGATGGATAAATGGATGGATGAGTAGATGGATGGATGAGTGGATGGGTGAGTGGATGGATGGATGGATGGATGAGTGAGTGGATGGCTGAGTGGATGGATGGGTGAGTGGA
This sequence comes from Antrozous pallidus, assembly GCA_027563665.1. Taxonomy (NCBI): domain Eukaryota; kingdom Metazoa; phylum Chordata; class Mammalia; order Chiroptera; family Vespertilionidae; genus Antrozous; species Antrozous pallidus. The sequence goes on from CM050516.1 coordinate 108,006,073, forward strand.
TGGGTGAGTGGATGGATGGATGTATGTATAGTTGAGTGGATGGATGGATGAGTGGATGGATGAGTGGATGGATGGATGGATGGATGGATGGATGGATAGTTGAGTGGGTGGGTGGATGGATGAGTAGATGGATAGATGGGCAAATGAGCAGATAGATGGATGAATGTATGGTTGAGTGGATGGATGGATGAATGGATGAGTGGATGGATAGATGGGTGGGTGGATGGGTGAGTGGATGGATGGATGGATGGATGGATGAGTGGATGGATGGATGAATGGATGGATGGATGGGTGGATGGATGGATGAGTGGATGGATGGATGGATGTATAGTTGAGTGGATGGATGGATGGGTGGGTGGATGGATGAGTGGATGGATTGATGGATAGATGGGCGGATGAGCGGATAGATGGATGAATGTATGGTTGAGTGGACAGATGGATGAACGGATGAGTGGATGTATGAGATGATATATGAGTTGATGGAAGAGAGGGGTCTTGTCAGATGCCACTGTGGAGAGTGACTTTCCCAGTTAACTTAAATGTTGCTTTCGAAGGACATGACAGTGGTGTCAGGACTTCTTCTTCAGTGTGGTCACTACTAGGCATTTCAACTGTTATGTCATCACAAAGCTCTGCAAAATGGCAACTCACAGACAAAAAAAATGAGGCCCCGAAGTGCATGCCTAGTCCAGGGTGACCCTGCCGCAGGTGCCACATCCTCCTCAGAGCCCTGAGCAGTGGGCCCATGCTCTGTCCTGCAGCTCAGCACAGGGGCCTGCCATGGTCCTGAGGGGAGATCACGTTGTTGGTGATGCTGCAGCCCCCTCTGAACCCTCTGGGGGAGAGGCCCTGTGATGTGGGTGCTGGCCAAGACCTTGGACACTCCCTGGGGCCTATTATAGGGGCTGAGTACTCAGCCTCAAGAGTTGGCCTGGACCTGCTGAGGAGGAGTGGTCTGGAGGGGGCAGTGTTTATGCTGGGGGGTTGCCATAGTAGCCACTGAGGAAAAAGGTTTTTTTCTGGCATATTCCACCTGGATAAGGGTCCAGCTGACAACAGAGCCCCTCTCTCTCCCATGTCTCCCGCAGCCGCCTCCGCTGCTCCTCAGAGCAGCCTGGTGTGCCGGCTCTCCCAGCCAGGCCCCGTCAGGTCCTGCTCTGTTCCTTCAAGACTCATGCTTCTTTGAGCACAAATGTAAGTCCAAGCACAGCATCCTTTCCCAAAACTTCCCTCTGGTCTTAAAGTAAAAATCCAACTCCTAATTTGGGGCTTCCAGGCCCTGAAGGATGGTCCCCTGCCAACATCTCCTTCTCACTCCCCCCTCGGCCCTCCTTCCTTCTGAGCGGGCCTTTGCAGCTAACCTTCTTCCCGGGCAGAGCTCCATCATGTCTCCCTCCTTACAGCAGGGACTGTGCCTGTGGGCTCCATGGAGGACAGTGACGCCACGTCCCTGGACACCATGTGCAGCTCAGAGCAGGACCCAGGAGCTCTGCCCGATGCCCAAGGGCAGTGCAAGGTCAGGATGGAATAAACTAAGTGTACCTTTGGCCTCTTCTAAAGGACTTGATTCACAGCTCTCTGTCAAAAGAGGGAGAAGAGGAAAGGGGTGTGGGGGTGCCCCCCCCCCCCCCCGAAGAGCTGAGGCCTGAGAGAAGGAGAGGAAAAGAGAAGATTCCTAGCAGGGAGGAAGGGCCAAGGGACTTCGACGAGGACACACTGTTGCTCTGTGGTGTGTCCCTCGCAGCCCCTGCCTCTGCCAGCTGAGTTCTCTCCCACCGAGCCCCTGGGCTCCAGGAGGGAGGCAGGGCTGGGACCTGGGCACACTGACTGCCGCCCTGAGCATCAGCCAAGGACCAGAGGAACCCACAAGTGTGAGCAAAGCTTCTCCTGACCCAGGCACACGAGAGTGGGCTGTCCACCACAGTGGGTGTGCAACACCAAGACAGGCACTCATTCAGGGAAGGCGGCTGGATTCAGCCAATAATATTATAGCGTTAAACCCAGTGGGAGGGTGCTCTTTTCTGTATTCACATTTAGGTTTATTATAGAAGTCAGAACCACAAACCCACCACCTCTTCCCACCAGAGTTGAAAATGAGGCTTGAACAGCAGACACCACACCGCCGGGCGGGGCTGTGGAGTGCAGGCACCCAGTGGGCCCTGGGCCCCAGAGGAAACGAAGAGGCCCGGGTCGGGCAGGGCGGCCTCCGGCTCCCAATCTTTGCGGGGCTCTTCTCTCCCGCAGTGAGGTGCCCCCAGGACTGTGCTGACAACCCTCCTGCAGTCCCCTTCCTGGAGGGGTCATTGTTGGCTTTCCCTCCTGAGCCCCTGAGGCTCTGCTGGGTCAGCCCTTCCCAGGAAGCCTGCGAAGGCCGAGTCCAGATGGTGAGGGTCAAGCCGCTCACTTGCGAAGGGGTGTTGCACAGTCACCCCTGCAGGGCCACTGGCAGCCCTACCACCGTGGGGGCTGAAACTGGGGTCCCAACCCAGACGCTGACCTTGGGAGTCCAGCAGGCACTCAGACAGGGAGGTGAGCCAGGCTTGTGCTGCCCCCCTCTGGGAATCCCGAGTGATCACAGGCTCCTGCTTCACATGGGGACCTGGTGGCAGTGACCCAGTCTGGGCCACGCCCCCACACCCACTGGCCACAAAGTCCCGTGTCACTTTAGATAAAAAGTAGCCCACCCAACCCAGGCGGGGTGATCCCTAGGGTCCTGCTGCCTCCCTGGCGCCCTCTGCTGGTAGCTTTGGGAGAGGGTGTCCAGGCTCAGCTGCCTCTGCCGCTTTGCCGCCTGGTGAGGCTGATCACCTAGGGGAGGAGTGCTCGAGTCAAACCTTCAGAGAGAGCTGCGCCTGAACTGAGAGCCCATTCATTGTAACTCAGAGACTGGCATCACATTTATTATTATCTTTTGTTAAATAGCTCAGATCTTTTCGGAGCACGGTGCACGAGGCATGTAGGCGTTCTTCCCAGGACATTTCTGTGTGTGCGGCAGTGACAGGAGAGGTGGCCCGGGGCTGCTCGGGCCAGCTCTGCACCTGCAGCACACACATGGCTCCCCTAACAGCCTCTGGCCCCTCTACCAGGTACACCTGAGACCCAGGTCTCACAACCAGGTGACATCAAGAAGCAGGTCCGGTGGGGACAGCGATGATGTCACACGTGTGGGTATCCTAAAGAAACAATACACAGTGGGGTGGGGGAGGGTGCCTGTGGGCAAGGCCCTGCCCGCTGCACGGTCGCCTGTCCTGCAAGCGTCTCGTGTGGGGGGAGCGGGGGAGGTCGCGGGTGCTAACTGGAAGGGTCTCCCCTGAGGGTGGGGTGGCTGGGCAGTGGGCTGGGCTGGGGTCTGAGCAGACTGGCTCCAGCCTCCAGAGGCCCTGGCTGCTCCCTGGCGAAGACAGAGGCTGGAACTGCCGGCTGCCGGCGTCAGGCAGAGACCAGGCGGCAGAAGACGGGTCCCCTGAGGCCACAGAACATCCCCGATTGCCTGGTGGCCTGGAGCAGCGCTGGGTGGTCCCCTGGGCCAGCCTGGACGCCTTCCTGTGGGATCCCAGGGTTGGCTGCTCGGAAGGCCCGGCACAGCTTGGCAGGTGCCCTGTGGCAGATCGGGCCCCAGGGCAGAGAACCCAGTTTTCTCAAACGGGGCTGCTCTGGACCATGTGGGCCAGGCAGCGGGCCGGCGCCTTCTCCAGAAGAGGCTGTTGCTGGTCTGTTGTGGTGGTGCCCACCGGGGACCAGGGGACAGGACCCTCTGGATTCAGAGAACTTGCTCCCTCCAGACTGAACTTTTGAAAAGTTAATTCCTCACAGCAGCTGAAGATCTGCAGAATCGGTCCCACCCTCGCGAGAGGGTGCATTGTGATGGGCCCACAGCAAGGACAGCTGCCCGAGGGGTGGCTGGCTGGGTTCAGGGAGGAGCTCCCCACCCCACATTTCCTCTGTGTTTTGGGATGGGGACCTGGCACCCTCCCCTCAGCCCGGGAGCGACAAGGAAAAGGCCTTCCCTGGGGAGGGGTGTGCGGAGGAATAGCGGTGAAGAGGGGCTGGGAGGCTGAGCCCACGCCTGGCTTCACCTGCACCACCTGTGACTGTCAGACCCTCAAATTCCTCATCGGAAATGGGGGTCACGCTACCACCCACCACTGAGGGAGGAGGCCAGCAAAATGACATCCCCCTGGGAGTGCTGGCCAAGGCTGGGCCCCGGGGAAGTTGGCTGAGTGGAATCTGATCTGAAGGGAGAAGGGCTCTCGGGGCCATGGAGAAGTCCTGGGCAGGGTGGTGATGAAGTTTGGGGAGCCCTGGGGCCTGGGTTTTGCTCTTCATGGCTAGGGAGGGGTTGACAGGGTGGAGGAAACGCCTCCGGGCTGAACCAAAGGAGATGAGTTCCCAGCCTGGAGCTCCAACCCTCTGCCCGCCCTGCCAGGCACGGCCGCCAGCTGCGGGCACCCAGGGCGGCGGGCCTCGCCAGAGCCTCCTCAGTAGCTGCTGTCTGCGAAGAAGGGCGTGCGGGTCAGCGGGGCGCAGTCGTCCTCGCCGCGTGGCCCGGCCAGCTCCCCGTACTCGCTGTTGTAGAACACCTGGCCTCCCTGCGGCCCCCGGTCAGGCCGCCGCCGCCGCCCCTGGGGTTCGGGGTGCACCCGGGTCACCTCTGCGCTCCAGCCGGGTCCTTTAGAGCTGCTGTGACAGTGAGGTGGCGTTGGAAGGAAATGAGGGCCGGAGGGACCAGACCTGGGGCAGGTCTGACTGGAATCAGCAAAGACACCCCGACAGAGTCAGCTTAAGTGCATGCCAAGCCGGTGGAAACAGACACCGCTCCACTTAAATAGCAAACCGGACCGATGTGACCAGCCCGAGTTCTCCGTCCCGGGCCTGGGGTGGGACAAGGAGGACGCCAGCTTCAGTCTCAAAAACCCGCTGCTCCCCCAGTCGTGCCCTCTTCGTAAATGGCACCAGCATTGGCCCCAGGGCTCACACAGCTGGCTGTCACCTGCTTCTTCCCTTCCTCTCGCCCTCCTCCAACCCTTCCGGAAGCCCCGTCTGCTCCAGCTGGAAACACACGCCTGCCCGTCTCCATGTCCTGCCCCTCGTATGGAGCACGCAGCCATCACAGGGCGGGCCCAGCCCCAGCGTGGCCGGCCTGGCTGCACCGGGCACGGTGAGCATCCTCGGCTTTGCAAAAAGGGGGTGTCAAAAGGGAGATTGGGAACCTGAGCCGGGTATGCTGGGTCAGAATGGCGAGGGCAAGGGCGCTCCTTTGGGAAAGCTGGTGACAAAGGCCTAGAGTCCCAGAGCAGATGGCCCTGAACACACAACAGGGAGCCACGAACGGTTCAGGCAAGAGGGTGACGCACACACAGGCCCAGCCTACCTCAGGGACCCCTGGCAGAGAGGAGGCCCGGAAGCCCTACCTGAGCCTGCCTTCCTGCTGGTGCCTGCTCTCCAGCTGCTCGAACTCCTCAGAGGCCAGCACCATCCCGCTGTCCGTCTGGTTATCCTGTGTGCAGAGAACAGCGGGGCTGGCGCCCACCACGACCGGGCTGCGGGCCTGCCCGCACCGCTGCCCTCGCACCGCCTCCCGCGCAGGGAAAGGCAGCCGACACTCCCGAGCGGGCAGGCGAGGGCCATACGCCACCATGAAGGGGAAGCTAAGGCCTAGGCCGTGCCTGGCCAGTGCTCAGGAGGCAGCGAGGCTACAGCGCCCCATGCTGGGGAGTTAGAAGGCAGCCAGGCACGTTCCCCGGCTGTTAGAGAGGACAAAGTTCTCAGGTCTGGACAGTTCTTATTAAAAGCTATTCTTGGCCGAAGCTGGTTTGGCTCAGTGGGTAGAGCGCTGGCCTGCAGACTAAAAGGCCCCGGGTTCGATTCCAGTCAAGGGCATGTACCTGGGTTGTGGGCACAGCCCCAGTATGGGGTGTGCAAAAGGCAACTGATGGGTGTTTCTGACTTTCTATCCCTCTCCTTTCCTCTCTGTGAAAAATCAATAAGATATATTTTTAAATTTTTTTTAAACTATTCTTTTTTTTAGGATTTCTTTTTTTTTTAAATGTATTTCATTGATTTCAGAGAGAGGAAGAGAGAGAGAGAAACATCAATGATGAGAATCATTGATCGGCTGCCTCCTGCACGCCTCCTATTGGGGATTGAGCCCGCAACCTGGGCACATGCCCTTGACGGAAATCGAACTCAGGACCTTTCAGTCTGCAGGCCAACGATCTACCCACTGAGCAACACCATCCAGGGCTTACAAGCTATTCTTGCTAAATTTTACAATGCAGCACCATATTTTATAGGCCAGCTGCAAACAGGATGACCTTGACAGGAACTCAACAGACAACTGCCGCCAACTGCAAAGAAGACGTGGACATGTAACGACCAAGGCTTGTACCTAGACAACGGCTTCCCTCGGGGCAACGGGGCCCGGCCGGGATGTGGACCCGTCTCCCTGAGCAAGTACATGAAGCTCCCTCGGGACAACCACGGTTCTCCTCGACTAGAGAACCCCAACGCAGCCCTGTGCAGTTGGTGACAAACAGGCCACCCAGGGGCCCTCTCAGAACAGACCCCCTCCGCCTGCGGGACGCGGGGAGGCAGGGCAGCGGCCCGGGGACAGGGATCCACTCCGCAGGAGGCTCCCGCTTGGCGCTGGCCACCAGAATGGCTGCCCGGCCCCGGACGGCAGAGGGGTGGCCGCCTAACCCTGGCCCCTTCAGCGCTTCCGAAGGGACGTGGTCGGTGAGCCCCGGAGTGGCTTTCCAGCGTGATTCCCTTCCTGTTTGGGCCTCAGCTGTTGGAAGGGAGGGGGCGGTGCTGGTGCGAGCGGGACCTGGGGCTGGGGAGGCAGGAGCTGCGTCGGGACCGACTGGGGCTGGGGCTGGGGCTGAGGGCCGCCGTCCTGCCCGCCGCCGGGCGTGTGTCCCGAGAAGGTGGGTTTCGGTGTTGTGCTTGTTTGTCTCACAGTTAACGCGCTGCGATAGGAAACTCAAATTTGATTCCCGAATGCAACCTCTTGGGCGCACAGCGCAGAGCCGGAGAGAGCCTCACAGAAGCACGCCCAGCCCCGGCCGGGGTTTGGGGCGAGAGCTCGGCCCATGGCCGGAAGGGCTGCAGGTTCGACTCCAGTCAAGGGCACGCGCCTCAGTGTCAGGCTCGGTCCCTGACCCCCAGATGGGGCAGGTGCGGGAAGCAACCAATTGCTGTGTCTCTCTCACATCCGTGTCTCTCTCTGCCTCACCCCTTCCCTTCCGCGCTCTCTGAAAGTCAATGGAGAGACAGGAACCAAGACGGCCGCATCGGTAAACACCTGTCCTGCTGCCCCGCACAATTTCAAAACCACAACTGACAGACCGAACGGACGTCACTCAGGACCACCGGAAAGCTGGCTGAGTGGGCACCCTACAAACAGAAAGAAAGATAAAAGGACGCTGGGACGCGGGAGGAGCGGTGGGGGCAGAGCTGCGGAGCCACGGGAGACAGAGCTGCGGAGCCACGGGGAGACAGAGCTGCGGAGCCACGGGAGACAGAGCTGCGGAGCCACGGGGAGACAGAGCTGCGGAGACACGGGGAGACAGAGGTGCGGAGACACGGGAGACAGAGGTGCGGAGCCACGGGAGACAGAGGTGCGGAGCCACGGGGAGACAGAGCTGCGGAGCCACGGGGAGACAGAGGTGCGGAGCCACGGGGAGACAGAGCTGCGGAGCCACGGGGAGACAGAGGTGCGGAGCCACGGGGAGACAGAGCTGCGGAGACACGGGGAGACAGAGGTGCGGAGACACGGGAGACAGAGGTGCGGAGCCACGGGAGACAGAGGTGCGGAGCCACGGGGAGACAGAGCTGCGGAGCCACGGGAGACAGAGCTGCGGAGCCACGGGAGACAGAGCTGCGGAGCCACGGGGAGACAGAGGTGCGGAGACACGGGAGACAGAGGTGCGGAGCCACGTGAGACAGAGCTGCGGAGCCACGGGGAGACAGAGGTGCGGAGACACGGGAGACAGAGGTGCGGAGCCACGGGAGACAGAGGTGCGGAGCCACGGGAGACAGAGGTGCGGAGCCACGGGGAGACAGAGGTGCGGAGCCACGTGAGACAGAGCTGCGGAGCCACGGGGAGACAGAGGTGCGGAGACACGGGAGACAGAGGTGCGGAGCCACGGGAGACAGAGGTGCGGAGCCACGGGGAGACAGAGGTGCGGAGCCACGGGAGACAGAGGTGCGGAGCCACGGGGAGACAGAGGTGCGGAGACACGGGAGACAGAGCTGCGGAGCCACGGGGAGACAGAGGTGCGGAGACACGGGAGACAGAGGTGCGGAGCCACGGGAGACAGAGGTGCGGAGCCACGGGGAGACAGAGGTGCGGAGCCACGGGAGACAGAGGTGCGGAGCCACGGGGAGACAGAGCTGCGGAGCCACGGGAGACAGAGCTGCGGAGCCACGGGAGACAGAGGTGCGGAGCCACGGGGAGACAGAGCTGCGGAGCCACGGGAGACAGAGCTGCGGAGCCACGTGAGACAGAGGTGCGGAGCCACGGGGAGACAGAGGTGCGGAGCCACGGGGAGACAGAGCTGCGGAGCCACGGGAGACAGAGCTGCGGAGCCACGGGGAGACAGAGCTGCGGAGCCACGGGAGACAGAGGTGCGGAGCCACGGGGAGACAGAGGTACGGAGCCACGGGGAGACAGAGGTGCGGAGCCACGGGGAGACAGGTGCGGAGCCACGGGGAGACAGAGCTGCGGAGCCACGGGAGACAGAGGTGCGGAGCCACGGGGAGACAGAGGTGCGGAGCCACGGGGAGACAGAGGTGCGGAGCCACGGGGAGACAGAGGTGCGGAGCCACGGGGAGACAGAGCTGCGGAGCCACGGGAGACAGAGCTGCGGAGCCACGGGAGACAGAGGTGCGGAGCCACGGGGAGACAGAGGTGCGGAGCCACGGGGAGACAGGTGCGGAGCCACGGGGAGACAGAGGTGCGGAGCCACGGGGAGACAGAGCTGCGGAGCCACGGGAGACAGAGCTGCGGAGCCACGGGGAGACAGAGCTGCGGAGCCACGGGAGACAGAGGTGCGGAGCCACGGGGAGACAGAGGTGCGGAGCCACGGGGAGACAGAGGTGCGGAGCCACGGGAGACAGAGCTGCGGAGCCACGGGAGACAGAGGTGCGGAGCCACGGGGAGACAGAGCTGCGGAGCCACGGGGAGACAGAGGTGCGGAGCCACGGGGAGACAGAGGTGCGGAGCCACGGGGAGACAGAGCTGCGGAGCCACGGGAGACAGAGGTGCGGAGCCACGGGAGACAGAGGTGCGGAGCCACGGGGAGACAGAGGTGCGGAGCCACGGGAGACAGAGGTGCGGAGCCACGGGGAGACAGAGGTGCGGAGCCACGGGGAGACAGAGGTGCGGAGCCACGGGAGACAGAGGTGCGGAGCCACGGGGAGACAGAGCTGCGGAGCCACGGGGAGACAGAGGTGCGGAGCCACGGGGAGACAGAGGTGCGGAGCCACGGGGAGACAGAGGTGCGGAGCCACGGGGAGACAGAGCTGCGGAGCCACGGGAGACAGAGCTGCGGAGCCACGGGAGACAGAGGTGCGGAGCCACGGGGAGACAGAGCTGCGGAGCCACGGGGAGACAGGTGCGGAGCCACGGGAGACAGAGCTGCGGAGCCACGGGGAGACAGAGGTGCGGAGCCACGGGGAGACAGAGGTGCGGAGCCACGGGAGACAGAGCTGCGGAGCCACGGGGAGACAGAGCTGCGGAGCCACGGGGAGACAGAGGTGCGGAGCCACGGGGAGACAGAGGTGCGGAGCCACGTGAGACAGAGCTGCGGAGCCACGGGGAGACAGAGCTGTGGAGCCACGGGGAGACAGAGGTGCGGAGCCACGGGGAGACAGAGGTGCGGAGCCACGGGGAGACAGAGGTGCGGAGCCACGTGAGACAGAGCTGCGGAGCCACGGGGAGACAGAGCTGCGGTGCCACGGGGAGACAGAGGTGCGGAGCCACGGGAGACAGAGCTGCGGAGCCACGGGGAGACAGGTGCGGAGCCACGGGAGACAGAGCTGCGGAGCCACGGGGAGACAGAGGTGCGGAGCCACGGGGAGACAGAGCTGCGGAGCCACGTGAGAGCGGAGAGGGCAGGCGGCTGAAACCCGGCTGGTTTTCTCAAACCGGGAGGGAGACAAAGGCGTCCACTGCACTGATCCCCGGTTCCGGGCGAGCCTCGGGGAACCCAGACTCATACGGGGTGAAACCGGTCCCTAAGGGGGAAGCACGCTGGAACGCGGAGGCTGCGGAGGCGGCGAGCTCGCCGACGGCTCGCGGCTGCTCTGTTGTTGGGAGGAGAAAACCCACCAGACTGCTGTCTTCCCGTTCCCGGCCAGTCTGCGTGTCCAGACTCATCTGGGGAGAAACTAGACTGTCCAGCAGTGGGCAGAGCTCGGGGCAGCTCTGGGGGCACGGAGACCGAGGAGCTGCTCAGGGCGGGGCTGACGGGAAGCCAAGGCTGCCTGCCCAGCCCGGAGACTTGGCCCCTCCACGCTGAGCAGAGGCTCTCCCAGCGTAAACACAGCTGATCCTCACAGCCAACCGGCCTGGAGGTCAACCCCTCCCGGTGACACCAACAATCTAGGCCTAACTACAAGACTGTGCAGCCCATAAAGGGGTGCACCAAGAGTGTCCACCACCGGTAACTAGAGAGGCTGAGCCACTGTCCCCTAGAGGACACCTTCCACACAAAGTTAATGGACCAACTCAGGGAAGCAGCCAAAATACGAAGACAAGGAAACAAATCACATTTGAGAGAAATGGAGGGGAAAAAAACGACTGGACATAGAGTTCAAATCCACAGTTATAAGGTTTTTCAAGAGGCTCCTAGAAAAGGCCGATAAATTTAATGAAACCCTCGAGGATATGAACGAGACCTGGAGGATATGTAAAAGGACCAACTAGAAATTAAGCATACACTGACTGAAATAAAAAATATTATACAGAGACCTAAAAGCAGACTAGAGGACCCCAAGAATCAAGTCAAAGATTTAAAATACAAAGAAGCAAAAACCACTCAGCCGGAAAAGCAAGAAGCAAAAAGAATTCAAAAAATTGAAGATAGCGTAAGGAGCCTCTGGGACAACTTCAAGCGTACCAACATCAGAATTATGGGAGTGCCAGAAAAAGAGAGAGAGCAAGATACTGAAAACCTATTTGAAGAAATAATGACTAGAAAATTCCCCCACCTGGTGAAAGAAACTGACTTAAAAGTCCAGGAAGTACATAGAACCCCAAACAAAAGAAATCCAAGAGGACCACACTAAGACACATCATAATTAAAATGCCAAGAGCAAAAGACAAAGAGAGAATATTAAAAGCAGCAAGAGAAAAACAGTTAGTTACCTTCCAGCTGATTTTTCAACAGAAACGATGCAGGCCAGACAGGAATGGCAAGAAATATTCAAAGTAATGAATAACAAGAACCTACAACCAAGATTACTCTACTCAGCAAAGCTATCATTCAGAATTGAAGGTCAGATAAAGTGCTTCACAGATGAGAAAAAGCTAAAGGAATTCATCACTGCCAAACCAGCATTATATGAAATGCTGAAAGGTATTCTTTAAGAAGAGGAAGAGAACCGAGACCGGTTTGGCTCAGTGGATAGAGTGTCGGACTGCGGACCGAAGGGTCCTGGGTTTGATTCCGGCAAGGGCATGTACCTTGGCTGCGGGCACATCCCCAGTAGGGGGCGTGCAAGAGGCAGCTGATTGATGTCTCTCTCCCATCAATGTTTCTGACTTTCTATCCCTCTCCCTTCTGCTCTGTAAAAAATCAATAAAATATATATATTTTTAAAAAAAGAAGAAGAAGAGGAAGAAGAACATGTAAAGATAAAAACTATGAACAACAAGTGAATTAAAAATCTGATGAACAGAATAAACTGGTGCATATAACAGAATCAGGGGTATAGAAAGGGAGTGGACTGACTACTCTTGGGGGAAAGGGTGTGGGGGGTGCAGAAGAGACTGGACAAAAATCGTACACTATGGATGAGGACAGTGGGGGGGGAGGTAAGGGCAGAGGGTGGGATGGGTACTGGGGGGAGGGGAGCTATGGGGGGGAAAGAGGAACATTGTAATAATCTGAACAATAAAGATTTATTAAATTAAAAAAATAAAAAACAAAGAAAAAATAAAATATCAGGTCCATAAAAAAAACAACGGAGAAAGGATCCTTGGGTGAGGATTCACACACACACACACACACACACACACACACACACACGAGAAATTAAGCGCTTATATAAATGGTGGGAAAGGGAGTCTATGCAGACCTGGGAGGCATGCTTCCCAGTCGCTGCCTCCCCTTCCTGGGGTTTCAGCATTTACTACCACACATCAGCCTCACCCTTGCACCCCGCCCCCCGCACCTCCCCCTCCCACCAGGAAGTGCACTTTCTGGAGCCCCCACACACAGTTTCAGGGGAGGTGCCGGAGCAGAAGACAAGCACTAGAGGTCTGGCTGTGGGGCCGCGGGCCAGTCTATGGCCAACGCTGTAGAAATATGCGTGAGGGTCTATGGAGAGTGACGGGTTCACCTCTGAGCCTCAGAACAAGACCCTCCACAGGGCCAGACAGACCCCGCGCCCCCCTCCCCCCAGAGCCCGCGGACACAGCGACGTCCCATCAGCAGCGGAGGCTGCAGACACCTGGCCAGAGGTGCGACAGCACAGGCCAGACACGGGGAACGCTGACAGCAACAGACAAACGAGCAGCAGGAAGCCCCCGGATGGCCTGGCCCAGCGGTGCCGGAGAGAGGGAGAATCGCCCTCCGTGGACTGAAAGTGTGGTTTGGGCCCACCTAGCGGGCCGGCAGCACGAGGCCGGAAGACTCGCTCACACGTATGTGTTCTGAGTGACAGAAGCCAAAGGCGGGCTTCTGAGCCACGTGGGGGAGGGTGGTGGAGTGACAGGAACGAGCTGCTCTAGGGAGGCTTCAGGGGCCCAGGGGTGAGCCCCAGGGTCCCGGCCACTCGCGTCGGCAGGCGGCCTTGAGGCCAGTGACTCTCAACGGCGCACAGTCAGGCGCTCCCTGTGTCCGCGCAGCCCAGTCTTGAGGCCACCGACACCTCAGCTTCTCCCCCCGCCCCCACCAGAGGCCCCTTAGCTCCCCGCACCCAAAGCTGGGGCTGGCAGGGGTGGGGCTGAGGTGAGAGCTCGCTCCTGTACCCACAGGCGGGCAAGGTGTTTCTAAGCTGTGTCCCCTCCTTGGAGGTGGCCCCCACTCAGCCTGTGGCCTGGGCGCCTCCAGCTGGCAGCGGCTGGGCTGCGGCAGGCGCCTGCTGAGGAGCAGCGAGTGGCAGAGGGGCGGCGCCCAGACAGGCAGGGGGGTGGGAGGGCGGACGCCGCCCGCTTTTCAGCAGATCGGTCTGAGCTGTGGCGTCCGGAGCCTGTCCCCTCCTCAGCCCGCCTGGGCTCGGGCAGCGAGCGTGGGGAGGCCTCTCAGTCCCCCACCTCTAGGGCGCGGGAGCCGCAGGGCTGAGAATGCACCTGCCGCTGTGAGTGCGGGGGGGGGGGGGGGCGCTGAGAGGGCGCTGGGGGCAGCCGGGCCGCAGGGGGCAGGGCTCTCCCTGACCGGGGGCTGCCGCTCGCCTCCTGCAGGAAGCCGGAGCCCTGGGCTGGGGTGCACACGCTCCCGCTTACCACCGAGGCTTTGTAGGACGTTGGGGTCATGGGGAATTCTTCGAAGGTTTTCATCCTGGAGGATCCCTGGGTCCCTCTGGCCAGGCTCCCCGGGAAGGGCACGCAGTTGTAGTATCTGTGGAGAACACAGCCATGCCAAGAACCACCCCATGCCTCCCGGAGCTCTGGCCGACCCCCACCCCTCTCCCGCTGGAAGGGCCCTGGGCCTGGGCCTGGAGTGCTGCTGGGGCTCCCCCTGGCCACGAGAGGCTTAACCTCCTGAGGCCACTGCTGGGAGGCGGGAAGGGGCGGGGGGCGCACCCAGCTGCATGTGGGGGGCTAGGGAGGCCGTGCAGGAGGCGGTCCTGGCCCGGAGGGGTCGGCGGAAGGAGCTGGCCAGACCCGATGGCTGTGGTCTGCACCGGGCAGGCGGGCGGGAGCCGGCGCCCTCCTCCCGCCACGCCGGGGAATGTGGGTGTAAACCGCCCTCCGACGGGATTCCGGACCCAGGCTGCATCTCACTCCGAGATTCTGGGCCCGCCAGTGGCCTCTGGACTCACTCCCCTCCCCTTCCTCCTGCTGCTGCGAGGCGCAGCCGGCCGGCCACTGCTGGGGGGGGGGGGGGCGCGCTCCCTCTAAACTGAGCCTCTGGGGCGGGGGACTAGGGCAGCGGGGAGACTGAGGGCAGAGAGAAGGGAGGCGCAGCCAGGAGTCAAGTCACAAGGCCACGCCCCCCACCCTCCTCCCTGCTGCCAGGAGGCTCACCACCACCAGCAGCTCTGCCACCTGGGAGCCCTGCAGGTTCAGCTGGCAGAGTGGCTCCCCCATCCTGTTGCCTGCTTTTCCCTTGCTGACTGATAGGGGTAAAATACATCATGTCTAAACTGCCTTCTTCTTGCTGGGGGACCCTGGACCGGGGGCGGGGGGCACTGACCTGGCGGCCAGGCTGTGCGGGCGCAGGCTCGGCCAGCTGCCCTCCGCGGTGCCCTCGGCGACGTGCAGGGCTGTGGTGGACGCCTGCAAGCTGCCCTCCTCTGAGCTCAGGCCGCAGGGTGCCAGGCAGTCCTCCTCTCCCTCCTCCTGGTGGCAGGGCGGGAGAGGTGGCGGGTCAGGCCACGGCGCCCTCAGCCCCTGCACTCGGGACTGCGGGTTCCCCCTGAGAAGGGCTTCGCTCTGGGCTGAGGATTAAAGGAGCCAGAGGCGCAGGCGCAGCAGGAGCACCCGGGGCGCCCCTGCTCGGTGCCTCAGGAATGCACTGCCTTTCCCTCCCTTGTCCAGAGGCAGAACCAGGCTCCTCACTCAGGCTCCAGGCCCCTGAGCAGCCCCGGGAGCAACACACAAGCAAGGGCAGGGCAGAGTTTGCGGCAGGCGCGGGGGGTGAGGGGAGGGGAAGGGGGGCACATCACTCTGGTCCTGGGGCGGGGCTCCTCGGGCCAGTGCAGGCTCTGACCACACCCAAGGCCCCGCGGCAGGACGGCTGCAGGCCTCACCTGCCGGCCCCCGCCCTGGAGCAGGTCCCCCAGCGCCTCCACCAGTTCTGAGAACGCCGGCCTCTCTTTGGGGTCTCCAGACCAGCAGCTCAGCATGATGCGGCGTCTGCGGGAAAGCGCTGCTGGCCCGGGGTATGAGGGGCCACACCCTGTGCCGCACACCAGCCCCCAGCCTCCGCCCTCTCACCCGCCACCTGCCCCCTCCCCTCCGCCTTCAGGAAGGAGAGGGGTGGAGTGAGACCCGCCCTGCCCGCCCCACCTCCCCATTCCTGCCGCCTGCGTGCCCCCTCCCCTGCCCCCCTCTCCGGACCCCCGAAGTGTGCTTGGCCAGCAGACTCACATGGCAGGAGTGGCCAGCTCTGGGGCCCTCATGCGGGTGCCCTCTCTCAGCCGCTGGCAGAACTCCTCGTTGATCTGCACCCCAGGGTACGGGGAGGCCCCTGGCAGCAGGAACCGGGAGGAGGTGAGTGGGGAGGAGGCCACTGCTGTTCAGCCAGCCTCCCAAATCGCCTCTGCCCTGAGCCCCACGTTGGGGTGCTTGTCCTGCAGCTCCTGGCAGGGGCCTGGGCAAGGCGCTCCCCTCCCCCAGGGCCGGCTGTTTGTCTGGTTAAGATAAGGGGCTCAGTGGTGGAGCATTGACCTGTGAACCTGAGGTCAGGGTTCGGCTCCCAGACAGGGACAGGCCCGGCTGCGGGCTCCACCCCAGGGTGGGTGAGCAGGCGGCAGCCGATCCACAACTCTCTCTCATCACTGATATCTCTCTCTTCCCTCTCCCTCCCTCCAGGAAATGAATTAGTAATTCAGGGGTGCTCTGCCCGGTGGGGCACACACAAGTGAAAACAGAGCTCCAGGCTCACCCGGATCCCAGGGGCGTCTGGCCGCCCTCTGCCCACACAGCCAAGACCAGCCTCTTCCTCCTTCACCCAAAGCCCGCCTCCCATCAGACCGGCCCCCCAGCCCTCGCCCAGCCCACACGGCCCAAAGGAGCTGCCAGGGCACCTCTCCTTCTCTCGCTGCATCCATTGACCCGGCCTGCCCCTCCCGCATTCCACCCAGCGCCCTCACTCTCCCCCCCCCCCCCCCCCCCCCGCTGCCATGCCTTGCCCCACCCTGACCAGGGTGGTCTTGGTCCCAGGGCGCCCAGGCTCCCGGTGGGCTTCATAAGCAGGCGTGTCCCAGAGTGAGTGCCACCCTTTCCCAGCCCTCGAAGCGAGAGCAGCGCCCACAGCAGCAGGGAAGGGCTGGAGCAGGGAGAGCTGGGAGGACCCCTTACGCCCCCCCCCCCCCCCACTGTCCCGGGAGGAGAGGCTTCTCAGACTCCCGCCTCCGAAGGCCCCGGGCTGCACCGCCTGCACCGGCGGCTGGCCTGGCGGAGCCTGGAGCCTGTGCTCCCCCCCACCCCGAACCCCGCCCCGCCCCCGGCACTCACCCAGGGAGAAGATCTCCCAGAGCAGCACCCCGAAGGACCACACGTCGCTCTGCGTGGTGTACACCTTGTCAAAGATGCTCTCGGGCGCCATCCACTTCAGGGGCAGCCGGGCCTGCAGGGGGCAGAGGGCGCGAGCCCCGTGAGGAGGAGGAGGGCCACCCCCAGGCGGCCAGCTCCAGGCCCGGTCCCTCCTGCTCCCGGAGGAAGGCTCCTGGCTGCCCCCCCGAGTGTCTGCTCAAATGGCCCCTGGCTGCCCCCCGAGTGTCTGCTCAAATGGCCCCTGCAGCTTGCCCTGCTCCCCGAACACCCCAAGGTGCTTGGCGCCGACCCTAGGCATCTCTGCGGCTGTCCTGGGTCCACGTGGGCCCTCTGGGCCCCGAACTCACCGAAGAGTCCTTCCCCTCCTCCACTCCGGCCCTCAGTCCAGCCTCCAGGGAACTAGGTACCCACAGGCCTCTTTCCCACTCATCCTGCACCTGATCCCACCCTGGGAGCCGGGAGCCACCAGACCCTTCCTCTGTGGCTCCTCATGTGCGTCCCACCCTGACTCTCTCCCATTGGTGACCCCAAACTGGAATCCCTGAGGCCATAGCCTCCCACACCTGCCCCCACCCCACACACCTGCCCCCACCCCACACACCTGCCCCCACTCCACACACCTGCCCCTCACCCCACACACCTGCCCCTCACCCCACACACCTGCCCCTCACCCCACACACCTGCCCCTCACCCCACACACCTGCCCCTCACCCACACACCTGCCCCTCACCCCACACACCTGCCCCCACCCCACACACCTGCCCCTCACCCCACACACCTGCCCCCACCCCACACACCTGCCCCTCACCCACACACCTGCCCCTCACCCCACACACCTGCCCCCACCCCACACACCTGCCCCTCACCCACACACCTGCCCCTCACCCACACACCTGCCCCTCACCCCACACACCTGCCCCCCACCCCACACACCTGCCCCCCACCCCACACACCTGCCCCCACCCCACACACCTGCCCCCCACCCCACACACCTGCCCCCACCCCACACACCTGCCCCCACCCCACACACCTGCCCCCACCCCACACACCTGCCCCCCACACACCTGCTGGCCCTTGCCTCCCTTTTGCCCTCTTCCTTCCTCTGGAGCAAACTTTTAATCAGCTGTGGGCCCTCCTTCAGGCTGTTGCCTGCCCACCTGCGTGCCACCACCCAGGCACACCCCCACCCCCATAGCCTCTGTGGCTGCCCCGGGCTGGCTGTCCAGCTCCAGGATGGACACGTGCAAGATACACCTGTGCACGAGCAGTCCCGAGGCAGGCAGAGGGTCAGCGTCCAGCTCGTGGCCCGAGCCCTACGGGAGCAACTCGGTCCCTGACCTCAGCTCCTGTCCCCACATCCATGCCCGTATGCCTGGGCGGCCGCTTGAGTCTCTGCAGCCCCCAGGCCCCCCGCTGCACTCACGCTGCCCTTGAGTGTCTGCAGCCCCCAGCCCCCGCTGCACTCACGCTGCCCTTGCGTGTCTGCAGCCCCCAGCCCCTGCTGCACTCACACTGCCCTTGCGTGTCTGCAGCCCCCAGCCCCCGCTGCACTCACACTGCCCTTGAGTGTCTGCAGCCCCCAGCCCCTGCTGCACTCACGCTGCCCTTGAGTCTCTGCAGCCCCCAGCCCCCGCTGCACTCACGCTGCCCTTGAGTGTCTGCAGCCCCCAGCCCCCGCTGCACTCACGCTGCCCTTGCGCACGTAGTCAGGGTCCTTGTAGATATCTCGGGCAAGGCCGAAGTCACAGATCTTCACCACGTCGCTCTCTGACAGCAGGATGTTCCGCGCAGCCAGGTCTCTGTGGATGCACTGGGGGCCCGGGGAGTGTCAGCAAATGCCCGGGCCACGGCCAAGGCCACGGTGGCCCCGCTCCTCCCAGATCCTGTGCACCCGGGGCTGGCCATGCACAGGGCCGCGAAGAGGCAGGACAGTCTGACTCCAAACCCAGCTCTGCCTCTGACCAGCGGGAACTCGGGACGCATCCGGCACGGGCTCGGTTCCCTCCTCCGCCCTCGGGGCACTGGGTGAGCGGGAGGGCGGGGGCTGCTCAGACCAGGGCGTGCCGGTGGTGCCCGTGCCCGCCCCCAGGGGAGTCACCTTGCGGGAGGCCAGGAACTCCATGCCCCGGGCCACCTGGAAGCTGTAGCAGACAAGGTCCTCCATGGTCAGTGGGCGCAGCCACAGGTCCTCGGCTGCAGAGGAGCAAGGCGGCTCAGGAGGGTTTCTCTCCACGATCCCCATCTTCCATGCGGCTCCCAAGGGAGCGTTTGTTCGTCCAGCCCGTGCTGCATCTCTTGCCAGGCCTCTGAGGCCCAACACTGGCTAAAAAGCCCTCCCCCCCCGCCCTTTCTAAGGCTCACACATCACATGCTCTCCCACGTATGTGCCCTCTTCCACCTCAGTTCCTGGAGGAGCCCCTGGCCAGCTCATCCCCCAGTCCCTGGTCATGGTGTCTTGGTGCAGCCACATTTGGGGCGGGAGGAAGCCAGGCTCGTACCTTCCTGGGTCCGAGTGGCCGGCCCCGCCTCGCCCTTGCCCAGCAGGAGCCTCGTCAGGAGGGCCCTGTCACTGTTCCCCGGCCTCCGCCTCCTGTCGGCTCTGGCACCCTCCACCATGGCCTGGAAGCGCCTCCGCTGCTCCGGCGACTTCTCCTGCGGACGCACACAGCAGGCATGCAGCCCCAGTCCCCCTGTGGCACAGGCGTCACCCCCAGCCCACCTCGGCCCCCCACGGGCTCACCGAGGTACTCTGGGCTCGGCAGAGCACCCACTTACTGCGTAGGGGCTGAAGGCCTCCCGCTTGGCGCGTAAAAAGTTGGAGAGGTTGCCATATTTGCAGAACTCCACAATCACCATGAGGGGGCCTGGCGGGACAGGGCCGGGGCTGGGGACAGGGCCGCGCGGAAGAGTTCCCGCCCAGCAGATCTCCTGGCCCCTCGCACCGCAGACGCCAGCCTCTCTTACCCCCCCCCCCCCCCCCCCCCCCCCCCCCCCCCCCGCCCGCGCCCGAGCGGTACCGTTAGGCTTGGTGCACGCCCCCAGGAGGTTGACCACGTTGAGGTGGTTGCCGATGTGGATCAGGATCTTGAGCTCCGACATCAGGGCGCGGTGCTCGCTGGCTGTGGCGCCCTCTGGAGGTGACACAGAGTCTTGGCCTGGCGCCAGGGCCCCAATCCCTGCGCTTCGCTAAGTGACCGTTAGCGCTCCTGTCAGCGGGGGCGCAGGGTCCCCAGCACCGCCCAGACGCTCCTCTGAGGCAGGAAGGGTTCCTCAGCCCTGAGCCTAGGCCCACCTCTGACGCCCATGGTCTCCCTGCAGAATCTTGTGTGGGTCTGTTTCTCTTCCTGCACCACATGGCTACCAGCCCGCCCAGGCTGCTGCTCCTCACCAGCTCCGTCCCCCACCCCCACTGCCGACCCCACACCTTTCAGCATTTTCACAGCCACCGTGTCACAGCTGCTGCCCTTGTGGATCCCGAAAGCCGAGGCTTCCACCACCTTCCCGAAGGCGCCGTGGCCCAGGACTCTCCCTGTGGGGTGGGGAGCCGGTTGCAGTGGCGCTGCACGAAGGTGAGGTGGGGAAGGATGGGCAGCAAGGGCAGCCCGTGTGGAAGGCAGGAAGAAAGGCCCAGGAGAGGGAGGAAGGTCGGGAGCCCCCTGCCAAACAGGAAGAGCTGGAGAGTGCGGGGCAGAGGGAGAGGAGAGGCAGACAGGAAGGCCTGCATCCTCCCCCAGCAGGTGTGCTGGGTCCACCCTGCTCAGAGCAGCAGGCCGTGACCTCCGGGGCCTGGGAACTGGGAGCCCTGGCGGGGTACTGGGGATGCCTCCCAGATGGACAGGTCAGCAGGTGGGGCGAGGCGGGGCTTCCCGGCATGAGTTCTGGGAGGGGATGGGTTTCGGAGCTCCCGCAGGCTGTTCTGCAGCAGCGAAGCTGCCTCTGCCAGGTTGGACCAGGAGGGGGCACGCTGGGGTCCGGCCTCACCGAGGTGCAGCCGGTCGCGGGGGAACTCCCACTGGCTGGCATCATAGGAGAGGTATTCACACTGCTCCTCCAGGGGCACCTCCCCGGGGTCCATGATGATGGACAGGTAGCCGGTCTTGATGTCTGCGTGGGCTGGCTGGGGGGCGGGGCGGACAGCTTGGTTAGGGCGCGCCTCTGTGACTTGGGAGAACTGTCCAGACCAATGGGATCTCCCTGAGGCTCCGTTGAGGAGGGGACAGTGGGGGTCTCCGGCCGCTCAGAGCCCAGCCGGGAGGGATCAGAGAGGTTTCCAGGAGGCGAGGCTTCCATGGAGCTGGGCAGGACCCTATTCCCTGTCTTTGGGGCTGGCCAGTGGAGAGGACCCCGTGGGAGCCGGGGAGGGCGCTCACCCTCCTCATGTTACAGAAAATGATGAGGAGGAGGACCCAGAAGAAAACGGCCATGGCCCCGGTGCCCACAAGGACCACGATCTCCTTGCTGCCTCTGTCCTCGGAGCCTGCGGGCAGAAACAGCTGTGTGCGCGTGCGCAGAGTCTGCGCCCCAAGAGCGCCCCTTCTGGTGGCCACGAGAAACCGCCAGGTGCAGGGGCTGGGGGGGTGGGGGGGGCGAGGCGGACCTTCCACGGCCACGCTGGCCGAGGAGTTGACGCAGCCCTTGGCGTTACACACGCTGCACAGGTAGCGGCCGGCGTCCTCCTCGCGCACGCGCTGGATGCTCAGCCTCTGGTTCGAGTCCGCCAGGTCGATTCCTGCGGGGGGCGGGCAGGTTCCGGTCTAGATGCGCCGGGCCGGGCCTCCGGAGCCTCCGCCCGCCCTGCGCCCAGGCCCTGTCCTACCGGACTTCTCCTCCAGCGGCCTCTCGTCCTTGTACCACATGATGCTGGGCACGTGCGTCCCGGCCACAGGACAGCGCATCTCCAGGGAGTCGCTCACGTTCACCAGGAGGTCGGTCAAGTTCTGCGTCAGCCGCGGGGCCTCCAGGGCTGCGGGCAGGAATCCAGGAGCAAAGTGGAGGGCAGAGCCCAGCAGAAGCCCGGGCACTGGGAAGGGGCTCTGCAGAGGGAGTTCGGGGGGCGGGGGCGGGGGGTATCCGGAAGGAGGGGCGGTTTGAGGGCGGGTGGGGAGGGGGCACTCCCGCAGACTCAGCGGCGGACGGGCGCCCACACCCGCCGGGCGGAGGCGCTGGCCTGTGGCCCCACCTTGCACCGACAGGTACTTCTTGTGACAGTGCTTGTCGCCGCTGTGCCGGTCCTGCACCTCGCACACGTAGTCGCCCTCGTGCTCAGGGGTCACGTGGGGGATGGTCAGGCTGAGCGTGGCATGCCGAGCCCCTGGCGCTGCCTCTTCCAAGGTGGCAGCCAGCAGCGTGGCAAACAGGTGCACGTTCTTGCAGTCGAGCAGCAGCGGGTTCCCGCGGGCGTCGTGCAGCGCGGACAGGTTGAGGCGGTACCAGCGCAGATGCTCGTAGGTGTAGTTGTCGGCCTGGCAGCTCAGGCGCACGGCCTGGCCCTCCAGGGGCTCCTCCGAGGGCTCCGACTCGATGCTGAAGCCGTCGGGGATGGCTGCGGAGGGAGGAGGAGCCACTGCAACATTGCAGTGTCCCTGGCTCACCTGCCAGGTGCCGGCTCTTCCTTTCCCACTGGCCGCTGGACTCGCCCAGCTCTCAACCAGTTACGCATCAGGTAGGTCTGAGCCAGGGACACCCCCAGAGTCATCTTCACCCCTCAGTGACCACTGACACTGGGGTCAGGCCGCAGAAGTGAGCCCACAGGCTCTCCTCCTGCCTCCTCCCCGCTCTCTCCTGGCCATGCCCCAACCCAGCTGCTATCCCCCCTCTCCCGTAGCCCCATCATCAGTGATTCCTTGTCACCAGACTCAGTGGGGGCCTGAGTCCCATCCTGCCTCACTGTTGTTGACCACACCCCACCTCTGTCAGCAGTAGCTTTCTAGCTCTGACTGTCTCTGGCCACTGGTCAGGCTCCTGTGGGCTCCCCCACCCAGTGTTCTCTCTGGCTCCATCTCCCTCCAGCCCCCCCCCCCACACACACACACCCCTGAGCCACCTCTTCAGATCCAGGGCTTGGGAAGGGGGTTGGAGGGAGGCAGAGTTAGGTGGGGGCCCCCTGTTCGGGTTGCCTCCAGGGATGAGGGCAGAGGGCGCTACTCCATCCAGCAGACCAGCATGGCCCTCCGAGTTATAGAACGTCTCCCAGGGTGCTCCACGATCACCAGGACTTCAGGGGTCCCCGACCCGGCCCCTCCTCCTCCTGGGCTGTTCTCCTCTCCCGCCCACCTGGTCCTGCCCAGCAGGCACCCCCGTCACTCACTGGTCACATAGAAGTAGATGAGCCGCTGGTCCTGGCCCACCTTGTTGAAGACCACGCATTTGTACATGGCAGACACAGTGGCATCCTGGATCACCAGCCTGCTCACCGTCTGGGCAAAGCACAGGCAAGGGACCCGTTTCCTGCCTGAGTTCCCCACCCCCACTTCCCTTTCCGCAAGGAAGCCGCTGTACCCCCCAGAGTAATGGGGAAACGGAGGCTCCGAGCCGGAGGTGACAGAGTTCAGAGACAAAACATGAGGCACGGGAGTGACAGCGGGCCTTCCGGCAGCGAGGGTGGGGGCTCCTCGGGAAAGTCAGGGGCTGTGCCGTGGAAGCTGTCGAAGCAGCGGCTGGGGTCAGAGGGTGGCATAGGCAGGGCCAGAAAGACTTTTGGCTGTGGCTGTGCCATTTCAGGAGGGTACAAGGGCCTAGTGCTGCTAGGCCAGTCCGAGCCAGGGTCAGGATTCAGACTGGGGTCACATCAAGGGCCAGGCTGTGGCCTGAGATAAGCAGCAGGTCATGGTGTGAGATCCTCGTGACAAGTGCAGTGTGGCCCCGGGCTGCCCGCACCTCTCCCAGTGCCGGGGCAGTGGGGGGGGGGGGGGTCCTGGACATCCAGAAGGACTCTGGCCTTGGGGAGGAGGAAGCTTGGAGGCAGGGTAGTCCAAAGCCCTGCCTACCGTCCAAAGACCCCCCCCCCCCGCCCCTCCGTACTTTAAGCTGGGCACTTCCTGGCCAGGCCTGGAACAGGAAGAGGCTCTGGAGGTGTGTAGGAAAACAGGAAGTGACTGTAGGAAGTGGGTGCCTTTGTTCAGTCCCCTCCCCTGCCTGGCTTCTTCTCAGCATTGCCCCCAGGCTGGGCCAGTGGCTCAGCAGCCTTTGGTGGGGACCAGGCCAGCCCTCATCCGGGAGCCAGTGGGCAGCTGGACCCAGGGCCTGGCTGGGCGGCCTGAGTCGTATCTTCCTCGTGGCCACACTCCTGCCCCCATCCACGTGCAGGCAGGGGGGCAGAAGCCCAGACACTGCAGAGAGGCCACCCCCTCAGCCGCCGCCTCCACAGCCCTGCAAGCCTGATGGGCACCGAGAGGCCAGAAGAGGCCCCCCCCTCCCCTGCCAGTCAGTGGCACAGCTGGTCCTACCTTATTCTTCCCCTCCACACACTCCGTCCAGGTGTCCAAGCTCTCAATGGGGTTCACAGCGTCCTGCGTGGTCACCTCCCTCCAGTCCCGGCACTGTGGCATGCGGTCCCGCTGTTGCCGCCGGCTGCTGGGGACGAGGGCCAGTCAGAGGTGTGAGTGGGAGGGCTCACAAGGGGTAAGACTGAGCCTCTGCTATATTCAAGGTCATCTTCTACATTGCCATGGGTAAGGCTGGCCTTTGGCTGGGGCGAGGAGAGGGGAGGGGCGTTTGCTGCTGGAACACTGTCTCCCACTATTTTTTTAAATACGTTCTATTGATTTTTCACAGAGAGGAAGGGAGAGGGATATCAAGTCAGAAACATCAATGAGAGAAACATCCATCAGCTGCCTCCTGCACACCCCCTCCTGGAGATGTGCCCGCAACCAAGATACATGCCCTTGACCGGAATCAAACATGGGACCCTTCAGTCCGCAGGCCGACACTCTATCCACTGAGCCACACCGGTTAGGGCTCTTTTTTATTTTTATTGGTTTCAAAGAGGAAGGGAGAGAGAGAGAGAAACATCAATGATGAGAGAGGATCATCGTTGCCTGTCCTGCACTCCTCGCCACTGAGATCAAGCTCACAACCCAGGCTCGTGACCTTGACTGGAATCAAACCCCGGACGCTTCAGTCTACAGGCCGATGCTCTGTCCTCTGAGCCCAACCAGCCAGGGCTGTCTCCCACTCTGTGTGCAAGGCCCGTGGGGACTGCCAGACACAGCCCTCCTCACTCAGAGCCCTCACCCCTCCTCACTCAGAGCCCTCACCCCTCCTCACTCAGAGCCCTCACCCCTCCTCACTCAGAGCCCTCACCCCTCCTCACTCAGAGCCCTCACCCCTCCTCACTCAGAGCTGCAGCCCCTCCTCACTCAGAGCCCTCACCCCTCCTCACTCAGAGCCCTCACCCCTCCTCACTCAGAGCTGCAGCCCCTCCTCACTCAGAGCCCTCACCCCTCCTCACTCAGAGCTGCAGCCCCTCCTCACTCAGAGCCCTCACCCCTCCTCACTCAGAGCTGCAGCCCCTCCTCACTCAGAGCCCTCACCACTCCTCACTCAGAGCTGCAGCCCCTCCTCACTCAGAGCCCTCACCCCTCCTCACTCAGAGCTGCAGCCCCTCCTCACTCAGAGCCCTCACCCCTCCTCACTCAGAGCTGCTGCCCCTCCTCACTCAGAGCCCTCACCCCTCCTCACTCAGAGCTGCAGCCCCTCCTCACTCAGAGCCCTCACCCCTCCTCACTCAGAGCCCTCACCCCTCCTCACTCAGAGCTGCAGCCCCTCCTCACTCAGAGCCCTCACCCCTCCTCACTCAGAGCTGCAGCCCCTCCTCACTCAGAGCCCTCACCCCTCCTCACTCAGAGCTGCAGCCCCTCCTCACTCAGAGCCCTCACCC
Organism: Antrozous pallidus; assembly: GCA_027563665.1. NCBI lineage: Eukaryota > Metazoa > Chordata > Mammalia > Chiroptera > Vespertilionidae > Antrozous > Antrozous pallidus. The sequence goes on from CM050516.1 coordinate 108,031,560, forward strand.
CTCCTCACTCAGAGCTGCAGCCCCTCCTGGGGCCAGGTGGGATCCGGGTCTGCACTAGCACCTGGGCCCCACCGCAGGCTCTCGTCGGCCCCAGCGAGCAGAGTAGCCCTGGGGCCGCCAGTCGGTACAGCACATAATGGTGAAGCATCAGAGGGAAGCAAATTTGGAGGTCACAGCGGTGACCCTCAGCCTGTGTTCTAGAAGAATCTCTTATGAGCCTTGGACACTGTGGGTGGCTTAGGCCCACACGCCACCCCTTGAGCCTCCCACACTGACCTGCTGAGCTCATAGCCGCTACAGGGGCTGCTGCCCTCTCCTCCTTGGCCCCCAGCTCCTGTCCTTCCCCCGCCTGCGACCCTCCCGCCTCACAAGGATCTCTTGCTAAATGGCAAATCTGACCTGACACCCCTGCTCAGCACCCTCCTTGGCTCTGCTCACCTCTGCACCCTCCTCTCCTGTCCCCTGCTTGGCCAAGTTGTCTCTGCCCTGAGGATCTCCCCAGCTGTCTGCCCTGTTGGCGCCCAGTCACTATAAGCCAGCACGGCCAGCAGAGGGGCAGCTCCGCTACTTAAAGCTGTGACCTTGGCAAAGGCGCGTCCCTTCTCAGCCCCCACTCCTCTGCAGGGGACTGTAAGCGCTGCACACGGGCTCATGAGCGTGGCATGCTTGGTGTGCAGCGAGGCTCAGCACAAGTCTTGTGAAGAGGCCCAGCTCTGCCCGCTGGGCAGGAAGTGTCCCCCTTGGGTCTCTCTGATGATACAGCTTTGGGAGCTCGGCTCTCCAGGCAGGTGGGCGGGCCGGACGGATGCAGGGGCGTCTGAGCCTTGCTCACATGGGAGGATGCCAGGGGTGGCTACAGTGCCTGGCAACAGGGTTTGCGTTTCGACAGGGCTCTCAGGAGGGCTGCGGGCACTGAGTGGAGGTCATGGCTGAGGGTGAGGGCGGGGCTGGAAGTAGGGACACAGGCTGGAGCCACACTCACAGGCTGCGCTGGGCGAAGGTCTTGCAGGGGGTCCATGGCCGCCAGTACCACTGGACGCTGAGCGGAGGGGGCACGCCGTAGGCGGTGCAGGTGAGGGCCTGGCGGCTGTGGCGGGAGTAGATGCTGGGGGAGGAGGCCTCCTTCTCATGGATGTTGGGAGGCACTAGGGGCACAGGCAGGCAGCTGGTCAGCCGGCCACCTGGCCACACCCACCCCCGTCCCCTCCATCCCCTCCCAGCACCCCTACCCTACCGTTCACCACCAGCTCCAGGCTGATGTTGCGCTTCAGGCCGGCCATGGAGTTCCACAGGGCAAGGGTGTATTCGCCTGCGCTGGCCTCGGTCACCTCCTTGAGCACGAGGGCATGTGGACTGTGGCGCCCCGACACGGCCTTTCTATCCTTGTACCTGGCCCAGGGAGGGAGTTCAGGGTGCTCCGTGGTCCCTGCATCCACTCCTGCCCTCCTTCCCTGCCATACCCAGCCCCTGAAGCTGGAATGCACTGTTGGGAGCAGGATCCCCGCAGGCCAGGAGGCTGCTGGGCGCAGGGGTGGGCAGCGGGCCCTGCATGGGGAGCAGATGGCCTAAGGGTCTGGAGGTGGCCGCCAGGCATGGGCACGCCCACAGGCTCAGGAGCACTGAGGCCTGTCTGTGGCCAGGGCCAGCCTCCGGCCGCCGGGCTCCAGGCCCCCCCGGGAGTGCCCCCCACCTGTCCCTTCCCCCCGGGTTTCAGTGAAGGAGGAGGTGCAGCCGGGTGCAGCCTGGACCCTTGCCTGCTGGGGCCCTGCCTCCCCCTGGGCTCTGCCCCTCCCGGGGCTCGAATTCACCATTCCCCTCCCTCCTCCATGTAACCAAGCACCCACTCGTCAGACAAGCCTGTGACCCAGCGGCCCTCGCCGTTTCTGCTGCCTGCTCCCCGACACTCTGCTTCCCATGCTCTCCCACTGAGCTGGCCTGTCCCTCACATCTGTGTCCCCCACACAGAAGCGGTGCTGGGCGGAGGTGCCCGGGGCATGCTGCCGCATATGCAAACCCAGAGGGGCACCTCGGTCCCGAGCTGTGCGCTGCAGGCAGGCAGGGCCTCTGCACCCCGTGCTGGGCTGTTGGAACACAGACCCCCCCCCGGGCGGTGCCTTCCGGTGCACAGGCCAGAGGCCCGGGGGACCAGCAGTGAGGGGGACGCAGGGGCCCTTCTCAACTGAGACACTACAGCCCAACCGGGGGGACGGGACTCACTGGGGTCACAGGGCGGGGCAGCACCGGGGGAGTCCTGTCTGCCACCTGCCACCTCTGTGATCCCAGCAAAACCCTTCACGGCCTCCAGCCCGTGTCCTCGTCTGAAAGCCAGGGGAACTAAATGCACATTCTGGCCCTGGCCGGACTGGCTCAGTGGATAGAGCGTCGACCTGCAGACTGAAGGGCCCCGAGTTCAGTTCTGGTCGAGGGCACAGACCTGGGTTGCAGGCTCGATCCCCAGTGTGGGGTGAGCAAGAGGCAGCCCATCAATGATTCTCCCTCTCAACACTGATGTTTCCATCTCTCTCACTCTCTCCCTTCCTCTAAAGAATATATATATATTTTTAAAGAAACGAAGTGCGCTTCTGGCCGAGGTCATGAGGTCGTGAGCTGGCGCTTGGTGTCAGCCTCCTGCTGTGCACATGGAGGGCACTTCGGAAGCTGAGAACCAGCCTGGACAGGCCTGGATGCCCACTAGGTTTCCACCCGTTCGCTTACTCCGACATCACATACCCAGCAGAGTGGCCCCCGGGGGCTGTGGTGGCCATGGTGACCCCTGGTGTCCTGGGAAAATGCCTCCATCAACAACGGGGCCAGCTGACAGCTGAGCACTGATTGGAGGAGGATGTTGGCCAAGCGAGAAGAGAAAGGCCAGCTGTGGTGGGAATGGCGCTATGCAGCCAGCTGTGCGAGGGTCACCTTGGGCCCGATCCCAGGTGCAGCCAGCCGGCCACCCAGGGCTGGGTCAGTCCTGAGGGCCGGGTCCCCCAAGGACAGGGCCAGGCCCCAGGTGCTCAGGAGGCCACACCTGTGAGGGAGCCTTGGGATGCTCGCTGCTCTGCAGGACCCTGCTGGGGGGCCCTGGTCTTACACCAGGTGTCCCCAGTACACCCCAAAGTCTGTGGCCTCAGAGGCTGGGTCACCCCAGGCCCAGGACCAGGGGATGCTGGGCCCTCCAAGAGAAGGATGCTGAGTGCCCGAGCCCCTGCCTGGGCAGTTCTGCGCTTCCAGAGAGGCTCTGCCTGAAGCACGGTGCCCAGGCTGGAGGGCACAGCTCCTCTGGCAGCTGGGAAAGGACAGAGCGGGCTTTCGGGGGCTCTGGGCTCAGGCAGGAATGCCCTTCCCCTTTCCTGGCCTCTCCTCCTCATCTCTGTGATGGAGGTCAGGGCTGGGCCATGTGGGCTGCTCAGACAACCTGAGGGTGCTGGGGTGCTGGGCCTCCCCGAGTTCTCGGGAACTCTCAGGAATGCTGGGCAAGGGCAGAGCCACCACCGGGGGACCCCCTCCCTGACCCTGTGGCCTTACTTTAGGGGCTCCAGCAGCCTGCGGGCCTCCACGAAGCCCTTGCTCACTGCCGCTGACAGGCCTGGCCCACAACAGCCTGTGAGCCCTGCGGCACCTCCGACTCCTACAGGAGAGGCCCCGAGGCGGCAAGCTGTGTGGACGCGGCCTGGGAACGGGCCATCGCTGCGGGCAGGGGAGGGCTTTGTGGTGCGCTCAGGCGGCAGGACCACAGATGCTGAGCGCATGTAGGAGGCAGTTGGAGCCCCCCCCCCCCACCCGCACACACCTGGAGGCTGCCATTTACCAGTTCTCACAGTTTAGCAGCAACCCACGACACACGCATGCTCCTTAGGGCCTTCAGAGGGCTGGCAGGCTCAGGGCTCAGGCTGCCTGGGAGGGTGCTGCCCTCCTCACCCAGCGGCAGCAAGGCCTGCAAGTAACGAAGGGCAGGAGCCCGGACTGTACCATTGAAACTCCGGTGGGGGGTACGCAGCTAGCTTCACGGGCAGCTTCACCAGCTTGTCTCCTGCCGTGGCTTCCAGGACCGGGCCCTTAAGCCATTCGACGCTGATGAAGGGTTTTTCTGCCAGATGGAAGGCATCTGTGTAAATCCCGGGGCTGGCACTGCTTACCCACCACTGCCCAAGGACTCATCCACGGCCCTGCGCCCTAAGGACAGACCCTTGCAGACTGGGGCTCGCTCTGCCCGGACAGGCCATCCACCCACAGCCCTCCCTTGCCCTGGGCTGGATTTCATACTGCTTGGTGCACTATGACCTCTGACCCTGACCCAAGCTGCACAGGGACCCTCGTTCCACAGGCCCAGTGACCGCCTAGGCCCTGCTGGGCACACTGGCCCAGCCCCGGACGGACCGTGCACAATGACCTCGGTGCTCTCCCGGAACCGCTGGATGCCATTGTTGGCCTCGCACGTGTACGGGCCGAGGTCGTGCTGGCTGACGTTGTGGATGGTCAGGATGCTGGAGAGCTCCGTGTGGGTCTGCTGGGAGCGCCGCTCCGGCACCCACTTCCCCCGCTCGGCCTGCCGGTGCCCAGGGGAGGTGAAGGGTCAGAATAGGCCCCGGAGGGCTGACCACCCAAGGCACGCACTCAGCCCAGCCAGCAGTGACTGCAGGGCAGGGACACACCCAGAGCTGCCCCGGGGGAGGGAAATTTCCCCATCAGACCTAGGCTCCTGGGGCAGAGCTGAGCTGCCCCCCGGCTACACAAAGGCAGTGAGTGCCCGGCCAGGCGTGGCACAGGGTGGGCGGGGCGGGGCGGGGAGGCTGGAGGTGGCGCAGGCACAGCCCCGACAGAGCTGCGGCCTCACCTGCTTCCCCGGGTAGTCCCAGTGGAAGGTGACGCCCGAGTTGAACTCCGCCCACACAGTGCAGTTCAGGACCAGCTTTTCCCCGACGAGCAGCTCCATCCACTTCTTGGGGAACAGCTGGATGTCATAGAGCTCGTTGCCTGGCAACACATGACCGGTGACCCCCAAGTCCCTCCCCAGCACGGCGCACAGAGTGCAGGCACAGGGCATCCAAGACCAGTTGTGGCACCTACAGCCCCATCACGAGAATCTGGGGTCTCCATCTCCCCTGCAGTCTTCCTCCCTGGACCCCGGGCCCAGGACAGCCCTACCTGTGACGTGCACGATGAAGGGGTTGGAGAGGAAGGCCTGGCCGCCCCAGGCGGTCTCACACTGCAGATACAGGGTGTCGCGCAGCAGCGGCGTGGGCACCCGCATGCCCCGGCGGTCATCCCACACCACGTCCTGTCCGTCAGGCCGCAGCACTGAGCCCGGCTGCTGGGACATGGTGGCCGTCAGCAGCCGCTGCCCCCTTCCTCCTGGCCAGGTCAACGGCTGCCTTTCCCAGGGAGAGGGCGGGAGGGCTAGGTCGTGGGGCGCGGGGGATGAGGGGGCTGTACCAAGCGCAGGGTGACATTGAGGCCAGGGATGGACACCAGGCAGGGCACCCACATGGAGTCCTTCCTGTCGACCAGGAGCGTGCCTGGCTTGTTGATGAATGGCTGCTCCGAGTCTGCAGAGAGAGTGCAGTTGGGGGGGGGGGGAGATGGAGCTTGGGGAGGTCTCTCCTCAGGTGGGAACTCCAGGGCAGTCCCATGATGCCTGGAGGGCAGGTGTGGGGGTGGGGGCCACCTGCCCCTCCAGGACACTGCCTGTCACCCCGTTGGCCGCAGGAGCGCATGGGGCGGGTCCCTCACCTCTTACGAACACGTAGGTGCTGGCCGCGGTGGTGCCCTCGATGCGGGCCTTAATGTACTTGTAGTAGCAGCCATAGCTCCCCGTGTCATTGGCACGGGTCTCGGGGAGCAGCAGCACCTTGCAGTAGGGCCGGGCATCCGTGCCTTCGCAGTCGCGAACGAAGCCCAGGTCTTCGCTGTCCTTCTCCCCCGTGGCTGGCGCTTCCTGAGCCCCTGGCCAGGCCCACTGGAGGGGGTGCTGCCCTCTGGCAGAGGATGCAGAGGTCAAGAGGAGCCCCACCGAAGCCCCAGGGGCCGGGGCTTGCCCACAGCTTGTCTCACCGGAGGCCAGGCCAGCCGGGTCCTGGGGCACACACCGTGGACCCGGCCACAGGGGCACTGCCTGGGCCTCTGCCTGGCTCCGGGCCCCGTGCGGCAGGCTGGCCTCACGGGCCGGCCTCGGTCATAGCTGGGCTGCAGGGGGAACATGTCCAGGGCCTTTGAAATTGACTAACTGGCCTGGGCTGAACAGAGGCTGCTGACATGGGTGCAGGGTGACCCGGGGTGGGTGTAGGGTGACTGGTCTGTGGTCCATGTGAAATGACCAGGGGTGGCTGTGGGGGAGGTGGGTGCAAGGTGCCTGTGTCTGCAGGTCTGCAAGCTCCCAGGCCCCCAGGGAGGCCCACTGAGCCTCAAGGTCTCTCCGCCCGGGGGAGCCGCCTCCTGGGCTCTCCGCCAGCACCGCCAGCCTCAGTTCTTAGTCTCTCTTCCTGACAGACAAGCCCCGTTCCTTCCCGCTGGGGGCTGAGTACCTGCAGGAGATGGACAGGCTGTCGTTGGAGTCAATGACATGTGTCTCCTCCGTGATGTTCAGGGTCGGGGGGCTCATGGAGTAGCCACTCACCAGGCCTGGGGTAGGAGAAGGGTCAGTGTGGTGCTGGGTCATGAGTTCATGCGACAGTGTCAATCAGGCGCCGACCCCCTTAGGGCAGGGACCCCGAGCAACAGGATTAGGTGCTCCTTGCCCATGGCTACTGCCTGGGCCCCACCCAAGTGAGCCCTAACTGAGACCGGGATCCAGCCCAGACCCCTGGCCCCACGGGACTCAACTGCCAGCATGAGGTTGACAGGGGATATTGTAAACCTCATCCTGCATTGTGGAGGCCTGTAGCAGGTCACCCTGGCCTTGTGCACCCCACATATCTGCCCGGAGGCCCCTCCCTTCTGCCTGTGAGGGGGTCCTGCACAATGCAGACTGCCCCCAAGCATGATCAGAACTGCGGCCTCGGCTTTCCCAGGACCTCATGCTCCGCCAAGGCCCATGGAGTCCACCTTATGTGTCCTTGACCCCAACTTCTGTCCAGCCTCCAGGCCCCACTGGCTGCCCTAGCTCCTCCAGCTCCTCCTGCTTCAGCCCCGCATGCTTCCCGCAGGGCTTGTGCCCAAACACACAAATAACTCCCCTTGCCCAGCTGAATATTTGCCCAGCCCTCCAGGATCCTGGCATGCACCCTCAGCTCCTCACCCACCATCCCCTACCAATGTGATGGCCTGTGTGTGCGAGCGAGCGAGCGTGCGTGCGTACATGTGTGTAAGGACGTGTCTAGCTGTGGGCATGGATCTGTATTTTTATGGGGTTCGTGTATATGTGACATGTCTTTGACATGTCAGTGCATGTATACACATGCATTTTGACATGTTAGTGTGTGTGCACGTGTGTGATCCTAGCAGGCCCCGGGAGGTCTGGGTCTGGAACTCTGGCAGATGTATCCTGCCAGGACCATCCTGAGACAACAGGAAGAGAGGACTGCATAGCTGGAGGCCCAGGGCTGTGTCCTGTCCCTCCCCCCAAGTCCTGTCCTCCTGGGGGGCAGGGCCCACTACCCTGCCTCTGCCCCTTCCATCCCAATAGGTCCAGCTCCTCTGCCCTCCCAACCCAGCTCCCCGAGGCCCGGCCGCCCCCCCTCCAGTTGGTTCTACAGCCCCCTCACCCCACACCACTAACTTCCCTGGGAAGATGCCCTTGGTGGTACCGTCCATATACCAAGATCTTGTGTAGCATCAATGGACAAGATGGCCAGGGCTGGAAAACCCTCACCAAGCATCTGGTCCCACTGTACAGACAGGGAAACTGAGGCCCGTCAGCAGGAGCATACCCTCTCAGAGGCTCCATGACCGCTGCGAAGTCCCTCCTTAGCCTGAAGCCAGGATGCTCCCTCCTGCCCTCAGGCCTTAATGGGGAAAAGTGGCCTGGGCTCCGCTCCCAGGGGCTTCTCCATGTGGGCTCTGCCACCAGGTGGGGCCTGGCCTTCCATGCTCACCAGGGCTGCTGGAGAGGCCCTCCTGCCTTTGTGAGGGGCCGGGAAGAAATCGGGAAGGCAGCTCTGAGGACAGCTCTGGGCCTCAGAGGACAAATAGGATTTCCCAGGCAGCCGAAAGTGAACAAAACCACACCAGGCAGACAGCTGGCCTCTGAGCCGCCGAGAAGGGCACGATGGGCTCAGGCGAGGGCCATCGGGGACTGAGAGAACTGGCCTCTCGATGGCTGGCCTGTGGTCACCAGAGGAGAGCCTCCGCAGCCCGCACTCACCTGCCCTGGGAACAGGAATCCCCCAGTGACGCCTGCAGTGTTGCCCTGGATACCCCAGAAAGGCTGAGGGTCCCTCTTTGGGGTACACATCCAGGGCACACATGGTACCCCTAGCTATGAAGCTGTGGCAGATGTCGCAGGTGTCAAAGGCTTCCCTTTGCTTCCAAGATAAAGCAGGGCAAGTCAGGCCACTCCCTTCTGCCCACTGCCCTTCTCTCCAGCCTCGTCTCCTGACACATCTCTGAGAGGCATAGACCTCCCACCATCATCCCAAAGTGCCAGGCTTCTCATATCCAGAAATCGTTCACCCAGAACATTTGTGCTCCTCCTTTCTGAGAAGCTGACTTGCTTGGGTCTGGCTCATGCTTCCCTTCCTATGGAGCAGACAGTTACTCAGACAGTGTCAGCCTCCTGCTCAATGGATAGGAGGATGGGTGGATGGTGAGTGGATAGATGGGTGGATGGTGAGTGGGTGGATGGATGGTGAGTGGATGGGTGCTGAATGGATAGATGGATGGATGGTGAGTAGATGGATGGCTAGAAGGTAAGTTGATGGGTGAATGGATAGATGGGTGAGTAGATGGATGGGTGAATAAATAGATGGTGAGTGAATGTATGGATGGATGGTGAGTGGATGGGTGGATGGATGGATGGATGGTGAGTGGATGGATGGATGGATGGGTGGGTGAATGGATGGATGGGTTGGTGGATGGATGGGTGGATGGATGGTGAGTGGATGGGTGGATGGATGGGTTGGGAGGTGGTTGGAAGTGTAGGTGAGTGGATGGGTAGATGGATGGGTGGGTTGGTGGATGGATGGATGGGAAGTGGATAGGTGGGTGGATGGATGGGTGGGAGGTGGTTGGATGTGTGAGTGAATGGATGGATAGAAGTGTAGGTGACTGGATAGAGAAGTGAATGGGGGTGAATGGATGGATGGGGGACTAGAGCTTGCAGGAGCTTCCTCCCTAGAGGCCACCATACCACCAAAGGAAGCATCTGCCTCCTGTACTAAAGCTGTATCAAAGGAGAAGCATCCATTGTGCTTGTCAACCTTTTTACCCATCCAAGTGAGTCTCTTCTCTGTTGCCATAGGCCCTGACTTGCTCAGTGCCCCTGTCTTCATTCACTTCCCTGGGGATCTGTGCAATCAGCAGACTCGGCTGTAGACATCACTGTCCTCCATCCTTCCTGCCTTAACTGAAACCTGGCTTTCTGAGGACAGCACTGGCCTGTGGTGGTGACTGCTCTCCGTGCACACACTGACACTGCAGAACCCCTTGTGGCCACCTCCCCTTCTCCAGGGCAATGTCCACTCCCCACTAAAGCTGTCATCAGCTGTTGTCTTGGTCACTTCCCCTCATTCTCTGCTCCCGGCTCTCCAGCCCCCTCCATCTCAACTCAGGCCATTCCCCATGACTTCAACATCCACACAGATGACTCACCAGTGCCCTGGCCTTTTCAGTCATCAGCTCTACGTCCTCCCCCCGGCCCTCAAGGCCCCTCACTTCCTGGGTACACCCTGTTCCTGGTCCTCCCCAGAAACTGCACCATCACCAGCACCTGTCTTCCTGAGTTTCTCTCCTGCCTCCTCTGCCTTCTGCTAGGTGCCCTTGTCGCGCTGCTGCTAAGTCCTTCAGCCGCATCTGCACTACAAGGCCAGGACCCCTCCCATTGTCACCACACTCTGGCCTCACCCTTGTCCTAGAACAGCATGGCTCATGGTCCATCACTGCCTCTCACCCTCCACCCAACCCTGGAACATCACATGCCCCTCAGTGGCTCAGCTTTCTTTTCCAGTGGCCGATCTTAACCAGGCCTGGGCTGCAGGTCAGGGTTTTCTTTCCCCTCCCTGCCCTCTCAGCCTTAACGAAGTGAAGCCATTAGATGGAGACACCCCATCTTTCCACATCCAAATCCCACACCTCCAGCCTGGGGCCCTAAAACCTTCTGACACACCAACTTCCAAGGTCAAGCCCTCCATCAGGTTAAGGACCCCAGCCCGCTGAACCCGACTCCTGCAGATTATTTCATTTTCTTCTGATCACCAATATTTCTCTGTGGAATCATCTCCTGTCTTATAAGAAAAAATAAGACCCCAATTCCTTGGTCCCACACTTCTAGCCACTGGCCCTCCCCCATTCCCATCCATACAAAGCTCTCTCATTTTCCCCTTCTCTCACAGTGCTCATCCTCCCACTGGGTGCAGCCCCAGCCCCTGAGCCATGGCCTCCCAGGACCCCTAGGCTGCAGGATGAGTGGGCCCTTGTGACCAGGGAGCAGAGCTGTCCCTTCTCTGCTGCCTTCTGTAACCTCACTCTCCCCTCATCTTCCTCCGTCCCCTCTGCCTAGCACCAAATGCTGTCGCCTCACCCTCCGTTCTCCAGTGTCCTGTCTCCTGACTGTCCAAACACCTCCAAATTCTCCATCTCCTGCCCAGACCCCTCTCTCAACACCAGCTTAAAGGATCCAGCTACCGCTGTGTTTGGCCGTCCCAGGGGCCCGAGTTCCACATTTCTGATGCTGAACTCCGATCCATACCTCTCCACCCTGCCAAAGGCTCCTCTTTTTAAAAAAATTACTTAATGGATTAATTAGGTTTTAAATATATTTTTATTGATTTCAGTGAGGAATGAGGGAGAGAGAGAATCATCAGTGATGAGAGAGAATCAATGCTCGGTCGCCTCCTGCACACCTCACCCTGAGGATAGAGCTTGCAACCCAGGCATGTGCCCTTGACTGGACTTGAACCTGGAACCCTTCAGACCACACAGGCTGACACTCTATCCACTGAGCCAAACCAGCTCGGGCCACAGACTCCTCTTTGATAGTGTCCATCTCCCCAGACAGTGTGGATGACCATCTCTCCCGGCCCGCCCTTCTGTCCACCACCAAGCACATCTGAGCCAGGTCCCGCTCTCCTGGGCCTACGGCTTGCCCACTGCACTCGCTGGCATGGCTCCTCGGGCCGCTCCTGCCCTCCACTCCTCACATAGTTGTCAATGATAGTTTACAGGCATGTCTGTGCTTTCCTGTCAGCGACTTCCCACTAAACATTCAGGAAAATCCAAACTCCTGGCTTTGGGCTGGCCCCACCCCCTCTCCATACCTTCTGGCCTACTTCCTCTCCTGCTCACACCCTCCAGCCACCACGGCCTGATGCTCTTCCATAATATGTTGTGCAAACCCCAGCCCATTGCGAGCATCTCTTCTCCTGTTTGCCTCCTCATATGACCTGCACAGCTGGCTTCTTGCCTTCCGCTTAGCCATGACCTCCTCATCTCAGCCTCGTGGTTGTTTGCTTCATCCTTCTTGTCACAATTTGTCTAAGTCGTGTTTTTCCAATTCCTCTCCTGGACAGCTAGGTCTCACTGGGGTCAGAACGAAGACGAGCCTCTTTTCTACACCATCCTGTACCTAGCACCTGGCACAGAGTGAAGGTTCCATAAATACTTGTTTGATGGATTGATGGATGGATGGATGGGTGGGTGGGTGGGTGGGTGGAAAGATTGCTAGATGGAAGGACAGATAGATGGATAGAAGCATGGATGGATGGATGGAAGGAAGGAAGGATTGCTAAATGGAAGGACAGATAGATGGATAGAAGGATGCATGGACAAATGCACAGGATGAATGGGTGGCTGGGAAGGATAGAGGGGTGGCTGACTGGTTGGCTAAATAAACTTCTGAGTCTTCCTTTGGGTTGGAACTGTGTCAGACCCTGTGATTCCTCTGGAAAAGATGTTCCAGTTTTAATGACCAGGATCCCTGGGGACCGCGTGTACTCCAGGTTGCTCAGCAGCTGGAGAGATCGGGCCTGAGGGCTGCCAGGTCCAGAGGCTCCATACTGCCCAGCCCCCACCTGCTACCCTGAAGAGGGAGCATCCTTCCTGCCTGGCTGTTGTCTGTCCTGCTGTCCTTCCCTTCCCGCAGCAGGAAGCACTGTCATCCTGGCCTCTGCCGCACTCCCCCTGCCTTCCTCTTCCTGGACCAGGAACTGGCTCCTTCCTTCCCCTGGCCAGTGGCCCTGGCCCCCCAGGCGCAGAGCATCGGGGCAGGCACCGCGCCGAGGTCAGGGAGGCCAGAGTGCGCACCCCTTGTCTGTGCTGTCAGCAGCCTTGGGCAGGAGGCTGGCATTGGCCACGGAGCCTGACAGCACAGGGGTCCTGGGTGGGAGGTGGGCAGGAGGGGCAGGAAGTCCTGTGAGTTAGCACTGATCGTGGCCCAGCATTCACTGCCTCATTTGATCCTCACACAGCCTGGGAGGGCAGGTGGGATCTCGGGTCCAGTCAACAGCGAAGAAATGGATGCTCCAGCCTCCAGCAGTGACGGCCAGCAGCTGTAGAGGATCCCAGGCCTGTGGGTCCAGGCCTCTCCCGGCACAGGGGCCCCCCACACTCCTCTGCCTGCTTCTCTCCTACCACCACCGAGAGCTAGCAGCCCCTTCCCGGTCTCCAGTCTGTTCCTCAGCCCAGAGGAGCGACTCTTAACCCCCTTCACTGGCCCTTCCTCATCCTCTGGAGCTGCCCTTGACCTCAGCCTAGCCTACAGAGTGAGGCCAATCCCAAAAGGCCCCTCCATCCTGGCCAGTTTCACCTCCCAATCCACCAGCCATACCTACTGTCCACCTGCAGAGCGCACCAGGCCCTCGCTCACTGCCCAGTGGGCTCCGGCTGTGTGTCTCTCCCTCCCTGCTCCCCGTGCCAACAGAACGGCTACTGCTGCTCAGGGCCATGGGGGATGCCTGAGCCGAGCCGAGAGACCACCCCCACTGGGCCCTGAACTGTGTCACTGGGCTGCTCCTGGGGGTCAGGGTGGCAACAGCCCATGGCTCTGTCCCTAGGTCCAGGAGGCTGGCCAGGATGACATCAGGATGGCCTGTGGCCTCAGAGGCGCCTCTCCGTCCCTGGCAGGGTGTAGGGGAGCAGCCATTGAGAGCCCTGTCCTGGTCCCTGTGCGCGACGGGCCGTCAGCAGTTGCAGCCCCTGTGCCCGGAGGACAGAGGCAGCAGGGTCAAGCCAGTGGCCGCAGACTGGAGGTGAGCTGAGGGAGAAGCATCGGAGGGCTGGCCTTGGGGTCTCTGTGCATTGGCCCTAGGGCCAGGCAGGTGGGAGAGACCTGCTCCAGAGCCTGCATTTGGACCTGGGGAAGGTGCAGGGGTGTTCTGTTCTAGAGTCCCCCCACCTGGCTGGAAGCCTCTGTGCCTTCAGAGATGAAGGGTGAGGGTCAAGAGGCCACTAGTCCTACCCCTGACCCTGCAGGGCTGATGGCTGGGGTGAGGTGGTCCCCCGAACCTGGCTGCAGACACCACAGAGCCACTCTCTGGGTACGGACGTGGGCAGGTCAATTCCTCCAAGCCCCCGTTTTCTCACTTGTGAAATGTGAATTATTGGAAACCACAAGCCACAAATAACATAACACACATGAAGAACCATCATAAGAGCAGTCATTGCACATGCACACTCAGACTTCTTTGTTGCTGGATGCTGTGCCCGCCACGGCTTCCATCGCACTGCGACCCTGTGCCATGGCCACAGCACCCGGGAGCGGGCCCTGGAGCACCTCGCTGGTGGGAGGAGTGGTCACTGGGCTCAAATGGGCTTTGCAGACTGAGTAGGAGTTTGCTGGCCCAGGAAAAGGACACACAGGACAGAGGGACCAGTGCAAAGGCCAGAGGGCAGGACCCTGGGCCATACAGTGGAGACATGAGGCCACAGAAGAGGGCCCGGGCACAGGTCCCGCCTCAGGCTCTGGGCCAGATCCTTTCGCCTGGGGCCCTGCTCTTCTCACTCCTGTGCTCCCCCATCCCCGTGCTCCCTCCTTGTAGAGGTAGCCCACCCCCAGGGCTTCCGGCCACCTCTGAGCTCCCCACTATCTCTGGCAGCTCTGCTGAGCTCCAGCGCTGGGGGGCCCTGCTCCTCATAGGTCTTATGCTGGTTGCCCCTCAGCCTTCAGATGCTGACCAGATCACACCCACCCCTGGCGACAGCCATGGGGCACACACTGTGCACCCCTGTTCCCTGCATCGCCCCCCCATCCCCGCCACCATAAGCAAGTGTTAAAAGAATGGAGAATTCCCAGCATTGGCAAGGATGTGGGCAAACAGGCCTCACAGTGATTTTAAAATGCTCCTTCACTTTGGTCCCTAATTCTGCTCACCCCCAATGCATCCTGTTAGGACAGTAACAGCAAACGTGTGCTAGCACTTTCTGTGGGCGGGCCTGCCAAGCACCAGGCCCTCCAATCTCGAGTTCCGCTCCCTTCCCCCAGTGCCTCCATTCTGGTCATTTCGGAGATGAGACAACTAAGGCGCAGACTTGGTTAAGCTGTGAGTCAGAGACTGCCTTTGGGGACAGGATTACGGAAGCTACCATTCCCTCTACACGGTCTGCATTGCTTGCATTTCTGCAGTTTACGAAATGTAAAGGCCTGAACCCGATGGGGTCATCCTTCGTCCACACCTGGAACACTGTGCGCCCTCCTGTGAGGTCCACCCTCCTGGTGGCAGGCACCCGCCAAGCACTTGGGGCTCTATTCACCCTCAGCCCGTGGTTGCCAAGTCACAGCCACTCTCAGCTCCAGCATCGGGGAACACAGGCTTCCCCTCTCCTCCCTGCCACCCTGGAAAGTGCTCTGCACTCAGCGCTCAGAAGCCTTGCAGGGGACACCTTCCAGCCACTGTAGGCATTCCAGGCCACCCCTCCCTAACCCCCGGACTCTGGCCAGCCTCCATGTATCCCCCCTGCCCTGTCTCAACACACCAGCGTCTCCCCACTGCTTGAGACCTAAATGGTCAGAGGATCTTTTCAGAACACAAGTTCCTCTCCTGCCTGAGACCGTTCCCTCTCCCCCAATGTTTGGGGGCAGAGTCTGAGCTCCTCCTGTGAGCCTCCAGCCAGTGTTGACGCCTGCCAGCTGCCTGGTGCCCCCTCCAGCCCAGAATCACAAGCTGAGTGCCTCCCAGAGGCCCCTCTGCACATCCCCACAGCCCCGGCCCCAGGTCTGGCCCAGCTCACTGCACTTGACTTCCTTAATGCGAAGACTAGGAGGGCCTTTCCATGGTGTCATCCCAACAGGGATCGCCCTGACCAGCTGGGAGGATCTTGGGGACAAAGGGACAGCACACAGTGTGTGGCAGGGGTGGAGGTGAGGTGTCCTGCCCTGAGGTGGCACATCAGCCAGAGGTAAACCTGGGAGAAGACGCGTCTGTGTGGAGCGGCCTTTTGAAAGGTCTCTGGGGTAGAAGGTGAAAATGACCCTAATGTGGTCAGACATTGAGGATCCACACACCTTCTTCTCTAGAGCCTTCCCCGGGAACGGGGATAAAAGCCTGCATGTCTGCTCCTTCTAGCCCCCTCGCTCCCAGACCACCTGGGGCCAGACACCTGTCACCTCCCTGAAGTTGCTGGAGCACCTCGTGAGCCACTTCATCCCTCGTCTTAATTTCCTAGCCTCCAAAATGGGCACAGAAGCCACGTCACAAGGTTAAACCCTTCGCCCGCCACAGTTAGAGCAACCTGGTCAGCCGTTCACACAGAGGCCCAGCGTGCTGCCTGACAGCCCGGGTGTGAAGGCGCGCCCGGCCGCCGCTCCCTGCTCAATGCAAACAGCCTCCACGGGTCGCTCTGAGGATAGTGCTTCAGGCCGAGTGAGGACTAGTTTCCCCCAAGCCCACCTGATCGCCTGGGGTCTGGGCCCCCCGGGCACAGCAGTGGGGATGAAGCGTGCCCCCCTCCGTAGGCCCCTCCCACTCAAAGCAGCACCCAGGCAGGCGGGGGGGGGGGGGGGGAGGCAGGGGGAAGAGAAATGGGGGAAGGGAGAGGTTTCTCCGAAGCCTCAGAAAAGCAGGGTGAAGGGCAGCAGAGCTGGGGAGCGTGCTAGGTGGACGTGGGGCTAGGGATGCCCTGGGGACCCAGCATGAGGACCTCTACCAACCCCAGGAAGCAGCTACTGGAGGCCCCTGAAGGCTCAAGGCTCTGCTTTAAATTTATTTTTAAATTTACGGATGCGGGGGGGGGGGGTTGCTGTTCTGCTTATTTGTGCACTTATTGGTTGATTCTTGTGTGTGCCCTGACTGAACATCCAACTCACAACCCTGGTGTACAGGAGGACGCTCCAGGCCATGGAGAGGTGGCTCTGGGACAGCACCGATGCAATTTCTGGGGAGTGGTGGTGAGGCCGAGTGGGAGTGGGGGCTGGCTGAGTACCCCAGGAGATAGGTGTAGGGAGGAGGGAACCTGGCATATGCTGGGCTCCCAGCTCAGCACAGCTGTGGGGGCAGCCAGCTGTGCTGGGCAGCTGCCCCTCCCGGCCTGGGGTCAGGGCAGGCGTGTTATCAGACTGCCCAGCTGCTCAGAGGTGGCCCCTGCTAAATTGGGCCGCGGGCTCCCGCCGCAGGAAGAGGGAAACGCAGGCAGGATGTCCTCTCCTGTGGCCGACAAGTCCTTTCCCATGAACCCCTGCTGACCTCGCTGGCCACGTGGCGGGTCTCCCCCACTCACCACCCCGACCTGCGCCTGTTGGACGGGCCCCCCACAGCCGGCCTGGCCTGTGCTGGAGTGCTGCTGTCTGCCCGCCCAGCCTCAGCCACAACGTGATGCGGACCTGCACCTTCCCCCCCAGACTTCTGCCTCGGCCCGGCCGGAAAACCAAGATCCCAGAGGAAGCCAGTCTGAAAGGGATCGAAACTCAGGAATCCCTGGCTCCAGCCTCGACACGCTGGCAGGGTCTCCAGACCCTCTCCCCGCCTGCCCCTCTCCAAGGCGCATCTCAGAGGGCTGCGGGCACAGGCTGGGCCCCGCTGTCCCACCATCTCCAGCCACTGCGGCCGGCTCCTGGGTGCACCGCCTGGGTCCGCACGCACCCCCTTGCTATGGCTGGCACCTGGTCCGTGCCTCTGGCGATGCCTTCATGGACCCTGGCCAGGTGGCTCCCTGCTCAGAACCTCCCCTTTCCAGATGTGCTGCTGGCTCCTGTCACCTCTGCCTGTCCTTTTTCCCTCCAACCCCAGATTCCAGCCTCATCTAACCACCCACGTATCCCCACACTCCGTCCGGGCTTTTCCGTCTCTCGGTTTTGGGGGTTCCGTTGCGCTGCCTGGAATCCCCTGTCCTGAGTTTGCAGACCTTCCAGGAAGCTCCGGGCCGGAAGTGCCGCTGCCTTCCTGTGTAGCCACAGCTGGCAGCTAGGCCTCCCTGGGGCCGCTGAGCACCTCTGTCCTGAGCCAGACCCCTGAGGCCCTGTCTGTGTTCCCGCCGGTCTGACACCCAGGAAATCCCTGCCGGACGGGTCCGGGTCCAAGCGCCCGAACCCCCTAAGCACCACAGCTTGTGACGCACAGAACCACAGCTGCCTTCTCTGGTTCGGGAAGGCACGGCCTGGGGGCGGGGTGTGGGAGGCACAGCCAGGAGCTGGCCCGTCCCCTGTGACACCTCACGACCACTGTGCTCTGGGAGCCAGGACCCTCAGCCACACTGACCCCGGGCTGGTGAGCAGCACCTGCCTCCTACGTCCATGTCCCAGACTGAGCACTGAGTGGCCCCGTGCGCCCCAGGCCCACACCCTGCCCGCACCAGCCTGCATCGCCGCCCCATCCCACCCCTCTGTCCCGAGGACAGGGGCCTGGCTCAGGCTGAGGAGTCGGAACAGGGGAGAGCTGGGACGCCCAGTGCCACACAGCTCACAGCAGGGGCCAGGACAGCTGCCCAGTGTCGCCTGCTTCCTCTGCATGTCCCTGTGCTGACCGCCCACTGTGCCGAGGTGCGGACAGCCTCTTGAGACTAAGCCCAGAGTCAAAGCCCTCAGGCCCATCTCTGCCCCCCGCCCCCCCGGCCCCCCCCACACACACACACAGGGACCTGCCAGAGCAATGTTGTGGAAACTGGACATGAGATCCAGCCCAAGCACAGCCCTCAGGACGCGCCAGCCCGCCGCCCTGCGCACCGGGAGAGGAAGAGAGGCGCCAAGGCCACCCAGGGCAGTGCCTGGCTCAGGGTGAGTGGGGACGGGTTTGGCACGGGAATAAGAGCGCCTCTTGGAGAGGTCAGCTTCAGGGTCCCTACGCTTCTCACCTGGCCCACCCGGCCGCCCCCCTGGCTGTGCTGGCACTAACTCGGTGTCTGCGCTGCTCCAGGCCCTCACCCCGCCCCGTTCAGGCTGGGTCCTCCCCACAGCAGCGCCGGGCAGGAGAGGGCTCAGGAGCCGGCAATTCTCCGGGGGCATCTTCCCACCAGCCGAGCCCCGATCCAGCCTGGGCACCGCCTCCATCAGCGGACACGGTTCTCCTCCTGCCCAGCTGCCCAGCTTTGGTGAGAACCGCTTGTGTTCAGCGCAGGAGAGAGAGGCCCCGCCACTCTCCCTCCCGCCCCGGAGCCCGGGACAGCCTCTCCTGTGCTTCCGCCCTGCGTTCCTGTCTCCCAGAATGCCGCCCCTCAGCCCCCTCTGGGAGAGGGCTCCCCTCCTGGGCCCTTTCCTCTGCTCCCCTTCGGCACCCCGCGCAGCCTCTCACCCACCCAGCTGCCTGCCAGATCCCTCCTCACGGCGGGTCCCCCACCCACTCCGTCCAACCAGGGGCCCGCGCACCTGCCCCCCTACCCTCATTCAGCCACGCAACAAACACCTGTGAGAGCCCGCCCGGCCGGGTGCAGGGTGAGGAAGCCCCGGTGTGGCGGCCGCGCGGAGCGGCCCAGCGTGAGCCCCAGACGGACAGACGGCCTCCTCCTGCCGCTGCGGGCTCACCCACAGCGCCCTCAACCCCAGGCTCTGCTGCCAGAGGCCTGGCTGACTACCTCCTTTTCCACCGGCTTCCTGGGACTGGAGAGACGTTACACCTGTCCTTGTCTAAGCGCCCCGTCCAGGAAATGCCCCCTCCCGGTGAGGCTTACTGGTAAAGAGACAGCATACAAAGCCAGTATCTACTGCCCGGTTTTCCAAAATGCTGAGCCCCCCTCTCCCTCCGGGCCCCCAGCCCTCCTCCCCGCCGCTGGGACCTAACCCTAACCGACCCTCCGGGTTCCGGCCCGGCCCCCCCATCAGCCCCACCCTCTCCTCCGGCCAACAGCGCGGCCCCCGTCCCGCTCCCCTCACCAGCCCGCCGCTCCCCGGGGGGCCCTCGCTGTGGACCAGCCCCGGCTCGGCCTTCAAGGTCCCGGCGCCGGCACAGGCCGGGGGGCGGCTCCCGCCTCTCCCGTCGCGCTCTGGCTCACAAGCTGCCGACTCAGATTCGCCTCAAATTCCGGCCGCACCTGCCACGGTCTCCCGACGGCGCCGGGCCGCAGCTTCGGGGGTTCATCCTCGCCCGGATCGCAGCCCCCGCAGCCCCCGCAGCCCCCGCCTCCGGAGAAGGCGGGCGCCGGCCCGGGGCGCCCCCTGCGGGCCCGACCTCCAGCGCGGACCCGAGGCGTCGGGAAGTGCGCGCCCCGGCCGGCGGCCGGCGGGCATCGCCGCCTCGTAGCCCCGGGACGGCCTCGGGCGCGCGGGCAGGCGGCCCGGGACCCCTCGGGGACGAGGAAGGCAGCGAAAGACCCGGTGAGCGTGCGGCGCGAGCAGGCCGGCCGAGGGAGCCGAGCCACGGACGGCGGGGCGAGGTCGGGAAAGCAGGCACCGTCCCCGCGCTGCGGTGCGGCGGGAGCCCGTCCCCGACCCGCCCTCTCCTCTCCCGGGGGCCGGGCCCGACCCGCAGGTCCCGTCCGTGTCCGTATCGCCGGCTCCCGGCCCCACCTCCCCTGGCGCCCGGGCTCGCGGGTGCCCGGCTCCCCGCCGGCGCCCCGTCGGCGCGGTCCCACCACTCGCCCCACGACAGCGCCCCCCTCGCCGCCTCCCTCGCGCCAGGCGCGCACGCGGGCGGGCGGTGCCGAGCTCACCGCGCTCGCCGTCGAGGAGTCCGAGGCAGAGCCACAGGCGCAGGCACAGCGCGGCGCCCCGCGGCATCTCCGGCGCTGGCGCGGGTCCGACCGCCGGCCACTGCTGGGCGAGCGGGGAGTGAGCGCGGCCGGCCGGGCGGGGCGGGGCGGGGCGGGGCGGGGCGCGGGGCGGGCAAGGCGCCTGGGACCGCCCCCCCCCCCCGCTCCGCCCTAGGCCCGGGGGAGTCCGGCCTGGACCTGGACAGGGTGCCTGCTCCGCCCGGCGGGGAGGCTGGCGAGTGCCCACCGCGGAGAGTGCAGGCAGCTCCCCGACCTGGGCTGTGGCCCAGCAGGAATGCAGCCCAGCAGCCAGGGCAGAACACAAGGTGGCAGCGCGTGCTTTTCTTTAATTTTCTCCCATCGGTGAAAGAAAAAAGCAGTAATATGACTTAAAAGTAACTATTTGTCAAATGTTCGGGAACATTCCTCAGACTTTACTTTGCCACCTACCTGGTGCCGACGGCAGCTGTTTGTGCCGAGGGGCCGGCATCCCCGGCGGTGCACCTCCACCCTGCAGGCACCGCCTGCTCCTAGGTCTCCCCTAAATAGTTTTGCTCTGAGCTCATTCTTTTATCAGGTGACACTTTACTCTCTGACTTGGCAACCCTCCCAATGACTTCCTTTCTCTTTTCAGTTGTCTCTAGACTTTTCCTATTTAAAAATAAGCCCCACCCTGGCCGGTGTCGCTCACTAGTTAGAGCATTGGCCTGCACACGGGAGGGTCAAGGGTTCCATTCCCGGTGAAGGATAGTACCTGCCTTGCAGGCTCAATTCCCACTTGGGTGCTGGCGTGAGCAGGAGGCAACCAATCAATGTGTCTCTCACATGATGTCTCTCTCTCTCTCTCTCTCTCTCTCTCTCTCTCTCTCTCCCATCTCTTCTCTCCTTCTCTCCCACTCTCTCTGGAAATCAATGGAAAAATATCTTCTGGTGAAGATTAACCAATAAATAAATCCTCCTATATAATAAAAGACTAATATGCAAATCAACTGAATGGCAGAATGACCTGTCCCTATGATGTGCACTGACCACCAGGGGGCAGATGCTCAGCACAGGAGCTGCCTCCTGATGGTCAGTGCGCTCCTAAAGGGGGAGTGCTATTCGGCCAGAAGCTCGTGGCTGGCGAGTGCAGTGGCAGTGCTAAGCCATTAGTCAAACATTCCCCCAGGGCTCCCAGACTGCAAGAGAGTGCAGGCTGGGCTGAAGGACACCTCCCCCTCAAGTGCACAAATTTAGTGCACCAGGCCTCTGGTACATAATAAAAGCCTAATATGCAAATTAACGGAATGCTGGAATGACCAGTGGAATGACCAGTTGCTATGATGCACACTGACCACCTGGAAGCAGACACTCAACTCAGGAGCTGCCCCCATCCTGCAGGCCCCAAGCCAGCCAAGGTGGGTGCCAGTGAGACCTCCTCCCATTGCCCCACCAGTCGCCCCCAGAGGGAGGCTACCGTCGGTGGGAGGCAGGCCGGTGAGTGGGCGGCACAGGCCAGTCAAGGTGGGTGCCAGTGGGGGCCCCCAGATCACCCCACCGGGCCCTACAGATTGGCCCTAATCACTGGCCAGGCCTAGGGGCCCGACCTGTGCACAAATTTCGTACACTGGGCCTCTGGTAAATAAATAAATGGCCCATGACTGTGACTATCTCCCTCTGCTTTTATTCCACTTCATTCACACTTTGCCCACTCCTCCCCCAATCTGTTCATCCTAGCCCAAAGCCAGGCCCAGGCTGCTGATGACAAGTGTCACTAAGAATTGGACACAGGGCCTGCCCGCAGCACGGGCCCAGCGGTGGAGCGCCGAGCCATCAGCCAGGAGGTCAGGGCTGGAGTGCAGGTCCGCCGGGCGCGGGAGGTGGAGAGCTCGCTCCGCTCCTGTCCCAGTTGCAGGCTCAACCCCAATGTGGGGCATGCAGGAGGCAGCGGATGATCATTGATGCTTCTCTCTCTCTCTCTCTCCCTCTCCCTCTCTGAAATCAATAAAAATATTTTTTTTAAAGAATTGAATATTTTATGAAGTTGGAATCGCAAATCAGTGGGATAGTTTTGCTGATTTAATAAACAAAGTGGAGAGAAACTGGGCAATCAAATAGTACATGAAGTTAGATTTTTTTCACCCATATATGGATTTTCTTCCAACATTTTTTAGTTTGCAAATAAATATTCTTGTAAGATGTAACACAATGGAACGTACATACAAATGTATTATAAATGTACAATTCAAAGCGCACACCCATGCATCCACCCCAGATGAAGGGGTACAGAATGGCACCAGAACATCAGAAACCCCTTTTCCCATCACAAACCCCTCCCCATTCCTCAAACTCTGGCTTTACCAACCCCCTGCTTTTCTTTGTCATTTTATTACCCAAGTACGTGTTTTGTTTGCTTTTAAATCTTATTTAAATGGGTTCATTTCATATATATTCTTTTGCTAAACATCTTCTCTGAAATTCACGTGTACTGCTGTGCTGGCCTTTATTTTGCTAATTTTCATTGGTAGTTTTCCACTGCGTGAAAACAATTTATTTGTCTATGTACTGAACTATAAGGGAAGTTTGGGCTGTTACCAGTTTTCAACTTTTATTGTTCTGAACATCCTTTTCTCCTTCTTCTCCTTCTTCTTCTCTTTCTCCTTCTTCTCCTTCTCCTTCTCCTTCTCCTCCTTCTCCTCCTCCTTCTCCTCCTTCTTCTCCTCCTTCTTCTCCTTCTTCTCCTTCTTCTCCTTCTTCTCCTTCTCCTTCTCCTCCTTCTTCTCCTTCTTCTTCTCTTCTCCTTCTCCTCCTTCTTCTCCTTCTCCTTCTCCTTCTCCTTTTCCTTCTCCTTCTCCTTCTCCTCCTTCTTCTCCTTCTCCTTCTCCTTCTCCTTCTCCTCCTTCTCCTCCTCCTTCTCCTCCTTCTTCTCCTCCTTCTTCTCCTTCTTCTCCTTCTTCTCCTTCTTCTCCTTCTTCTCCTTCTCCTTCTCCTCCTTCTTCTCCTTCTTCTTCTCTTCTCCTTCTCCTCCTTCTTCTCCTTCTCCTTCTCCTTCTCCTTTTCCTTCTCCTTCTCCTTCTCCTCCTTCTTCTCCTTCTCCTTCTCCTTCTCCTCCTTCTTCTCCTTCTCCTTCTCCTCCTTCTTCTCCTTCTCCTTCTCCTCCTTCTCCTTTTCCTTCTCCTTCTCCTTCTCCTTCTCCTTCTCCTTCTCCTTCTCCTTCTCCTCCTTCTTCTCCTTCTCCTTCTCCTTTTCCTTCTCCTTCTCCTTCTCCTCCTTCTTCTCCTTCTCCTTCTCCTTCTCCTTCTCCTCCTTCTTCTCCTTCTCCTTCTCCTCCTTCTTCTCCTTCTCCTTCTCCTCCTTCTCCTTTTCCTTCTCCTTCTCCTTCTTCTCCTTCTCCTTCTCCTTCTCCTCCTTCTTCTCCTTCTCCTTCTCCTTCTCCTTCTCCTTCTTCTCCTTCTCCTCCTTTTCCTTCTCCTTCTCCTTCTCCTCCTTCTTCTCCTTCTCCTTCTCCTTCTCCTCCTTCTTCTCCTTCTCCTTCTCCTCCTTCTTCTCCTTCTCCTTCTCCTCCTTCTCCTTTTCCTTCTCCTTCTCCTCCTTCTCCTTCTCCTTCTCCTTCTCCTTCTCCTTTTCCTTCTCCTCTCCTTCTCCTTCTTCTTCTTCATTAACCCTTACCTGAAATATTTTTCCCATTGCTGTTCAGAGGGCGGGCGGGGAGAAGAGAGAGAAAGAAACATTGATGAGAAAGACACAAATGGTTGCCTCCTGCACCACTCAGGTGTGTGCCCTTGACGAGGAAATGATCCCTCTGGTGCACACGCTGACGTTCTAACCACAGATGACACCAGGCAGGGACTGAGCACTCCTGTATAGGTTTCTTCATGTACTTGTGTCCAGGGTACGTGTCTAGAAGTGACATTGCTAGGTCACAGAATGTGATCTTCCACTTCGTAGACAGTGACACCGTTTTTCATTCATTGTACCGCTCCAGGGCAGTCACTGGTTCCCTGCTCCCCATCGGACTAACACAGCACCGTCAGTTTTGATTTTTAAAATTTAGCCATTCTAATGGTATCCATTGTATTATGGTTTCCATTAGTTTTTCCTTAATTACTGCTGAGATTGAGCACATTTTTATAACTGACCAGTTGGATTTTAAGTCTTTTGCTCCTTACTACCATCCATTGTCTTTTTCTTACTGGTTTGTAGGAGTTCATTTCACATTCTGGATACGAGTCCTCGCCAGTCCTGATTTTACTGCTGTGTGACAAATTACTCCAAAAGGTGGTGGTGCAAACAGCAATGTTTTTTGGTTTTGCTCATAGTTGTGAGTCAGGAATTTGAGAAGAGTTTGACTGGGTATTCTCTCTTGGGGCCTCTCATACAGTTGCCAACCCTCGAAGGGCGTGGCTGGGTGGCGTGACCAGAGTTGATGCTGACTTACCTGGAGCTTGGCGGGGGCTGTCAATGGCTGCCCATGGCCTCTCCAGCATGCCCTTCTCAGGGATGTTGAGCTTGTTTCCCAGGGAAGCCCCAGCCCCATGTAGAACATGACTTCATAGTAGTCACAGTCTGCCTGGGGGACACACTCTCCAATTCTTGGAGGGGGAGAGGGAAGGATGTAAAATGGGAGGTATTGTTGAGGCCATCTTGGAAGATACATGTGACCACAATGTGCTACAAATCCCCTCTTCCATCAGAATCTTACTTTTCATTCTCTTAGTAGTAACCTTTTTGTCGGGGAGGAGGTGGACAGAAGATCTTAGTTTAAATACAGAACGCTCATAGTTATTTTTCTTGTGGGTAATGCCATTTGTATCCTTTCAATGAAATCTTTATCGAGATGTCATGAAGATATTTTTTTATCATTTACAAATTTTAGTTGTTTTGTCTCCCATTTAGATCCTCGGGCATCTGTAATTGCTCTCTGTGTCCTATGAAGAAGCAGAGTAGTGTGTGTGTGTGTGTGTGTGTGTGTGTGTGTGTGTGTGTGTGTGTGTGTTTTCCTATAAGGATACCTGGTTGTCCCATGATTTTTTATGAAAAGACCTTTTCACACTATTCTCTAGTTCCACATTGTTCATAAATTATGGCCATAAATCTACATTGCTTGGGTCATTTTCTGGGCTCTGTTTAGTTGTCTGTGGGGCTCATTGTCTATTTTTGTACTGATATGTGTCTTAATTGCTTTAGCTTTATAAAAACCTTCTTATCTTAAAGTGCAAGTCTCTCCAACTTATTCTTCAGAAGTGACTATAATTCTTTTTTTAAAATATATTTTACTGATTTTTCACAGAGAGGAAGAGAGAGAGATAGAAAGTCAGAAACATCGATGAGAGAGAAACATCGATCAGCTGCCTCTTGCACACTGCCTGCTGGGGATGTGCCCGCAGCCACGGTACATGCCCTTGACTGGAATCGAACCTGGGACCTTTCAGTCCACAGGCCGACGCTCTATCCACTGAGCCACACCGGCTTCGGCAGAAGTGACTATAATTCTTGACAGCTGACATTTCCATTTAAATTTTAAACTCTGTTGACTAATGAGTTTGCTGGCCACTGATCTAGCTCAAAGTGAGGTCACTGGACAGGTGAGGAGGGAAAAGGAAGTGCATGGGTTGCCATCCCGTCTATACATATAATTTATACATATAAAGAAGTAATATGCTAATTTGTTTAGTTCACCTCGTGAGTTTCCAAACACACGTGATATGCTGATATTTCATTGGGGATACAATTAATCTATGACCGATTTGAGGAAAACTGACTTTCCTTCCATAAACATGGTATATCTCTCAGTTTTTAGGTATTTTTATAATCTCCTTCTATAATGTTTGTGTTTTTATGTAGAATTCTTGGACATTTTTTGTTAGATTGATTCTTAGATGTTTAATATTCTTATGCTATTGTAAAATTAATAGTGTGCTGATACTTTTTCTGATTGCTCTTTGTATATAAAAATACAATTGATATTTTGAATGAGGTAGTTTGTTTTCTTAATTCTGAGTTTTTAGGATTCTTTGTCTGTGTCTGTGTGCTATGTGTATATGTTTTTTGGTTAAGCCCTTCACCTTCTTTCATCCAATCCCTCCTCCCCCTGCCCTTCTGATAGCTGTCAGTCTGTTCCATGTGTCCATGCCAGTTTATTCTGGTCATTGGATTCCACCTATCAGTGAGATCATAGGTATCTGTCTTTTTCTACCTGGCTTCTTTTACTTAGCATAATACTCTCCAGAACCATCCATGCTGTTGCAAAAGGTAAGATTTCCTTCTTTTTTACAGCTACATGGTATTCCATGGTGTAAATGTACCACAGCTATTTTATCCACTCATCTGCTGATGGGCACTTGGGCTGTTTCCAGATCTTGCTATTGTAAATAACACTGCAATGAACATTTTTGTGCATATATTCTTTCAATTAGGGTTTCGGGTTTCTTAGGATATATTCCCAGAAGTGGGATGGCTGGGTCAAAAGGCAGTTCGATTTTTAATTTTTTGAGGAATCTCCATACTGTTTTCCACAGTGGCTGCACCAGTCTGCATTCCCACCAGCAGTATACTAGGGTTCCCTTTTCTCCATATCCTCGCCAGCAGTTGTTTGTAGATTTATTGATGACAGTCATTCTGACAGGTGTGAGGTGATATCCCATTGTGGTTTTAATTTGCGTCTCTCTGATTTTTAGTGACACTGACCATTTCTCATATATCTATTGGCCATCTATATGTCCTCTTTGGAAGAGTGTCTATTCAGGTTCTTTACCCATTTATTTTTATTTTTTTAAATAAAACCTCAATAGTGTTTATTGTGGTTAAATCAGAATTAAAACAACATTACCATATGCCAGCACATATAATCATCGCTCTGGTTGGAAAATTAGCTTGATGACAGAGAGGGTACATCTTGATGAAGGAAGGCCATGCTTGGAGAAAGCTGGGTCTTTTTGATCACCTTTACTCCATTTTTCCTTCATCATCATTCTTCTGTCTGAACACGGGAATCTGCTGACCATCCTTGAGCTCTAAGAAGACCTCCTGAAGGTGCCACCTTTTATTTATTTATTTACTTACTTATTTTTTTGTTTGCCCGCAACCAAGGTACATGCCCTAGACCGGAATCAAACCCAGGATCTTTCAGTCCGCAGGCCGATGCTCTATCCACTGAGCCAAACTGGTTTTGGCGAGGTGTCACCTTTTAAAGGAGGCATCTCTGGTGGAGATGACATAGAGATGGCCTGCTTCCTTGGGTCCAGAGACAGGAATCTTCAATTTGTACAAGGTAATAAACAAGGGCACAGCCCCCACTAGCCATCACACTGATAAAGGACCACTTTTCCCAGAGGCACTTGCGGCATCCTGCTTCCTAGAGCCTTTTGCCACTTTGTAACATGGCTTTCTTGAAAATCATCAAAGGAGCCAAAACTGGTCTGGCTCAGTGGATAGAGCGTTGGCCTGTGGACTGAAGGGTCCCGGGTTCGATTCCGGTCAAGGGCATGTACCTTGGTTGTGGTCACATACCCAGTTGGGGGTGTGCAGGAGGCAGCTGATCGATGTTTCTCTCTCATCGACGTTTCTGATTTTCTATCCATCTGCCTTCCTTTCTGTGAAAAATCAATAAAAAAATTTTTTTTTAAAAAAGAAAAAGATACAGCCATTAAAAAAAGAAAATCATCAAAGGAAATTTGCCCTTTGGGGGCACAGGAGAGACCAGGCTCTTTCTCCCTGGGGTGAATCTAACCTCAAGGACAGAAGGATCAGGTGGCCGGTGGAAGTCTGCAGGGCTGTGGCTGCAGGTGAGCTGCCCGTTTTTTTAAATTGTTGTTCATTGTTATTGGTGAGTTGTATAAACTCTTTATGTATTTTGGAAATCAACCTCTTGTCAGATGTATCATTGATAAAATATGTTTTCCCATTCAGTGGGTTCTCCTTTAATTTTGTTGATGGCTTCTTTTGCTATGCAAAGAAATTTACGTTTGATATAGTTCCATTTGTTTATTTTTTCTTTTATTTTCCTTGCCCTAAGAGATACATCTGCAAAAATATTGCTGCAAGAGATGTTTGAGATTTTACTGCCTATGTTTTCTTCTAGAATTTTGATGGTTTCTTGAGTTACATTTAAGTATTTTATCCTTTTTGAGTTTATTCATGTGTACGGTGTAAGTTGGTGATCTTGTTTCATTTTTTTCATATACCTGTCCAATTTTCCCAATCCAATGAAATTTTTATTTGATATTATAATTTTTAGGTCCAGGATTCCATTTGATCTTTCTGTGTGTATTTCATTTCTATGCTCATTTTTTAAATCGGTTTTCTTAATAATTACTTTAAAGTCATTGTCTGCTAAATTCATCATCTCTCGTTTATGGTTTTGCTTCTGTAGACTGGTTTTTCTCTTGTTTTGTGTCACTTTTGCTACTTCTTTTCATGTCTAGTAATTTTTATTGGATGTTGGACATTTTTAATATTACACTGATGAATATCTAGGTTTGGTTTTATTATCATGGTTTATAATAACATGGTTGATATTCCTTTAAAGGGTGCTAATATTTGTTTTGACAGAGAGTTAACTTACGGATCAGCTTACTTCCTTTAACACTTATTTTTAAACTCTTTTGTGGAGATGTAGTATCTTCCTTCTAAAGCTTTATTCATTTGGGGTTTCTATTGAATATCTCATATGTGCAACAAGTTCTTTGCATTTTGAGTGTTGCTTCAAGCCCTTTTTTAATTCTTGGGATTGATCTGCTTGTAGTCCTTTGCCCAGCTTCTTGGAATTTTGCCTTATGCAAAGGAAAATACAGCTCAGCACATAGAAAAAACAATGTGACTCATTCTCAGATTCTGGAGGGCTTTTCTGGGTAACTCAAGCTTGCCCCTCGCCCTGTGCCAACAATGCCAGCTGCTCCAGCCTTCCTAATTCTCAGGTCTGTGATTTCACCTCAGCAGGTCTTCATGCTTCATTTGGGTTTACTGACCTTGTGACATCATCTAGAAAGTTGAGAAATGTGTGGGGCACACCAAGCCAGGAAGCTGTAACATACGTAGGGGTCACCTGGGTTGCTGTTCAATTTCGGAAGAGCATTGTTTCAATATGATTTGTCCAATTATATAGCTATTTTGGTGGGAAGGAAAATTTGTCATCATGAAAATTTGTCATTTTGATTGAATTTGTATATTGGTTATTTGGATATTCTCAGTTTTGAAGAATATCTATTCAGTTATTTGGTCTATTTCCTATTTGATTGTCTCTTTGTTAACCTGTAGGACTTCTTACATATTCTGCAGACAAATCCTTTGATGGGTGCATGCAATGCAAAAATCATCTACTCACTGACTTGTCTTTGCATTATTTTAATGCTACCTTTTAGCAATAGAAGTTGTAATTTTAAGAATAGTCCATTTTATAATATTTTTCATTTGTGCATAACCTTTCTGTGTTCTATTCTAAAATGTTTCTGCTTGCTCCAAAGTCATAATGATATCTTCGTACACTTTTTTCTCGATGTGTTAGTTTTCCCTTTGCACGGAGACTGAGTTTATCTGGGATTGACTTCTGTGTGCGCTGTAAGAGAGGTATCAGTTTTCATTTTTTTCAGTGTTATTTAATTGGCAGTGTGATTTACTGACGTAACTGGTCTTCCCAGGTGCCTTTGTCGCCCCACCCGGAAGGGTCTTTGCCTGGACTGTCATGTTTCATTTGTCTGCTCTCTAACAGACCGTTGTAACTACCATGGTTTATAACAACATTTACCATTTGGGAATGTTAATCCTTGAAATTCATGCATCTTTTTTCCAGAACATCTAACTTTTGTATTTTCATATTGATTTTAGAACAAGCGTGGTAATTTTCAGCAATGAAAAATCTGCTAGAACTTTGATTGGAATTATGTTGAATGTATTTGGAGGAATTGCCATCTTAACAATTTTCAATCATGAACATGCTATGTCCATCCATTTATCTTTCATTTCTATATATAATGTTTTGTAGTCTTAATTTGCTATGCTTAATTATAATTCAGATCATAGCATTTTCTAATTTTGAATAGAATGTCTTTTTTGAACTATGAGTTATTTAGAAATGTTATTTAATTTACAAATATTTGGGCATTTTTTAGTTACCATTTATTTCTAGTTTAATTTGCCTGTGATCAGAGAATGTATTCTGGATTCAATTCTATGAAATTCAATGAAATTTGCTTTTAGGCTCAACATATGGTCTCTCTTGGCAAACGGCGGATGTCTACCTGGAACAATATATGTGAAAAGGCTGCTTAGTGTAGCCTGGCCCTGTGCATGGCATCTAACTCAAGTTGGTTAATCGTGTTATCCAAATCTCTACATCTTTAACTTTTTGTTTATTTGTTATTTTGTAAATTACTGAAAGGGGTATATTAAAATTCTAACTATAATTTGGATTTGCCAAGTTGCCTTTTAGTTTGGTTTACTTTTGCTTCATGTAATTTGAAAATATATTATTGTTTTTATGTATTTGTGTTCAATAGGTTAAGGAAGTGATTTGTATTTTACTTTCCAACATATTAATCAAGTACTTTTTATTGTTATACATTTTTTCTTTTAGTAATGTGGTAGATCGCATCCACCATCCTTTACTTATGTCTGTATCCATGCCCTTCACAATGTGCCTTGGAAGTTCCTCTCATCAATTGTATGTATTTTGATAAAACATCCTATTATGAGGAGCATGCATATTTAAGATTAATATATCATCCTGTTGGGTTGACCCTTTTAGTTATATGTGATATTTATAACTTTTATCTCTTGTAATACATCATAACAGAAAGTCTACTTGGCCTGGCATTATTATAGCCACAGCAGCTTTCCGTTGGTTATTATATGTGTGGTCCATCTTTTATCTCCTTTTACTTCTAATCCAGAGTCAATTCTCCTCTAATTCAACATATGCATTTCTAAAAATTACAATACTATGAAAATCTCACAATAAAAACCACAGAGCATAAAGGAGATATGAGACCAGGGATGCAACACTCAGAAACTTCACCAGCAACACATTAAAAACACACATGGTAGGACGTAGCAAAAATGCTGGCACAGATTCTACCTCTGGTGTGATGGCATAAGGAGCTATATGGAAAGTGGTGAACATTTATTTTAGAACAATCATTTAAAGTCTCTGGAAATCATTTAAAGTCTCTAAGGGTGCACATGAAATGACAACACATTTACTCAGAAAAACCTACTTAAACCCAGTAAGAACAGCAGTCTGTGGCAACTGACCCGCAACCTGCTGCTTCCCTCACCTACCTGAGCTCAGTGACAGAAACTCCACTCCAGGCGGGTGCAGCCAAGAACACAGGCACCCTCACCCTCAACCCTCAACTGGAGGCCTATGGCATCTTCCCAAGAGAGGCAGGGCATCAGCATTTCTCATTCTGACCCTTGCTCCCCATGGCAGAGGCGAAGTTCTGTGTGAGTGTGGCCACGAGATGGGGCTTCTGTCTTCTGTCAGCCCCCCTGAGGCAGAGGTCTCCCTGGGGTGTGGTGCATTGAGCATACAAGGGGCCTGGTGATGCTTGCCCCAGCCAGTTTGTAAAGCAGAGAGAGAGATGCGAGCAAGAACAGAGAGTGCAGCTTCCCTTCTTTTCTTATGAAGCACCAAGACCCTAAAGCAGGTGAGTCTCCTTCTCTCAGCTCAGAGATTGTACCCAGAGGGAGACATTGGCTACTTTGAAGCTCTTCCAAAAAGAACCGAGTTTGTTTTCAACAGAAGTTAAGAATGTTCAAGCCTAAAGGTATGCTGAAAAACAATGGGTAGTGTGATGAAAAATAATACAAATGGGGTAGATTTATTAGAAATGTAAGCTAAACCACAGTTTACCAGAGAGAACCAGGAAATGAAACAGTTAAGAGGTCTCCTGCAGCAAGAACAAATCTTAAACATTGACTTCAAAATTATTCCTGTAAAGGAGCCCAAATGTAATGTAATCAATCGATGCAGCACTTTAAGCCCCAGGGCAGAGTTAGAAACAGTAGAGCAATCAGTCAGCAATTAATGAAGCCTAACTAACATTGGTGTGGGCAGGAAAAGAGACAATCAAAGAGGCCACATCACTGTTATCCCAGGGTGACTGGGCAGGCTCAAGGCTGTGCCCCCCAGGAGCAATACAGGCTTCACTCTGTGGGGACAAATTGATGTCAACAAAGTCCTAGGGAAAAAGATCGATGGAGACCTGAACCTAGAGTTGCTACCATATGTTACCTAAAATGCCTAGTTTCCAACAACAACAAAAATCACAACTTAAAAAGAAGAAAAAGAAAAACAAACAAAAAAACAGGAAAGCCTGGCCTGTACATGGAGAAAAAAATCAGGCAACAGAAACTTCCTGTGAACAAGACCAGGTGCCTTGATTTAACAAAGACTTCAAAGTAGTCATAAATATCTTACATGTGCACTTGAGAAATATGTATGTTTTTGCTGTTATTGGGTGGAGTATTCTAAACTAAATCATGTTTAAAGTGAAGAAGGTATGATGACAGTGTCTAATGAAAGAGGTATAAATGATTAAAAAGAATAAAATGGAAGTTCTAGAGCAGAAAAGTATAATAACTAAAGTTAAAAATTCACTACAGTAGGCTTAACAGTATATTTGAACTAGCCAAAGAAAGAATTAGTGAACTTGAAGATAGACCAATAAAGATGATGTAATCTAAAGAATAACAATAACAAAAAAAGAATGAAGGAAAGGAAAATGAACAGAGATAACAGAATTGTGGGATACCATTAAGTACACCAATATATGTATAATAAGTGCCAGAAGCACAGGAGACAGTGAAAGCAGAACAAAAAATATTTGAAGAAACATTGGCTAACATTTCCCCAAATTTAAAACAAAAACAAAAAAAACTTTAATCTACACATTTGAGAAACTGGATAAAGTACAAGTAGTAAAAACACAAAGAGATCCACACATCCTAGTAAAAATGCTGAAAGAGAAAGACAAAGCAATTTTTTAAAGCATCTAGAGAAAAATTAACCATTAGCTACAAATAAATCCCAGTAAATTAATAGCTGACTTCTCAGCAGAAGCAATGGATACCAGAAGGCACTTGATGACATAGTCAGTGTGTTCAAAGAAAAATGCTGTCAAACAAGAATTCTATCTATATAAAAGCCTAAGCGACTGTTAAGGACTGGACGATCAGCCAAGTATCAGTGGTGCACACTGACTACCAGGGGCCAGGCGCTCAATGCAGAAGCTTCCCCCAGTGAGCATCTTCCTTTCTGGGGGTCAGTGCACTCCCACAGCCAACCTCCTGTGGCTGGCCACCGGCCACGGTCCCCCCCTGGCTGGCCCCAACTGGCCCTGACTGGGACTGGGCGAGATGGCCTCAAGCAGCCCCAATCACCGGCCAGGCCGAGAGACCACGCCTGTCCAGGAATTCGCACACTGGGCCTCTAGTCTATGTGTAAAAGCCCAAGCAACCGAAAGACCAAACGACTAGTCACTGTGACGTGCAATGACCCCCAGAAGGAAGATGCTCAATGCAGGAGGTGCCCCTGGTGGTCAGTGCACTCCCACAGCCATCCAACCTGCCATAGTCTCCCCCCACCCTCCCGCCAGACTGATCAGCCCCAATAGGGCTGGCTGGCCAACCTTGCCTGGTCCCTCCCCTCCGGCTGGCCAACCTCCTGCAGTCCCCCCGCCCCTGCTGGCTGGCCCCTATGGCCCTGATCAGGCTGGCCAGCCAACCTCCCATGGCCCCTCTGCCCCAGCAGCCAATCTCCTGAAGCCTCTGCCCCCAGCCAACCTCCCTCAGCCCAGATTGGTCCGGATCACCAGCCAGGCCAAGGGATCCCACCCATGCACAAATTTGTGCACTGGGCTTCTAGTATCTGATAAAACTTTGTTTTAAAAATGAAGGCATAACAGACTTCCACACAACTGAGATAATTTGTTGTTAGAAATCCATCTTACAAAACATACTAAAGGAAGTTCTTCAAGCTGGAAGGAAGTGATTCTAGATAGTAATTCAATTCTACATTAAAAAAAAAAAACAAAGAACACCAGTAAAGGTAACTATAAAAGACAGAAAAAATGCATATTGCTTTTCCTCTCTACTTCTAATAGATATGAAATACAATGGTATAAAACAATATATATATATACACACATATATGTATATGTATATGTATATGTATATGTATATGTATATGTATATGTATATGTATATGTATATGTATATATAAATATATATATAATTGTGTAGTAGGGTCTTTAACATAGAAACACGATATAATAATGGCACAAAAGAATAGAGTGAGCTAAGGAAATGTCTCTAGATGATAACTTGAAGTCACAGGAACCATTAAAGTAAACCAGAAATGGTAAATAAGAAGGCTAATATGATAAAAGTTATAATTATATACTTGTTCTTCTTTCTTCTCTAGGCTTCTTGAAAAGACATAGAATTATGTAAGTTATAACATACAATATGTATAAAAATGTACATGTATAAAATAATACCATAAAAAGAGGAAAATTAAATAGAGCTATACAGTAGTAAAGTCTCTATCTTACTAGAATTAAGTTAGTATATATAAGAGTCAATTCTGATTGGTTAAGATGTATATGTAAGCCCAAGAGCAGTCATTAAGGAAATAACAAAAAAAGTTCAAAAATAATTAAAGAAATTAAATTGTTACAAAAGAAAATATCCACCAATTGCAAAAGAAAATAAAGGAACTGAAGAACAAAAAGACATGAGACATATAGAAAAGGAAAATATAAGACAGCAGACATAAATCTATCTAAATCAATATTATCACCAATTTTGAATGGATTAAATAATGCAATCAAAAGGTAGACATTGTCAAATTGTATAAAAACAGGATCTAGCTATATGTTGTCCACAGAAGACACATTTTTTATTCAAAGATACAAATAGATTGAAAGTAAAAAGATGGAAAAACATAGCATGCAAATAGCAATCACAGGAAAGCTGGAGTGGCTACACTGATATTATTTTAAAAATAAACTTTAAATGATGTGCATGGCCATGGAGGCTCAATGGTTGAGTGGCAACCTATGAACCAATAGGTCACAGTTGATTCCCAGTCAAGGCACATGCCTGATCGCGCAAGAGGCAGCCAATCAATGATGCTCTCTCATCATTGATGTTTCTATCTCTGCCTCTCCCTTCCTCTCTAATATAAATAAAAAATATATTTTAAAAAATTATGTTACCAGAGATAAAAATGGAACATTTTATAATGATAAAAGGACCAATCCATTAGGAAGCTATAACAATTATAGACATACTAGTGGCCCGGTGCATGAAATTCATGCACATTAAAAGGGAATTAATTAGAGGAAATATTTTAATATTGCTATTTGCACTTTCTCTATAATAGAAATGTCAGAGATGAAAGAAAATTAGTAAAATGTATATGAAAATCTTCTTCCTGTCAGAGTCTGGGCCGCACCATGGGACCCAAGTCAAGTTCCTGCCCACCCACGTGTGCCTCAAAATCATGTAAGACCCAGACCCAGCCGGCCCCACCCCTGTCAAGCCCCACAGGATGGGGGGTGCAGCCTTAGGTTCCCCTGCCTTGTGCTGGACGGGGGTGTGGCCTCAGATCTCCTGGCCCCAACATGAGGGAATAAGGGCACAAGGGCTTGATGACTATTTGCATATTAGCTCTTTATTATATAGGATGTGTACCTAATAACAGCATTAAAATACATAAATTAAAAATATACAGCAATAAAGGGAGAAGTAGACCATTAACTACAAGGTTGGAGACTTCAATACTCTACTTTCTACAACAGATGAAATCACTAGGCACAAGATTAACAAGGAAATAGAAAACCTGAAGAATATTATAAACCAATCATACCCATAGAACCTATGGAATACTCCACCCAATAACAGCAAAAACATACATATTTCTCAAGTGCACATGTAAGATTCTCTAGAAGAGATCATATGCTAGGACACAAAACAAATAAAACCTCTATAAATTTAAAAGGATTGAAATTATATAAAGTATTTTCTCTGACAACAATAAAAAGAAATTAAAAATCAATTACAGAAAGAAACTTGGGAAATTCACAAACGTGTAGAAATTAAATAGCATGTTCCTAAATACCCAAGAGGTCAAAAAAGAAATTTAAAAAAAGGAAATTAGAAAATACTTTGAGATGAATGAAAATGAAAGAACATACCCAAACTCATTGGCGGCAGCTAAGACAGTGCGTAGAGGAGAATGTGTAGGTGTATAGGCCTATATTAGGAAAGAAAAAGGGAGAACCAAGATGACAGCATTAGTAAACACTGGTGCTCACTGCCTCCCACAACCACATCAAAATTACAAGTAAAATACAAAACAACCATCATTCAGAACCACCTCAAAGCTGGCTGAATGGAAGTCCTACAACTAGAGAAGTAAAGAAGGGCACATGGAGACTGGTAAGAAGGGCAGAGGCATGGAATGGGCTGGTCTGACACCAACGTGTACCTTCTTTTAATTAGGAGCTATATCTCTGCTGCAGAGACCCCCATGAGGAGCAAGTAGTACCAGCTCCACACCAGGTACCCAACCCAGGATTCCAGAGCTGGGAAGAGAAGTCTTCATAACTTCAGGCTGTAAAAACCAGCAGGGATTGTGGCTGAGTGATGAGGAGGCTGCTAGAAACCCAGCAGTTCCTCTTAAAGAGATAGAGCATGAACTTACATGGTTCCACTTCCTCTGAGCTCCAGCACTAGGAGGCAGCTTTAGGGGGGAATTCAGGGGCATGTATATGGGAAAGAACTGGACTGTCTGGCATTGCAGCAAGAATGCTGGGTGGCTTTCTGCCAGTTGGGCATCCTTGCAGGGGTCACTGTTCCTGTGCTGGGTCCTCCCCCATTGCTAGCTGATTAGCAGTCATATCTGTGTTTCCATTAGGCTGGCTCACACTGCTCACACCACCCTAGTGGTTCCCTGAGACCCCACCCCATTCAATTTGCAGCTTCACTCAAGCTGTTTGCAGCAGCTTTTCCATAAGAATGGCCTGTACTGGCTCAGGCTTCAGATTTTGCTAAAATCTCTCAAACAAGCAGCAGCTGGCATCAGTATACCCCGAACCTATTAATAAAAAGGCCAAAGACCCAGCACTAGCACCAGCCTGCCTTGCTTCACAGCTGAGCCTCACCTGGGCACTTCATAAGCCCAATACAAATAGTAGCCATCTGCAAATCTCTCTGTTGCTCCTGCCAGGTGGCCCCAAACCATGGCTGACTTTGCACCTCCCTGGGAGCCCCAGAACTAGTGCATCCAGTGGACAGGTTCAGACCACACCAGATTACAACTCTACACATCCATAAGGGATACACTCAAGGGGCAGACTCAGTAAGCACCAAAGCCCCACTGAAGCAAGTCCTGCCCCATAAGGGTGTCTCCTGCACAGCAGCTCTTCCACTGCAGTTGCAGCTGGTCCCCACAGCCAATTGACCTGGAGGTTAATTCCTCCCAATGACATTAACAGCAATCAAGGCTCAACTGCAACAAGACTGTGCACACACCCCACACAGGGGTGCACCTAAAGTGCCCAGCTCAGGAGATTGGGGAGGCTGGGCCACTGAGCCCTACATTTTTCCTACTATACAAGGCCACGCTACCAATTCCAGGAGACACGGTAACTCTACCTAATACAAGGAAACAAACACAGGGAAACAACCAAAATGCAGAGACAAAGAAACGTCACAAATAAAAGAAATGGAAGCAAGCAAACTACTAGATAAAGAGTTATATACTATGGTTATAAGATTACTCAAGGGTCTTCATGAGGGCTTTAAGGGACTTAGTGAGACTTTAAAGGACCTTAGTGAGAATTTCAAACACATGAAAAAGGAACCATCAGAAATTAAGCATACATTAACTGAAATAAAGAATAATTTACAGGGATTCAATAGTAGAGTAGAGGATTCTGAGAAATTGACGATTTGGAATATGAGAAGCAAAAAACACACAGTCAGAAGAACAAAAAGAATCCAATATAATCTTGGAAGTCCCACAATTATCCACTTCAATATCAAAGTATTATATGCCTGTTGGTTGTTAGTGCCATGAACTCAGATGCTCTCTGCTGGAGCCCACGACTGTGTGCTTCCACTGAAGTAGGTCAAAGTCCCTTTTCTCAGCATGTGGGGTGTTTGTGCAGCTCACTCCACCTTTTCCTGTATGAATTAGGTGGTTAGGTTTTCTTTTGGAATGGAAGGTCTCCAATGCCTTCTTTCTGTCAAAATCTTCCCACCAGGGCAGTGTCTGCTGCTTAGCTCAGTTCCCAGTGCGTACCTTCAATTTTTCAAAACTAAAAATAAGAATCTGTACTGACTTTATGCAGCTGTTCTGGTTTTAAAGGATGAGCTCTATATAGGTTGTGTGTTTTCTGTACTGATGTGGCACTTATTAAATACTTTGGTATCATAAGTAAAATTTGAGGTGTTTGGCAAGAACAAGAAAAAAGAGTCCAAAAATTTGAAGATACTGTAAGGAGTCTCTGGGACAACTCCAAGTATACCAACATTCAAATTATGGAGGTGCCAGAGGAGAAGAGAGAGAGCAAGATACTGAAAACCTATTTGAAGAAATAATGACAGAAAATTTCCCCTACCTGGTGAAAGAAGTAGAATTACAAGTTCAGGAAGCACAGAGAGTCACATCAAGACACATCATAATTAACATGCCAAGGGTTAAAGACAGAGAGAGAATCTTAAAAGAAACAAGAGAAAAACTGTTAATTACATATGGGAAGTGCCCATATGACTGCCAGATGATTTCTCAGCAAAAACTTTGCAGACCAAAAGGGAGTGGCAAATAAATTCAAAGTGATGAGTAGCAAGGACCTACAACTAAGATTACTCTACCCAGCAAAGCTAGCTATCTGTTAGAATTGAATGTCAGATAAAGAGCGTCACAGACAAGAAAAAGCTGAAGAAGTTCACCACCACCAAACCAGTACTACACAAAATGTTGAAGGGTATTCTTTAAGAAGAGAAAGAAGAAGAAAAAAAGGATAAAAAATATGAACAATGAAATGGCAATAAATACATAGCCATCAACAATTGATTGTAAAAATAAACCAAAAAAATCTAATGAACAAAATAAACTAGTGAGTAAAATAGAATCAGAGGTATAGAAACATGGAACAGACTGTCAAACCTCAAACTGGCAAATCTCAATAGGGTGGTGAAGTCCTGAGGTGGGGCAGGGAAGGAACCAGATGAAGGAAAGCAATGGGGGGAAAGGAGATATCTGTAATATTCTCAACAATAAAGATTTAAAGGAGGAGGAGAAGGAGGAGTAAGGAGGAAGAGAAGGAGGAGGAGAAGGAAAAGGAGAAAGGAGGAGGAGGAGAAGGAGGAGTAAGGAGGAAGAGAAGGAGGAGGAAGAGGAAGAGGAGGAGGAGGAAGGAGGAAGGAGGAAGAGAAGGAGGAGGAAGAGGAGGAGGAGAAGGAGGAGTAAGGAGGAAGAGAAGGAGGAGGAGAAGGAAAAGGAGAAAGGAGGAGGAGGAGGAGAAGGAGGAGTAAGGAGGAAGAGGAGGAGGAGGAAGAGGAGGAGAAGGAGGAAGGAGGAAGGAGAAGAAGGAGGAGAAAGGTAAAAACCTTCTTAGAAACAAAGGAAACAAAATCGCTGGGACGGACAAAAGCAGCCCTGAGGCGGGAGCTGGTGGCACTGCAGGCCCACCCCAACCACGAGAAAAGGCAATAACCAGCCATTTACCCTGCTACTGAAAGAACTAAAAAATAAGAAGAAAAGCTCAAAGTAGAAGGAAGGCAATAATAATAAAGAAGTAAATAATGTAATAAACAGAGCAGAAATAACATGATGACTAAAAAAATACAAAAGAATAAATGAAAACAAGAGCTGGTTCTCTGAAATGGTTAACAAGATTGATGAACCATTAGCCAGACTCATCAAGAAACAAAGAGAGAGTATCCAAATAAATAAAATCAGAAACTAAAGCAGAGAAGTATCAACTGACACAACAGAAATACTAAAGACTGTAAGAAAATACTATGAGCAACTACTAGTATATGCCAACAAGCTGGATAATGTGGATGAAATGGACAAATTCCTAGAAATATAAAATTTCCCAAAACTGAATCAGGAAGAATAAAAAAACCTGGATGACTAACAACAACTGATTAAATAGAAGCAGTACCAAAAAAACCCAAACCAAAACAAAAAAAACTCCCATACTGACTGGTTTGGCTCAGTGGATAGAGCATCGGGCTGCGTGCGGACTGGGGGGGTCCCAGGTTCAATTCCAGTGGGGGGTGCACAGGAGGCAGCTGAATCTGTGACTCTCTCATCAATGTTTCTAACTCTCTATCCCGCTCCCTTCCTCTCTGTAAAAAATCAATAAAATATATTTTTTTAAAAACAAAACTCCCAGCAAACTAAAGCCCTGGTCCAAATGGCTTCACAGGGGAGTTTCACCAAACATTCAAAGAACTAACACCTGAACTCCTCAAATTATTCCAAAAAATCCAAAAGAAAGGAAAACTTCCAAGCTCTTTTATGAGGCCAGATAAAAACACTACAAAGAACGAGAATTACAGGACAATATCCCTAATGAACATAAATGTTAAAATCCTTAACAAAATTTCAGCAAATCAGATCCAGCTAGTCTGACATTGAATTGACATGGCCTAGAGCATGTCATATCCTATGGAGACCAGTCCTTAGGCTAGGCCCTGCGTAACCTCCCATGACACCCTAATACCCTTACACGATATTATTCTACAATGTCATTATAATATTTGATATTTGACAACAGCATATTAAACAATTATCCCAAATAAACTTACAAACTAATTCTTTGAATGTTGGGCAGCAACTTAAAAAAGGATAGGAAAGAAATTAATCCCTTTCAGAAGGAATTAAGGCACTGGGAAGGCATCCGAGCATTCTATATTGGCCCTTCTTGCCCTTTCTGCCAAGAGGGACCCTCTTCTTACTATCCAAATACACACAGCTGATGCCTGAGATTTCAGTTCCAGCTGTGGCTGAAGCCTTTGGGCAGCTGGCACCATGGATCTGTATCTCGACCAATGGTGTGAGCTGGGCCCTCTCTGGAGAAGAAACCTGGGTCCCCCGAGATATGTGATCAGTACCGGGACCCCGCCAGCAGGTGAGGGGACCCCAAGGCAGGTACTGGACGTGGAGGCCACAGCGGGGCATAGACTACAAAGGAGACAGAACTGAACCCCACATCACCCTGTTTGGCCCCGGAGGATGGCTGGTTAGCCAGAGACGGGTAAGATTCCTCAGGGAAGGAACAACCTAAGACAGGCACAGTCGCAGAGGGGCCAACAGGAGAGAACTAAAAGGTCAACAGAGGTGGGGCACAGACCCTCATCCACAAACCTTACAGGGGTTTGAATTCTCACCCCTCCTGAGGGAGGTCTCCTACCCCCACGGCTGCTTCGCCTCCCACACACAACTCATACGGGGACCCAGGTGGCAGACAGAGACTCAGCCAGCAATAGCTGCTCTATATCTAAATTCAGTCTATTACCAGGAATGCTCAGGACCTACTCAAAAATGCAAATATTCCTTTCCACTAGTATTTACAGGGTAAACTAAGATTTCTGCTTGAGTATTAAAATTGACAGGAAAATAGTAATCAAGTTTTCAGATTAATTTAAATTGGCCAAGTGAAATATGTGAATACTCAAGAAAACTATAGTGTACTGGACAAAAAGCTTTTCCTAAAACATTAACTAAAAAATCTATTAGTAGTTCATCTCACTGTAAAATTGCCTAACATCCAAAGAACTTAAAGCAGTCATATTTGTGTGCAAAAATTAAAATTTAAAATTACCAAGACTGCAATATAAAATTTCCAAAAGTCCCCATTAATCAAAAAAGGGGAGGGGACAGCGGGGTAATATCATGTAAGGGAAAAAAAATATCGAGTAAGTAAAATACATCTAGAAAATTCTTACTCCAGTAAAGTAAATTCCATTTGTAAAAACAATTGCAGGACACCCATGAAAAAACACACATGGTGTCAAAATAAGCCAAAGGAAAATCATTTAGGCAAAAATTAAAAAGAATCCCACGTCTATTTTGCATAGAGGATCCCTTTGTTAACTTTTGTTCGAGAATGTGTTTATGTGTTTGCAGAGAACAACTCCAAGACCATGTGGGTTCCTGCGACGGTGAGGAACTGATGGATCTGTTCCAGTCACGAGGATGGTCCAGAGATGGGGGACACTGACGACTCCTTGCCATGCTAGCAGTCGGCAGCTGTGCATGTCTGCAGGCAGCCCAGGACCAAACCAGAGAGGATGGATCTTGCATTGACACGATGTGTCCACCATCTGGATACCATTGCTGACTTATACACATAAAGAATTATTTGACACTGAAACTGGGACTCAGAACAGTTGGAGATTGAAACTGAGACTGAAACATTTTTTGTTCTTATACATTTACTTCTAGTATGCAGAGGCAAGATATTTTTGAAGAAAAGAAACAGGGGAGAGTGATTGATATAGAGGCAGGATGGCCTTGAACAGGCTGTCAAGCTACAGGGGAAGGCTTGGGTGGATGGGAGGCAGATGCGGGGAGAGATCAACTGAAGGACTTGTGTGCATGCATATGAACATAACCAATGAATGAAAGACACTGGGGCAGGGAGGGGGGGAAGCTGGGGATATGTGCTGGGGGGTAGGGGAGGCTGGGGGGAGGATAAGGGGGAAGGGGAAAGAAAAACATGTACTACTATTATGCTGCAAAAAAATCAATTAAAAAATGTTAAATAAATAAATAAATAAATAATTATAATGAAATAGAAATTAAAATAAATAAATAAATAAATAAATAATCAGACATTATGACCAAGTGGGATTTATTCCAGGGATGCGAGGCTGGTATAATATTTGCAATAAATGTGATATATCACATAAACAAATTGAAAAACAAAAATCACATGATCATATCCATAGATGCAAAAAAGCATTTTACAAAATCCAACACCCATCCTATTTAATAAAAGAGTAATATGCAAATTGACCATACCTCCACCACACTCACAAGCCATGCCCACCAGTCACACCCACCAGTCAATCATGAGTGATATGCAAGTTAACCCCCAACCAAGATGGCTGCCAGCCACAGAGAACAGGAGGGAGGCTGGGGTTTCCCCGGCAATAGTGGAAGGCAAGCTTTCCACCTGCCCTTGCTGGCCTAGGCCTCCACTCAGTGCTACAAAGTTTCAATTATAGAAGATATATCCCAACAGAAATGGTGGCAGCCAGCGAGCTGGAGAGAGTAGAGGCTACAGTTGCCCCTAGCAATGGAAGAAGCCAAGCTTTCTGAAGCCCTGGAATACCTTGGCCTCTGCTTAAGGCTACTAAGTTTCAATTATAGAAGGTAAATATCCCAAGAGAAATGGCTGCAGCCACGGAGTGAGCAGGAGGCGTGGCTCCGCTCCAGGCTTTAAAGTTTCAATTGTAGAACATAAATAAATTCCAGATACCAGGGCCTCTGCTTGGGTCGATGGGGGGTGTGGTCGGCCTGCAAACCATCACAGGCCTTTCGCCCAGGTCACCCCACGCCCCAAGGGAACCCCCGCCCTGATCCAGGACACCCTTCGGGGCAAACCAGCTAACCCCCAACCATGCACTAGGCCTCTATCCTATCTAATAAAAGAGTTTTATGCAGATTGACCATCATTCCAACACACAAGATGGCTGCCCTCATGTAGTCAAAGATTCTGCCCCCATGTGGTCAAAGTTGGCCACCACAAGATGGCCAGCAGGGGAAGGC
This sequence comes from Antrozous pallidus, assembly GCA_027563665.1. Classification (NCBI taxonomy): domain Eukaryota; kingdom Metazoa; phylum Chordata; class Mammalia; order Chiroptera; family Vespertilionidae; genus Antrozous; species Antrozous pallidus. The sequence continues at coordinate 108,075,529 of CM050516.1, forward strand.
AGCTGAGAGGGACCAGACCTGCAAGGGAGGGCAGTTGGGGGCAATCAAGCCTGGAGGGGAGGGAAATTAGGGGTGACCAGGCAAGTAGAGGAGGGAAGTTGGGGGCAACTGGGCCTGCAGGGAAGGGCATTTTGGGGGGACCCTGGCCTGCAGGGGAGAGCAGTTGGGGGGGGGACCATACCTGCAGGGGAGTGCAGTTAGGGGCAAAGAGACTGGCAGGGGAGCAATTAGGCATCAATCAGGCTGGCATGGGAGTGATTAGGGGTGATCAGGCTTGGCAGGCAGAAGTGGTTAGAGGCAATCAGAAAGGCAGGCAGATGAGAAGTTGGGAGCCAGCAGTCCTGGATTGTGAGAAGGATGTACAACAGGCCATCGGACATCCCTTGAGGGGTCCCAGATTGGAGAGGGTGCAGGCTGGCCTGAGGGACAAACCTTCCCCCCCCTGCACAAAATTTCATGCACAGGGCCTCTAGTCCTATCTAATAAAAGAGTAATATGCAAATTGATCATGCATCCACTACACCCACAAGTCACGCCAACCAGCCATTCAGTAGCGAGTATGCACATTAACCCAACCCAGATAGCTACAGCCGCGGAGTGAGCAGGAAGCTTGGGTTTCCCTGGTGATGGAGGAAGCCAAACCTCCTGGCCTGCCCTGGCCTGTATTCAAGGCTACAGTTTCAATTATAAGAAGACAAATAAATACCAGACACCAGGGCCTCCACTTGGGTTGCTGGGGGGCGTGGCTGGCCTACAAATCACCACAGGTCTCTTGCCCAAGGTGCCCCACACCCCAAGGGAACCCCCACCCTAATCCAGGACACCCTTCAGGGCAAACCAGCAGGCCCCCACCCATGCACCAGGCCTCTATCCTATCTAATAAAAGAGTGATATGCAAATTGACAGTCATTCCAACACACAAGATGGCTGCCACTGATTCTGCCCCCATGTGGACACAAAATGGCCACCACAAGATGGCCAGCAGGGGAGGGCAGTTGGGAGGGACCAGGCCTGCAGGGGAGGGTAGGTGGGGAAGACCAGGCTGGCAGGGGAGGGCAGTTAGGGGGTGATCAGGCTGGAAGGCAGAATCGGTTAGTGGCAATCAGGAAGGCAGGCAGGCGAGCACTTGGGAGCTAGCAGTCCTGGATTGGGCCTAAACGGGCAGTCAGTCATCCTCAAGGGATCCCAGAGTGAAAAGGGTGCAGGCTGGGCTAAGGGACACATGACCTTGTGCACGAATTTCGTGCACCAGGCCTCTAGTATATACTAAACATCATACTCAAAGGGCAAAAATTAAAACCTAAGAACAGGAACAAGACAGGGATATCCACTTTCACCACTCTTATTCAACATAGTCCTGGAAGTCCTAGCCACAGCAATCAGACAAGAAGAAGAAATAAAAGGCATCCAAATTGGAAAGGGGGAAATAAAACTATTATTATTTGCAGATGGCATGATATTATACATAGAAAACACTAAGCCTCCATCAAAAAACTACTAGATTTAATAAATGAATTTGTCAATGTACCAGGACACAAAATCAACATCCAAAAATCAATGACTTGCCCTAACTGGTTTGGTTCAGTGTATAGAGTGTCGGCCTGCAGACTGAAAGGTACCAGGTTTGATTCCGGTCAAGGACATGTACCTTGGTTGCGGGCACATCCCCAGCAGGAGGAGTGCAGGAGGCAGCTGATCGATGTTTCTCTCTCATCGATGTTTCTCATTCTCTATCCCTCTCCCTTCTTCTTTGTAAAATATCAATAAAATATATATTTAAAAAAATACATGGCTTTTTATATACAAGCTAGAGGCCCAATGTACAAAATTCATGCAAGGGGCATTGCTTCCACCACCTTGGCAATTGCTTCGGTCCCCTGCCATTGCAGTTTTGTCCAGAATGCCGTCCAGTCTAATTAGCATAGTATGCTTTTATTATTATAGACTAGAGGCCCAATGCACAAAATTCATGCAAGGGTAGGCCCTTACAGCCTGGCTGCCTTACGGCCCTGTGACCCAAACTCCACCCACTGGTCATTCTAGAAGGTCATTCCAGAAGGTTGTTCTGCAGTCTGGTCTAATTAGCACATTAACTCTTTATTATATAGGATAATGAATTCTCAAAAAGAGAAACTAAACAATTCCATTTACAATTGCAACAAAAAATTTAAAATATTGGGAAATAAGCTTAACCGAGGAGGTAAAAGACTTGTACTCAGAAAACTATAGGCATTGAAAAAAGAGATAGAGGAAAATATAAACAAGTGGAGGAATTATACCATGTTCATGGATTGGTAATTAGCATCATTAAAATGCCCATACTACCCAAAGCAATCCATGGGTTCAATACAATTCCTATTAAAATACCAACAGCATATTTCACAGATCTAGAACAAAAGTATCTAGATACTTCAAAAATTTATATGGAACCAAAAAAGATTCTGAATAGCTGAAGCAATCTTGAGAAAGAACAAAGTTGGACAGATCACAATACCCGATATGAAGTAATACTACAAAACCACTGAAATCAAAATAGCCTGGTACTGGCTATTTCCATGCACATAGAGCAATGGAATAAAACAGAGACCCCACAAATTAACCCAACACATTACACTCAATAAATATTTTATAAAGGAGGCAAGCATTTACAATGGAGTCAAGACAGTCTCTTCAATAAATGGTGTTGAGAAAATTGGACAGATACATGCAAAAAATGAAACTAGACCATCAACTTGTACCATGAACAAGAATAAACTCAAAATGTATAAAAGACTTAAATGTAAGTCATGAAACAATAAAAATCCTATAAGAAGCTATAGGCAGCAAAATTTCAGACATCTCTTGTAGCAGTTTACAGATACATCTCCCAGGGGGCTGTGGTTGGCAAACTGTGGCTCGCGAGCCACATGCAGTTCTTTGGCCCCTTGAATGTGGCTCTTCCACAAAATACCACGGCCTGGGTGAGTCTGTTTTGAAGAAGTGGCGTTAGAAGAAGTTTAAGTTTAAAAAATTTGGTTCTCAAAAAAATTTTCAATGTTGTATTGTTGATATTTGGCTCTGTTAAACTAGTGAGTTTGCCGATCACTGTCTTAGAGCAAAGGAAACTAAGGAGAAAATAAACCAATGGAACTACATCAAAATAAAAAGCTTCTGCACAGCCGAAACTGGTTTGGCTCAGTGGATAGAGCGTTGGACTGCGGACTGAAGGGTCCCGGCTTCGATTCTGGTCAAGGGCATGTACCTTGGCTGCGGGCACATCCCCAGTGGGGGGCGTGCAAGAGGCAGCTGATCGATGTTTCTGACTTTCTATCCCTCTCCCTTCTGCTCTGTAAAAAATCAATAAAATATATATATTTTTTAAATGAAAAGGGAGCTCACTGTATGGGAGAACATATTTGACAATGATGTATCTGATAAAAGGTTAATATCCAAAATATATAAGGAACTCATACAGCTTAACAAAAGGAAGAAAAAGAACTCAATTTAAAAAATGGGCAAAGGTCTTATCTCCTAAGTGGACATATATATATGGCCAAGACACATATAAAGAAAGACCTAGAGGCCCGGTGCACAGGATTTGTGCACTGGTGGGGGCATGGCTTGCAGGGATTGGCCTGCTTTGGTAAAAAGTGTTGCTCATCCCAGTCAGCCAAGCAATTGTGGACCCGCCCTCTGAGCAGCTGCTCCCTGGTCCGGCAACTTCTGTGGAGCTGGAGCACTCGCCGCTCCAGGGTAACCAGTCAGGGCCAGGCCCAGGGACAATAGCACTGAGAGGCTGTAGAGTAGGCCTTAGTCCCATGGCAGCCATGAACCCGGCTCCCAGCCTCCAGGGTCAGTTCTGCAAGCTGGAGAGGAAGAGGAGCCTGGGGCGAGGAGGCAATGATTGAAACCTGGGTTCCTCTCCATTAGCCTGGGGTTCGCAGTGGGAGCAGCTGCTCATCCTGGTCAGCTGAATGGTGTACCAACTGTGGTAACTCACTGACTTACCACCAGAGGGCAGCTCCTGTGTTGAGGGCCTGCCCCCCTGGTGGTCAGTGCATGTCATGGCAACTGGTCAACCATTCGGTCACTGGGCTTTTATTATATAAGATGCTCAAAGTCACTGATCATCAGAGAGATGCAAATTAAAATGATAATAAGGTGTTACCTCATATCTGTCAGAATGGCTATTATCAACAAATCAACAAATGACAAGTGCTGGCGAGGATGTGGAGAAAAGGGAAGACTAGTACACTGCTAGTTGGAATGCAGACTGGTACAGCCACTATGGAAAACAGTATGGTGTTTCCTCAAAAAAAATAAATATACAACTGCTATTGGACCCAGTGATCCCACTTCTAGGAATATATCCTAAGAAACCTGAAACATCAATCAGAAAGAATATATGCCCCCCTATGTTCATAGCAGCACAATTTACAATAGCTAAGATCTGGAAAAAGCCCAAGTGCCCATCAGTAGATGAGTGGATAAAAAAGCCGTAGTACAAGAGGGAACCAAGATGGCGGCATAGGTAAACGCCTATCTTGCTGCCCCACACAGCAATTTCAAAACTACAACTTAATGAAAGAACAAACACCATCCAGAATCACCAGAAACCTGGCTGAGTGAAAATTCCACAAATAAAAGTAAAGATATGACACTGTGACTCAGAGGAGCGGTGGCAGACAGCGTTGAAGATACGCACGGAGAGAGGTTTGGAGCAGTGTGCGTGCCAGCGGATAGGCCGGGCGGCTGAAAACCCGGCCAGTTTTCTCAAACTGGGGAGACAAAGATGTCCCACTGCACTGATCCCCCAGCTCCGGGTGAAGTCCAGGGAACCCACTATCATACGGGGTAAAAACTGGACAGTGGGAGGGCACGCCGAAGCTCGGATGCTGCAGGGGCCTGCCGGCTTGTGGTGGGTATGCACGAACTTGGGAACAGCACAGCTGCGTGACTGCGCAGAGAGCACTCGTGACTTGCTCTCTCGTTCAGGAAACCGTCAGACTGCATTGTTTTGCGACCCTGGGTGAGACATTGGGTGTGCAGACTCATTTGGGAGAGGCTGAATTCTCCGGCAGCCAGTGGAGCTCGGCAGCAGCTCTCTCTCAGAGGTGCTGGCAGCCATTCCCCCCGGCACAGAGACCCTAGGGCCGCATAGGGCGGAACTAACGCTGCCTGCTTGGCCCGGAGACTCCGCCCATCCAACCTGAGCACAGCTGAATGTCACAGACAATTGGCCTGGAGGTCAACCCCTCCAAGTGCTAACAACGATTAATCTAGGCTTAACTTCAACAAGACTGTGCAACCCATATCCACCTGAGGTAACTGGGGAGGCTGAGCCACTGTCCCTTAGAGGACATCTACCACACAAAGCTAATCGACCAACTCAGGAAAGCAGCCACCATGCAGAGACATGGAAAGAAATCAGATGTGAAAGAAATGGAGGGGAAAAAACGACTGGACATAGAATTCAAAACCATGGTTATAAGGCTTTTCAAGAGGCTCCTAGAAAAGGCCGAGACCTACAAGGAAATAAACAAGACCTATGAGGAAATGAACAAGACCTGCGAGGAAATGAACGAGACCTACAAGGAAATGAATGAGACCTACAAGGAAATGAACAAGACCTACGAGGATATGAATGAGACCCTCAAGGATATGAAAAAGGACCAACCAGAAATTAAGCATACACTGACTGGAATAAAAAATATTATACAAAGACCTAAAAGTACTCTAGAGCACCCCAAGAACCAAATTAAAGATTTGAAATACAAAGAGGTAAAATCCACTCAGCTGGAAAAACAAGAAACCAAAAGAATCCAAAAAAATGAAGATAGTGTAAGGGGCCTCTGGGACAACCTCAAGCATACCAACATCAGAATTATGGGGGTGCCAGAAAAAGAGAGAGAGCAAGACAATGAAAACCTATTTGAAGAAATAGTGACCGCAAACTTCCCACACCTGGTGAAAGAAATTGACTTCTAGGAGTCCAAGAAGCACACTGAACCCCAATATATAGGAACCCTAAGAAGACCACACCAAGGCACATCATAATTAAAATGCCAAGAGCAAAAGACAAAGAGAGAATATTAAAAGAAGCAAGAGAGAAACAGTTGGTTACCTATAAGGGAGCACCCATACGATTATCAGTGGATTTCTCAACAGAAACTATGCAGGCCAGACAGGAGTGGCAAGAAATATTCAGAGTGATGAATAGCAAGAATCTACAACCAAAAATACTCTATCCAGCAAAGCTATCATTCAGATATGAAGGTCAGATAAAGTGCTTTGCAGATAAGAAAAAGCTAAAGGAGTACATCACTGCCAAACCAATATTATATGAAATGCTGAAAGCTATTCTTTAAGAAGAGAAAGAAGAAAAAGATAAAAATATAAATTATGAACAACAAATACACATCTATCAGCAAATGAATCTAAAAATCAAGTGAATTAATAAGCTGATGAACAGGATAAACTGGTGAATATAACAGAATCATGGACGTAGAGAGGGAATGGACTGACAATTCTTGGTGATAAAAGAGGTGTGGGAAGTGCAGCAAGAGACTGGACAAAAATCATGCAACTATGGGAGAGGACAGTGGAGGGGAGGGGAGGGCGGAGGGTAGGATGGGTACCGGGTGGAGTGGAGTTTCAGGGGGTGAAGGGGGAACAAAGTAATTAATAAACTGAACAATAAAGATAACAAATAAAATAATTAAAATTAAAAAATTAAAAAGCCATAGTACATTTATACCAAGAATACTATGCAGCAGTGAAAAAGAAGAATATGTTACCCTTTGAGACAACATGGAGAGACCTGGAGAGTATTATGCTAAGCAAGATAAGTTAGAGACGAGACTGGTTTGGCTCAGTGGATGGAGCGTCGGACTGGGGACTGAAGGGTCCCGGGTTTGATTCCGGCAAGGACATGTACCTTGGCTGTGGGCACATCCCCAGTAGGGGGCATGCAAGAGGCAGCTGATTGATGTTTCTCTCTCCTCGATGTTTCTGACTTTCTATCCCTCTCCCTTCTGCTCTGTAAAAAATCAATAAAATAAAAAAATAAAAAGATAAGTTAGAGAAAGACAAGTATCACATGATCTCACTCATACGTGAAATCTAATTAACAAAATAAACTGATGGACAGAGTGGATCCAGAAACATGGAAGCATGGAACAGAGTGCGGAATCACGGAGGGAAGGTGGGGGGGGGTGGGTGGAGGTAATCAACCAAAGAACTTACATGCATATAGGCATAACCCATGGACACAGACAGTAGGGTGCTGAAGGCCTTTGGGTGCAGGGTAGGGTTGGGCTAGAAGGAGTCAATGGGGGTAAGGGGAACATATGTAATACTTTCAACAAGAAAGTTTAATTTAAATATACAGTATATATTATTGTAGTCAACTGTAATTGAAAAATAAAAATACTGGGGAGAAGCCAAGATGGCAGCATAGATAAACACCTAAACTGCTGCCTCGCACAGCAATTTCAAAACTGCAACTAAAAGACAAAACGTCTATCACCCAGAACCACAGGAAAGCTGGCCGAGTGGAAGTTCTGCAACTAGACGGAAAGAGAAACGAGCATTGAGATGTGCACAAGTGCTGAAAAGCTGAGGTACAGAGGCACGCAAACAAGGCTGGTGGGGGGCAACTTTGGGTGTTGCTTTTCTCAACCCAAAGGGAAACAAGTACCTGATTACACTGAACTCCAGTTTCTGGGGAGACACTGGCGACCCAGACTCCTATGGGGAGAAGCTGGACGGTTTGCCATCAGGTTGGAAAGTGAGCATGGCTCCCTTGCAGAGGTGCCCCCAGCAATCATTGTTCACTGCACGGGGGCGCGGGACGAGGGGACTTGGAAATGCAGACACAGAAATGGCCAAGTGGCAGCCATCACTGTTTGCCATGCCCTTGCCTAGTGACTCCCTGAGGCCCCACCGTCTCCCACAATCTGCCAAACCGCCTGAGTTGTGCGCCGTGGCATTTGCAAATAAATGGTCTGCGCTATATCAACTTAACCTAAACTGAAACTGATTAGATCAGGAGAAATCTGCAGACCTTGCTGTAGCTCCTACTGGGTCACCTCAGACAGTAGCTGACCTGAACCCCATTGCAGATCCAGAAGCTAGTGAATCTAAAGATCAGTGTGAGACGACACAGAATTCAACTACTCACATCCGTAAGTGACACATTCAAGAGGCAGACTCGGTGAGCACCAAAGCCCACTGTAGCAAGTCCTGCCCCAAAGGTGTGTCTCCAGTACAGCAGCTCTTCCACTCCATCAGCACAGGAAAGCAGCAAAATGCAGAGACAAAGAAACATGTCACGAATGAAAGAAATGGAGGAAAGCAGACTAGAATACCAGATACAGAATTCAGGACCACATTTACAAGGTTACTCAAGAATCTTCTAAAACCTGCTCATAAACTTGATGAGACCTTCAAGGATCTTAATGAAAATGCCAAGAAAATGGAAAAGGACCAGACAGAAATTAAGCATGCATTGACTGAAATAAAGAATATACAGAAATTCGACGGTATATCAAAGGACTCTAAGAATCAAACCAAAGATCTGAAATATGAGGAGAAAAAAAAAACAACACCCAGCCAGAAAAACAAACAAACAAAAAAGAATCCAAAAATATGAAGATAATGTAAGGAAACTCTGGGACAACTTTAAGCGTACCAACATCTGAATTATTGGGGTGCCAGAAGAAGAGAGAGAGCAAAATATTGAAAACCTATTGGAAGAAGAAATAATGACAGAAAACTTCCCCTAACTGGTGAAAGAAATAGACTTACAAGTCCAGGAAGCACAGAGAACCCCAAACAAGAGGAATCCAAAGAGGAGCACACCAAGATACGTCATAATTAAAATGCCAAGGGTTAAAGACAAAGAGAGAATCTTGAAAGCAGCAAAAGAAAAACAGTTGGCTACAAGGGAGTATCCATACAATTGTCAGCTCATTTATCCACAGAAACGATGCAGGCCAGACAGGAGTGGCAAGAAATATTCAAGGTGATGAATAGCAAGAATCTACAACCAAGATTACTCGACCCAGCAAGGCTATCATTCAGAATTGAAGGTCAGATAAAGTGCTTCACTGATAAGAAAAAGCTAAAGGAGTTCATCACCACCAAACCAGGATTATATGAAATGCTGAAGGGTATTCTTTAAGAAGAGGAAGAATAAGAAAAAGGTAAAGATAAAAACTATGAACAACAAAATGACAACAAATACATACCTACCAACAAGTGAATCTAAAAATCAAGTGAATGAAAAGTCTAATGAACAGAATGGACTGATGAATATAATAGAATCAGGGACATAGAAAGAGAGTGGACTGACAATTCTCAGGGGGAAGCGGGAGTGAGGTGTGCAGGAAGAGATTGAACAAAAATCTTACACCTATGGATGAAGACAGTGGCAGGGGTTAAGGGTATTGGCTGGGAGTGGGGATCGAGTGGAGGAGAGCTATGGGGGAAAAAAGAAGAACACTTGTAATAATCTGACAATAAAGATTTATTTTAAAAAAGAAGAAAATTTTCAGGTCCTTATTAAGAAAAAAGAAGAAATACTTACAAATAAAAAATTAGTGGCTGAAAGAATTACTTAAGATGATATTTGTTGGATAAGAAATGAGGTCATTGGAGTTGAGCCCTAACCCAACATATTTTATTTTAATGTTTCTATCATTAAGATTTATTGCTTTGGGAAATGTATTATCTTTAAACACCTGAGATAATTCCATTCATGTATGTTAGTATATTCATCCCTATCATGAATTTTCCCCTTATTGCATTTTTAAAGATTTACTAGTACTCTGAAGAGTAGTAAACTAATAAAATATTGGGAGATTGAGAAGTCAATTGTATTAAAATATTTTTGCACAAAAATGAAAGTCAATTCCTGAATTTTAGAACCCATCTGTATATCTCATTAATGTATATCCCTTTAGACATGGGTTACACAAAACCATATTTCCCTGCTCTGTTTGATGAGGGCAGTGTAGACTGGGGTAACTCCTTTTAAAAACCGACCTGGTCTAGTGACCTAGTGAAATGATAGCAATAGGAAAGAAGGCAAAAGATTAAAACTCATACACACACACACACACACACACACACACACACACAGAGGTAATCCTATCTAATAAAAGAGTAATATGCAAATTGACCATACCTCCGATCAAGCCACACCCACAAGCCAATCAGGAGCAAATAAACCCCAACCAAGATGGCTGCAGCCACTGAGAGCAGGAGAGAGGCTTGGGTTTCCACTGCAATGGAGGAAGCCAAGCTGTCCACCTGCTGTTGCCAGACTAGGCCTCCACTCAATGCTACAAAGTTTCAATTACCCTATCTAATAAAAAAGTAATATGGGAATTAACCATCATTCAGCTACAAAAATAGTGACACCCAGTCCTCTTAGCCCCACCAGAGTCCCCCAGTCTGCCCAGCGGAGGCAGCCTGGGGTGTCCAGTTGGGCAGCACCAGCGCCCAGCGGGATCCCTGACCAGCAGTGGCAGCCTGGGCTGGGGTCTCAGGCCTGCAGGGCCAAGCACCCCTGTCACACAATCTTCTGGCCAGTGGTGGCAGCAGCCTGGCTTGGGGCCGCGCACCCAACCGCATGATCTCCTGGCCAGGGGCAGCAGCTTGAGCTGGGGTCTCATGCTGGCAGGGCCGCACACCCCCACAGCACCATCCTCGGCCTGGCTGTCATCTCAGCCTGGCCAGGCTGGGGTACCCACCCTACTCCCACCCCCACCCCCCACGGCGTGCCTGATCTCTGGCCAGGATGAGACCCCAGCCCGGGCTGCCGTCTCAGCCTGGTCGGGGTGAGGTGCGCAGGCCCCTCAGCGGCACGATCTCTGGCCAGGCTGAGATGGAGCCCAGGCTGGGTCTCGGCCTGGCTGAGGTGTGATACTTTCCAGTGGTGGCAGCCTGGGTCTCAACCACTGAGTCACACCAGCCAGGCAGATATGGAGGAATCTTAAATGTTCCTTTTTAAAAATATTTTTTATTGGTTTTTTACAGAGAGGAAGGGAAAAGGATAGAAAGCTAGAAACATCTATGAGAGAGAAACATCGATCAGGTGCCTCCTGCACACTCCCCACTGGGTATGTGTCCCCAACCAAGGTATATGCCCTTGACCGGAATCGAACCTGGGACCCTTGAGTCTGCAGGCCAACGCTACATCCACTGAGCCAAACAGTTAGGGCTGTCTAAAATGCTAAAGAACAAAACCCTATCTAATAAAGAGGGAATATGCAGGGGAGGGCATGTGGGGGTGACCCAGTTGTCAGAGGAGAGCAGTTGGGGATAATCAGGCTGTCAGGGGAGCAGTTAGGTGTCAATCGGGCTGGCAGGGGAATGGTTAGGGGATGATCAGGCTGGCAGGCAGAAGCAGTTAGGGGCAATGAGGCAGGAAGGCAAGCAGTTGGGAGCCAGCAGTCGTAGGTTGTGAAAGGGACAGGCAGTTGGACATCCCTTTAGGGGTCCCAGATTGGAGAGGGTGCAGGTTGGGCTGAGGGACCACCCCCCTCAGTGCACAAATTTTGTGCCCTGGGCCTCTAGTCCTATCTAATAAAAGAGTAATATGCAAATTGACCACACCTTCACTAAAACCACAAGCCACGCCCACCAGCCAATCAGGAACGAAATGTAAATACACCCAACAAAGATGGTGGTTAATTTGCATACACAGGTGGGGGCGAGCTGCCTGGGTCCCAGGAACATACTTGGGACCCAGGCTGCTCCTAGCCTGTTGGCCTGCACTTAGGCCCTGAGTGGCAGGTGTCCCGGAACACCCCAGCCACTGCGGGACTATGGGTGCAGCAGGCAGTGGCTGGGGACAGCGATGTTCCCGCCACGCCCCCAGCCGCTTGCACATGCTCTGGCGGCAGTTCCGGTCCACACCCCCAGCCCAGCGCCCACGACAGGGCTGGCTGATGGCCTCTGGAGCATGTGGAGACACCAGTGGCCACCACCAGGTGTCATGCCCAGTGGATACAACGCAGGGGCAACATGAGCTGCAGAGGAAATACCATTCTTAACAATATATATTTTTTATTGATTTTTTTAGAGAAGTGGGGAGAGGGATAGACAGTTGGAAACATCGATGAGAGAGAGAGACATTGATTAGCTGCCTCCTGTACACTCCACACTGAGGATGTGCCTCCAACCAAGGTACATGCCCTTAACAGGAATCAATCCTGGGACCCTTTAGTCTGCAGGTCCCCGGTCTGTCCACTGAGCCAAACCAGTCCCAACATAAACCCCTTTTCTGACCGCTCATTGGCTAAGCTCCTGTGCGCCGCCACTTGCAGTGTTCTTGGTAACTTGGGTTATAAGAATCCAAGAAGGTGATCTGGGTTTTTCCACCACACTCCTGGAGGAAAACACAAAGGTCCGCTGCTGGAGGGGCTAAGAAATGTCTTATCCTGCCCTAGCTGGTTTGGCTCAGTGGATAGAGCCTCGGCCTGCTGACCGCAGGGTCCGGGTTCGATTCTGATCAAGGGCATGTACCGAGGTTACAGGCTCCTCCCAGGCTGGGGCCCAGGACAGGGCTCATGCAGGAGGCAACCAATCAAAGTGTCCCTCTCACATTGATGTTTCTCTCTGTCTCCCTCTCTCTTCCACACTCTCTACAAATCAATGGAAACGTATCCTCAGGTGAGGATAAAAAAAAAGAAAGAAATGTCATATCCTATGAAAGACACATCTTGAAAATGCCTAAAGAAAGTTGTCATTTTTTCACAGTGAAGGGACTAGAGTCCCTGTTGATGAAACACCTTGGCGGCTGCAGTGGCTGGCAGTGGCTGCAGCAGTGGTCACCTCCCACAGAGGGTGGCCAGACTGATGGGGAGCGGGCCTCAGCCGTCAGTGGGACGTCTCCTGAGGGCTCCCAGTCTGAGAGAGAGGGCAGGCAGGACTGAGGGACTCCACCCCATCATGCACAATTTCGTGCACTGGGTCACTAGTTACTAGATTAAAAAAAAAAACTTCAAGTACTCTGAATATTCTAATACAGTAACCGTTTGACTAGTAATCATATTAATTTCAATCAGAATGTGTAAAGGGAGCCACCTTCTGAGTTCCAGAGGGCGTTGCCAGCTCACCTTCCCATCCTGTGGACCCGGACTCACTGGAAGGAAAGAGGCAAACCCCGCAGGTCAGCTGCGGAGCAGAAAACTTAAGGGTAAGGGCCAAGCCTGGTCTTCAGAACAAACTCGTTTAGGTGTCAGACCACAGAGCTCCTGCTGTGCTGCCTAAACAGATAGCAAACTGCTGCTTCTAGGTCTCTTTCTGGTTAACGTCCGTCTGGGATTCTAGGAAGGGAAGAGCGCGGGTGGGGAGGTAGCAGCCACTCCGCTGAGGCACCCCGCGATTTGCAGGTCCCCTCCTGGGTTCCGCTCCCCCCTGGGCGCCCTGGCGGCAGAACGTGGACGGGGCGGGCCGGGCTCAGGTTCCCAGCGGGAGGGGAAAGGACGCGCGGCCGCCTGCTGCAGGCCCGAAGCCCCAGCCTCCAGCGGCGCTGCTGAGGGCAGAGCGGTTCCCGGGCTCGGGGGTCACCGAGCCCCCTGGCCGGGGAGCGTCCCGGGCGCGCGTCCTGCCCGCGGGCCTGGCGCCCTTCTGCGCTCGGCCGTTCTGGCCGCGCCTCGCACGCGGGCATCCGCGGGCGCGCCTCGCTCAGGCCCGGCGGCCGCCAACGGAAACGCCCGCGCCCCTGCCCGCTGCACCGGCCGACGGCGCCGCGCCGCGCCATGGGCAGTTACCTGAGCTGGCCTCGCCCCCGGCCGCCGCCCCCCTCTCTGCCGGGCCCGGGCCCGCCCGGGAGACCCGAGAGCCCGGGGCCCGCGCCCCCCGGCCGCTGTGCTCCCCGGGCCAGCCGGGTGCACTCGGGGGCCCCGACCCCGGACTCGGCTCGCAGGCTGTCGTACGAGGACCTCGTGGCCTCGCCGCGGCGGCGGCGGCACCGCCGGAGGGTGCCGGTCCCGCCGCAGCGGCAGTTCCCCGCCCGGCAGGCCCGCTGCCTGCTCCTGGGGCTCTTCTCCTCCGCGCCCCGGGCGCCCGCCTGCGGCTCCAGGATGTTCTGCGCCGCGGGCGTCCTGAGGATGGCCTCGGCCAAGGGCAGGCTGACCTTCCGCTTGGCCCTGAAGCAGGCCGTCCTCTGCCTGTGGTCCTCGCTGTCCGGTCAGCTCGCCGGCCCCGGCGTGCGGGAGGCCACGGCCCTCGGACGCGGCTGCGGCCTGGGAGCCAAGGAGAAGGGCCCGACGGCGCTGGGGGACGGCGGCCCGGGGCTGGCGCCGCGGGAGGAAGGGCGCCGGGTCCCCGAGAGTCAGGAGCCCCAGAGGAGGGGCTCCGACGGCGGCGGCGACGGCACGCGGTCCGCGTTCAGGCGCCTGGTGGTCAACGGAGTCCCCTGTTCCTTCGTGCCCAGGCCCGGGCCCCTCCGGAGAGATTTCCGTCCCAAGCCCCCCCAGGGCAGCTCGGCGCGGACCGCCCAGCCCAGCTTGTTGAGCTCCTGCAGCAAACGCAATGCCATCACCAGCTCCTACAGCTCCACCCGCGGGGTCCCAGCGGCGCCGCGGCCCCCGGGCCGAGCGGCCTCCCGGCCCCACGTGCCCGCGGGGAAAGCAGGCGGGGAGAACCGCCCGCCCAACTCCCGCGTCCCGGCGGAACCCCTCGGGAAGGGCACGCAGCAGCGGGTGGCAGGTGTCGCTGTGGGGCAGAAACAGGGCTTGGGGTGCTCCCCCGCCCCCGACGACGACAGGCCCCGCAAGCGCAGGGTTCCGCTGCTGCGGCCGCGGAGGAGGGAGGGCCGGCGGCTCCTGCCCTCGCCCCCGCAGCTGGGCTACCGCGTCACCGCCGAGGACCTGGACCTGGAGAAGAGGGCCGCGCTCCGCTGGATCCACAAGGCCTTGGAAGGGTGAGGCGGCTCCGCACGCGGCCGCCCCGCGGCGCACGTGCTTTGTGCATACGCATGAGTCCATAATTATGTGATTCACATGTAACCAGTGTGTATAATGAACACACAACACATGCCTACGATATACGCATATATCACATACATGTTATACATGTACCAATGTGCATGTTACACATGTGTATACAGCATATACATGCATGTGTATACTATATTACATATACAATGCGTAGTATGTATTATATTACATAGAATAATACATACTGAGCCCCAGCTCTTTTGACCCAGTGGATAGAGCATTGGCCTGTGGACTGAAGAGTTCCAGGTTCGATTCTGGCCAAGGGCACATGCCAAGATTGTGGGCTCATTCCCAGTAGGGGGCATGCAGGAGATAGCCAATCAATGCTTCTCTGATCATTGATGTTTCTGTTTCCCTCCCTCCCGTCTCTGAAATCAGTCTGTCTATATATTGAGTATACATATTGCTCTTTGAATCCACAGTGGAGGAGCAACTGGCTTGTGCCCAAATTTAACTGTTGCGTTTTCTGTGGCCCAGCTGGTGGGAAAGGAACAGCACCGCCTGCCTGTGGGTGCTGACTGCTGATTTCTGTCTGTGAGGCTACTAGTGGCCACTGCATGCCATTCGTGCACATTAAAAGGGAATTAACTAGAAGTGTTTTAATGTTCATATTTGTCCTTTCTCTATAATAGAAGTGTCATAAATGAAAGAAAATTAGTAAAATTTATATAAAATCTCCCTCCTGTCAGAATCTGGGGTGGCCGCAGGATCTAGAGTCAAGTTCCTGCACACCACCCACATGCACTTCAAAAACGCAGGAAACTCAGACCCTGTGGCCCATCCCCATTGGGTGAGACCCAGACCTGGCCAGCCCATCCCCACCAAGCACAGCCTCAGGTCCCCTGTCAAGCCCCACCCTTCCTCCGCACCCCTCCTCCCCCCTCGCAGCGTCAGGTCAGCACTGAACAGGGAAGGATGCAGGCAGTGTCACATCCCTACCCGGAGATGCAGGCAGGCAGCTTTACCTCAGCGCTGGGCAGGGACACACACAGGCACCCTGATGTTAGCGCTGGGGACAGAAGTCCCTGCCTGCCCTCGTCCCTGCCCACAGACTGGCCCTGACTGGGACAAATTAGCATATTACCTCTTTATATCTATAGATTATATGTATACACCAGAGGCTCAATGCACAAAGATTCGTGCAAGAATGGGCCTTCCTTCCCCTGGCTACTGGCATCGACTTCACTCCCTGCTGAAACCCCCTTTCTGCCTTAGCTCCAGCCCAGAACCACCTTCGCACGCTGCCCAGAGGCCCAGAAAGGCTGGGGCACTGCGGAAAGCCTGCATAGTCACCATGGTGACAATACAAGATTTCCACCCCCCAGCCACTCAGTGCCTGTGTATGCAAACTAACCTGCCATCTTTGTTGGGTTAATCTGCATATCCACTTCTGATTGGCTGGTGGTCATCTTGAAGGTACAGTCAATTTGCATATTTCTTTTATTAGTGTAGGTGGAATGCCAGCCTATGCACCTAATTTTCCCTCCTCACCTGCCCACTGACCTCACTTTGAGCTAGATCAGTGGTCGGCAAACTCATTAGTCAACAGAGCGGCAAGCTGCAGCTTGCGAGCCAGTCTGCTGACCACTGCGCTGGATTATACATGCCTGCTGTCTGTTAGGAAATGACTCAGGATAACGTTACTACTTTTCTGTATATTTCGATAATCCCATCTAGTTTTCACCAAGCTTCTTCTTATGTTAACATCTTATGGAACAACTAGAGGCTCAGTGCATGAAATTCATGAACAGGGGGCGGGGGATGTCCCTTAGCCTAGCTTGTACCCTCCCTAATCTGGGACCCCTCGAGGGATGTCCAATCCTACCGGGATCGGGCCTACTCGGGCAGTCGGACATCCTTCTCACAATCCAGGACTGCTGGCTCCAAATTGCTCACCTGTCTGCCTCCCTGATTGCCCCTAACCATTTCTGCCTGCCAGCCTGATCACTCCCTAACCACTGCCCTGCCAGCCTAATAGATGTCTAACTGCTCCCCTGCCAGTCTGTTTGCCCCCAACTTCCCTCCTTTGCTGGCCTGGTCACCCCTAACTGCCCTCCCCTGCAGGCTTGATCACCCCCAACTGCCCTCGGTGCAGGCCTGGTCCCTCCCAACTGCCCTCCCCTGCTGGCCTGATCACCCACAACTGCTCTTCCTTGCAGGCCTGGAACCTCCCACGGCCCTCCCCTGCTGGCCATCTTGTAGTGGCCATCTTGTGTCCACATGGGGGCAGTATCTTTGATCACAGGGGGCCAGCCCTCTTGTGTGTTGGAGTGGTGGTCAATCTGCAAACTACTCTTTTATTAGATAGGATAGAGGACTGGTGCATGGGTGGGGGCCAGCTGGTTTGCCCTGAAGAGTGTCCCGGATCAGGGTGGGGACTCCCTTGTGGCATGGGATGGCCTGGGCGAGGGGCCTGTTGTGGTTTGCAGGCTGGCCACGTCCCCCAGCGACCCAAATGGAGGCCTTGGGATCTGGGATTAATTTATGTTCTACAATTGAAACTTTGTAGCCTGGAGCAGAGCCAAGCCTTCTGCTCCCTTTGTGGCAACAGCCATTTCTGTTTGGGTTCCATAATTGAAACTTTGTAGCCTGGAGTGGAGGCCTAGGCACTAGGGCTGCAGAAGCTTGGCTTTTTGCATTGCCCGGGCAACCCTAGCCTCTGGTCTCTCCAGCTCCGTGGCTGCCACCATTTCTGTTGGGATTATGTATCTTCTGTAATTGAAACTTTGTAGCATTGAGTAGAGGCCTAGGGCCAGCAAGGGCAGGCAGAAAGCTTGGCTTCCTCCATTGCCAGGGAAACCCAAGCCTCCCTCCTGCTCTCAGTGGCTGCAGCCATCTTGGTTGGGGTTTATTTGCTCCTGATTGGCTGATGGGCATGGCTGTGGGCGTGGCTTGTTCAGGGGTGCGGTCAATTTGCATATTACTCTTTTATTAGAATAGATAGGATTACTGAAACCAGAAAATTAACACTGATACAGTGCCATTAGCTAAACTTCAGGCTTTTTTTCAGTAAAGTTTTCTTTCTGCCCCAGTATCAATCTAGAATCTAACATGCATGTTTTTCATGATTCTTTAGTTTCCTTCAAACTGTGACCATTTCTCCATCTTATGTGACCATCTATATCTATACTTTAAGCTGATAGGCATTTAAGTTCAAACACATTCTGTCTATTTTTTTCAAATATATATTTTATTGGTTTCTGAGAGGTAGGAGGAAGGGGAGAGAGATAGAAACATCAATGATGACAGAGAATAATTGAGCAGCTGCCTCCTGCCACCCCCTACTGGGAATCGAGCCTGCAACCCGGATATGTGCCCTTGACATGAATTGAACCTGGAACCCTTCAGTTCCCATACTGACACTCTAGCCACTGAACCAAACTGGCTAGGGCCAAACACATTCTAAAAGCACTACATTTTTACTCCTCCTCCATGCTTTATGTTTATGATGTCCTATTTTACATCTTTTTGTTTTGTGTATCTCCTATTATTGTTATAGTTAATTTTGCTACTTTTGTTTTTTAACCTTCATATTAGCTTTTCAGTGATTGATTCACTATGTTTATTATATGCTAGTGGCCTGGTGCACAGATTTGTGCACATTGAAAGGAAATTAATTAGAAGAAATATTTTAATATTGCTATTTGCACTTCTCTATAATAGAAGTGCCAACCAAATTCATGGCCAACAATGACAAATTGAAACACATGCGTGCGATTGGAGCCGGCGAGAGCTTTATATGTATTGCACAAGTCAACATTTATTTTTAAATTGCCAGTGTGCATCATATGTACCAGCCAGTCAGTCAGTCACTTAGCCATTTATGTATATAGATTTGCCTTTACTGGTGAGATTTTTCTTTTCTGTATTTTATTATTTCTAGCTATGACTTTTTTTTTTTTCTACATAAAGAGGACCATTTAACATTTCTTGTAAAGCTGGTTTAATGGTGATGAACTCCTTTAGTTTTTGCTTGTCTGTGAAGGCCTTTATCTCTCCTTCAATTCGTAATGATAGCCTTGCCAGGTACTAGTTAGTACAGGGCTCTAGATTTTAGGTTCCCTTCTTTCAGCACTTTAAATATTTCTTGCCACTCCCTTGTGACCTGTAAAGTTGCTGCTTGATCCTATTTCAGTCTTATATTTATTAGGCAGTTTTGCTGTTTAGGTTTAGCCTATATTTTGTAAGCCTGAGTTCTATCTTTCAGAGACCTGAAATGCTATTCTGGGGCCTTGTTCTCCTGGGGCCGGAGGGCTCCTGCTTTACCCCTACTAATGCTGTCTGAAGGGGCAGAAAGGGTTTCTAGGCTGCCTGAGGCCCCTGGGCCAGGGGCTTGTTCAGAAGCCATTGTCTCTGGGTCTCCTTATGTCACTGGGAAACCAAGGGCTATTATTATTGTTGGGTTGTTTTTCTTTTCCCTTTTTCCTTTCTCTTCCTTTTCCTCTTTTTTTCTTTCTTTTCTTTTTGTATATGCCTTTTGGCAGTTCCAGACTGACCTGGCTGAAGTCCCAGAGGTTTTTAAATTACCCACAGGGGACTCACGCCGTGCCATACACAAGTCCTTTGGTCCTTGGCCGGCCTTTTCTTCTTTCCAGCCTTCCGTCACCTTTACTTCCCTGCGTGACTATTCCCGAGGCGGCCAAAGGGAGGAGCAGGGAGAAGTTTGCCTGCAGCATCTTGTTGTGGAGCTGGTGCCTCAAGCATTGCCTGTGAGGAGAGGCTGTGTCGACCTCCCCGCTCTGCCATTCTGAAAGCGCCATCCTAAAATCAGCTTAATTACAAATTCTCTAACAGAAGTTACATTTCTCCATATGGACCCTTTTCAAGGGTCCTAGCCCCGGCGAAATACCCATTGACTATTCCCATGAGTTCTTATTGTTTAGACATTTATGTTCTTTAAATGGGTAAATTAACTAATTCTATTAGATGATTACACACTTCTGGTGTTGTTTTTCATGCATCCCTGGTATATTCTCTAGGTTCACCTTTGTTCTTGCTGTAGTTATTTTTCAGTAGTGCATTGAGTGAGGCTATATGGAAGTAAGGTCTCTTACATTCTGTATCTTTAATGACTCTCTTTAGCCCTCAGTTTTGAAAGATAAATGATAGATCCTCCCTTTCCCCAACTGGTGGGCGGAGTATGATGTAATCTGCACCTGTGGCCTGGACATACCTGAGTACCTAACCAGGCACCTTATATGAACAATACATTGAACCGCCAATCAGCACCTGCCAAATATCCTAAGCCCTTGACCCTAAGTACCTGAGAGACTATGTACCATATATGGACCATACATTAAGGCACCAATCAGCACGTGCCAAGTACCCTAAGCCCCATCCCTTCCCGTTCCTCCCCTCAAAAGGCGTGTTTACCTCTGCACATGTTGCTGTTCTCCCCTTTCGAGACAGCCCAGCGGGTCCTTCTCCTGTAACAAAGCCTGTAGTCCTGGTTTTCGGCCTGTCCGCCTTTCAGTAATACAGATGGGTGCAGTTTCTCAGTTACTACGTCAATGTCCTTACCACCTTGAGAGTAGCACGTGATCATTTGATGACACTGTTTTGAGTCTGTTGGGCAAGAACACTTTCGTGGATAAGACTGTGTGTTCTGGTGTCAGGGTCAGTCATTCAAATGTGGGTGCTTGTACATCCCAGTAGGTGCCATGGGTAAGTCACCGATCCTGTTTACTTAAAAATAAACTGGGACAAGTGAGTCACTCGGTGCTTAGATAAGCCCTGCGTGATGTCAGTGCTTTGTCTTAGTCCCCCTTTATTTTCACTGCAGTCACTGTTACTTTTGTCTTTTCCAGGTGATGGAGCTTAGACCAGAGCATTAGATAACGTGAGGGTGGCAGCATCGGACCCATCCCTGTATGAGCTGACCCCCAAGCCTGAGGCTGTGCTCTGTTTTCATAGTGCAATATCATATTCCATTAGGGTCATTTGATACTTAAAAAATATAATCACCTAAAGAGCTAACTGTAGTGTCTGTCTTATACTTAAGTGTTCGTACATGTTATCTGTTATTACGACTTCCTCCTCGCTCCGCCCACCGCAGCGGTGGCCCACGCGGCCCCTTAGAGACTCCTCCCCCTCCATGGCATCATGAGAACACTCACAGTCAGCTCAGGCTCTGGCTCAGGTGCTCCTCAACCCTTTCCTCCTCAGTGCACCCCAGAGGGGCCAGTGTCCAGCAGAGCCTGGGCGAAGCACCCCTTCTTCCTCCTGGGGCCACTCCATGCCTCGTGCCATGGAAGCATCTGTACCTGTGTCTTGAGCATCTTAAAAACCCTTCTTGAGTGGCAGCAGCAGCTTCAACCTCTGACCCCCTGTACCTAGGTGCTCAACTCAGGTGTGTGGGACCAGGTGGAGGACAGATGCCAATCCGCTGTCCTGCACACACTCTTCCTCCTGTCTTGCCTCTGTTTCTCAAACTTCCCCTATCTTCCCAGGGCACTGTCCCACTCCCAGGCACTAATCTCCTCATCAAGCTTTATTGAATCCAATTTAGTCTCCTGCTCGAGGATAATGAGAACCATAGGGCTGAGCTTTAGGTGAGAGAGAGACAGACAGAGACACCAAGAATCTGATACCTGAATCAGAGATGAGTCCTGAAAGAGGAGAGGAAGGCTGAGGCCAGACATGCCACCAACAGAGGGCTCCGTGAGACCAGTGCCAGAGGAGGAAGACTTTTCTAGATTTGGGGAGGACAAGACAGGTCTGAGGAGAGAAGCTAGCATTAGGTAGAAAGGGGAGCTTCACCCTATGTCATCCTCCTGCCCCCCTCCACAGGGCCGAGGAGTGGTGGTCCCATTGCAGCCTGTCTGGTCTGGGCTGGAGTCACTCGCTGTGGCATGACAGACCCCTGAGGCAGAATGTGCGTGACCCTGCTGTATGGGGTGGGAGCCCGCATTTGTTTCCTGTCGCTAATGCTGAGCAGCAGGGACAGCAGCACCAGGGACTCACACCAGGACAGGCATCTCAGGGGACACCTGGCAAACTCCACAGGCTGAACCGACTGCAAGGGGAGTGCTCGGGGGGCAGCTTTCCGGCAGACTGAATGGATGGTCCCTGCAAAACAAGACCTGGGCTCCTATAGCTGATCAGAGATGTTGCAATAAAAAACACCTGTAATTTTTTATTGATTTCAGAGTGGCAGAGAGAGGAAGAGAGAAATGTCAATGGTGAGAGAGTCATTGATGAGCTGCCTCCTGCAGGTCCCCCATTGAGGATCAGCAGCACCCGGGCACGTGCCCTGACCGGGAACCAAACCGGGGGCCTCCTGGTTCCTAGGCTGATGCTCAACCACTGAGCCCCGCTGGCCGGGCTGAGCTGCTGCATTTTGTGTTGTACCTGCTTTGTCTGTTGTGGCCATGAGAAGCGGGCCTGGGTTTTCCTGAAGGATGTGGATACCACTTGCATTCCTCACCTAGGTGACCGGACAGGGAAAGGTGGGCGGAGTCAGGCAGAAGAGGGAAGATGGGGACCAGTGGCTGCTTCCTGTGAGGTCAGTGGGGTCAAAAGAGTTGCATGCTCTTCTTTCAAAGTACAGCTTTGAAAAAGTTTTTACTCTCCTTGCCAATATTAATGACATTCACATATGAATGTATATGTATAAACATACAAGGTGGGGCAAAAATAAGTTTATAGCTGTTTATAGAGAAATAGTACACTATTATTAATAAATAATAATACAAGATAATCTATAATAATAAAAGCATAATATGGTAATTAGACCGGATGTCCTTCCGGACAACCTTCTGGACAAAGCCGGGGCTGCGAGGGAAGCCCGGGTCCCAGGTGCCTGCCAGTGGCCAGACGGAAGCCAGGGTCCCAGGTGCCAGAGGGAAGCTGGTGCCAGCAGCCTGGGGAAGGAAGGCCTACTCTGGCATGAATTTTGTGCATCCGGCTCTAGTAAATAATAATAAAACACTGTGTTTCACGTACTCAGAATTGTAAACCACTTTCCCCAGCCTTGTATGGCACACAGAAAAAGGCTGGTCTGTTTTACAAAAATGGATGGCAGCCCGGCCAGCATGGCTCAGCGGTGGAGCATCGGCCTAGGAACCAAGAGGTCACAGTTTGATCAGTGTTTCTATCTCACTATCCTTCTCCCTTCCGCTCGCTCTAAAAATCAATAAAAACACATTTTTAAAAATAGGATTATAACTTATGCATTTCTCTGTGTCTTTTTTCCCTTACCATCTAAGAGATCTGTATGAATTAGCACATTCTTTTTATGACCCTAATCCTGACAGTCACCTTAACCTAAGGCCCTAACCTTAAGGCAACAAGCCAAATCCTACCACTGAAATCCTAAATCCAATGCCCTAACAGTGAGGCCTTACCCAACCCTAACAGTAAAGTCCACAAACCCCACGAACCCTAGTGCTGAGCCTGAGGCCCTAAGCGCTGGTGGAGATCAACCACAGGGTGCTGGGCCCTCGGTACTGAGGAGCACGGGGAAAGTTTGGTAATAGCATCCTTGTATGTGACCTTAGTGGTTCTTTCCTCAGAATGGATATCCAGGAATGATTTATATATATACACACATATCTTGCCTAATAATAGACAAACATGTAAATTGACCATACTTCCGCTACACCCATAGCCAATCAGAGTGAGCATGCAAATTAACGCAACAAATATGGCAGTTAATTTGCATACATAGGTGCTCAGTGCCTGTGTCCTGGAACATCCTGGCACCCAGGTCACTGGCAGCCAGCGATCTGAGGGGACTGAGGGTCCCCTGCCCAAGGCCAAAAGCCTCTGTAAGCCGTCAGTAGGACATTCGCTGAGGGCTCCCAGTATGTGAGAGGGGGCAGGTTGGGCTGAGGAACCACCCACCCCCAGTGCACGAATTTTGTGCACCAGGTCCTATCTATCTATCTGTACACACATACACACACACACACACACACATGTATATGTATATGTATATTTTTATTGATTTCAGAGAGGAAGGGAGAGGGAGAGAAATAGAAACATCAGTGATGAGAGAAAATCATGGATCAGCTGCCTCCTGCACGCCCCCTGCTGGGGATCGAGCCTGCAACCTGGGCCTGTGCCCTTGACCAGAACTGAACCTGGGACCCTTCCGTCCATTAATGCTCTATCCACTGAGCCAAACTGGCCAGGGCATATCAGGAGTGATTTGATTGGGTATTGGGTAAATATAGTCTCATGCGACTGGACATGGCCAAATTTTTTTCTGAAAAAGACAGCTGTTTCCTACTGCGATGATAAGAAGAACCGTTTGCTGCCTGACCACCAGAAACAGCTCATCACCTCGAGCTTCTATCCACTGGAAGTTAACCACCAACCAGGGAGGTGAGTAGGGGGGCAGGTAGCCACCACTCATTCCTAAGCCTAAAGGCTCAGGGGCCCAGGAGCCCCTCTCCAAATTCAAACCCGCAGGAAGAAGGCTGGGGAAGAGGGGCTCTGATCTGGCATCTGGCTCAGCCAGCAGGCCCATGGTGGCCGCTCGGGAGTGGCCGGTGACCTGGACCCCAGCTGGGACAGTGAGAGCTCTCAGGTGTGGGAGGCCCTGAAAAGGGGCAGCCCGAGGCAGCTCTCAGCGGGGCCCATGCTGTTTCACTCTGGGCTGGGGGGGGGGGGGGGGGGTGTGTGTGACAGTGTTTCTCTCATGTTGGTCTGGCCTGTGTCTGTGGCATGGGACAGAGGTTCCCAGGCTATTTCTAAAGTTTGGAAGATGAACACTGTTTCTTGTCTTCAAATGGGAATTTTCACCAGGGGTCGTGGTTTCACGGCAGCTTGAGTGATGCCTGGTCCCTCCACCACCTCCAGTCCAGAGGCCTCGCCTGCCAGGCCACAGGCAGGGCAGCCTGACGCCCTTGCTGAGTCTGGGTTCTGCTGCGTCTGGGTGGAGAGGCAGGCAGTGCCATTCCTCGGGGGCCAGGAACCTGGCCCATAGGAACGGACAGCCTTAGCGGGAGGCCAGAGGCAGTGGCTCTGCAGGCGCCTTGAGAGGAAGGACAGCCTGCCTATGACATGGCAACTGTGGCCTCTCTGCAATCTCTCTGGAGGCTGCCCCTGCCTGGCCCCCACAGACCACCTCCTTTTTGGCCTGGGAATCCAGCTCCACCCAACTTAGGGCCTGAGAGACCCGAGGGAGAGAGGTTGAGGAGGCAGCCTCGGATGAAGGCGGTAAAGGATGTGACAGTCCAGCATTAGGTAGTGGTAAACAGCATGTGTTCCATTCAAATCTCTGCTCCACTTCAACCACGTGTGACCTTGGGCCAGGGAACTTCTATGTGTACACATTTTTACCTGTAAAACAAACAGGAGCAATACTTACTACCCACAACTGCTTTAGGGATTAAATGAACTAATATTAACGGTAAAGCAGCCAGAGCAGTGTGAGACAGGCCGGTAAGCTAGGACAAGCGGAATAGGGAGACCAGATAATTAAACAGCAGTTCGCAGCTGAGTAGGAAACGCTACCTTCCCTAAACCAGGGACACTTAGGAGTAAATGGTTTGCACTTCTCTCCAGCCAGGGGGTAAATACCTTTAAGTCAGTGGTCGGCAAACTCATTAGTCAACAGAGCCAAATATCAACAGGACAACGATTGAAATTTCTTTTGAGCCAAATTTTTTAAACTTAAACTTCTTCTAACGCCACTTCTTCAAAATAGACTCACCCAGGCCGTGGTATTTTGTGGAAGAGCCACACTCAAGGGGCCAAAGAGCTGCGTGTGGCTCAAGAGCCGCAATTTGCCGACCACAGCCTTAAGTCACCCTCCTCAGGGAGAGAGAAATACAATTAGTGCCATTTGCCAACCACACCCAAGGATAAATGAAGTTAAGAGAATAAACCTCATTTTGGCACATTAATATAAAGTTGGTAAATATTCTATTATGATCTTCTCCTAAGATTTCCCCTAACCACCCATCCTCTAAAAGCCCTCAAAACAAAGGTCTAGTGCATGATCTCCCTCCCAGGGGCACACTTGTGCCTCCTCCTATTACTTCCCCCACAGGCATGCATCTCCTAAACTCTAAGGGAGCCCCATGAGACTTGCAACCAGGGGAGCAATGGACAGCAGCAGTTTATACCAGACAAGCCCCTGAATCTGCCCCCAAGGCCCCCTTTTCTCTGACCTCTTAGTGAGCCAAAGCAGACCAGCCAAGGGTCATTTCCACGGCCCGCTCTTGTTTCACTGTCCCCAGCTTCAATAAATGTCCTCTAAAATTCACCTGGACTTGTGTTGTGAAATCTTTCCTGCATGAAATCAAGAACCCACACACAGACTGGCCCTAACCAGACTCACCAAAGGCCAGGTTGCCTTTCTGGGAACAAGTGCACTTGGTAAGCAATCTACACTAATAAAAGAGTGAGATGCAAATTGACCTTACCTTCGTGATGACCACCAGCCAACCAGGAGTGAGTATGCAAATTAACCCAACAAAGATGGAAGGTCAATTTGCATATGCAGGTGCCTAGCAGCCAAGGGTGTAGCGGGATGCTTGCATCATCACCATGGTGACAACACAAGCCTTCCACACTGCCCCAGCCGCTCTGGGCCTCTGGGCAGCATGGGAAGGCAGAAAGGCAGCTCCAGCTAGAGGGAAGGCGGTGCTGGCAGCCAGGGGAAGGAAGGTCCCTTCTTGCACAAATCTTCGTGCACCAGGCCTCTAGTTGTTAAGTAAACTTAGACCGGCTAAGAACATGGAGTCTGTCAGCCAATGTATGGCTGGCCCAAATTTCTACTCCACCTCAACCACATGTGACCTTGGGCCAGGGAACTTTTTATGTGTCCATGTTCTCACCTGTAAAACAGGAGCAATACTTACTACCCACAACTGCTTTCAGAATTAAATGAGTTAATAAATCATGGATAACGACCATGTCCCACCCCCAAACAGGGTTAATTAATCCATCCAAGAGCACATGGGAAGACGAAACTAGCTCTGCAAAAGTCTAAAAGGTTAAAATTAATGTCTGAGCATGTTGGGGACAGGAGGGAGAAATAGAATAGTGGGGACCAGCTATAATTTTAAGAAATATTAAACATCCTCTGTTAATTGTAATTTTGCTCTGATTAAAGAAAGTACATCTGGGAGAAACCAAGATGGCAGTATAGGTAAATGCCTGTACTTGCTCCCTCCCACAAGTTAAAATTATAACTAAGAGGGAGGAACCAAGATGGCGACATAGGTAAACACCTGTGTGCCCCGCACAACAATTCCAAAACTACAAGATAACAACAAAACAAACATCATCCAGAATCACTGGAAAGCTGGCGGAGTGAAAACTCCACAAATAAAAGTAAAGGTGGGACACTGAGACTCAGAGGAGCGGCAGAGCACAGCCTTGAAGATACGCCCGGAGAAAGGTTCAGAGCTGTGTGCGCGCGCGGGCTGTAGGGCGGGCAGCAGCAATCCCAGCTGGATTTCTCCAACAGGGAGGGCGGAAACGTCCCACTGAACAGATTCCCCAGTGCCAGACGAGGTCCGAGGTCTGGGGTACACATGCTAAAAGCCAGGCGCGGCTGAGGTCTCTTGAGTTTGAGGAGAGTGGGCGTAGCTTGGAACAGCAGTTTGCGCGTAAAGTGCGCAACAGCACAGAGAGGACACATGACTTATTCCTCGTTCGGGAGACCACCGGACTGCTTTGTTTTACAACCCTGGGTGAGACTTTGGGTGTGCAGATTCATTTGAGGAGAGGCAGAGTTGTCTGGCAACGGGTGGAGACCAGTGGCGGCTTTCTCTTGGAGGTGCCTGCAGCCATTACCACCCAACACAGAGACCCGCGAGCCGCATAGGGCGTAGCTGACGCTGCGTGTTCAGCCTGGAGACTCCGCCCATACAACCTGAACACAGCTCACCTTCACACCCAATTGGCCTGGAGGTCAAACCCTCCTAGTGCTAACACCAAATAGCTGGGCTTACCTCCAACAATACTGTACAACCCATAAAGGATTGCAGTAAGAGTATCCACCTCAGGTAACTGGGGAGGCTGAGCCACTGTCCCTTAGAGGACATCTACCACACAAAGCTAATTGACCAACTCAGGAAAGCAGCCACAATGCAGAGAAATGGAAAGAAATCAGGTGTGAAAGAAATGGAGGAAAAAAGACGACTAGACATAGAGTTCAAAACCACAGTAATTAGATTTTTTAAGAGGCTCCTAGAAAAGGCCGATGAACTTAAATGAGAACTACAAGGAAATGAACAAGACCTACGGGGAAATGAATGAGACCTACAAGGAAATGAATAAGACCTACGAGGATATGAACGAGACTCTCAAGGATATGAAAAAGGACAAACTAGAAATCAAGCATACACTGACTGAAAAAAAAAATATTACACAAAGTCCTAAAGCAGTCCAGAGGGCCACAAGAACCAAGTCAAAGATTTGAAATACAAAGAAGCAAAATCCACTTGGCTGGAAAAGCAAGAAACAAAAAGAATCCAGATAATTGAAGATAGTGTAAGGGGCCTCTGGGACAACCTCAAGCATGCCAACATCCAAATTATGGGAGTGCCAGAAAAAGAGATAGAGCAAGGTAATGAAAACCTACTTGAAAAATGGTGAGTGAAAACTTCCCCCACCTTGTGAAAGAAACTGACTTAAAAGCCCAAGAAGTGCACAGAACCCCAAAATATAGGAATCTAAAGAGGACCACACCAAGACACATCATAATTAAAATGCCAAGAGCAAAAGACAAAGAGAGAATATTAAAAGCAGCAAGAGAAAAACAGTTAGTTACCTATAAGGGAACACCCATACGATTGTCAGCGGATTTCTCAACAGAAACGATGCAGGCCAGACGGGAGTGGCAAGAAATATTCAAAGTGATGAATAGCAAGAATCTACAACCAAGATTACTCTACCCAGCAAAGCTATCATTCACCACCAAACCAATATTATATGAAATGCTGAAAGATATTCTATAAGAAGAGGAAGAATAAAAAGGTAAAAATATAAATTATGAACAACAAATACACATCTATCAACAAATGAACATAAAAATCAAGTGAATTGATAGGCTGATGAACAGGATAAACTGGTGAATATAACAGAATCATGGACATAGAGAGGGAATGGACTGACAATTCTTGGGGAGAAAAGGGTTGTGGGAAGTGCAGCAAGAGACTGGACAAAAATCATGCAACAATGGGAGAGGACAGTGGAGGGGGGTGAGGGCGGAGGGTGGGATGGGTACCGGGTGGAGGGGAGCTATAGGGGGATGAAAAAGGGGGAACAATGTAATTAATAAACTGAACAATAAAGATAAAAAAATTATTTAAAATGTAAAAATAAATAAATAAATAAATAAATTTATAACTAAAATACAAAAAAAACCATCATCCAGAGCTGTGGGAAAGCTGGCTGAGTGGAAGTCCTACAACTAGAGAAGTAAATAAGAAAGCACATTGAGACTGGTAGGAGGTGCAGAGGTGCAGAAGGGGCTAGTGGGACACCTGGGTGTGCCGCTTCTTTAATGGGGAGGGAGATCGCCCCTTGGAGGCCACCTGGAGGAGCAAAGGGTCTCATCCCACACCAGACCCCCAGCTCAGGTCCCAGAGCTGGGAAAAGAAGTCCCTACGGGCAGTAAGAAATACAGACTGTAAAAACCAGCATGGATTGGTGCTGATTGACACACAGGCTGTTGGAGACCCAGCTGCTCCTCTTAAAAGGCCGGCACCATGAACTAAATTTATAAGTTCCTGCTTGCTCTGAGCTCCAGTTCTGGGTGAGGCTCTGGGGGACCCAGACACATACGGGGAGAAACTGGACTGTCTGGCATCGGGGCAAGAATGCAGGGGTGGCTTTCTTCCAGATGGAGGTGCTCGCAGCTGTGACTGTTCCTGTGCTGGGACCTCCCAGTGCAGGGCTGCCGGGAAGACATGTCTGTTCCCTCCCACGGAGACTGCCTGGGACTCTGCCCCAACCAATGTACAGCCCCACCCAGGTTGTGGCAGTGGCTCCTGCATACGAATGGCCAATCCTTTCTCAACCTAAAACCTGTCAAACAAACTGCACCTGGGTCAGGGAGCCCCAAAGCTATCAATAAAAAGCCCAAGGCTGGCACCAGCACCAGCCTGCCTTGCTTCACAGCTGCCTGGGCCTCATCTGAGCACTTCCAAACCTGATACAAGGAGGAGGAATCTGCATATCTCTCTATAGCTCATGCTGGGTGGCCCAGGCAGTGGCTGACTGCACCTCCTTGGAAACCCAAAAACCAGTGTACCCAGTGGTCAGTGTGAGACCATACCAGATTACAACTCTTCACATCCGTAAGTGACACACTCAAGGGGCAGACTCAGTGAGCACCAAAGCCCCATTGAAGCAAGTCCTGCTTCATAGGGGTGTCTCATGCACAGCAGCTCTCCCACTGTAGTCACAGCTGATCCCCACAGCCAATTGGCCTGGAGGTCAATTCCTCCCAGTGACACCAACAGCAATCAAGGCTCAATTACAATAAGACTGTGCACACAGCCCACAAAGGGGTGCACCAAGAGTGTCTACCTCAGGTGATTGGGGAGGCTGAGCCACTGGGCCCTATCGAACACCTATTATACAAGGCCACTCTATCAACTCAAGGAGATTTAGCAACTACCCAATACATAGAAACAAACACAGGGAAGCAGCCAAAATGTGGAGACAAAGAAACGTCACAAATGAAAGAAATGAAAGAAAGCAAACTACTGGACATAGAGTTCAAAACCACAGTTATAAGTTTACTAAAAAATCTTCTAGAAACTTCTGAGACTTTGTGAGACCGTCAAGGATCTTATGGAGAATGCCAAAAAAAGAAAGAAAAGAAAGAAAGAAAAAGGACCAGTCAGAAAGTAAGCATACACTGACTGAAATAAAGAATAATATACAGGGATTCAATAGTAGAGTAGAGGATCCCAAGAATGAAGTCAATGATTTGAAATACGAGGAAGCAAAAAAACACCCAGCCAGAAGAGCAAAAAGAAAAAAGAATCCAAAAATATGAAGATTATATAAGGAACCTCTGGGACAACTTCAAGCGTACCAACATCCGAATTATGGAGGTGCCAGAAGAAAGAGAGCAAGACATTGAAAACCTATTGGAAGAAATAATGACAAAAAACTTCCCCTACCTGGTGAAAGAAATAGATTTACAAGTCCAGAAAGTGCAGAAAACCCCAAACAAGAGGAATCCTAAGAAGACCCACACCAAGACACATCATAATTAAAATGCCAAGAGCAAAAGACAAAGAGAGAATCTTAAAAGCAGCAAGAAAAAAAGTTACCTACAAGGGAGCACCCATAAGATTGTCAGCTGATTTCTCAAAAGAAACTATGCAGGTCAGAAGGGAGTAGCAAGAAATATTCAAAGTAATGAAGAGCAAGAATCTACAACCAAGATTACTCTATCCAGCAAAGCTATCATTCAGAATTGAAGGTCAGATAAAGTGCTTTGCAGATAAGAAAAAACTAAAGTAGTTCATCACTACCAAACCAGTATTATATGAAATGCTGAAGGGTATTCTTTAAGAAGAGGAAGAAAAAGGTAAAGATAAAATATTATGAACAACAAAGTGACAATAAATACACATCTATCAACAAGTGAATCTAAAATTCAAATGAGTAAAAAATCTGATGAATAGAATAAACTGGTGAATGGAAAAGAATCAGGGACATAGAAATGGAAGAGGCTGATGATTCTCAGAGGGGAGTGTGTGCAGTAGGTGTGGGAAGAGATTACACAAAGATCGTATTGCATGTATGCGGTATCTATGGTCACAGACAATAGGGTGGCAAGGGCCTGGGGTGGGGTGGGAACTAGGTGAAGGGGAGCTATGGGGGGGGAAAAAGAGGGACATCTGCAATAATCTCAACAATAAAGATTAAAGAAAAAGAAAGCACATTCTGACCTGGCTGGGAGTTGAAATGTGGTCCATGGTCCATTCTCCTTGTCAGAGAAGAGAACTGCCTATCATCAAGGAAAGATTAACAACCTTGTTGTCAAAGCAATGGAGTCCCAGGGGTGCCTGACCTTTGCAACCCCCAGCCCACATGGCTTGTGATATGTAACGGTATACACATTCGTGTTCCTTTTGCTTACGTCCCCACATAATATTTGTCCTTCTACCCAAATATACGAGCTGGTTAAAGTCGGTACAGAGGGAGATGGCAGAGGAGGTTTTTGTGGATGACCTGCTGCTCTCCCACGCAGCCCCCAATATTGGAAATAAAAATGCTCATATTTTATTCAACCCTCTCTCTGCTTAACTGGTGCAGCCCAGACCCATTCCGGTCTGGCTTCAGGCACACTGAGGACTCCTGAGCCCAGAAGAGGGGCCCCAGCTGCTCAATAGTGACCAAATGATGGCCCACGGACCACGGGCCCATCTGGTGTGAAGTTAACAAAGCCTGCAGTTTTCAAATCCGTTAATGAAATCAAGTTGGTAGGCCACAGCAGCATTTAAATAAACTGGCGAATAACCACTCTCGGAATGCATTACATGATATGGCTGAATAGTTCTAGGAAACGTTAGCCAGTGTATACGCTCTGAGTGGCAGAGTAAAAGGCATCCACACGGGGCTCTGGTGACTGCCACAGCTTACCAGATGTGCATGAAAGGGGCCACACACTAAACCTGACACACTCTGAGGAGGCCTGCGTGGCAGCCTTAAAAACTCAGACTCAAAGTAACCACACAGGATGGTCTGAAATGAAAACTTTTAAAATCCTCACCCGAGGATATTTCCCATTGACTTTCTGGAGAGAGCGGGAGGAGAAAAGGAAGGAGAGGGAGAGAAAATCTGTGGGAGACACATTGATTGGTTGCCTCCTGCTCGGGCCCCAACCAGGGCTGGGTGTCGAACACGCAGCTGAGGGCGTGCTCTTGGCGGGGAACCGAACCCTCGGCCCTTGGCCAGCAGGCCAGTGTTCCGACTACTGCGCCAAGCCGGCCAGGGCTGACAGCAAGCCTTTTAACTAAGAGCATTCATGGTGGGCGGTCATGTCCTATGCTAGACTCTTCCCTGACAGAGGTCAACTTTCACCTTGAGCCTGTACCTTTGGAATGTCAGGGTAGCTCGCCTTTTTCCTGCCGACTCAGGGCAGATGCTACAAATCCTCTCATTGTTATAGTTAATCACTGACTGTTAACTACCCTGCACCCACCTTTGTAAAAGCAGCATGTGTCTATCATTTTACTTCTTATGCAATCCCAGAGGTTTCCCGCCTTGTTTTCTCCCACCTCCCCTACTGTCACCAATGAGTTCATGTAACCATCCACTTCAGTCTTCTCTTTTGATAGGAATGTATAAAATAACAGGCCAAACTGCCGTTCTCTGGAGCATTATCTCAATCCGTTGAGATTTTGCTTCCTGGCAATTGTCAGTTTGGCTCAAATAAACTCAACGAAAACTCTCTACAGGCTGGAATGTTTCCTGGAGGTCGGGGTTAGTTCCCGAGGCCCAGAAATGGTGCCCGGGCCAGCAGAGGGCACTCTGCACCCAGCACCCACTTGAGCTGTCTGTCCCCCAGCCCCACGGCTCACAGGAAGCCAAGCACACTGAGGCCCACAGCCCACCTCGAGAGATGATTATAGTCTTGGATCCTGTCCATTTTCAAGCCTGGACTTTGTTTACAGCAGACGCCTCAGCTTTCCTGTGCTTTGCCCCCCTCCTCGTCATCTGCTTTCCTTCCTTCAAACGATCCACTTCCTCTTGCCTGCTCAGCCCTTCCTGTAGTCTTCATTCTTCCCTCTCCTTTCTTCCTGCACCCTTCACCTCCTTTTCCACCCCCTCCTCCTTTTCCAGGACACACACACACATACATGTTTTTCAGACAATTCAGCCTTTTATTTTTGAAAATAATTCTGCAGCTTCAACAAAAGCACAGACATTGCTCTCCAAGCCCCCATCTGCATCCTAATCTGAACAGATACAGGGTGTTGGGGGGGGGGGGGGTAGGAAGGAGGGACGCCTGGGTCATCCTGTCCCGGCTGCTTTGCCTCACACTGAGGGGACCTCTAAAAGCCTAGGTCTCGGGGAGGAGCCTGGGCAGCAAACCCTAGAGGGAAAGCAACCCAGGAGCTAACCTCCCTCCCACCAAGCCAGCCAGAGCCCCGCTGGAATGACACACAGGACCTGCTCGCAGAAAGGATGGGCTGAGAGGCAGCTTATTTCTTTGAGGCAGGATAAGAGAGGGTGCCCGCACACCAAGCTTCCCCCGTCCCGTTCCCCCGCTGCCAGGGTTGAGCTGAGGAGAGGTCTTACTTTTCCCCTTCAATTTTCCATCTCAGAATCATAATTGTTAGGCTGCAGGGAAAGAAGAGCTGTGATAAGGAGAGAGGGGAAGGGGGAAAACAGGCGGGAGACATAAACCCTGACAGCCTAACAAACTCCACCCGGACCTAGATGAAACCCCTTTGCTTGGCCTTGTTCTGGCCACAAATCTTTCTTTTCTCTTCTCACCAGACTCAGCCCCCCCTCCACATGGGGGCGGGGCGGGCACAAGAGAAGGGCCGTATCTGGCTGTGAGAGCCGGGACAGGGAAGAGAGGCCTGGGCAGGAGAACTCAAGTTGCCAGCCTCTCAGCAGACGCTCCAGGAGAAAAATTGGCACGTAAAAGCCTGTGGCCCCAACAAGCCCAGTCTCTGCCTACCACACAGCGACTTCTTGCTCAATACCCCACAACGTACTCCAGAAAGTTTCCCCTGATTTGAACCTCTCAAGAATGGGCGAAGCATCTTCACCTTCTCATCTGCGCACTTGAATGCCACTCAAAAATAAAATAAAAACATAAACGGACCCAAGAGAGACACAGAGAGGAGGGTGCAGCCAGGACCGCAGTCTGTCTCAGCATGTGGCGTGGCGGGGAAGGGGCCAGGACAGACAGGCAGCGCTAATTCCAGCTAGGATCGTAGCCCTCCCAGGTCTTCGGGGGTGCCAGGTGGACACGGCGGCCCCGGAACAGAAAGCTGACGATGCCCCTGTAGCCGGCCCTCGGGACCCCCGACTTGAGGTCATCCATGACTCCTAGGGCCTTGGCGAAGGCTTTGAAGCTGTCCCTGCTGGTGTACTGCACCCGCACCTCCCCAAGGTCATTCCGCTCACTGCTCCTCACTTTCTCCACCTGCAACAGGGGAGCGCCATAGACGCGGGCGAGGAAGTCCCTGTCGTAGGCCTCCTGCCGCAGGTACGACAGGTTCAGCTGGGTGAAGGGCACGAAGCGCTGGTTCAGTTTGATGAACTTGAGGTGCTGGTCAAAAAACTGCCCGTGGCTCACGCCCTTGCGGCCGAAGGTGATGGTTCTGGAGATCTCGGGCCGCAGGCAGGCGCGGCCCTGCCGCTGCTCAGGCCGCCGCATCCAGTCATCCCAGAACGCCTTGGGCCACTTGGGCTCCAGCTCAGCCCACAGCTCGGCCAACAGCAGCCAGCCCAGGCCGGGGAAAAAGTCAGTGCGGTAGAGTAGCTCAGGCTTACTCGAGTCCACCATCTGCTCCTTGCCGTTGTCATTCCAGGCAGACACACACCACAGGGTGGGGTCAGCCCTCAGCAGCGGGTATGTGGCCTGGAAGTACTCGAAGAAGTCCGGGGCCACCTCCAGGTCATCCTCGACCACCACCACCGCGGGGAACTTGAACCTGTGGAAGGCCTGGCCCAGGGCCCAGCGGTAGTGGCGGGCGATCTTGTAGTAGCCCTGGAACTTGCGGTGGTCGGGCGGCACCGCTATGGCGCTCAGGTCGGGCTGCTGGATGTGTGTGATGGCGCTGCCGTAGGAGGCGATGACCCGGGCTGTCTCCTCGTGCCCACAGTCCTGGCTGACGATGATGGGGAAGCGCTCAGCCGAGGGCCGATAGTGCAGCAGCTTGTCCAGACAGCGCCGGACAGTGCTGCGGTCGCAGGCGATGACCAGGACGGGGATCACAGCTGGTGGCAAGGTCACAGGCCCTTGTGGCGGCACAGGTGGGGCCGCAGTGGGCACCCTCCACCTCTGGCCACGCCGCACAGAGTACTCCCAGATCTGCTGCAGCAGCCCCCGCTGCCGCTCCAGCTCCACCTCGGTGTCCTCGGCCAGGCGGATCACCTCACGGGTGAGCCTGGTGGGGTCGTCGTCCAGAGCGCCGTCTGAGGGCAGCCTGCTGGGCACAGGGCGCGTCCAGAAGAAGAGCAGCAGCAGGGCGTTCCAGGCCACAAAGAGGATGGCGCCCCACAGCACAAGGCCTGCAGACTGCTTCTTCAGCATCCTGGCCCCCGCGGGGAGCCACGAGGGGGGCGCTCAAGCTGCCCTGCTGGCCGGTCTCACTCCCACAGTTCTAGGGATGTGTCCTCTGGGTTTTGGGATCAGGAAGCAGCATGCACCTAGGGGGAGAAGAGAGAAGAGCAGCCATCATCACAAAGGCATGCGGCAGCACGGGGTGGGGTGAGGGGTGCTCCAGGAACAGATGAAAGGACGGCAGGCAGGCATGCCAGGGCTCTTAGAAAGGGCTGCCACCCCAATCTGGGTGGTCATCTGAGTAAGAGAACGGGACTGGGACAGCACGCTTCCCCATCCAAACACTCGTTTGGCCCAGTCCGGTGGCTCCGTGGGTGAGTGTCGACCTATAGACCAGGAGGCCTCGGCTCAGTCCCTGGTCAGGACACGTGTCCAGGGTGCAGGAGGCAGCCAGTCAGAGACTCTCTCCATCACTGGTGTTTCTATCTCCCTCTCCCTCTCCACTCCTCTCTGAAATCAATCAAATATATATATATATATGTATATACTAGAGGCCTGATGCACGAAATTGGTGCAGGAGTGGGCCCTCCTGCCCCGGCTGCCGGCACTGCTTCCCTCCGGCACCCGGACCGGGCTTCCCTCGCAGCTCCGCTTTATCCAGAAGGACATCCAGTCTAATCAGCATATTATGCTTTTATTATTATAGATATTTTTAAAATGAGTTCATGAGTCCTCAGAAAAGCAATACCTGTTTGTGTCTGAAGGTTAAAGTGATACTGGTGGAAGAAAAGAAGCAAAGAAACTCCACCTCCCCCTGCCCTACCTGTCAGATTTCATTTCCCATGTTCCGGCCAGAGCTCAGGAAGAGGGTGGGTGAGACCAGCTGCCTCCCATTATCAAATGAAAATGCCCGAAGATTACTGAATTAACCAAAGTCCATATCACACTTCAGGACTACAGCCAGCACCTTATTTAGTAAAGAAAGACGCGGGGGGGGGGGGGGGGGGGGGGGGCATTCCCACCAACAATGCCAAGCACATTCGGTCTACATGGCTAGTTAACATTCGTTGCAGGGATCAGTCGTGCAACTGGAACACAACACATAATTAAAAGTGAAGGCATGGGAAAGAGGCCAACTATCCTTATTTGCTGATTCTGTGGGAATATGCCTGGAAAATTCTAAGAGAATCAGTGATGAAACTAACCCAAACAATCAAAGAAATGACAAAAGTTTCAGGATATAAAAATTAACATGCAAAAATCAATAGCCTTCATACCCACAAATAACTCATTAGAAAAAACAATACATGAGAAAACCTTATTTCAACAGCCATAAAGACAATAAACTATTTAGGAATAAACTTAACAAGGAATATTCAAAACTTATATGAACAAAACTATATCTCCTAAAAGACACAAAAGATTTAAAAATCCCTTGTTCTTAAATAGGACACCTCAGCATAATAAAGACTCTCAATAAGGACACCTTTTCTAGGGAGCTAGACAGACACTAAAGATCACATGAAAAAAATTAACCTGCAACAATATCTAGAAAAATAACGCAAACAAGGGGAGGGACTAGCTCTACTAGACATTAAAATGCTTTGCATTACAAAGCCTCTATCATTAAAACCATGTACCCCTGCTTTGGCCTGTGTGCTCAGTGGTGAGAATGTTGGCTGCGCGCTGAAGGGTGGTGGGTTCAATGTCTAGTCAAGGGCACATACCTGGGCTGCAGGTTTGATCCCCGGTTGTGACACGTGTGGGAGACAACCGATTGATGTGTCTCTCTCACATCAATATTTCTCTTCTCCTCCTCCTCCCCCCTCACTTTCACTCTCTCTAAAAATCAAAGGAAAAAATATCCTCCA
This sequence comes from Antrozous pallidus, assembly GCA_027563665.1. Taxonomy (NCBI): domain Eukaryota; kingdom Metazoa; phylum Chordata; class Mammalia; order Chiroptera; family Vespertilionidae; genus Antrozous; species Antrozous pallidus. The sequence goes on from CM050516.1 coordinate 108,113,565, forward strand.
GTGAGGATTAACAATAACAAAACAAAGAAACTATGTAGTGCAGGTATGTAAATAAACAGATCATTCGATGGAATAGAATTTAAACTCCAGAAATAAACCCAACTACACATAGAGATCTAATGTTTAGAAATCCCGGGGCAAAATATGGTCTTATTACTAATAACAACTATATAGCTATTTGGAAAAAAAAATAGAATTAGATCTGTATGAAAGGATAACTTCCAAGTAGCTCAGAAATTTAAATATAAAAAAACAACAACTATAGCCCAGGTGGGGTGGCTCTGATTGAGCATCGATCCATCGATCCAGAAGTCCTAACTCCACTCCTGGCCAGGACTCATGCTCAGGTTACGGACTGGATCCTCAGTAGAGGGCATGCAGGAGGCAGCCAACTCTCTCATCATCAATACTTCTCTCTCTCTCCCTTCCCCTTTCTCTCTGAAATCAATAAAGATATACTTTTTAAATAAAATTAAAAGTAACTTAAAACTAAAGTATTGGAAGAAAACATGGATCAAAACCTCTAACACTTGGGGACAGAGAAAGGCTTTCTAAACATGATCCAAAATCCTGATGCAATAACAAATAAAATACTCTCACATGGCTGAAAACACGTGAGCCAGTGGGGCTCAGTTAGAGCACCATCCTGTGCACCGACGGCTGCGGACCCGCCTCCGGGTCCGGGCAGGTGCAGGAGGCAGCCAACTGATGTTCCTCCATCACACTGATATCTGTGTCCCTGTGTCTCCCTCTCTCTCACACTGATATATATGTCCCTGTGTCTCCCTCTCTCTCTCACACTGATATCTGTGTCCCTGTGTCTCCCTCTCTCTCTCACACTGATAACTGTGTCCCTGTGTCTCCCTCTCTCTCTCTCATTGATATCTGTGTCCCTGTGTCTCCCTCTCTCTCTCACACTGATATCTGTGTCCCTGTGTCTCCCTCTCTCTCTCACACTGATATCTGTGTCCCTGTGTCTCCCTCTCTCTCTCACTGATATCTGTGTCCCTGTGTCTCCCTCTCTCTCTCACTGATATCTGTGTCCCTGTGTCTCCCTCTCTCTCTCTCATTGATATCTGTGTCCCTGTGTCTCCCTCTCTCTCTCACACTGATATCTGTGTCCCTGTGTCTCCCTCTCTCTCTCACACTGATATCTGTGTCCCTATGTCTCCCTCTCTCTCACACTGATATCTGTGTCCCTGTGTCTCCCTCTCTCTCTCACACTGATAACTGTGTCCCTGTGTCTCCCTCTCTCTCTCACTGATATTTGTGTCCCTGTGTCTCCCCCTCTCTCTCACACTGATATCTGTGTCCCTGTGTCTCCCTCTCTCTCTCACACTGATATCTGTGTCCCTGTGTCTCCCTCTCTCTCTCACTGATATCTGTGTCCCTGTGTCTCCCTCTCTCTCTCACACTGATATCTGTGTCCCTGTGTCTCCCTCTCTCCCTCACACTGATATCTGTGTCCCTGTGTCTCCCTCTCTCTCTCACTGATATCTGTGTCCCTGTGTCTCCCTCTCTCTCTCACTGATATCTGTGTCCCTGTGTCTCCCTCTCTCTCTCACTGATATCTGTGTCCCTGTGTCTCCCTCTCTCTCTCACACTGATATCTGTGTCCCTGTGTCTCCCTCTCTCTCTCACTGATATCTGTGTCCCTGTGTCTCCCTCTCTCTCTCACACTGATATCTGTGTCCCTGTGTCTCCCTCTCTCTCACACTGATATCTGTGTCCCTGTGTCTCCCTCTCTCTCTCACTGATATCTGTGTCCCTGTGTCTCCCTCTCTCTCACACTGATATCTGTGTCCCTGTGTCTCCCTCTCTCTCTCACACTGATATCTGTGTCCCTATGTCTCCCTCTCTCTCACACTGATATCTGTGTCCCTATGTCTCCCTCTCTCTCACACTGATATCTGTGTCCCTGTGTCTCCCTCTCTCTCACACTGATATCTGTGTCCCTGTGTCTCCCTCTCTCTCTCACACTGATATCTGTGTCCCTATGTCTCCCTCTCTCTCACACTGATATCTGTGTCCCTGTGTCTCCCTCTCTCTCTCACTGATATCTGTGTCCCTGTGTCTCCCTCTCTCTCACACTGATATCTGTGTCCCTGTGTCTCCCTCTCTCTCTCACACTGATATCTGTGTCCCTATGTCTCCCTCTCTCTCACACTGATATCTGTGTCCCTATGTCTCCCTCTCTCTCACACTGATATCTGTGTCCCTGTGTCTCCCTCTCTCTCTCACTGATATCTGTGTCCCTGTGTCTCCCTCTCTCTCTCACTGATATCTGTGTCCCTGTGTCTCCCTCTCTCTCTCACACTGATATCTGTGTCCCTATGTCTCCCTCTCTCTCACACTGATATCTGTGTCCCTGTGTCTCCCTCTCTCTCTCACTGATATCTGTGTCCCTGTGTCTCCCTCTCTCTCTCACACTGATATCTGTGTCCCTGTGTCTCCCTCTCTCTCTCACACTGATATCTGTGTCCCTGTGTCTCCCTCTCTCTCTCACACTGATCTGTGTCCCTGTGTCTCCCTCTCTCTCTCTCACTGATATCTGTGTCCCTGTGTCTCCCTCTCTCTCTCACACTGATATCTGTGTCCCTGTGTCTCCCTCTCTCTCTCACACTGATATCTGTGTCCCTGTGTCTCCCTCTCTCTCTCACTGATATCTGTGTCCCTGTGTCTCCCTCTCTCTCTCACACTGATATTTGTGTCCCTGTGTCTCCCTCTCTCTCTCACACTGATATCTGTGTCCCTGTGTCTCCCTCTCTCTCTCACACTGATCTGTGTCCCTGTGTCTCCCTCTCTCTCTCTCACTGATATCTGTGTCCCTGTGTCTCCCTCTCTCTCTCACACTGATATCTGTGTCCCTGTGTCTCCCTCTCTCTCTCACACTGATATCTGTGTCCCTGTGTCTCCCTCTCTCTCTCACTGATATCTGTGTCCCTGTGTCTCCCTCTCTCTCTCACACTGATATCTATGTCCCTGTGTCTCCCTCTCTCTCTCACACTGATATCTATGTCCCTGTGTCTCCCTCTCTCTCTCACTGATATCTGTGTCCCTGTGTCTCCCTCTCTCTCTCACTGATATCTATGTCCCTGTGTCTCCCTCTCTCTCACACTGATATCTGTGTCCCTGTGTCTCCCTCTCTCTCTCACTGATATCTGTGTCCCTGTGTCTCCCTCTCTCTCTCACACTGATATCTGTGTCCCTGTGTCTCTCTCTCTCTCACACTGATATCTGTGTCCCTGTGTCTCCCTCTCTCTCTCACACTGATAACTGTGTCCCTGTGTCTCCCTCTCTCTCACACTGATATCTGTGTCCCTGTGTCTCCCTCTCTCTCTCACACTGATATCTGTGTCCCTGTGTCTCCCTCTCTCTCACACTGATATCTGTGTCCCTGTGTCTCCCTCTCTCTCTCACACTGATATCTGTGTCCCTGTGTCTCCCTCTCTCTCACACTGATAACTGTGTCCCTGTGTCTCCCTCTCTCTCTCACACTGATAACTGTGTCCCTGTGTCTCCCTCTCTCTCTCACACTGATAACTGTGTCCCTGTGTCTCCCTCTCTCTCACACTGATATCTGTGTCCCTGTGTCTCCCTCTCTCTCTCACACTGATATCTGTGTCCCTGTGTCTCCCTCTCTCTCACACTGATAACTGTGTCCCTGTGTCTCCCTCTCTCTCTCACACTGATAACTGTGTCCCTGTGTCTCCCTCTCTCTCACACTGATATCTGTGTCCCTGTGTCTCCCTCTCTCTCTCACACTGATATCTGTGTCCCTGTGTCTCCCTCTCTCTCACACTGATAACTGTGTCCCTGTGTCTCCCTCTCTCTCTCACTGATATCTGTGTCCCTGTGTCTCCCTCTCTCTCTCACACTGATATCTGTGTCCCTGTGTCTCCCTCTCTCTCTCACTGATATCTGTGTCCCTGTGTCTCCCTCTCTCTCACACTGATATCTGTGTCCCTGTGTCTCCCTCTCTCTCTCACACTGATATCTGTGTCCCTGTGTCTCCCTCTCTCTCTCACTGATATCTGTGTCCCTGTGTCTCCCTCTCTCTCTCACTGATATCTGTGTCCCTGTGTCTCCCTCTCTCTCTCACTGATATCTGTGTCCCTGTGTCTCCCTCTCTCTCTCACTGATATCTGTGTCCCTGTGTCTCCCTCTCTCTCACACTGATATCTGTGTCCCTGTGTCTCCCTCTCTCTCTCACACTGATATCTGTGTCCCTGTGTCTCCCTCTCTCTCTCACTGATATCTGTGTCCCTGTGTCTCCCTCTCTCTCTCACTGATATCTGTGTCCCTGTGTCTCCCTCTCTCTCTCACTGATATCTGTGTCCCTGTGTCTCCCTCTCTCTCACACTGATATCTGTGTCCCTGTGTCTCCCTCTCTCCCTCACACTGATATCTGTGTCCCTGTGTCTCCCTCTCTCACACTGATATCTGTGTCCCTGTGTCTCCCTCTCTCCCTCACACTGATATCTGTGTCCCTGTGTCTCCCTCTCTCTCTCACACTGATATCTGTGTCCCTGTGTCTCCCTCTCTCTCTCACTGATATCTGTGTCCCTGTGTCTCCCTCTCTCTCACACTGATATCTGTGTCCCTGTGTCTCCCTCTCTCTCTCACTGATATCTGTGTCCCTGTGTCTCCCTCTCTCTCACACTGATATCTGTGTCCCTGTGTCTCCCTCTCTCCCTCACTGATATCTATGTCCCTGTGTCTCCCTCTCTCCCTCACACTGATCTGTGTCCCTGTGTCTCCCTCTCTCTCTCACTGATATCTGTGTCCCTGTGTCTCCCTCTCTCACACTGATATCTGTGTCCCTGTGTCTCCCTCTCTCCCTCACACTGATATCTGTGTCCCTGTGTCTCCCTCTCTCTCTCTCACACTGATCTGTGTCTCTGTGTCTCCCTCTCTCTCTCACTGATATCTGTGTCCCTGTGTCTCCCTCTCTCACACTGATATCTGTGTCCCTGTGTCTCCCTCTCTCCCTCACACTGATATCTGTGTCCCTGTGTCTCCCTCTCTCTCTCTCACTGATAACTGTGTCCCTGTGTCTCCCTCTCTCTCTCTCATTGATATCTGTGTCCCTGTGTCTCCCTCTCTCTCTCACACTGATATCTGTGTCCCTGTGTCTCCCTCTCTCTCACACTGATATCTGTGTCCCTGTGTCTCCCTCTCTCTCTCACACTGATATCTGTGTCCCTGTGTCTCCCTCTCTCTCACACTGATATCTGTGTCCCTGTGTCTCCCTCTCTCTCTCACACTGATATCTGTGTCCCTGTGTCTCCCTCTCTCTCACACTGATATCTGTGTCCCTGTGTCTCCCTCTCTCTCTCTCATTGATATCTGTGTCCCTGTGTCTCCCTCTCTCTCACACTGATATCTGTGTCCCTGTGTCTCCCTCTCTCTCTCACACTGATATCTGTGTCCCTGTGTCTCCCTCTCTCTCACACTGATATCTGTGTCCCTGTGTCTCCCTCTCTCTCACACTGATATCTGTGTCCCTGTGTCTCCCTCTCTCTCACACTGATATCTGTGTCCCTGTGTCTCCCTCTCTCTCACACTGATATCTGTGTCCCTGTGTCTCCCTCTCTCTCTCTCACTGATATCTGTGTCCCTGTGTCTCCCTCTCTCTCTCACACTGATATCTGTGTCCCTGTGTCTCCCTCTCTCTCACACTGATATCTGTGTCCCTGTGTCTCCCTCTCTCTCTCACACTGATATCTGTGTCCCTGTGTCTCCCCCTCTCTCACACTGATATCTGTGTCCCTGTGTCTCCCTCTCTCTCTCACACTGATATCTGTGTCCCTGTGTCTCCCTCTCTCTCTCACACTGATATCTGTGTCCCTGTGTCTCCCTCTCTCTCTCACACTGATATCTGTGTCCCTGTGTCTCCCTCTCTCTCACACTGATATCTGTGTCCCTGTGTCTCCCTCTCTCTCTCACTGATATTTGTGTCCCTGTGTCTCCCTCTCTCTCTCACACTGATATCTGTGTCCCTGTGTCTCCCTCTCTCTCTCACTGATATCTGTGTCCCTGTGTCTCCCTCTCTCTCTCACACTGATATCTGTGTCCCTGTGTCTCCCTCTCTCTCTCTCATTGATATCTGTGTCCCTGTGTCTCCCTCTCTCCCTCACACTGATATCTGTGTCCCTGTGTCTCCCTCTCTCTCTCTCACTGATAACTGTGTCCCTGTGTCTCCCTCTCTCTCTCACACTGATATCTGTGTCCCTGTGTCTCCCTCTCTCTCTCACACTGATATCTGTGTCCCTGTGTCTCCCTCTCTCTCTCACTGATATCTGTGTCCCTGTGTCTCCCTCTCTCTCTCTCATTGATATCTGTGTCCCTGTGTCTCCCTCTCTCTCTCACACTGATATCTGTGTCCCTGTGTCTCCCTCTCTCTCTCTCACTGATAACTGTGTCCCTGTGTCTCCCTCTCTCTCTCACACTGATATCTGTGTCCCTGTGTCTCCCTCTCTCTCACACTGATATCTGTGTCCCTGTGTCTCCCTCTCTCTCTCACACTGATATCTGTGTCCCTGTGTCTCCCTCTCTCTCTCACTGATATCTGTGTCCCTGTGTCTCCCTCTCTCTCACTGATATCTGTGTCCCTGTGTCTCCCTCTCTCTCTCACACTGATATCTGTGTCCCTGTGTCTCCCTCTCTCTCACTGATATCTGTGTCCCTGTGTCTCCCTCTCTCTCACACTGATATCTGTGTCCCTGTGTCTCCCTCTCTCTCTCTCATTGATATCTGTGTCCCTGTGTCTCCCTCTCTCTCACACTGATATCTGTGTCCCTGTGTCTCCCTCTCTCTCTCACACTGATATCTGTGTCCCTGTGTCTCCCTCTCTCTCACACTGATATCTGTGTCCCTGTGTCTCCCTCTCTCTCACACTGATATCTGTGTCCCTGTGTCTCCCTCTCTCTCACACTGATATCTGTGTCCCTGTGTCTCCCTCTCTCTCTCACACTGATATCTGTGTCCCTGTGTCTCCCTCTCTCTCTCACACTGATATCTGTGTCCCTGTGTCTCCCTCTCTCTCACACTGATATCTGTGTCCCTGTGTCTCCCTCTCTCTCACACTGATATCTGTGTCCCTGTGTCTCCCTCTCTCTCACACTGATATCTGTGTCCCTGTGTCTCCCTCTCTCTCTCTCACTGATATCTGTGTCCCTGTGTCTCCCTCTCTCTCTCACACTGATATCTGTGTCCCTGTGTCTCCCTCTCTCTCACACTGATATCTGTGTCCCTGTGTCTCCCTCTCTCTCTCACACTGATATCTGTGTCCCTGTGTCTCCCCCTCTCTCACACTGATATCTGTGTCCCTGTGTCTCCCTCTCTCTCTCACACTGATATCTGTGTCCCTGTGTCTCCCTCTCTCTCTCACACTGATATCTGTGTCCCTGTGTCTCCCTCTCTCTCTCACACTGATATCTGTGTCCCTGTGTCTCCCTCTCTCTCACACTGATATCTGTGTCCCTGTGTCTCCCTCTCTCTCTCACTGATATCTGTGTCCCTGTGTCTCCCTCTCTCTCTCACACTGATATCTGTGTCCCTGTGTCTCCCTCTCTCTCTCTCACTGATATCTGTGTCCCTGTGTCTCCCTCTCTCCCTCACACTGATATCTGTGTCCCTGTGTCTCCCTCTCTCTCTCACTGATATCTGTGTCCCTGTGTCTCCCTCTCTCTCTCTCACTGATAACTGTGTCCCTGTGTCTCCCTCTCTCTCTCACACTGATATCTGTGTCCCTGTGTCTCCCTCTCTCTCTCTCATTGATATCTGTGTCCCTGTGTCTCCCTCTCTCCCTCACACTGATATCTGTGTCCCTGTGTCTCCCTCTCTCTCTCACTGATATCTGTGTCCCTGTGTCTCCCTCTCTCTCTCTCACTGATAACTGTGTCCCTGTGTCTCCCTCTCTCTCTCACACTGATATCTGTGTCCCTGTGTCTCCCTCTCTCTCTCACACTGATATCTGTGTCCCTGTGTCTCCCTCTCTCTCTCACTGATATCTGTGTCCCTGTGTCTCCCTCTCTCTCTCTCACTGATATCTGTGTCCCTGTGTCTCCCTCTCTCCCTCACACTGATATCTGTGTCCCTGTGTCTCCCTCTCTCTCTCTCACTGATAACTGTGTCCCTGTGTCTCCCTCTCTCTCTCACACTGATATCTGTGTCCCTGTGTCTCCCTCTCTCTCACACTGATATCTGTGTCCCTGTGTCTCCCTCTCTCTCTCACACTGATATCTGTGTCCCTGTGTCTCCCTCTCTCTCTCACACTGATATCTGTGTCCCTGTGTCTCCCTCTCTCTCTCACACTGATATCTGTGTCCCTGTGTCTCCCTCTCTCTCTCACTGATATCTGTGTCCCTGTGTCTCCCTCTCTCTCTCACTGATATCTGTGTCCCTGTGTCTCCCTCTCTCTCACACTGATATCTGTGTCCCTGTGTCTCCCTCTCTCCCTCACACTGATATCTGTGTCCCTGTGTCTCCCTCTCTCTCTCACACTGATATCTGTGTCCCTGTGTCTCCCTCTCTCTCACACTGATATCTGTGTCCCTGTGTCTCCCTCTCTCTCTCACTGATATCTGTGTCCCTGTGTCTCCCTCTCTCTCTCACACTGATATCTGTGTCCCTGTGTCTCCCTCTCTCTCACACTGATATCTGTGTCCCTGTGTCTCCCTCTCTCCCTCACACTGATCTGTGTCCCTGTGTCTCCCTCTCTCTCTCACACTGATATCTGTGTCCCTGTGTCTCCCTCTCTCTCTCACACTGATATCTGTGTCCCTGTGTCTCCCTCTCTCCCTCACACTGATATCTGTGTCCCTTTGTCTCCCTCTCTCTCTCTCACTGATAACTGTGTCCCTGTGTCTCCCCCTCTCTCTCTCATTGATATCTGTGTCCCTGTGTCTCCCTCTCTCTCTCACACTGATATCTGTGTCCCTGTGTCTCCCTCTCTCTCTCACACTGATATCTGTGTCCCTGTGTCTCCCTCTCTCTCTCACACTGATATCTGTGTCCCTGTGTCTCCCTCTCTCTCTCACTGATATCTGTGTCCCTGTGTCTCCCTCTCTCTCTCACTGATATCTGTGTCCCTGTGTCTCCCTCTCTCTCACACTGATATCTGTGTCCCTGTGTCTCCCTCTCTCCCTCACACTGATATCTGTGTCCCTGTGTCTCCCTCTCTCTCACACTGATATCTGTGTCCCTGTGTCTCCCTCTCTCTCACACTGATATCTGTGTCCCTGTGTCTCCCTCTCTCTCTCACTGATATCTGTGTCCCTGTGTCTCCCTCTCTCTCTCACACTGATATCTGTGTCCCTGTGTCTCCCTCTCTCTCACACTGATATCTGTGTCCCTGTGTCTCCCTCTCTCCCTCACACTGATATCTGTGTCCCTGTGTCTCCCTCTCTCTCTCACTGATATCTGTGTCCCTGTGTCTCCCTCTCTCTCACACTGATATCTGTGTCCCTGTGTCTCCCTCTCTCTCTCACACTGATATCTGTGTCCCTGTGTCTCCCTCTCTCTCTCACACTGATATCTGTGTCCCTGTGTCTCCCTCTCTCCCTCACACTGATATCTGTGTCCCTTTGTCTCCCTCTCTCTCTCTCACTGATAACTGTGTCCCTGTGTCTCCCCCTCTCTCTCTCATTGATATCTGTGTCCCTGTGTCTCCCTCTCTCTCTCACACTGATATCTGTGTCCCTGTGTCTCCCTCTCTCTCTCACTGATATCTGTGTCCCTGTGTCTCCCTCTCTCTCACACTGATATCTGTGTCCCTGTGTCTCCCTCTCTCTCTCACACTGATATCTGTGTCCCTGTGTCTCCCTCTCTCCCTCACACTGATATCTGTGTCCCTGTGTCTCCCTCTCTCTCACACTGATATCTGTGTCCCTGTGTCTCCCTCTCTCTCACACTGATATCTGTGTCCCTGTGTCTCCCTCTCTCCCTCACACTGATATCTGTGTCCCTGTGTCTCCCTCTCTCTCTCTCACTGATAACTGTGTCCCTGTGTCTCCCCCTCTCTCTCTCATTGATATCTGTGTCCCTGTGTCTCCCTCTCTCTCTCACACTGATATCTGTGTCCCTGTGTCTCCCTCTCTCTCTCACTGATATCTGTGTCCCTGTGTCTCCCTCTCTCTCTCACTGATATCTGTGTCCCTGTGTCTCCCTCTCTCTCTCACACTGATATCTGTGTCCCTGTGTCTCCCTCTCTCTCTCACACTGATATCTGTGTCCCTGTGTCTCCCTCTCTCCCTCACACTGATATCTGTGTCCCTGTGTCTCCCTCTCTCTCTCTCACTGATAACTGTGTCCCTGTGTCTCCCTCTCTCTCTCTCTCTCATTGATATCTGTGTCCCTGTGTCTCCCTCTCTCTCTCACACTGATATCTGTGTCCCTGTGTCTCCCTCTCTCTCTCACTGATATCTGTGTCCCTGTGTCTCCCTCTCTCTCTCACACTGATATCTGTGTCCCTGTGTCTCCCTCTCTCTCTCACTGATATCTGTGTCCCTGTGTCTCCCTCTCTCTCTCACTGATATCTGTGTCCCTGTGTCTCCCTCTCTCTCTCACTGATATCTGTGTCCCTGTGTCTCCCTCTCTCTCTCACTGATATCTGTGTCCCTGTGTCTCCCTCTCTCTCTCTCATTGATATCTGTGTCCCTGTGTCTCCCTCTCTCTCTCACTGATATCTGTGTCCCTGTGTCTCCCTCTCTCTCTCACTGATATCTGTGTCCCTGTGTCTCCCTCTCTCTCAAGTCAATGAAAAATGTCCTCAAAAAACAAACACACACACGCCAAGTAAAAAGTCAAATGACAAACCTGAAGAGAATATTTACAATATACATCATAAAGAACACCTTATAGACAAAGAACTTAAAAAAACACACACAACTGAGAGCAAAAATGGCTGAAAATATTTGTCTAAAAAACAAGGGCAGAGACACTGAAAGGTCCTTAAGACTATGAAAAAATGATCCACAATAAGAAAAATGTAAATTAAAACTAATTGAGATAACATTCTCACCCATCAGACTGACACAAATGCAGAAACTTGTCCTTCCATTCTCTTAAGTGTCACAGAGAAAGGAAATTCTTAAATTTGGTGATGTCCAACTATCAGGAGCTTTTTCTTTTACGGATCAATAATTGTATCTAAAACCTGTGTCTAATCCAGTCACAAAGAGTTTTCTCTGTTTTCTTTTTTAACTTTATAGTTTTAGGTCTAACATTCGGGTTCATGACTCATTTTGAGTTAATTTTTGTATATATTAGTAGTGTGAGGTATGAATCTAATATCCTTTTATAGCAGTTTGTCAGTTTGTCAAAATGCTAAACAAGAGAATTACCATATGACCCACCAAGTCCACTCCTAGATATATACCCAAGAGAAATGAAAACATATGCCCATACAAAATCTATATGAAATGTTTATAGCAGCTTTATTCATAATCACCAAAATCTGGGAACAAACCCAAAAATCCATCAATAAGGCACTATAAATAAATTGTGATTTACCCATACAATGGAATAATATTCAGCAATAAAAAGGAAGAAGCTACTGATATACATAATACATGGATGAATCTCAAGTAATTAAGCAAGATGTGAAAGACCAAAAAAAGTACATACACTATGAATCCACTTATATAAATCTCAAAAAATACAAAGTAATCTATAATGACAGAAAGAAAATCAGTGGTTGCCTAGAGATGGGGGCAGTAAGGACAGTAGGGGAGGAAAATGGGGGTGTACATGTGACAGGAGCTTCATGGGTATATATACATGTCCACACTTATCACATTGTACTTAATACATATATGCAGTTTACTATATGTCAATTACACCTCAATTAAATTGTGGGTGCTTTTTTTAAATGACATATTTGGGTCAAATGACAAAACTGGAATATGGGGTGGGCAACAGTAGGTTTACAATTGTGAGGATTGAAAACCAGAGTTTATTCTTTTATTCTTTTTTTTAAATTCTTTTATTTTTAATTGTTGTATTTTCCAAACAAACAACTGTAAACCTACTTTTGCCTACCCCTGGGCACAGGGTTAAGAACACTGGGATAATCCCTTTGTCCTGAATTTCTCAATCACTCAACATGCAACACACACCTGCTGTCTACCAGCCTCTGGAAAGGGGCTGGGACACACACCCAGCAAGAAAACTGCAGTCCACTAACCCCTTACCTGCCAGATTCCATGATGTGAAAGGATCTCCTACACCCCCCAGCTCCTGCACAGTGGCCATTCCTGACCTCGTGAACTCTCTTGTTGGCCTTCCTGCCTCTGGTCTTGCCTTTACACCCCAGTCAGGTATGTGCCTTCCCTATGCCAGCTTCTCTGCCTGAGACCCCCTGCCTCATAGCCCAGTTCTCTAATCCTAGTCAAAACCTTGGTCCCAGGTGCCATCTCTGTGCTCCTGGCATCTCCAGCAGGCACAGTGCCAAGGGGCGGGGCTGGTCCTGAAGAGCCTCTGAAGGGACCTGGAGACTCCCTCAGTGCCTGCCGGCATTGAACCACCTGTCTTTCCTCCCAGAAACCACCCACCTGCTGCCACACCACCAGTCTTCTCAGAAACCTCAAGTCGATTTCCGTTTCACGGGGTCATTAACCTCCTACGTTACCAGTGATAATACACCCGTCAGGCTTTCCTACAAGAGACAGACACATGGACTTCCAGTTCCTTCCTCTCTCCCCCTCAGGATGTGGTCCATGTTTGAACCTTCACCGTGCAGATCTAAGCAATTTCTGAAGGCCTCAGCAGACTTAGCAAGTCTGTAAACATGACAATGGCCCCATGGCCAACAGGAAACAGCTGCCCAGTACAGCCAGGCCTCGGCCTTAGCACTCTGGCCCTTGTTCACCAGCCCATGACCTCTTTCTTTAACTTACCAAACAGAACTTGCTCCTCTTGCTATAAAACACAACCCATCCATTCAGTCCCCTCAGCTTCCCCACACAGGCTGATCCAGAGTCCCAGTGCCTACATACTTGGGGATGACACTGGTTAATGGGATCATATAGGTTTCAGGTGTAGATTTCTGATACAAGATCTATATATTATGCTCTGTGTCCATCACACAAGTCAAATCGTCTTCTGTCACCATATATTATGCCCACTTCACCCCCTACCTTGCTACTGGTGACCTCCACACTGTTGTGTCCATAAGTTTCAGTTTTATATCCCATATATAAGGGACATCCTATGGTTCTCAGGTCATCTTTTTTAAAAATTTAACATATTTTTATTGATTTCAGAGAGGAAGGGAGAGAGAGAGAAACATCAATGAGAGAATCACTGAGCGGCTGCCTCCTGCACACCCCTACTAGGGATTGAGCCAGCAACCCGGGTACGTGTCCTTAACCGGAATCAAGCCTGGGACTCTTCAGTGCGCAGGCCGAAAAGTCAGATTGGGCAGGCCTCAGATCCTTTTTTAAAATCCAAAAAGTCTAGCACACATCCAGACGGAAGACTTTCAGAATTATAAAAATGAAAGAGGCAGATACTCACTGCCATCATCCCATTTAGAGGCCCCAAACCCTTTAATCTGAACTGTTTTCCTTATTACAAAACTAGAAGCCCAGTGCGTGAATTTACACACGGGTGGGATCTCTCAGCCTGGCCAGAGAGGTCAGGGCTGTCTTGCCCAGTCCCGATCAGAACAATCGGGTCAGCCAGCAATGGAGAAGGTACCGAGTGAGGTTAGCCAGCAGGGGAGGTTGAGTGTCTGCCCCCTGGTGATCAGTACACATCATAGCAACAGGCCAGTCATCTGGTCATAGCAATCACTTAGGCTTTCATATATATACTAGAGGCCCAGTGCACGAAATTCATGCATGGGAGGCGGGGGAGGTCCCTTAGCCCAGCCTGCACCCTCTCCAATCTGGGACCCCTCGAGGAATGTCCAACTGCCCATTTAGGCCCTATCCTGGTAGGATTGGGCCTAAACGGGCAGTCAGACATCTTTCTCACAATCCAGGACTGCTGGCTCCAAACTGCTCACCTGCCTGCCTCCCTGAATGCCCCTAACCGCTTCTGCCTGCCAGTCTGATTACCCGCTAACCACTACCCTGCCAGCCTAATTGATGTCAAACTGCTCCCCTGCCAGCCTGTTTGCTCCCAACTTCCCTCTTTTGCCGGCCTGGTCACCCCTAACTGCCCTCCCTTGTAGGCTTGATCACCCCCAACTGCCCTTCCTTGCAGGCCTGGTCCCTCCCAAATGCCCTTCCCTGCTGGCCTGATTGCCCAAAATTGCCCTCCCTTGCAGGGCTTGGAAACTTCCAACAGCCCTCCCCTGCTGGCCATCTTGTGGTGGCCATCTTGTGTCCACATGGGGGCAGGCTCTTTGACCACATGGGGGCAGTGCTCTTGTGTGTTGGAGTGATGGTCAATCTGCAAATTACTCGTTTATTAGATAGGATAGAGGCCTGGTGCATGGGTGGGGGCGAGCTGATCTGCCCTGAAGAGTGTCCCAGATCAGGGTGAGGGGTGAAGGTTCCCTTGGGGTGAGGGGCGGCCTGGGCGAGTGGCCTGTGGAGGTTTGCAGCCCGGCCATGCCCCCCAGCAACCTAAGCGGAGGCCCTGGAATCTGGAATTAATCTATGTCTGCAATTGAAACTTTGTAGCCTGGAGCAGAGTCAAGCCTTCTGCTCACAGGGGGGGGGGGGGGGGGGGGGGCGCGCCGGGGGGGGGGGGGAGCAGGAGCAGCCATTTCGGTTTGAAACTTTATAACCTAGAGTGGAGGCCTAGGCCAGCAAACCCAGGCTGAAAGCTTGGCTTCCTCCATTGCCAGAGAAACCCAAGCCTCTGTTCTCTCCAGCTCAGTGGCTGCCACCATTTCTGTATCTTTTATAATTGAAACGTTATAACATTGAGTGGAGGCCTAGACCCACAACGGCCAGCTGAAACCTTGGCTTCCTCTGTTGCCAGGGAAACCCATGCCTTCCTCCTGCTCTCAGTGGTGGCAGCCATCTTGGTTGGGGTTTTTTTGCATAATCTGCTCCTGATTGGTTGGTGGGCATGGCTGGTGGGCGTGGTGAAGGTTCAGTCGAATTTGCATATTACCCTTTTATTGGATAGGACTAGAGGCCGGGTGCATGAAATTTGTGCACAGAGGGAGGGGGGTGTCCCTCAGCCCAGCCTGCACCCTCTCTAATCTGGGACCCCTCGAGGGATGTCTGACTGCCCGTTTAGGCCCGATCCCGATAGGATCAGGTCTAAACAGGCAATCAGACATCCTTCTCACAATCCAAAACTGCTGGCTCCAAACTGCTCGCCTGCCTGCCTCCCTGATTGCCCCTAACTGGTTCTGCCTGCCCCATGATGGCGAACCTATGACACACGTGTCGGCACTGACACGCGTAGCCATTTGTGATGACATGGGGCCGCATGCGGTCGCATACAGAGAAGTATGGGGCCACATGCCAAGAAGGTCGTTTCATCCTTGGCTATTGCACGGCCAGGTGCAGTAGCCGAGGATGAAACATTTGCTGTAGTGTAGTGTAGACACTCTGTGCCGGAGGGCTGTCGGCCAAAACAGAACTCTGGCACAGAGCGTCTAGTTCTGGGACTTCTGGTTAGGCTGTTAGGGGACCTTTGACCTCACTTCCGGCCGGTGGAGCAGGGAGCAGCGGAATCCCACGGGGGGATGCATCTCTGGGGCACCTGTGATTGCCATTACCAGCAACCACATAACCACAGCAACCATCATCCAATCTACTGTTCTGGGGTGTCGTGGATTTCTAATTGACCATCATTACTGAGAGATAAGTGATGGGGAGGCTGGGAGAGGCAAGGGCTTGTGCTATGAGTGTCATTTCCTGCCATTAAAAATAACAGCAGTCATCTTAATTTATATAAGGAACGCCATTTTGCAGCATAGGGCAGACTCCATTTCACCACTATTACTGTTGTGCATCCTTATTAACCCCTATTTCTGCTTATTAACCCTGCCCTTTCCTAAAAGACAGTTACATGTGCCATCTTGTGGTCAGTTAGGCTATTTAAATCCTAATTGCCTGCAGGGCTAACAGGCTATCTATAGTTCTATCTTCTGTCACTGACCCCCTTGATGAAGATCCCAAAAATTAAAAAACCAAGGCTAGCCGAAACTGGTTTGGCTCAGTAGATAGAGCGTCGGCCTGCGGACTGAAGGGTCCCCGGTTCGATTCCAGTCAGGGGCATATACCTCGGCTGCGGGTGCATCTCCAGTAAGGGGTGTGCAAGAGGCAGCTGATCGATGTGTCTTTCTCATCGATGTTTCTGACTTTCTATCCCTCTCCCTTCCTCTCTGTAAAAATCAATAAAATATATTTTAAAAAATAAAATAAAAAATAAAAATAAAAAACCAAAAACCAAAGCTAACTAAAGGAAGTGGTAGTAGCAGTAGCCAACCCTTTCAAGAGACATGGACCGAGATGTATGGCATTATAGAAAAAAATGGCAGATCACTTTGTGTCCTATGTACTGAAACGGTAGTAAGCAGAACGTGGAATATAAATAGACATTTTGAAACTGATCATTCCCAGCTCTTGAAAAAAACGGAGGATGAAAGGAAAGAATACATGTCCGGCAGCTACACCTTTATAAGAGCCAATCTAATTTATAAAAGGCTCTTTAAATTTATAAAAGGCTCTACAAATTTAACATCTGCAAGTTTGAGCATTGCTCACTCTATAGCTCAGCATGGAAAAGCACTCAGTGAGGGAGAATTTATTAAAGAAACTCTCCTAAGATGTGCACCAGTTCTATTTCACGATATGCAGAATAAAGACACAAGTATTAAGAGATTATCTGAGCCGAGACCAGTTTGGCTCAGTGGATAGAGCATCGGACTGTGGACTGAAGGGTCCCGGGTTCAATTCCGGCAAGGGCATGTACCTTGGCTGCAGGCACATCCCCAGTAGGGGGCTTGCAGGAGGCAGCTGATCGATGTCTCTCTCTCATCGATGTTTCTGACTTTCTATCCCTCTCCCTTCCGCTCTGTAAAAAATCAACAAAATATTTTTAAAAAGCGAGATTACCTGAGTTACCACTCAGTAGAAATATCATAAAAGACTAACTAATGAGAACGAATACAAACATACATCAATTAAAGAGAGACATAAGTAATTGTAAATATTTTTTTATCTCTCTTGATGAAACTACTGATGTCACATCACATGCTCAGGTAGCCATTATTGGTGGATATTCTGATGGTCTCACAATGAGAGAAGAGTTGATAAAGTTAGTATCAGTGCCAACATGTACAGCAGGAAGCAAAATATGTAAGGTTGTTAAACAAACATTCTGTGACCTGAGCATTGATATCTCTAAAGTTGTGTCAGTGACGGCAGATGGGGCACCAAACATGGTGGGTAAAAAAGTCGGATTTGTCAAATTGTTTACAGAAGCTATTGGACATCCGATTGTGCCTTTTCATTGTATTATCCATCAGGAGGTTTTATGTGCCAAGGCAGGATTCACCGACTTAAACGACTTAATGTCAGTTGTTACAAAAATAGTTAATAGCTGCTCCCCCGCTTCACAAGTGAGAATTTTCTGCACTTTTACTGAAGGTTGATTACACCTACAGTGGACTGCTGATGTACAATAATGTAAGATGGCTGAGCTGAGGAAAAGTTCTTGAGCACTTTGTGGAGTGCTTTGAAGAAAGTAAGGTATTTCTTGAGGATAAAGATCTGGGAAACTTTTCTCAGCTCAATGATAATGATTGTGTCAACACCCTGATATTTTTTACAGATCTCTCTGTTCATATTAATGAACTGAACTTAAAGTTACAAAGTTTTGGCAAAAGTATTGACCGTATGTTTGGAAGTAAATTTAAAATTTTCAAGCGAGATGTAGAAACTAAAACTTTTAAGTATTTTCCTCGGGTAACAAAGTATTTTGAGAAGGTCAGTGCAGCTGTACAAAATGAAATGGATCCCTTGCATATAAAGTACCAGCATGTTTTAGACTCGTTACTTGACCAGTTCAGTGATAGACTTAATCAATTTAGAAGCCTAGAACAGACCATAAAAATAATTAAGTATCTTGATGTAGTAGTCTACAGTAGTTTGGAATTAAATGGTTTCCAATGGATGCAAATTGATGATTTGGAGATGCAACTTGCAGAATTTCAAGACAGCATCTGGGCTCAGGTGTTTGTCGACTTGAGGTCAAAGCTTGAGAACCTGGAAAGGTGCCGCTTGGAGAATCAAGAGGAGTGCCACTACGAACAGGAAATTTGGAGTGCCTGGAACTGATTATCAGACACTTTTAGCACCCTGAAAAATATATCAATGGCTTTACTCACAATTTTTCCCTCTACGTACTTTTGTGAGACCTTATTGTCAGCATTAAATAATATCAAAACCAACAAAAGAAACAGATTGACAGATGAAGTTAGTAGCGCTTGCTTGGGCTTGACATGTACAAAATACCAACCTTCAAGTGAAGGTTTAGCCAATGAAATTCAGCAACAAAAAAGTCACTAATAGGCAGGTTAGTTAAAGAATTCCCCCTTCCACTCACTTATCTTAGTTCACGGCACCCCACACAAGTTAAATAAAATCAAGAAAACAAAAGAGGGAGAACTAAGATGGCGGCAAAGGTAAAACACCTATCTTGCCGTCATAATCAGCAATTTTAATACTACAACTTAACGAAAGAACAAACACCTTCCAGAATCACCAGAAAGCTCGCCGAGTGAAAATTCCACAAATAAAAGTGAAAATAAGACACTGTGACTCGGAGGAGCGGCGGCGGACAGCGTTGAAAGATTCGCACAGAGAGAGGTTTGGAGCGCGCGCCGCGGAGAGGGCGGGCGGCTGAAAACCGGCCAGTTTTCTCTAACGGGGAGACAAAGGGGTCCCACTGGACTGATTCTCCAGCTCTGGGCAAAGTCCAGAGAACCCACTATCACACGGGGTGAAAACTGGACAGTGGGAGGGCACGCCGAAGCTCGGGTGCTGCCGGGTCTCCCGGCTTGGGGAGAAGGCAGCCTGCGCGAACAGCTCGGCTGCGTGACGGCGCAGAGAGCGCACCGCGACTTGTCTCTCATTCGCAAAACCGTCAGACTGCTTTGTTTTACGACCCTGGGTGAGACATTGCGCACGCAGACTCATTTTGGGAAAGTCTGAATTCCCCGGCAACCGGCAGCCGGTGGAGCTCCGCAGCGGCTCTCTCTCAGAGGAGCTGGCAGCCATTGCCCCCGGCACAGAGTCCCTGGGGCCGCATAGGGCGGAGCTAACACTGTCTGCTTGGCCCAGAGACTCCGCCCACCCAACCTGAGCACAGCTGAGCTTCACAGACAATTGGCCTGGAGGTCAACCCTCCAAGTGCTAACAACGATTAACTGAGCTTAACTTCAGCAAGACTGTGCAGCCCATATCCACCTCAGGTAACTGGGGAGGCTGAGCAACTATCCCTAGTAGGAAGTCTACCACACAAAGCTAATTGACCAACTCAGGGAAGCAGCCACCATGCAGCAACATGGAAAGAAATCAGATGTGAAAGAAATGGAGGGGAAAAAAATGACTGGACATGGAATTCAGAACCACGGTTATAGGGTTTTTTAAGAGGCTCCAACAAAAGATCGAGGCCTATAAGAAAATAAGCAAGACCACAAAGGAAATGAATGAGTCCTACAAGAAAATGAACAACACCCTCAAGGATATAAACGAGAGCTGCAAAGAAATGATCAAGACCAGCGTGGAAATGATCAAGACCAACGTGGAAATGAATGAGTCCTACAAGGAAATGAAAGAAACCCTCAAGGATATAAAGCAGACTCTCAAGAATATGAAAAAGGACCAACCAGAAATTAAGCATACACTGACTGAAACAAAAAATATTATACAAAGACCTGAAAGTGCCCTGGAGCACCCCAAGAACCAAGTTAAAGATTTGAAATACAAAGAGGTAAAATCCACTCAGCTGAAAAAGCAAGAAACCAAAAGAATCCAAAAAATTGAAGATAGTGTAAGGGGCCTCTGGGACAACCTCAAGCATACCAACATCCGAATTATAGGGGTGCCAGAAAAAGCGAGAGGCCAAGACAATGAAAACCTATTTGAAGAAATAGTGACTGAAAACTTCCCACACCTGGTGAAAGAAATTGACTTAGGAGTCCAAGAAGTACACCGAACCCCAATATATAGGAACCCTAAGAGGACCACACCGAGGCACATCATAATTAAAATGCCAAGAGCAAAAGACAAAGAGAGAATATTAAAAGCAGCAAGAGAAAAACAGTTAGTTACCCATAAGGGAGCACCCATACGACTGTCAGCGGATTTCTCAACAGAAACGATGCAGGCCAGACGGGAGTGGCAAGAAATATTCAAAGTGATGAACAGCAAGAATCTACAACCAAGATTACTCTATCCAGCAAAGATATCATTCAGAATTGAAGGTCAGATGAAGTGCTTTGCAGGTAAGAAAAAGCTAAAGGAGTTCATCACCACCAAACCAACATTATATGAAATGCTGAAAGATATTCTTTAAGAAGAGGAAGAAGAAAAAGGTAAAGATGAAAATTATGAACAACAAATACACATCTATCAACAAATGAACATAAAAATCAAGTGAATTGATAGGCTGTTGAACAGGATAGACTGGTGAATATAACAGAGACATGGACATAGAGAGGGAATGGACTGACAATTCTTGGGGAGAAAAGGGTTGTGGGAAGTGCAGCAAGAGACAGGACAAAAATCTAGCAACAATGAGAGAGGACAGTGGGGATAGGTACAGGGTGGAGGGGAGCTATAGGGGGATAAAAAGGGGAAACAATGTAATTAATAAACTGAACAATAAAGATTAAAAAAAAAGAAAACAAAAGAAACTGACTGACAGATGAACAGAGAAGTCACTAAGCAGATAAGTTAAGTAATTAGTTTTTGGTTTATTAAATACAGTTATATATTACAATTATACATTTTTATTATTTAAACTATAAATATCGCAAAATTATGGTTTTTTTTCCTCAAAGTGACACACCACCCGAGTTATGCTCAGTTTTTTGGCGAATTTTGACACACCAAGCTCAAAAGGTTGCCCATCACTGCCCTAACCACTACCCTGCCAGCCTAATTGATGGCCAACTGCTCCCCTGCCAGGCAGTTTGCCCCCAACTCCCTTCTTCTGCCAGCCTGGTCAGCCCTAACTGCCCTCCCCTGTAGGCTTAATCACCCTCAACTGCCCTCCCTTGCAAGCCTGGTCCCTCCCAATGGCCCTCCCCTGCTGGCCATCTTGTGGTAGCCATCTTGTGTCCACATGGGGGCAGCCCTCCTGTGTGTTGGAATGATGGTCAATCTGCATATTACTCTTTTATTAGATAGGATAGAGGCCTCGTGCATAGGTGGGGCCAGCTGGTTTTCCCTGAAGGGTGTCCCGGATCAGGGTGGGGGTTCCCTTGGGGCGAGGGGCCTAGGGTGGTTTGCAGGCTGGCCACGCCTCCCTGGCGACCCAAGAGGAGGCCCTGGGATCTGGGATTAATTTATGTTCTACAATTGAAACTTTGTAGCCTAGAGTGGAGGCCTACGCACTAGGGCTGCAGAACCTTGGCTTCCTCCATCGCCCGGGCAACCCTAGCCTCTGCTCTCTCCAGCTCCATGGCTGCTGCCATTTCTGTTGAGATATATCTTCTATAATTGAAACTTCGTAGCATTGAGTAGAGGCCTAGGCCAGCAACAGCAGGTGGAAAGCTTGGCTTCCTCCATTGCCGGGGAAACCCAAGCATCCCTCCTGCTCTCAGTGGCTGCAGCCATCTTGTTTGAGATTTATTTGCATAATTTGCTCCTGATTGGCTGGTGGGTGTGGCTATGGGCATGGCTTTATTGGAGGTATGGTCAATTTGCATATTACTCTTTTATTAGACAGGGCTGGAGGCCCGGTGTACGAAATTCATGCACCGGTGAAGGAGTTGTCCCTCAGCCCAGCCTGCACCCTCTCTAATCTGGAACCCCTCAAGGGATGTCCGACTGCCCATTTAGGCCCAATCCCACCATCAGTCAGACATCCCTGTCACAATCCAGGGCTGCTGGCTCCAAACTGCTCACCTGCCTGCCTTCCTGATTGCCCCTAACAGCTTCTGCCTGCTAGCCTGATCACCCCCTAACCAGCTACCCTCCCAGCGTGATTGATGTCTCACTGCTCCTCTGCCAGCCTGTTTGCCCCCAAATTCTCTCCTCTGCTGGCCTGGTCACCCCTGACTGCCCTCCCCTGCAGGCTTGATCGCCCCTAACTGCCCTTCTTTGCAGGCCTGGTCCTTCCTAACTGCCCTCCCCTGCTGGCCATCTTGTGTCTACATGAGGGTAGGACCCTTGACTACATGGGGGCAGTCCTCTTGTGTTTTGGACTGATCGTCAATCTGCATATTACCCTTTTATTAGATAGGATAGAGGCCTGGTGCATGGGTGGGGACCAGCTGGTTTGCCCTGAAGAGTGTCCCAAATCAAGAAGGGGGTTCCTTTGGGGGTGTGGGGTGGCCTGGGCGAGAGGCCTGTGGTGCTTTGCAGGCCGGCCATGCCCCCTGGGGATCCAAGTGGAGGCCCTGGGATCTGGAATTTATTTATCTTCTACAATTGAAACTTTGTAGCCTGCAGCAGAGCCAAGCCTCCTGCTCATTCCATGGCGGCAGCTATTCTAGTGGGATTTATTTACTTTCTGTAAGTGAAACTTTGTAGCCTTAAGTGAAGGCCTGGGCCGACCAGGGTGTGTGGAAAGCTCGGCTTCCTGCATCGCTGGGGAAACACAAACCTCCCTCCTGCTCTCTCCATGGCCACAGCCATCTTGGTTGGGGTTAATTTGCATACTCACTCCTGATAGGCTAGTGGACGTGGCTTGTGGGTATCATGGAGTGATGGTTAATTTGCATATTGCTCTTTTATTAGATAGCATAGGTGTTATTTTGTGGTGTTGTTAACCGGCACCCAAGGACATTTTTTCCATTGATTTTTAGACAGAGTAGAAGGGAGAAAGAGAGACAGAGAGAAATATCGATGTGAGAGAGACACATCAATTGGTTGCCTCCCATATATGCCCAGACCTGGGCCAGGAATCAAGCCTGCAACCAAGGTACATGCCCATGACCAGAATTAAACCTGGGACTCTTCAGTCTGCAGGCTGACACTCTAGCCACTAAGCCAAACTGGCTAGGGCATAAAATATTATTTTAAGCCCGAATTAGTGAATTATATAGATAGGCCACCTCTCAACTGGCCTATTACTAAACTTGCTTCCCTCTAAGCAAAGTCCCCCAAAGGAAGAACATCCTTCTTAAAGTGCATGCCTGGTCACAACACTAACCTATCTTGAAAATCACAAGGCTGTACTAGCTGGTGTGTCTCAATGGACAGAGTATTGGCCCTTGAACTGAAGAGTCCCAGGTTCAATTCCCATCAAAGGCATGTACCTCAGTTGCAGGCTTGAACTCTGACCCTGGTGGGGGCTCGTGTGGAAGGCAACCAATGAATATGTCTCTCTCACATCTATGTTTCTCTCTCTGTCTCTCTCTATCCCTCCCTTCCATTCTCTAAAAATCGATGAAAAGGTATCCTCAGATGAGGATCAATCCTGCAAAATAAAACTCAAACTTAATATTATGACACACAGTCTCCACAATAAACTGGCTCAAACATCAAACTCGCCTCCAACAACAACCCCACAAACCCCATCCTCTGACTTCAGCCAGTTACGTATTTCCCCCAGAAGTGTACTTGTGTGCTGCTGTGTCTTTACTCTGGCTGGTTCCTCATCCTGAAGTATTTATCCACTGCCCCATGTGCAAGCACTCACACATCTTTTACAGCCCAGTCCAGGTAAGTCCTTCTGTAACATTCCTGGCAGAGCCAAGTCTTCCCATGACTACACTCCCACCACACTCTCTCCACATCTGTGTTTGTGCTCCATACTACAATAGAATCTGTGACTGTGCCCTCCCTAGCTCCTTAGCAAAAAGGCTCTATGACCTCTAAGCCTGCCACAGCTTGGCACACATATCAAATACAAGTAGTTGGAAGGAGGACTGCCTGCATTATTAACTAAATCAAGGAGCAACAAGACTAAACCAGCAGCATGAGTGAAGGATTACATTTTCCAAAGGTGACTATGACAAATCCCATGTCACAGTGAGGACTGTCCTCCCTCCAGCAGTAGGGAAGGAGGGTCTGTGTTCCCTCCTTTTGACATGTGACTATGAAACTAGCCATGAAAGGCAATAGTTTCCACCTGGTGCTCCTAAGATGCTTGCTCTTGGAACCTCCAGCCACCAATGCAAGAGGAAGTCCAGGCCACATGGGCAGGACACCTTTAGGTATTCCAGTTGACTAGACATGGAGGAAGCATTTCAGATGATCCCAGCTCAGCCACATCTGACTGCAACTTCTCCAAAGACCAGGAGCAAGAACCACGTAGCTGAAGTAGGAATAAAATGATTCTGTTGTTTTAAGTCACTAAGTTTTGGGGTGATTCATTATGAGGCAATAAGTAGCCAAAACAATGAGTAAAACAGAAGTTATGTAGCCTTGACAAGCAGGGCAAGAGTTCTTCCTGCCTCTGTGCTCAGGCCCCACGTCCAAACTCCGAAGGCCTGTCTACTCACATCCCCTTCCTTATTAGATATCTACTGCTGAATGGAAACACTGACTGGCTTAAAAGAAGAGCAGTCGTGTATTCCCTCTCACAGTCTCCATTGGTCAGGAATTTGGACAGTGGGACATAGAGGGGATGACCTGCCTCTGCTCCACAATGTCTGAGACCTAGAAAACTCAAAAGCTGGGGATGGGCTCCCCTAAATGCTCATTCTCACATATCTGCAGGCTGACGTTCCTGCTGGCCGAGACAGCAGCTTGGAGCATGGGCTGGGACCCTCCACAGGCCTCTCCATGTGCCGAGGCTTCCTCTGAACAGGATGGCTGAGTTCCAAGGTGAGAGTCCCAACAAAGACAGCAAGCTAATCATCCTTTTCAGGACCCAGTCTTGGAGCACGTCTGCCTTACTCACAGTCAGGAGAATCACAAGTCCCTGCCCACATTCAAAGGGGGAGAATCCCAAACCCAACCACCAGGTGGCAGGAGGACAATGTCTAATTGTAAACCTGGAATGAGATATTTATGGGTGTGCATTCTGGAAAATACAATCTGCCACACCTTCCTTTCTAAAATAGATCGACTGTCTATAACACTGACTTAAGCCTCTCATGTTTTGTTATTAATGACACTTGTCTGCAAGGCACAGACTCAAAACTGATTTTGACTTGCTAGAGGTTTTCTTTAGTGAAGTAACATACAGCTAGCCGGTCCACACCACCAAGTACAAAGAAAACTGGGGGCCTTTTTAGTTCACAAAACCCTCAGGCAAAACCCAGGAAGCACTGGACAAGCCCCACCATCCCCGATGGGTCTCCATTTCTTCGTCTAAAGGGCAGCCTAGGAGCTGTGAGGTCCCTTTCTAACACTCTAATTCCATGACATTCTCCAGCTAGTTCCCTCTTTCTGGTAAAAATGTTTCTTAAGTAGCAAGAGATCCCCATATAGTCAACTTCCCATTGTAGGCAATAATGGAGAAGTCAGATTTAGTTGTGTTTTTTTTTTTAAGTAGAGGAGTTGACAGACAAGGAGGAACCAAGATGGCGGCATAGGTAAACACCTATTTTGCTGCCCACACAACAATTTCAAAACTACAACTTAATGACAGAACAAACATCATCCAGAATCACCAGAAAGCTGGCTGAGTGAAAATTCCACAAATAAAAGTGAAGATAGGACACTGTGACTCAGAGGAGCGGCGGAGGGCAGCACTGAAGATATGTGCGGAGTCAGAGGTTTGGAGCTGTTTGCGCGTGCCAGCGGATAGGGCGGGCGGCTGCAAACCTGGCTGGTTTTCTCGAATGGGGAGGGAGACAAAGGCGTCCCACTGCACTGATTCCCCAGTTCCAGGCAAGGTCCGGGGAACCCCCACTCATAGGGGGTGAAACTGGACAGTAAGGAAGCACGCTGAAACTGGGGCGCGGCAGAGGTCTGCAAGCTTGCAGAGAGGGCGGTGCAAGCGCGCAGAGAGGACTCGTGATGTGTTCTCTCATTCGGGAGAGGAAAAAAAAAAAAGAAGGGAAACCACCGGGCTGCATTGCTTTACAACCCTGGGTGAGACTTTGGGGGTACAGACTCATTTGGGGAGAGGCTGAATTGTAGAGCTTGGCAGCAGGTAGAGCTTGGTGGCAGCTTTCTCTCAGAGGTGCGTCCAGCCATTACCACCAGGCACAGAGTCCCAGGTGCCGCATAGGGCAGAGCTGATGGAAACCAGGACTGCCTGCTCAGCCTGGAGACTCCGCCCACCCAACCTGAGCACAGCTGAACCTCACAGCCAATTGGCCTGGAGGTAAAACCCTCCTAGTGCTAACAACAATAAACTAGGCTTAACTTCAACAAGACTGTGCAACCCACAAAGGGCTGCACCAAGAGTATCCACCTCAGGTAAGTGGGGAGGCTGAGCCACTGTCCCTTAGAAGACATCTACCACACAAAGCTAATCAACCAACTCAGGAAAGCAGCCACAATGCAGAGACATTGAAAGAAATCAGATGTGAAAGAAATGGAGGAAAAAAACAACTGGACATAGAGTTCAAAACCACGATTATAAAGTTTTTAAGAGACTTCTAGAAAAGGCCGATGAACTTAATGAGACCTTCGAGGAAATGAACAAGACCTATGAGGATATGAAAAAGGACCAACTAACTGAAATAAAAAATATTATACAAAGACCTAAAAGCAGTCTAGAGGACCACAAGAACCAAGTCAAAGATTTGAAATACGAAGAGGCAAAATCCACTCAACCAGAAAAGCAAGAAGCCAAAAGAATCCAAAAAATTGAAGATAGTGTAAGGGGCCTCTGGGACAACCTCAAGCATACCAACATCCAAAGTACAGGGGTGCCAGAAAAAGCGAGAGGCCAAGACAATGAAAACCTATTTGAAGAAATAGTGACCAAAAACTTCCCCCACCTGGTGAGAGAAATTGACTTAAAAGCCCAAGAAACGCACTGAACCCCAAACTATAGGAATCCAAAGAGGACCACACCAAGACACATCACAATTAAAATGCCAAGAGCAAAAGACAAAGAGAGAATATTAAAAGCAGCAAGACAAAAACAGTTAGTTACCTATAAGGGAGCACCCATACGATTCTCAGCGGATTTCTCAACAGAAACTAGGCAGGCCAGACGGAATGGCAAGAAATATTCAAAGTGATGAATAGCAAGAATCTACAACCAAGATTACTCTACCCAGGAAAGCTATCATTCAGAATTGAAGGTCAGATAAAGTGCTTTGCAGGTAAGAAAAAGCTAAAGGAGTTCATCACTGCCAAACCAATATTATATGAAATGCTGAAAACTATTCCTTAAGAAGAGGAAGAAGAAAAAGGTAAAAATAAAAATTATGAACAAATACACATCTATCAACAAATCGATATAAAAATCAAGTGAATTAATAATCTGATGAACAGGATAAACTGGTGAATGTAACAGAATCATGGACATAGAGAGGGAATGGACTGACAATTCTTGGGGAGAAAAGGGGTGTGGGAAGTGCAGCAAGAGACTGGACAAAAATCATACACCTATGGGAGAGGACAGCGGGGTTGGGGGGGGGGGGGGAGGTAAGGGTAGAGGGTGGGATGGGTACCGGGTGGAGGAAAGCTAAAGGGGAGAAAAAAGGGGAACAATGTAATTAATAAACTGAACAACAAAGATTAAAATATTTAGAAAAAAAAAGTAGAGGAGTTAAAGGGATATTGACAGACTTTCGTTTCTATTTCTGCCTTGCTTAGTATGTTAAAAAGCACTACCTAGCCCTAGACAGTTTGGCTCAGTGGACAGAGCATCAGCCTGTGGACTGAAGGGTCCTAGGTTCGATTCCGGTCAAGGGCACATGCCTGGGTTGTGGGCTCGATCCCCAGTAGGGGACATGCAGGAGGCAGCCGCTTAATGATTCTCATCATTGATGTTTCTATCTCTCGCCCTCTCTAAAATCAATAAAAAATATCTTTAAAACAATAAGCACTACCTAAAACATCCAGAAAACAGAGAACATGGCACAGGTAATAAAGACCTAACTGAATTACTTCTTGTTCATTATTAAACCTCTACTAAACTCCTGTATCACATACCAGGCGCCATAATTTCAGAAGGATGGAAGAACTGAAAGGGAGTCAGAGAAGATACACTAAATAATTCAAGGGCTTAGAAAATAAGACCTAGGACAGAAAGGGTGCAGGTTATTATCCTGGAAAAGAAAAGGTAAAGGGGAAGGATGATGCTAACCCAACAAAAGGTAAAAATAAAAATTATGAACAACAAATACACATCTATCAACAAATGAATCTAAAAATCAAGTGAATTTAAAATCTGATGAACAGGATAAACTGGTGAATATAACCGAAGCAAGGGCATAGAGAGGGAATGGATTCAGGCCATCCAGCATCAGCAAACAGGTAACCCTAGGCAAGTCACTTGACCTCCTTGTGACTTGATTCCCTCATCTGGAGAGGGAGGGTTGATTTGATCATCAAAGTCCCTGATCTCCGATGACGAAGAGAAAGTGGGCTTAACCTGTCACACATGCCACTGAGGTTAGCAATGCGTTCTAACTAGAAGAAAAAGGACACAGAGGTGGGGACCCAGAGCTCAGTGGCCTCCAGGACTGGGGTCAGACGGCCGTGATTCACCCTGGGAGGCAGGTCCTGGTGGATATGACATCTAAGAGAAAAGGCTACATATTCTGAAGTACGCTGCAAGAATTTTTAACACAGGCAATACCTCGCTATGTAGTCAGAGGCACTGACTTCTTTTCCTTAGACTGTCAAATACAACAGCCACCACCACAATAACCATCCGGTGTGAATGAATAAAAATTATACCTACTTTTTTTGTCAGATCACAAAAAATTTTGGAAATTAGTTTATGTGTGCCATGAGATGGAAGAAGATTGAAAATCGCTGTTCTAAAGCAAGACTAAACACACCACAGGAGCAAGGGTTAACCCAGGTGGAGACGCACCCCAGGCTTCGCTGCTGCTCGGTGGAGATGCAAACCAGCCTGCACGGTCCCTCCTGCTCCAGTTTACACGTCTCCGGAGCCCCAACTCTACACCCAGCAGCAAACAGGAAAAAAGTTTTCTTGCCAATTTACATATTTTCACATTAAGTTAATTCTTCCTTACGGCTAAGAAAGAACCCCTGTAACTTGTGGACAGGACGCCGGGGTGGGTTTGGGGAAAGGCCACCTTGCATTCTGGCTCCCCAAACCCTCCCCGACGACCCCACCTCTCCGGCCCGCACCCACGGACCCTGCGACCGAGTTTCACAACCGCCTCCGTCCAGCAGCTGGAGGCCCGAACTCCCAAAGCGGAACCACAGCGCGACTTCCAGCTCGGGAGGGGCGGCGACCCGGCCCCCGGCGGGGCTCGCGAGCACCGGCGCTGTCCTCAGAAAGGGGCAGCTGCTCCAGAGCCCAGAGGCGCCTCTCCACTCCCGCGGGGTCTCCCTTAGTCGGACTCCGTCACCTCCCCGGACAAGCTCCCGAGCTGCCGAACGCCGGCTGCCCGGCCCCTACTCACCAGGTCCTCCCAACTTCCCGGTTCTCAGCTCGGCCCGCCTCGGGTGCGGGAAGCGAGCCTGGCGCCCGGCGCCTTCCGCCTGCCCGGGCCGCCGACGGGCAACGTGGCCCTTCCCCGGGGGGCGGGGCGGGCCAGAGGGCGGGCCGGCCGCCCCGACTCGCCCCGGCGCTCCTCCCCCGCCCCTTCTCGCCCAGACAGCCCGTTCCCCGGGCCCCAGTTTCGGGAGGCGCTGTGGAGGCAGCTGTTAGCGTTGGGCCCTTTCCTTCTCGCAAATGCAACTGCACGGGCCGCTACCCAACCCCAGGGACACCCTCGACCCCTCCAGGCCAGACTCCTCCCGCCTCTCCCCCTCCCAGCCCCGGAGTTGGGAGCAGTCCTGGGTAGTGCGTTTGCCAAACCCTAGGCCAATAGCCTGGGGGCCACCCGAAAACGCCAGCTTCCAGGAGAGAGTCAGGACAACAGAGGGGCGGGCCCTCGTGCAATGCTAGAGGAGGAACCAGGGCGCCAAAAGCAAGTGCGGGGGGGGGGGGGGGGGGGGGCGGGGGTGACACCTGTTGCCCAAAGCAGGAGAGGGCCAACCACGGTTTCTTTTTCTTTTCCGCAGGGATTGGGGTGGGCCAGAGCTGTTAGTCTGAGTGAAAACAGAGAAAGACACGTCCCTAGGGTAGAACCACCACCCACCTAGGGAGGAAAGGACGCCAGCACAGGATTTGTGAGCGCCCTGTGAAAGGGGGTGGGGGCAGAATCCAGGAAAGTTGACATGCCTGAATCCGACATGAGAAGTGGGGGTGGGGAGCCGAGTACTGACCGCTCTGTAGACCTTCCTGAGAAGGGCCAGTCCAGGGCCAACCCAACATGGGGTCAGGACATACTGCACTGGCACCTCCCCTCCCCATCTGCTTCCCTCCCTGCGTGTTGGTTCGACATGAAACATGGATTTTGTAGGGTTCTAAAGGCCCCTACATGGACTTGAGGTGCTAAAACAAAAGTACAAAGAGGTCTCCACTGGCCAGACCCCTCCCTCAGCCTCTCTCCTTTAACCCTCCTAGCAGCGCTGCATTATCATCCTGTTCCACAGGTGAGCAATTTGAGGCTCAGGGTTAAGGTGCCAAATGATGAAGGTCATGAGACCTAGTGGGCACCTGGCTGAGTTTTAGACCCAGGCTCCAAAGCGGGAGTCCTCATGCACCCTTTCACGCAAGTGCTCTCTGAGATGTCTGTGTCCAACATGACAGGTGCAGAGTGGGCAGCAGGGAAATCTTAGTAGTTTGAGCTCAGCCCTGAGAGAGCAGAGAGAAGAACTGACACATCAGTGAGACTGAACTGTGTCTGTCCCAGGTCTCCAGCTCAGCTGATTACATGGACTATGGCAGGAGATGTGAGCCCATGCTCATGTACCAGCCAGTGGCCAGTGTCTGCACCTCTGCCCTCTCTAAGCTTTTCCTCCTGTATGGGTTATGGGAGGTCTACATACTCACATTCCATGTCAGAGCAAGAGGGAAAGCAATCTATACTAATAAAAGGGTAATATGCTAATTAAGGCGGATGCCTTCTGGACAAAGCCACAGCGGCTGCTTGGGGCTCAGGCAAGCCACAAATCGTGGCTACCACTGCAAAGGCCCAAGGCTTAGGCAAGCTGCAATGGTTGCAAGGGCAGAGGCTCAGGCAGCCGAGGCGGCCGGCAGTAGCACGATTGGCCAGTTGCCTCCTGCAGAGGGAGGCCAGATTGTGGCTTAGGACATCAGTAGGACATCCCCTGAGGGCTCCTGGACTGTGAGAGGGGGCAGGCTGGGCTGAGGGACCCCCTAATCCCGTGAATGAATTTTCGTGCACCAGGCCTCTAGTAGTTGCATAAAACTGTAAAAAGTTGGAAAACAATGGTTTGTAGATCCAAGATATCAGTAGCTAAAACCACTCTTCAGGACAAAGGATATAGTGGGATGCTGAAAGGTGGGGAGACCAACCAACCCATGAGATGTCAGATTCCCACCTCTAACAATAATCCTTCTCCATCTAAGGCAGTTCAGTGGGGAATAAGATGGAGGGCTGTCTGTGCACCAACACTCATACCATCACTACTGTCCTTTGTTTAAATTCCAAGGCTCACAGGAGGACGTAAGTAGAAACCAGTCAACTGCAAGAGGACTGTCCCAGATAGAAAAGGCTGTTGGACAATTGAGATGGGCTGATGGCGGTTCATGGCATGGGGTTTGGTGGGAATAAGGATAGAAGAAACAAGGAGTCTGATTCCAGGGATGAAACTCAGAATTGATTATGTGAAAATGGAAGGACTAGAAGGATCTGCTTATAGGATAAAAGAGCACAGAAGGGGCAATACTGTACCCTGTTCACCCCTGCCACTTCTAAAAGATGACTAGAGGGATAAGGTGAAGAAAGTGAAAATTATTCCAGGAAACTGCCCTCCTCAAATCATGCCCAAGGTAACCTGAAATTTTTTTACAATTTGGAAAGAATTCATGCTCTAAACTTTAGACAGATCTTGGCTTGAAACCATTAGAAGTAAAAAACATATTTTAAATCAATGTTATTTCTATTTTCCTCCTTCCTTCCTCCCAACATTTCCCACTCCCCATGGAGACCCAGAAACTCAGCTCCTCAAGATTAAAGAAAGGATAAAAGATTAACACAATCGTTATTAAGCAATGTGTATGAAGTGGAACTTTTCATTAACCACCTACAATTCCTTTTGGCAAAAGGGATATAGATAAGTTTAGTTAACATACACTCACATTTGGTCAAATCTGTCACTGGTCCTGGCCAATCGGTCTAAACATCCTTCCCGGTGCCTCTGTGAGAAGGCCGATGGCTGTCTTGAGGGGACTGTCCTATGGAAGGGTCAGGCAACGGGCAGGACTAGTGCTTTCTATGGAAATGATAGGGAGAGGAATTCGGGCTCACTCCAAAGAAGAACTCTTATGGCTGTGTGTGTGTTCCCCAGGTCTCCGAGAGGCTGCACGGCCAACTTCCCCACCTGGGGATTTACAGCAGAATCCAGATGGCCGTTGGCAGGTGAGATGCTATAGAAGCAGCATAGTATTGGGCAGGCACTCACAGGGCTGCCACTCCATACTCGGGCAAGCCTTTTTTGCTCAGAGCTTCTGTAGCTGCCTTTCACATATCAAACTAGGAAATAATCCCTTTCCTCCTCACAAGTGGTGACAAGAACGGACACAGCACAACAGCCTGGACACCTCCTATAATGTAAGCACTACGTAAATACACACAACTCCACGGCACTTCCTGTGTTCCGGAATATTCACAGGGCCACAGAGGCATCCCGGGAACCACATCCATCCGAGGGATTGTTGTGATCCCAGTTCTAAGCAGTAACAGACACAAAAATTTTCGGGTCGAAGCTAGGAGAGATGGCATCTCTTCCTGAAATCTGGACCTTCTATAGTAGAAACCTGGCTTCAAAAAGAGCTCCCCCAGGCATCAGACCACAGAAGACGGAACAACTCAGGATCAGTGACTCCACCCAGACCTGCCTGCCCCACCCTCAGGCCATTAGGGAAGTCTGGGACTCCTACGGGAAGGAAGGAAGGAGAGGGTAAAAAGAAACTGAATCACAGGTACAGGATTTTCAGCTTGCAAATGACCGTATTATTGTGCCACTGAACGTGAGGCCTAGATGTTTACACAGCTAGTTAGATGGAGGGATTCTCTAGTAGAGGGATGCTAGAAGCCAAGCTTCCAGCTCCTCACCAGGCCACTGTACCCCACTGCCTATCAAAGTTCCCAACACCTCTCCTTTCTCCCAGCGCTTTCTCCTTTGCTGTCACTGAGAAAAGCATCTTGGCCCAGGTAAACCGGAGTTCCAAGAAGGAACAGCAGGAGTTGAGAAGGTAACTGAACAGGTCTTCAGGTGGTTACAGCCTGTGAAGACAGAAAGGGCTCAGAGATGGCGGTTAGAAGAAAACTGTTATCTTAAAGGGCAGGAGAGAAGACCAGGAAGGAAAGGCCCCGTGCTCATTCCAAGAAAAGGAGCTCCATCTCCTAACCAGACACCTGGCCCCAGAGGCCTTGGGACTTAAACATTCCTCCCCGCTCCTGAAGAGGCACACCGCACACTGGCTGGAGAACTCTGAGGGCTAGAATCCCTCCATCTAAGTTCTTGGACCCATATACCTTTCCACAAGTGGATGACCCACGTATTATTTAATAACAACAAGGTGAGACAAATTCAGGGTAGGCTTTTAATTAAGGCCATTAAGGCTTTGCCAGCACACTAATTCAATAAAAGAACAGAGCTTTTATCTATGTAACAATTATATAAGCATATCAAACTGTCAGTGTTACTGTGTTATATGTACATGGCTCTGGACA
Source organism: Antrozous pallidus (assembly GCA_027563665.1). Lineage (NCBI taxonomy): Eukaryota > Metazoa > Chordata > Mammalia > Chiroptera > Vespertilionidae > Antrozous > Antrozous pallidus. The sequence continues at coordinate 108,147,520 of CM050516.1, forward strand.
CTTGTCAAAATCCATCATTTCCTTTGCTCCAGTAACAACCTGTGAGGGACTGTGGAAAGCTAGTTATTGCAGGTGAAGAGGGCATGGCAGAGATAAACCAACATGTGTATCTAGGGTTGTACAGTAAGAGAGTAAGAGCTAGAACACAAATCCTACTGATGTCCAGTCCTGGCCTTTGCTCTGCTCTTTCCATGGGGTCTCATAGCCTAAACTCCCTTGTAGGAGGAGAGGCAATTTAGGAGGTTACACAGACCATCTTCAAACCACTCTCTCAAGGCAGTTCTACTCCGCTCCTCAAAACATAACCGCCTGCCTCTCCCTGGGTGATGCACACCAGCCTCTTCGTTTGGCCCCCAACTGACTTGCAATCCTACTATCTCAGTGTTGGAAAGGTCCTTACAGGTAATCTAACCCAACCTCCCTTCTGAGGGCTCAAATTCTTTTCATGGTCTCCTTGGCCTAACCTCATAATTGCTACTGCTCATAACCTCTTACAGGTCCTCCTTCCTCCGGGAGGAGTGGCTGGGAACAAGCCTGCACCCTGAGAGGGAGAGGTGAAGCTTCCTGTTACCCAGTGGGCAAGGGCAGCATTCCTAGACTTGCCCCACTCTACACTTTCTGCAAAGGAGCAGCAAGACACACAAGTGGAAAAGGAGGCAGGAACCTTACCTTTCTTCTCTTCTCTTAGCTGCTCCCCTGGAGATCTTCAAACCCCATCCAGCACTCCATTTCCAAAACTCAGAATCCCAAACCAGAGACACCAAACAAAGTGCAGCTTCTCTCCTCTGATCCGAGTCCCAAGTCCATGGCTGAGTGTACTCTGAGGGGGAGGAGTCTGGGGGGGAAGGGGTATGTCCAGACCCCTCCCCCCCCACTGCAGGCTTCAGTGTCCCTCCCAGGCGTCTGTTATAGCCCTTCATTCAGCTGGCTTATTAAGCCCAGATTCTGGTGACAGGCAGAGCCCAGGTACTATCCCATCTCTTGCTCAGTGAGGGGAAGTCATCCACTGTGAAGACTGGCCCATCTGTCTTCTGCTGGGGCTCATGAGGAGAAACAGGCCTTAGAACCGGCATGGCCCAGGAGGCTGACTTCTGTGTTAACCTGCAGAATATTTAAACATTACAACCCCTTCTAATCTATTCTCTTCACAAATGGATTCCCAAGACTTCCTACCTAAATTAGGACCCTTTATTATGCTGTACCATGAAAAGCCCATCCTTACACACTCGACACACAACGTATCTTTTCCACTTACATATGACCTTACTGTCAGCCCATCAGTATGGCTCAGGATAAAGGACGGACTGCCCCTGCTCTCACAACAGAAAAGTAGCCAAAAGCACTGACGGTGTGTGGAGACTGTCTTCTAAGAAACGTGGAAAAGAACATGTCCCTCCTGTCCTGTCTTGTTAGTGCTGCCCTACATCTCCCAAGCTCCTTAAGGTGTTCCGTGCTCTAACCGCCGGCTCTCCTCGACGGAACTACATCCATTCAGACATCCCACATGCATTCTTTGCAACCGTCTCTTCACCCTCACCTCCCCCTCTGCTTCCAAAACTGTGCCAGGGGTGTAATTCCTAATCGCTGTCAAACTCCTTCCCTGGGCCACTCCCAAGAGTGAGGCCCGCCCCAGCCTGCAGTAGCCCCCCAGTGTTCCAAGTCCTCAGTCCCGGAGCCCATCCGCTCGCCCCTCCCCTCTAAGTTTATTCCTAAACATACACACACACACTTTCATTTTCTTCCTGTAGGGGCGTGGCGCCCACTAGACCCCCCACCCACACCCCCCGCCAAGAATTTAGCTCCTCCCACTCTTCTCGGAAACGCGGGGCTCTGGGTTCACCGGAAAGGGCGTGACAGCGACCCTCCCTAGACCTTCCCCCACCCCTCCACCGCCGGGACGACCCTCGCGCTATCTGCGCGGGGTTGTTACCTCGATCCCGCCGGCCAGTCTCGGCAGGGAGCCGCGTCCCGCCCCGGGTCCGACGACAGGCCCCATTCCGGGTCCCCAAGGCCGGCCCAGGCCCCACCCCCTCGAGCCTCGGCCGCCCGGCCCTCCCCTCGCGCTCCTCCCCTCCCCTCCCCATCCACCGCAGCCACTTCCGCTCGTCCTCCGGAAGTGAGCCCAAGGTAACTGCCACCTCCCCTCTTCCGCCTTAGCTACCCCGCAACCCCTGCCCATCGCCGCCGCCAACGCGGGAGCGTGAGACGTGGGTCTGCAGGGCCTGAGGTGGTTCTACAGTCACTGTGCACAGGCCTGAAGACCGGTGTGGGCGCGGCGGGGACTGGATGGGCACAGAGCTGTGGGGCCGGGTGCTGCCGGGCCGGGAGGGGCGGAGCGGAGTGTGGCGAGGGCCAGCGGAGGCTTCCCGTCCAGCGGCGCGGAAGCGCGCCTGCGTCACGGGCGCAGCCTGTCGCGAGTGTTGCTGGGACCGCGCGGCTCGGCGGGAGGTCGGCGGGCAGGGGCGGGGCCTGCGCGCTGCCTCCGACTCCCTTTCTCCGACTTACGGCACCAACGACCCTCCGCCGGGCCGGGGTTCGGAAAGCTCCGGCTCTCCGCTCCCAGACGGCGGTCCCCGGCGGAAAGCAGTTCGGAAAGGATTAAGGCCGCGGTGGCCGCTGTTGTGTTGGGAACTTTGTGGCAGCGCCGAGGAAAGTTACTTTTGGTCATCACTCGTTTTCTCGCTGCGCATCGTGGACCTTCCTCGAATATGAAAAGAGAAAGAAAAGGATGAGCGGACTCTAAGGCCCTTTCCCCCCCGCGCGCACTGTGCGAGCTGCAGAGATTTGCGGGCGGCGGGGCGACTAGAAAGCCGTACAGGCTGGACTCGTGTCCCGAGGGGTGACGACCACGTTGGAAGCACCGGCCAGTAGTGCCCCTGGTGCATGCCCCTGAGACGTGTCTCCTCCAAAGAAACCTCTCTCCCTCAAACAGATGCACCGGGACAACCAGCGGGGTGGGGCCGCCTGTCACGGCTTGAGCCAGTTAAGCAGAGACAGGATTGAATCCTGCCAGAGCGCGTATTCCAATAGCGCCGGCAGTGTGGGAGAGCAGCGGGTCTGCCACAAACCTGCCCTCGCCTGTCCGTAGCCAGCTACTTATATTGCGTAGAAGGGCACAGATTAGGTGAAAGTAAGAATTATAGGCATGGGAAAGTAGACAAAGCATACTGGTTGCAGGCAAGGGGACTGGGTTGCCTGTGACCGTTGTATCTCCAGGACTACAGGTTGTACATGTTTCCATAATGACAGGCAGCTCCGGGAAAAGAAGGATAAATTGCATTCCGATGTTGGCTCCCATGTCCCAGGGTGTACAACTCAGCCAGGTCAGAATGTGTTTTTTCTAATCAGCAAAACAGTCACGGTTAACAGAGCATGATGAAATATTTTTTGTAATTATAGCTAGTCCCCACTGGTCTATTTCTCCCCTTAACAATTAGACTTACAAGCTCTGAAACTGCACTGGTTGCATTTTTCTTAATATATTGAGCTGACTTGACTATAACTTAACACTGAATCCAAGAAGAGTTTCTGCTAAATTTTGGGGTTTATTATGTCATCCATTTAATGACACATTCTAGAATTTTGCCAGGACTCTAGATAGATTTGCAGGCTGTTTGTTTTTTACCCATTTTGAAAACTGGAACCTAGAGCACCCCTTTTGGCATATCTTCTGTGATGTGATTAATTTGTGGATGAAGAGGGGCCACCTACTAAACCTGACAACTTCAGGGGAGGCCTGCAAACTCAGAGACCTAAAGTAACCACAAATGATGGTCAGAAATTAAAACTTTATAACTAAAAGCAGTTCATAGCAAGTAGTCATGTCCTCGGCTGGTATTTTCCCCTAATAAAGGGCAATCTTCACATTAACTGAGCCTGTCTGGGTGTTTGTTTTTTCATCTCTGATAACATACCTTTCAAATATCAAAGTTAATTTCTTTTCCCTCCACCCCCCAAAGCCTGAGCCAGGACAAAAACCACAAACACACCCCTTTTTAAAATATATTTGTATTAATTTCAGGGGAGAAGAAAGGGAAAGAGATTTAAAAAAAAATCAATGATGAGAGAGAATCATTGATTGGCTGCCTCCTGCACACCCCACACTGGGGGGGATTGAGCCCACAACCACAAAGAATCAAATCTAACTCCTACTTCAACCTTTTGAGCTTGGTGTGTCAAAATTCACCAAAAAACTGAGCATAACTTGGGTGGTATGCCACTTCGAGAAAAAAACCATAATTTCGCAATATTTATAGTTTAAATAACATATGTATAATTGTAATACATAACTATTTCATAAACCAAAAACTATTTAACTTGCCTGCTTAGTGACTTCTTTGTTCATCTGTCAATTTGTTTTGTTGGTCTTGTATTATTTAACTTGTGTGGGGTGCCTTGAACTAAGACAAGTGAGGGGGAGGGGGAATTCTTTAACTAACCTGCCTATTAGTGACATTTTTGTTGCTGAATTTCATTGGCTAAACCTTCACTTGAAGGTTGGTATTTTGTACATGTCAAGCCCAAGCAAGCACTACTAACTTCATCTGTCAATCTGTTTCTTTTGTTGGTTTTTATATTATTTAATGCTGACAATAAGGTCTCACAAAAGTACAAGGAAGGAAAAATTGTGAGTAAAGCCATTGCTCTATTTTTCAGGGTGCTAAAAGTGTCTGGTAATCGGTTCCAGGCACTCCAAATTTCCTGTTTGTAGTGGCACTCCTCTTGATTCTCCAAGTGGCACCTTTCCAGGTTCTCAAGCTTTGACCTCAAGTCAACAAACACCTGAGCCCAGATGCTGTCTTGAAATTCAAGTTGCATCTCCAAGTCATCAATTTGCATCCATTGGAAACCATTTAATTCCAAACTACTGTAGATTCCAAACTACTACATCAGGATACTTAATTATTTTTATGGTCTGTTCTAGGCATCCAAATTGATTAAATCTATCACTGAACTGGTCAAGTAACGAGTCTAAAACATGCTGGTACTTTATATACAAGGGTTCCATTTCATTTTGTACAGCTGCACTGGCCTTCTCAAAATACTTTGTTACCCAAGGAAAATACTTATGTTTTAGTTTCTACATCTCGCTTGAAAATTTTAAGTTTACTTTCAAAAGCTTTTATGTATCCAAACATCACGTCAATACTTTTGCCAAAACCCTGTAACTTTAAGTTCAGTTCATTAATATGAACAGAGATCTGTAAAAAATATCAGGATGTTGACCCACTTATCATCATTGAGCTGAGAAAAGTTTCCCAGATCCTTATCCTCAAGAAATACCTTAATTTCTTCAAAGCACTCCACAAAGCGCTCAAGAACTTTGCCTCGGCTCAGCGATCTTACTTTATTGTATATCAACAGTCCACTGTAGATGGAATCAACCTCCAGTAAAAGTGCAGAAAATTCTCACTTGTGAAGGGGCCAAGCAGCTATTAAAGTAACTGACATTAAGTTATTTAAGTCGGTGAATCCTGCCTTGGCACATAAAACCTCCTGATGGATAATACAGTGAAAAGGCACAATCAGATGTCCAATACTTCCGTAAACAATTTGACAAATCCGACTTTTTTCCCCACCATGTTTGGTGCCCCATCTGCCGTCACTGACACAACTTTAGAGGTATCAATGCTCAGGTTACAGAATGTTTGTTTAACAACCTTACATATTTCGCTTCCTGATGTATTTGTTGGCACTGATGCTAACTTTATCAACTCTTCTCTCATTGTGAGACCATCAGAATATCCACCAATAATGGCCAACTGAGCATGTGATGTGACATCAGTAGTTTCATCAAGAGAGATAAAAAAATATTTACAATTACTTATGTCTCTCTTTAATTGATGTATGTTTGTGTTCGGTCTCATTATTCAGTCTTTTATATTTCTACTGAGTGGTAACTCAGATATTCTCTCTTTTTTTTTTAATCTTTATTGTTCAGTTTATTAATTACATTGTTTTCCCTCTTTTATCCCCCTATATCTCCCCTCCACCCCGTACCCATCCCACTCTCCACCCTCACCTCCCCCTCCCCAATGTCCTCTCAAATTGTTGCAAGATTTTTGTCCAATCTCTTACTGTACTTCCCACAACCCCCTTCTCCCCAAGAATTGTCAGTCCATTCCCTCTCTATCTCCATGTTTCTGTTATATTCACCAGTCTATCCTATTCATCAGCCTATCAATTCACTTGATTTTTATGTTCATTTGTTGATAGATGTGTATTTGTTGTTCATAATTTATATTTTTACCTTTTTCTTCTTCTTAAAGAATATCTTTCAGCATTTCATATAATATTGTCACTGAGGGCGGAGTCACTGAGCTGTGCAGGCAGCCTCAGTGTCAGCTATGTCCTATGCGGCACTCACACGCGGGTCTCTGTTGGATGGGGATGGCTGCAGGCACCTCCAAGAGAAAGCCGCTAGTCTCTTCCCCTTGCCAGACAACTCTGCCTCTCCCCAAATGGGTCTGCACCCCCAAAGTCTAGCCCAGGGTTGTAAAATAGATGATTTCCGGGACCTGGAGACAAGTTTCCAGGGGGCAAGTCGAGGGACACTTGCGCGGAAACTTCTTTTCCCCGCCTCGAAGACTAGGAGCTTCTGCCGTGCCCCGCTTCCAGGGTGCGTCCCCCGGACCTCGGACCTCGCCTGGGTCTGGGGAATCTGTGCAGGGGGACGTCTCCACGTACCCCGGATCTCAGACCTCGCCTGGCGCTGGGGAATCCGTGTAGTGGGACGTCTCCGCCCTCCCCGTTGGCGAAATCCAGCCGGGGTTGCTGCTCCAGCCCCAGCCCTCGCGCGCACCAGGACAGCTCCTAACCTGTTTCAGTCTTCAAGGCTGCGCTCCCACCACTCCTGAGTCTCAGTGTCCCACCTTTACTCTTATTTGTGGAGTTTTCATTCAGCCAGCTTTCCGGCGATTCTGGGTGATGTCTGTTCTGCTGTTATGTTGTAGTTCTTAAATCATTTCGCGGGGCAGAACAATAGGTGTTTACCTATGCCGCCATCTTAGTTCCTCCTCAGATATTCTCTTAATAATTGCATCTTTATTCTGCATATCATGAAATAGAACTGGTGCACATCTTAGGAGAGTTTCTTTAATAAATTTGCCCTCTCTGAGTGCTTTTCCATGCTGAGCTATGGAGTAAGCAATGCTCAAACTTGCAGATGTTAAATTTGTAGACCTTTTATAAATTTAAAGATGGAATTAGATTGGCTCTTATAAAGGTGTAGCTGCCTGGAAATGTATTCCTTCCTTTCATCCTCACTTTTTTTCAAGAGCTGGGAATGATCACTTTCAAAATGTCTATTTATATTCTACGTTCTGCTTACTACCGTTTCAGTACATAGGACACAAAATGATCTGCCATTTTTTTCTATAATGCCATACATCTAGGTCCATGTCTCTTGAAAAGGTCGGCTACTGCTACTATCACTTCCTTTACTTAACCTTATTTTTTTAGTTTTTAGGATCTTCATCAGTCGGGCAGTGACAAGATAGGATTATAGATAGCCTGTTAGCCTTGCAGGCAGTTAGGGATTAAGTAGCCTAACTGACCACAAGATGGCACATGTAACTGTCTTTTAGGAAAGGGCAGGGTTAATAAGCAGAAATAGGGGTTAATAAGGATGCACAACAGTAATAGTGGTGAAATGAAGTCTGCACTATGCTGCAAAATGGCGTTCCTTATATAAATTAAGATGGCTGCTGCTATTTCTAATGGCAGGAAATGGCACCCATAGCACAGGCCCTCGCCTCTCCCAGCCTCCTCCTCACTTATCTCAGTAATGATGGTCAATTAGAAATCCAGGACACCCCAGCCAAGACCAGTTTGGCTCAGTGGATAGAGCGTCGGACTGTGGACTGCAGGGTCCCGGGTTCAATTCAGGCAAGGGCATGTACCTTGGCTGCGGGCACATCCCCAGTGGGGGGCGTGCAAGAGGCAGCTGATCGATGTTTCTCTCTCATCGATGTTTCTGACTTTCTATCCCTCTCCCTTCCGCTCTGTAAAAAATCAATAAAATATATTTTTTAAAGAAAAGGAAAGAAAGAAATCCAGGACACCCCAGAACAGTAGATTGAATGATGGTTGCTGTGGTTATGTGGTGGCTGGTAATGGTGATCACAGGGTCCCCAGAGATGCATCCCCTGCGGCATTCTGTTCTCTGCTCTGCTGGCCGGAAATGAGGTCAAAGATCCCCCAATGGCCTTCCCAGAAGTCCCAGAACTAGACGCTCTGTGCTGAAGTTTTATTGTTTTGGCCGACAGACCTCCGGCACAGAGTGTCTGCACTACAGCAAATGTTTCATCCTCGGCTACTGCACCTGGCCGTCCAGTAGCCAAGAATGAAACATCTTTCTCGGCATGCGGCCCCATACTTCTCTGTATGCGACCGCATGCGGCCCCATGTCATCACAAATGGCTACGCGTGTCAGTGCTGACACGCGTGTCATAGGTTCACCATCACGGTCCTAGTTCATAGGTCAATGCTCAACCACTGAACTACACCGATCCGGCAATCCTTTCAGTTCTTACCATGTTGACTGTTAACTGTCTTATACCTACCTTTGTAAAGGAAGGGTATGTCTATTCCTTATCCAATCCCAGAGATTTCCCCGCTTTGCTTTCTCCTACCTCCCTAATCTGTCATCAGTGAATTTCATGTAACCCCATTGCATGTCTTCCCCTTTGATTCTGATGCATAAAATAAGTGATAAAACTACCATTTTGAGGAGCACTTTCTCAATCCGTTGAGATTTGGCTTCCCAGCAATTGTCAACTCATAAAAAATTCTTACCCGTTTGGACAATTTTCTTACCTTAGCAATTTTAAGAAATAGGTATTTGGCCTTCACCCACCCCACCCACCCTCCCTGTTTCTGGCACAGAACCCCTAAAACCTTGGAATTTCCTACGTGATAAGAGCACTAGGAACCTCTTTTGTTTTAATATTTGGTCTTAACTGCTGTTCCTGACACGTTTCTTAAATTCTTGTCAGTTCTGGGTGATGAGAGTGTTTTTTGTTGTCATGAGCTTCTGGATGAGGCCTGGTCACCAGAAAGACCAAGCCATGATTGCAAGCTTGGATTTCTCAGCCCCTTCTTTCTCCCTTACCCCTCCCCCCCCCCCCCCAATTCTCTTGAGAAGGGAGAAGTGCTCACAGTGGAGTCAATGACCAAGCATGCCTAGTGGATGAAGCCGCCATTAAAATCCCAACAGTATGGGGCTCAGAGGTCTTCAAAGTCAGTGAACACTTCAGCTTCCCAGGAGGGTGTGCACCTCCAACTCAGCCGGGAAGGATGCTCCAGTGCTCAGGACTCCCCCAGACCTCTTCATATATCTTCACCTGGCTGCTCGTTCTTTGATAAACCTGCGTTTTGTGAGCTGTTTTTGCAGATAATCAACTCTGGGGGGAGGGTGCCCTGGGAAACTTCAATTTGTACAGAAGTTACGGATACCTGGGGACCTACTACTTGGGATTAGCCGCTGAAGTCGGGAGTGAGAGCCAATCTCATGGGACTGAGCTCTTACCCTGTGGGATCTGATGTTTCTAAGTAGATAGTGTCAGACTTGAGTTAAATTGTAGGACAACCAGCTGGTGTCACAGGGAATTGGTTGACACTCCACATATTTGGTGTCAGAAGTGAAGTATTTGTATAGTAAAGGAGGTGCACAGGTGGGAAAACTAGGTTTTTTGTTGGTTTTGGTTAATCCTTACTCGAGGATATTTTTTCCATTGATTTTTAGAGAGTGGGAGGGAAGGAGGAAGAGACAGAGAAAAAGAGTGAGAGACACATCTCTCAGTTGCCTCCTGCATGCAATGCACCCTGGCTGGGGCCAGGATCAAACCCACAAGCCAGGTACACACCCTTCACAGTGAATAGAACTTGAGACCCTTTTATACACAGGTCAATGCTCTAACCACTGAACACACCGGCTAGGGCAACATTAGGATGTTTCTAGTACATACAGGGTGGGACAAAGTAGTTTTACAGTTGGTTGAGTATGTGAAATAGTTTATTCTTATGTTATTTATTATTGTATTATTTCCCATACGAACTGTAAGCCGACTTTTGCCTCATCCTGTATATTGGTCTCACTCTTGACTTCTGACTGAATCCCAAAGGAGCTATTGCTAATTTCTGAACTTCATATGTCTTCCATTACTGATATGTGGAATCTTGTCAGGACTGTGGACAGATTTGCAGCCTCTGTCTCCTCACCTCCCTCCAGCCTTGAAAATGAGCCTGGCTCTAGTATGTTCTGGCATATCTTCTACCCTGTTATTTCTTTATATTACTAGAAGTGACTAACTTGGATATTTTCAGTACTGGAAATATAATAGTTGCTGGGTCAGGAGTCTTTAAATTACCTTTTTATTTGGAAAGATGTCATCACTAGAAATGGCTGGAGAAACTCAGAGCCTGGAGGCTTTCGCTAAAAATAAATAATAGATTTATTCAAGGATCTTTGTTTGCACACTGGGAACACAGCTATGCAAAAACCCAGAAGAGTTCTGAAGAAGGAAGAAAGGTTAAGATCTTTTACAGTAAAAAGTGCATTCTGGAGAATAGTGAGCCCTGCATTCCTCACCCTGGGGATGGTCCAGATGTCAGGCTGTCTGGATGATGGGTGCCAGGTGGTCTAGGCATCAGTCGCCAACCTTACAGACCTCACGGACCACCGGTTGGTGACTGCTGGTCTAGAGGATGGGCGCCAAGGGGTCTGGTCACATCGATGGTCTGGATAATAGATATCAGGTGACCTGGATATGTGGATCCTTCAGGAGGTAGTCAGAGGATTATCTAGAGGGGGTTAGTCAGAGGGTTATCTGCAGGGAGTAATCTGAGGGTTATCCAGAGGTGGTAATCAGAGGGTTACCTAGAGAGGGTTAGTCAAAGGGTTATCTGGAGGAGGTAATCAGAGGATTATCTGGAGGGGGTAATCAGAGGGTTATCAGGAGGGGGTTAGTTAGAGGGTTATCTGAGGGGGTAATCAGAGGGTTATCTGGAGGGGGTAATCAGAGGGTAATCTGCAGGGGTAATCACAGGGTTATCGGGAGGGGGTTAGCCAGAGGGTTATCTGGAGGGGGTAATCACAGGGTTATCTGGAGGGGGTAATCAGAGGGTTATCTGCAGGGGTAATCACAGGGTTATCGGGAGGGGGTTAGCCAGAGGGTTATCTGGAGGGGGTAATCACAGGGTTATCGGGAGGGGGTTAGCCAGAGGGTTATCTGGAGGGGGTAATCACAGGGTTATCGGGAGGGGGTTAGCCAGAGGGTTATCTGCAGGGGGTAATCACAGGGTTATCGGGAGGGGGTTAGCCAGAGGGTTATCTGCAGGGGGTAATCACAGGGTTATCGGGAGGGGGTTAGCCAGAGGGTTATCTGGAGGGGGTAATCACAGGGTTATCGGGAGGGGGTTAGCCAGAGGGTTATCTGCAGGGGGTAATCACAGGGTTATCGGGAGGGGGTTAGTCAGAGGGTTATCTGGAGGGGGTAATCACAGGGTTATCGGGAGGGGGTTAGCCAGAGTGTTATCTGCAGGGGGTAATAACAGGGTTATCTGGAGGGGGTAATTGGAGGGTCACCTGGAGGTCTAGTGTCTGTCCAGATATATGTCTAAGCATTGACACAGGAAAGGAAAGTACAACAAAGCTGAAATTCGAGGGGGAAAAAAGAAAGAAAAAGGATAAGCTTAAGTTCCCAGGCTACTTAGAACAATAATAGAGTCCTTCCTCATGCCTCTGTCTTCATGATATTAACAATTTTAGCAACTCGGTTAAAGTGATTCGATTTTATATATTTCCTACTTTATTCTTTCCTCAAAACATTTTGCAAACAAAATTTATATTGCTGCTACATTTAATCATAACAGGTCCACAGAGAAGTTCCTAATCCTTCCACAACTCCAATACCTAGTCCACCCAGTTTTCTTTCTTATCCTAATTAATAGCAATTCCACTTCACTTACTCAGGCCAGAGCCCCAAGAGCCATCCTTTTACTCCACTTTCCCACATTCTCTACCAATCTATTTGGAAACCCTGATGGCACTACTTTCAAAACTATGTCTAGGATTCTACATCTCAGCATCCCTCTCAGCCACCTTCATTCCTCACTTGAAAACCAGATCTCTCTCCCCTCTTTCAACCCCAACCCCAGTAGTCTAGTCACAGAGCAGCCAGAGAGATTCTGGAATTTCTATGCTCAAAACCCACAGTGACTCTCCACTTCCCTTGCAATAAAAAGCCAAAGGTCATACAGTAGTCTACAGAACCCAACACTAACTAGCTGCTTACCTCTGACTTGCTTTGTCCTTGCTGACTGTCTCAGCCTCACTGCCTCATTGCTGTTCCTTGAACAGGGCCTTTGTGCTGGCTTACCCCTCTGGTTAGAAAGCTCCTCCAGATATTTGCATAATTCCCTCTTATTTCAAGTGTCACCTTCTCAATAAGGCCTTCCATTGTGTTTACTACCTATCTCTCCCTGCTAGAATGTAAGCTCCACTAGGGGATGTGTATTTGGTTGTTTGATTTCTTGCTGACACCCAGGTGCCTGGAACAGGGCCATGTGCCTGGCCTATAGTAGGTGCTCAATAAACATTTGTGGAAAAAATGAACTTGAACAACTATTTTCATGATAAACTATTCCCATGCAGGCCTCCCATCCAGTCCTCTCTCACATGCAGATCCATGAATATAGTTATAAACATGATATACATATGTTGCATTATGATTTTGTATCATCAAGCCATGGGTACTATGTTTCTAAATATTTCTATAGTTATAACCATTTTTGCTTTTTAATTGTACTTAGATTTTTGCATGCTTGTTATAACAAGTCCAATAATACAGAGTTGTGCAAAGAAAAATGGTCTTCGTATTCCTCGAATCTCACTCTGCTGAAAGGAACCGTTTTAAAATTTAGTGGAGTTCAGCCGGTGTGGCTCAGTGGTGGAGCAGCAACCAAAAACTCAGTTTGATTACTGGTCAGGGCACATGCCCAAGTTGTAGGCTGGGTTCCCAGTAGGGGGCGAGCAGGGGGCAGCCCTTCAATGATTCTGTCTTTGTTGATGTTTCTATCTGCCTCTCCCTTTCTCTCTCTGAAATAACAGGTACATATGAAATCAATCATATATATCCATATATAACAAGTACAAATTTCACAGTAACTTTATTTTCTATAACTCAAGTCACTTTTAGGCCTCAATCCCTCTGGTGGCAAAAACTAAATCTAGTTAATTCAAGATAAATGCTAGCACTTTATGATTTGCTTCTTTATTAGTGATCAAGTAGTTTAATTCCAGTGAATTCAGAATTTATTAATTGTCCTTTCTTCTCTCCTTTCAACTTCATGTAATTGCCAGTTTTTAAAACTTATTATAAAAGAAATAGATATTCATTACAGAAGAATGTTAAACCATAAATAAGAGAAATGGAAAAATAAAAATCATCTGTAAACCCAGCAGCCAGAAATAATCAAACCTTCCAAATTTATCCTCTTCATATATTTGCATTTGGGGGATTCATATTATAACTAGCTATTATTGCTTAAAAAGAGCCAAGTTTTTTCCATGTTGCAAAATATACTTTTACAGCTTTTTTAATGATTGCGTTGTATCCCATTATGCAAATGCACCATAATTAGTGTCTGGTTTTGTATATTTGGGTTGTTTCCAACTTTTCACTTTCACAGAATTACTTGTAGACACATTTCTGTGCCCGTCTCTGCTTCTCTCCTCAGTGTAATTCCGGAGCTGGTGTGAGGGCACTCGCTGCAGGTGCGCCAGGCTGACCACAGGCCTGAGGCGGCGGCACTGCCTGAAACCCTGGGCAGGATGGTCCTTTACTCCCCGCCCCGTCAGCACCATCTCCTCATTTTTTGTCATCTTTGTTAATTTGATGGAACAGTTGTTTTGCATTGTTGTTTCAAGTTACATTCCTTTTTAATAACTTGTATATAAAACCTGTTTTTAGGCATCATTTATGTGAATGGCCTACTCCTATCTTGCCCACAAGACTGTCTTATTCATTTGCAAGAACTCTCTGTTAACTATGTTGCAGATGCTTTCTCAGTTTGTTACTTGACTTAATTATGTCTACGTGCTCTTTTGAGATTGTAAGAGTCCAAGCCACTGGGCCAGAAGTCTGGTCTTTCATAAATGCTCTGCCTCTGAATAAACTTAGAACAAACAGAGATTTTGTATCAGTTACTCCAGCTGGAGGACCAGTAGGCAGTCATTTGGATTGGGGGTGGCAAGAGGCTGTTTACACCATATAGGTCCTGCCTCCCCATGGAAGCCCCATGTTTCCATCAGAAGCAGCAGGGAAATGGCCTCCACCTTTCGTCTGCCTTCCGCATCCCGCATCCCGCATCTCACTTACGGACCAAACCTAATTGCAAGGGGGCTAGCTTTCCAAGCTCCCCCACTAGAAAGAAGGTAGTCAGAGACCAGGGAGCTAATACACATTCTCACTAATGTGTAGGGGCTTCCCATTCCGGTTTGGTAGTTATCTATTCTGGAACCTAGCAGGAAGAGTCTCTCCCCCGCCCCCCCCCCCCCCCCCCCCCCGTTGCCTTGTTTTCCATGTTTTCTTGGCCATTTTCACAGATGTCTTTTTTAGATATTTTTTTCAGGCATGTTTTTCAGATGATAATTATTTTAAATTAGAAAACACACCTATTCCAAAACTGGTTTGGCTCAGTGGATAGAGCGTCGGCCTGCGGATTGAAAGGTCCCGGGTTCGATTACGGTCAAGGGCATGTACCTTGGTTGTGGGCACATCCCCAGTAGAGGGCGTGCAAGAGGCAGCTGATCAGATGTTTCTGACTTTCTATCCCTCTCCCTTCCTCTCTGTAAAAAAATCAATAAAATATATATTTTTAAAATAAATAAAATAAAATTTAAAAAAACACACCTAGATACTGTTTTGTAATTTACTGGGCCTCTCTGTACCCTAGTTAGTATTCTTTGTACTGTTTTTAGTCCAAAGTCTGATAGGTACAGAGGCAGCTTGTCTATCTATCATTTGTTATGTGCTGTTTTATCCTTGGACGTATTTTAAAATTCTGACCCATAAGGAAACAGCACCACTCATTTTCTCTCTTTGTCTTATTGTACTTCTTAGCAACTGAGGGGGTGCTTCTCCTTCCAGAACTCTTCCCCACTCCTTCTCAGCCTTCCCATCTAGCTTTTCCTCCTCCCTCTTTCTCTCTCCCCAACTTTCTTTATATATATCTTATTCATTTTTTACAGAGAGGAAGGGAGAGGGTTAGAACGTCAGAAACATCGATGAGATGGAAACATCGATCAGCTGCCTCCTGCACACCTTCCACTGGGGATGTGCCCGCAGCCAGGGTACATGCCCTTGATCAGAATTGAACCTGGGACCCTTCAGTCCACAGGCGGACGCTCTATCCACTGAGCCAAACCGGTCTCGGCTCTCTCCCCAACTTTCTTTCTTTCCTTGTGATCCCACAGAAGCCACAGTGCTCCCATTGTCACCTCTGTGCCAGACACCCAAATGAGTCCCCCCGGCGCCTCCAGGCCCATGTGCCCAGCTGCCTGCTTGGTCCTCTTGAAACCAAAAGGTGGTATTTGAGTCCGAGTTCATTGTCCCACAAAACTGAAGAATGGATTCACGGACAAAAACAGTCTCGGAAGCAAAGTTTACTGGGAGAAGGCAGTCCCAGAAAAGGTGCAGCTGGGGTTCCAAAAGCAGGCCGGCGTCCAGAGCTTCCATTCCACGCTGCAGTAGATGTCCTGTCGTTCAGCAGCCAGGCTAGTTAAAGTCTATTAGTCCATGGCCACATGGGCGCGGGGGAGTGCACCCCAGGTGCCGGAGAGGGGGGGAGAGGGAGCATGAGCTTTTTATCTAGGGTAGGTACATGCCTTACTAGCTCCTGAATGGTCCTCTCAAAGAATTCAGCCTTAGCATCACCCTTGAGAGTGGTTTACTGTATATGCCTCACTGGCTTGTGATTGGTTATCTGCAAGCTGCTTATCTCAGCAACATCCATACATTTACATTTTAAAGCTAGTATCTCCCACGTGGGCCATTCTTTGCCCAGCTGGGTTGTCTTAGTAACTCTGCCTAGCTGGGTTCCCTGGTTCTACCCCCAGCCCCCCCACACCTTCCACCATATACCTAGCTTCCCTCCGTCTCCTCACTCTCACAGATATTTCTAATTAAGGTGTCCAAACTTAATTTCAGAGAGGAAGGGAGAGGGAAAGAGAGAGAAACATCAGTGATGAGAGAGATGGTGGCCTCCAGGTCCCGTCCTGGGACAGGGCCTGCGACCGGGCATGCGCCCTGACTGGGAGTTGAACCGTGACCTCTTGGCTCATAGGTCTACGCTCAACCACTGAGCCGCACTGGCTGGGTTTGGTGGATTGATTTTTAAATTTGCATTTAAACCAGGCGCATTTAGCCGAGACCGGTTTGGCTCAGTGGATAGAGCGTCGGACTGCGGACTGAAGGGTCCCGGGTTCGATTCCGGCAAGGGCATGTACCTTGGCTGCGGGCACATCCCCAGTAGGGGGAGTGCAAGAGGCAGCTGATCGATGTCTCTCTCTCATCGATGTTTCTGACTTTCTATCCCTCTCCCTTCCGCTCTGTAAAATATCAATAAAATATATTTAAAAAATAAAAATAAAAAAATAAACCAGGCGCATTTGCTTACTCAGTATTTCCTTATTTTTTTTTAAATATATTTTATTGATTTTTCATAGAGAGGAAGAGAGAGGGATGGAGAGTCAGAAACATCGATGAGAGAGAGAGACATCGATCAGCTGCCTCCTACATGCCTCCTCCTGGGGATGTGCCCACAACCAAGGTGCATGCCCTTGACCGGAATCGAACCCGGGATCCTTCAGTCTGCAGGCTGACGCTCTAACCGCTGAGCCAAACTGGCCAGGGCTCAGTATTTCCTTAGATTAGCTCTGTCGGTGGGGGTTGTCAGTTACCTACTGAGTATTTGACACCTTGGATCATATTTTCCTGTACTGGGCCTGCAGTAGCAGGGGATGGTGGGAAGAGAGGAGAAGAGGGAGAAGGAAGCAGTGGAGAGAGCACAGTCCAAAATAGAAGTGTCTGTTGCTTTCAGGATATATCCAGTCACAGGAAGAAAAACTCATTCTTAACAAAGAACAAAGAAACTTGCAAACAAAAAAATGAAGACAATCCAGAAGTACTGATGAAAAGAATCCTTTAGATGGCCAGGACCGGTTTGGCTCAGTGGATAGAGCGTCAGACTGCGGACTGAAGGGTCCTGGGTTCGATTCCGGTCAAGGGCATGTACCTTGGCTGCGGGCCCATCCCCAGTAGGGGGCGTGCAAGAGGCAGCTGATCGATGTCTCTCTCATCGATGTTTCTGACTTTCTATCCCTCTCCCTTCTGCTCTGTAAAAAATCAATAAAATATATTCTTAAAAAAAACAAAAACAAAAAGAATCCTTTAGATGGGCTGGAAGAGGTTAAAGGGGAAAAAAGATACCCAGGAAAAATGATACCCAGGTAATACTTTCAGCAATAGAAATTTAAAAGTAAGAAGAATGGTTTAGAGAAATATAAAGTTAATTAGGTATACTTCTAGGGTAGGTGGATCAATGTGAACCTAAAAATAAAAAGCCAGAGTGAGAAACAGCAAGCCTTTCTTTGAGATCCCAAAGATTCATGTAGGAACCCAAACTGTGTCCTGAGTATGAGGTGAAGGAGGGGTTTTTAGGAGACTAGGAAGGGAAATAATCACATGAATAGGATTAATTCCTGTTGCTGCTGACCAGCTGTTACTCAAGCTCTACAAGGCTGGTTACTGATTCTATATTAGGAAAAGATTCTGTAATCAACAATCCTTGTGGTCAGGGTGTCTGCTATCCTGTTAGTTTTACAAATTGTTGTTGGGCCCAGTCCAAAGGTCATTTTGTCCAGTTCAAACATTCCAAAGGCTCAAGGAGCAAGATACGCAAGCATTTCCTCTGGAATGGCTCTCCTGTGTCAGCTTTTCACCCCAGGAAGGTGTTGAAGGGAAACCCTGTTGGGAGCAGTAAGTCCTTCACTTTCAGCAGAATGCAGCTGCAATAGGAATGTGTATGGTTCTCCTTATACTCTGAGCTGGGTCTGGAGCGGGGCACTTGGATGCTGGTCTGGCTGTGTGACCCACTTTCACAGACCCTGTCAGTCCTTAAAGCAGTGCTGAAGAGCTTTGGAGAAAACAAGTACAACTGTTACCCCCAAACCATAAGTAACTTTATCATAACAAAACACATACATTAATGTTTTAAAAGGCCGTCTCTGGTCTTATTAGTCTTTCCACCTTATCTTGGGACAAAAGTGTGGCCCACATGTGCGCCCCCCCCCCCCCCGCCCCTTTCAGAACCAACACTGGACCCTTCAGAAGAAAGGAGGTTAAGGGCAACCCAGCTCAGCCAGCACTCACGACACACTGTCTGGAAACTGCTGAGGCAATTTGTTTCTGGTTAATTCTTACCCCGGGATTGACTTTTAGAGAGTGGAAGGGGGGGCAGAGAGAACTATTGATCAATTGGTTGCCCCCCTCATAAGCCCCCACCAGGGCCAGGAGATGAGCCTGCAACCTGCAACTGGGGTGTGCGCTCTTGACTGGAATTGAACCTGGCACTCTTCATTCCGAGGGCTGAAGCTCCGTCCACTGAGTCAAACCAGCGAGGGTGGCAATTTGGTTTTTTAGAGGCCACCGAGTTCAGGGGTTAATAAACCTTCCCACGCCTGCCAGCTCCAGGTTGCTCACTGCTCTGTGGCAATCACCTATGTAACATGTCACTGGGTTATTCCCAGTGATTGTTAAGGAACTGACTTTTTTCCATGATTGACTCTTCTAAATAAATCAGACCCATATGGGGACTTCTCTGGGGAAATACCAAGCTTACTCACATTGACACACCTTCTTGAGTGAGTGAAAAACTATTGGAATTTCAGCAGAGAACTGGATGTGATTTAAGAAATGGATCCGATTATTCATCTACAACCCAGATTGAATATTCCAAAAAAATTTTTTATTTACTTGTTTCTTTGCCAATGCCCAGACCACCACAGGTACTTCATTCTAGGGAACAGGTCAGGGACAGTTGATACCCCCTCTTTATCCACCGAAAAGTCCTCCGAAGTCTTTTATCACCAGCTCAAATGCCACTCCCTCCTGGGAGCCTCAATAGCTGTCAGCTCCGGCTCTTTGCCTGGTGTTAAAATTCACTGTTGGTAGCTGTCCTAGGCCTATTCCTCATGGGCTCTTCGACTCCACACCACCCTGATATTATCCTGAGACACTCGAGTGGAGTATGAATAGCTGCAGAGTGCAGTAGACAGAATCACCACGGAGGAAAACAAAGCTTTAGTGAAGCACTATATGTGAATCCTCCTAGCAAGACTGTGCGGTCAGAATTAAGAAAGAGGGGGAGAAAAGAGGGATATAAAATTTATCTCATGATAAATTTTGGGGAAACCAAGAAAGCAATGTGATACAGGTGAGGCAGGACCTTGGGCTAAACTCAGTAAAATGGATAGACTTCAATAACCTATATCCCTAGAGAAGAGACAACAGCCAAGAACATATTAAAAACTTGGTTGCATGAAGTAACGGAAAATAGACTAGGCATTCCAAGGATGCTATATTGTTTTCCCATTTGGGAAGGTAAGAAAGTACAACCTGGAAAGTAAATGTGGGAATGTGGGAGTTCGCACAGAGACACCTTGGCATAGCCTCTCTGCACACAGTGCCTGCCACCAGGGGTCCAAAGTGGGCACCTCTTACCTCTCCATGCCTGTTTCCTCCACTGCCAAGTGGGAAATGAATAATGGCTTTCTCGTAGTATCTTTAAAACTGGAAGTGTTGCTAGCAATGATGGCTGGTAAAAGTGAACACCAGATGGCGATGTTATATAAAGTTTCTAAGACTTAGTGGGTAGTTTATTTGGAACAAATAAACTTTAGGGATGACCTGATTAAGTCCTGTGTGATTCCACAGACGATAAAACGCAGTGTCCTATAAGTCAGTTCAGCCACATTTTGTTATCTACCAGTCTTCAGGTCACTCTTAAACGGCTTTTTATGTACTTAAATCTGGTCTTCCAGTCTGATTCTTGAGCGTAAGAACTATATCTTAATCTTATATGACCTAACAGTGGTCAGCACACATAGCAGGGCTAATCCCTGTGATTTTTTTAACACAAAATTTCAAATTTGTCCCCAATAGCAACCATTTACATATTAGCAATTATTTTTAAATCAAAGTGGTGTGGGGTTTCTTGTTTGTTTTTAATATTTTTATTGATTTTTTACAGAGAGGAAGAGAAAGGGAGAGTTAGAAACATGAGAAACATCGATCAGCTGCCTCCTGCACACCTCCTACTGGGGATGTGCTACAACCAAGGTACATGCCCTTGAGTGGAATTGAATCTGAGACCCCTCAGCCCGCAGGCTGATGCTCTATCCACCCAGCCAAACCGGGCAGGCCAATTATTTTTTTTTATGCCACTTTTTAAGACTCATATATCTCTGGTCTAGATACTTCAGTTTTTGAAAAGGAAGAGAAGGCCCCAGGAGGTGTAGCCTAGGCAGTGAGAGGGAAGAAGGTGTGTTTCCTGGAAAAGTATGATAAAAGCAAAAGGAAGGAACCACAGGCTCACAGCCTGTACTTACCAGCACCCCTCTCTGTCCAGCTGCAGCAGCTGATTCCACAATAGGGAGGCCCTCTCCATGCTGCTCACAGACAGTTGGAGAAACAGACCAACCACCTCCCAACAGAACCCAGGCCGTGGAGGGAGACCCCCAAGGCCCCTGTGCTCAGGGCCCAGACCCCAGTGCCTGGCTGCCAGGGGCCTTTAAAGAGCCTTGACCAGGAGCAAAAACATTTCTGCTATTGGCTAAACGTTAAGGAACCCACCTGGAAAAGGAAAGAGGCACTGCACCATTTGTCAGCGGTTTTAGACAATGACTAATTTTATGCGGGGGTGGTGGGGTAGGGGAGGCTGTGGGGAGGGAGGGAGAATAAGAACAACCAAGTCCAAAGGTTCCGAGTCTGAGATATGAGCAGACTTGGCCTATGTGGGCAAGACTGTCCTTTGGGAGGCATAGAATAGGAGGCAGGAGGGAGGCTGGGGACGTAGACTGTCCTCCCGGAGACCCCTTCCTCACGGAGAGGTCACCTGTAGAGCCCAGAGTGACTGCAGTGGGGAGGAACAGAGTTCTGTGCAGCAGCTGGAGAAGCTGGCTCCCTGGCATTTGCCTCTGAGCCAGGGATGGCAGTAGCACAGCCTGCACCCCCGAGATCTGCCTTCCATGATTGCAGGAGGCTCCTAGGGTCAAGTGGACAGATCAGGAGGAGGGTTTGGGTCATCTTGCCAACCCAGTTCCCTGTGGGCAAGGATACCCACCAGATGAGGGGGCTATGGTGTGTGCAGCCAGGAATTAAAACTGAGAAGGAGCAGAAAGAGGCCCAGCCAGACGTCCCCCTTCCTCCCAGCAGCATCCAGTCCTGTCCAGTCTGGACCCATCCATAAGATTCAGGACCTGCAAAGAAAAGGGATGGGGCATGCAACCAGTTGGGTTGCCAGGTAAAATACAGGATATCCAGTTAAATTTGAACTTCAGAAGCATGGAACAGAGTGTGGAATCTCAGAGGGAAGGCATGGGAGGAGGGATGGGTCGGAGGTGAACAAGCAGAGAACTTGTATGCATATACTAGTATGTATAACCCATGGACACAGACAATAAGGTGGTGAAGTCAACAATACAGATTTTTTAAATACATTTTTTATTTATTTCAGAGAATAAGGAAGAGTGATAGAAACATCAATGATGAGAGAATCATTGATTGGTTGCCTCCTGCACAGCTCCCACTGGGATTGCAACCTGGGCATGTGCCATTGAGTGGCATCAAACCCGAGACCCTTCAAGTCTGCAGGCCGATGCTCTATCCACTGAGCCAAACTGGGTAGGGCTCAACAATACTAATTTTTTCTTAATTTGGTGTTGAGCCCTAACTGGTTTGGCTCAATGGATAAAGCCTTGGCCTGCAGACTGAAGGGTCCCAGGTACGATTCCGATCAAGGTTGCAGGCACATACCCAGTAGGGAGTGTGTAGGAGGCAGCTGATTGATGTTTCTAACTCTCTATCCCTCTTCCTTCCTCTCTGTAAAAAAATCAATAATATATATATTTTTTTAATTTGGTGTTGAAAACAGTAATAATGTATTACAAGAATGGATAACTTCTGAACCAATTTAAGGAAAATAGAACTGTAGAATTCTAATAGAATAATCCTAATCCATCTGAAAGAAGGCAAGAAAAGAGATAACAGAAATTGGATCAGATGGGGCAGTGAATAAGATTTAAGCTTAAACATATCAGAAATTATACATTAAAGGCCTAATGATCCTGTTAAAAGAAGTTATCATCCTATCTAATAAAAGAGTAACATGCAAATTGACTGTACCTCCACTATGCTACCAGCCAATCGGGGCAGGGGGCAGGGCAGGGGGCAGAGCAGGGGGCGGGACAGGAGCGGGGCCAGCACACAGGGGCAAGGCTGGCAGGGGTGTGGCCACAGTGCAGTGAAAGCAAACACCATTATATATGCGCTGCTCACAAGGTACTTAAGGGCCGGCCCTCCTTACACTTATGGTGACTGAATCACATGCAAATGAGCACCCAGGCTCCCTGCATGCCCCCTAGCCCAGCACCCACAATGGGAGTGGGGGGCTGCTGCCAGTCTCTGGGGTGTGCAGAGACCCAGTGGCCACCGCCGGGTGGAGAAAATTCACAGTGCTCTTGGTTCGTGCAGGTTGGGAGCACCAGGAATTCTGGGAAATGTAGTTCTTCTGCTTGAACTCGGAAGCAGCCAGGGGGAGTTGACAGCTTCAGTTGATGTTTCGCCTAAACCCAGGTCACAGTCCCAACATGTTCACCAAAGAGCTCAGATTATTGGTCAATTCAGTGAAAATGGGACAGAAAAACTCACTAAGGAACAACAGCTTCCTGAATCTGTTCACTCATATCCGATCTCAACCAGAAATGCAGAAAATTACTGTCAGACACATAACAGGATCAAAGCCTTTGCGTCCAGGAGAAGCTTAAAAGGACACAGACTTTTCCATTTCCTCTGCTCTTCCCTCCACAGGATTATCTTCTGAAATCCCCAAGCATCTACCCCTGACACAGCTTTCTCACATACCACGCAGCCCACCCTCCCATCTATCCCCATCCATTTAAAGCACCTGGCAAACACAAGAAGGAGAAACAAAGGGCAAATGCCAGTCTGTGGCCTCTGTCTGCACTTAGTCAAGCATGATATCTGTGGGATGGTGTGTGGAAGTTTCCATGGCAACAAGACTTCAAGGCAGGCAGGGGAGTCACATATTCTTTCTACCAAGGTAACAGATACACAGAGGCCACCCAAGGGATGCTGAAGGGGGACACAGCGAGTTCTGAGTTCTCTGGTGATTGCAAGGACCTAGGTCCTCATTGCCTCCTCCCTCACCCTCTGCTGCTCCTTGAAATAATCGATCATCCCTCTTTTGGGGGAAAGGAAGAGACACATTAAAGAAGTCTTTCTCTAAAGGGATGCTTATGAAAAAAAATGTAGAAAGGACTACAAGAGAAGAGTGTTTTCTTTAGTAGACAGCTGCTTTAGTTAAGCAGCTCTATTAGGCAACAGGTTTGGGAGCCTTGACAGCCTGAGCCCACACTGGCTACCTACAGGGGCGCCTGCACTCCCACCAAGCTTCTCCGCTTACATTGCAACATGGTCTTCTTGGTGAACCCAATCTGTAATGAAAAACTCCTGAACCACACTGTGTTTTACAGATGGTTTTTTAAAATTGTCCAACTGATGGCTCACCCCCAGCCTGCCCAAGGCCTAAAGCCTCACACCAAGGCTTTAGGCCTTGGCAGGCTGGGGGTGAGCCATCAGTTGGACATCCTGTAAGGGCTTCCAGTATGTGAGAGGGGGCAGGTTAGGCTGAGGGACCACCCACCCCTAGTGCACGAATTTCATGCACTGGGCCACTAGTGCTGAATTAAAAGAACTATATGTTATTTCCAAGAAACACATCTAAACAGAAATACAGAAAGGTTGAAAGTAGAAGGATGGGCCCAGATAGTGTGGCTCAGTGGATTGAGCATCATCCCATGGGCCAGAGGTCCCAGGTTCAATTCCAGGTAGGGGCACATGCCTGGTTACAGGCTTAATCTCCAGTAGAGGGCATGTAGGAGGCAGTTGATGCATGAGTATCTCTTATAGATGTTTCTATTTCTTTCTCCCTCTCCCTCCTTGACTAAAAATCAATAAAAACATTCTTTAAAAAGTAAAAGGATGGAAAGAGATATGCCATGTAACAATAAAAAATAAGCTTATGTTATTAATACCAGAAAAATAAAAGACTTTAAGTAAACAAAAGGCATTACCACAAATAGATGTTTACTGGGTTTTAAAATATATATATATTTGACTTCAGAGAGGGAGAGGAAGAGAGAGAAACATTAATGATGAGAAAGAATCATTGATTGGCTGTCTCATGTATGCCCCCTACTGGGGATTGAGCCCATAACCCAGGCATGTGCCCTTGACCAGAATCCAGCCTGGGTCCATTCATTCCACTGAGCCAAACAGATTAGGTTAGATATTTACTTCTTAAAGTTTTAATTATCAGGAAGATATAACAATTCTATATGGATATGCACCTAATAACAAGGCCTTTAATATATAAAGCAAGATTCACAGAATTATAGTAGAAATGAATGTCAACAATTATCTCATTAATTGATAAAACAAGCAGATAACCATTCCTGAAGAGCAGAGAAAATCTGAACAATACATTACAAACTTGATCTACTGGCTTTATCTAGGTGATTGCACCTTGGATCTGCAAAACACATTCTTCTCACATGCCCAGGGAACCTTCCCTGAGAAACACGTGCTGAGCCCTGAGCAAGTCTCAACACATTTCAAAGGATAGAAATCAGATACAGTATGTTTTCAGACTACAAAGTAATAACAAAAATATAACTAGGAAGTCCCTGTATGTTTGGAAATTTTTTAAAAACCACAAACTTCTAAAAATCCTATGGGATCTTTTATTATTTGTGCTTTCTGTTCTTTCTTGTTTTTCACACCAGAGGTTTATCAATTTTAGTATTAAAATTGATAAACCTCTGGTGTGAAAAACAAGAAACAACTTTCGATAATTTCTCATGTGTTGTTTTATGTTTTAATTTTTGCTCTCATCTTCATTATCTTGTTCATTTAAATTTACAAATTAGACAGATCTTTAGTCAACAATAAAGTTTTGTATGAAGATTTACAAAATACCAAGTGTGTTTTTTAAAGACACATTTATTCAGCGTCATGATCAGACTATTACATTTAGCAATCACCAGCATGGGTGCAAAAAAAAAATCTACATTAAAACCCTTGGTTGGAATGCTTCACACTTTCCACAGAACAGAATCTAAAATAACCTGTTATACAAGTAGTCACAAACGCAGTCCTCGAGTGTTTTTGCCCATCACATGAGTGTTGTCTAACACCTGTCTTCTTCGTAGCAGCGAGGCCCTGCCACCGCTGCGTGGCTGAGTTCACAAATCTGTTGTAACCTGTAGCTTCCCTGTCACTTCTCTGGCTCTCCTCTCCTGCTAAGCTTTGTTTCCTGACAGTCATTAATTAAAACCTTCTGCCACTGCCACAGCTACTGCTGCTGCTGGAACCGCCACAGCCACCTTGGTTTCGTGGTTTGGCAAAGTATTGACCTCCACCGCCATAAGGGCCAGAGCTTCTGCCTCCAAAGTTTCCTCCTTTCATAGGCCCAAAATTTGAAGATTGATTGTTGTAATTGCCAAAATCATAGTAGCTTCCACCGCCTCCAAAATTGCTTCCATCATTACCAAATCCATCATAGCCATCCCCACTGCCACATCCACCGCCACCACGGCTGCCACCAAAACCTCCTCCACGACCACCTCCGAAGTTTCCAGAACCACTTGGACCTCGTTGGCTGGAGGAAGCACTAGCCATCTCTTGCTTAGACAGGGCTTTCCTTGCTTCACAGCTGTGGCCGTTCACAGGGCGGTACTTCTGAGTGACAGTCTTGTCTACGGAGTCATGGTCATCAAGGTTACAAAAGCAAAGCCCTCTTCTGGCCACTGCCCCGGTCAGTCACGATCTCAATCACTTCTGTTTTCCCAGACCGTTCAAAATGATCTCTTAGGTGATGTTCTTCGGTGTCTTCTTCAATACCACCGACAAAAATCTTTTTCACGGTTAAGTGGGCACCGGTCTCTGGGAACTTCTCTCGAGACGGCCCTCTCTGGTTCCACAGCTCTCCGTCCACCTGTGTGGCCTCGCGCTCATGGCTGCACCCACCTCCTCCCAGCGGCACAGGTGACCAACCCGAAGCCTCTGGAGCGCTGGGTGTTCGGATCTCTCCTCACCACACCGTCCGTGCGCATTCCCCGTTGCTCAAAATGGCTCCTCGGACTCTCATCGGTTGTTTCCAAGCTCAAGCCTCCGATAAAGAGCTCCCGCAGCTGCTCCGGCTCTTTGGGAGACTCGGGCTTAGACATGACAGCAACAGGGGAGACTCCAAAGATGCTGACTCCGCGGCGTTCACCAGCAGAAAGGGGTGATCTAAGGAACTATCTCCCAAGTGCTTTTTAATCGTTCTTTAAAATAAGCTTGTGAGACCCTAGCCAGTTTGGCTCAGTGGACAGAGTGTCAGCCTGTGGACTGAAAGGTCCCAGGTTCGATTCCAGTCAAGGGCATGTACCTTGGTTTGGGGCACATCCCCAGTAGGGGGCGTGCAAGGGCAGCTGATCGATGTT
The DNA here is from genome assembly GCA_027563665.1 of Antrozous pallidus. Classification (NCBI taxonomy): domain Eukaryota; kingdom Metazoa; phylum Chordata; class Mammalia; order Chiroptera; family Vespertilionidae; genus Antrozous; species Antrozous pallidus. The sequence continues at coordinate 108,174,368 of CM050516.1, forward strand.
TCTCTCTCATCGATGTTTCTGACTTTCTATCCCTCTCCCTTCCTCTCTGTAAGAAATCAATAAAACATATCCTATCTAATAAAGAGGGAATATGCTAATTGAACCTCATGCCATTGCAAAGATGGCAGTGCCCACAGCCAATAAGGAGGTAATATGCAGTCAGCCTTACCCTCAAAGACGGCAGCACCCATAGACACAAAGTGGTGGTGCCCAGGTAACCGGGCGGCTGAGGCCAGCAGTGCCAACAGCAGAGGTGTGATGGGGGTGTCACCTTCCCCTGATCGCTGGGTCACCTTCAGCCCCTGAGGGGTCCCATACTGTGAGAGGGACTGAGCTGAGAGACGCCCCTCCAGTGCATAAATTTTCATGCACCGGGGCCTCTAGTTAAAAAATAAAATAAAGCCGAGACCGTTTGGCTCAGTGGATAGAGTGTCAGACTGCGGACTGAAGGGTCCTGGGTTCGATTCTGGCAAGGGCATGTACCTTGGCTGCGGGCACATTGCCAGTGGGAGGCGTGCAAGAGGCAGCTGATCGATGTCTCTCTCGCATCGATGTTTCTGACTTTCTATCCCTCTCCCTTCCGCTCTGTAAAAAAATCAATTAATAATATTTTTAAAATAAATTAATTAAATAAAAATAAAATAAAGTTTAAAAACTTGTGAGTTGGGTTCCTCCCCTCATTTTCAGATGGAGAAATTACAGATAGAAAGAGAAATTCATAATTACATCCACTGAAATACCCTGAGTTTGCATCTGAGACCAGAAGAACTTCTGCCTCCTCCTGAGCTTTACCCTGCCCACCTCACAACCTCTATCTTTTGCGACCTTAAGGGACACTCTCCCAACACAGTCCTTGTAAAGATGGTGGAAGTTTGGCTCTCAGCAACCTTACCTGCATTAATCTCCAGCACACCTGTTGCCAAGGACTGCGGGGGGGGGGGGGGGGGGATGCAGGCTGCCTAAGCTGAAGAAGTGGGAAGCAGCTGCACCCACCCAGCACCCTTGGGTCAGCGAACAGAGATGGAGGCCCCTCCTGCTGCCCCTCTGCAGTCTGACAGAGCAAACCAAGTTTGTTTAGAAACAATGGATTGCTTGCTTACAAACAAGGTACTACTGAGTAACCGGATCAAAGTTACCTTCTCAAATCTTGTCTCAGGCTGTGTCTGTGTGTGGGGTGTCCTTGGGGAATTAGCTTGGCTTCCAGATGGGGCTGCTTTCACTACCTGATGTCCAGATGCTCCTTCTGAAATGGAGGCCACCAAAGCGCCAGACTTACTTACCACACCCATATACAAACGCTTCTCATCCCAGGCATACTTCTAAGAACTGTAATAAACACCAACTTCTCCAACCTCCCTTCCAACCTACGGGGTCCAACTACTATTACCCTTGTAAGAGACAGATAAGGACACAGCATAAAACAGGTTTAGTTACTGGTGCAGTCACCTTCGAGTGAGTCTTTTTTTGAACCCAAGTGAGAGTCAGAGACCTTGGCCACTACACTTTGTCACCTCTGCACAGGTTCACACAACTCCTTCCTGAGCATAACTGATACCATGCATGGCCTGAGGAAAACTCCCAAAGCTAAATGGAAAATACTGGGGGGAGATGAATTGGGTTAAAGCACTGACTCCTCTGTGCTCCAGGCTGAGGCCGGGGAAGAGGCACAGAGAACTGCCAGCCCAGGGAACCCCCAGGGACAGATGCAGCCAATTCCGCAAGGTCCAGATGCAGGCAGACTTCAGTTCACCTACTGTCCTCAGCTAACCCTCATTTTTCAACCCCACGAGAAAAAATTCCCTTGAATTGCATGACTGGTCCTCAGTCCCCTGTCAGACCTAGTCTCTGCAAACAAACCCAGATTAAAATTATTTCTCAAGCTTTCGTTTTCAAACTCACCTGAAGAAATAAAGCGTGCATGCCTGTGGAAGGCTTTGCTGTTAATCAAGTTTTCCCTCCCTGCTTTTTGCCCCCTCCCTCCCCTCTCCCCTTCTTCTCTTGTTCTTTTAGTTTTTAATATTTTTATTATTTTTAATCCTCACTCGAGGATGTTTATTGACTTCAGAGAGAGAGTAAGGGAGAGAGATAAACATAGATGTAAGAGAGAAACATCAATCTTTTGCCCTGACCGAGGACCAAACTTTAAAATTTTTGATTTTTAGAGGGAGGGAGAGAGAAACATGGATGGGATGCCTTCAGGACACCCCCTCCTCAGCTGTGTCCTGACCAGAAGCTGAACCAGCCGCCTTTCCATGCCTCATTCCACAAACTGTTGGTATACTGGACGATGCTCCAACTCTCGATCCTTTTTATGCCATAAGAACTGAACTCAAGCTATACACTCATAACACTCCCCACATCCAAAAGTTATGAGACTCTTAGTAAAGTTTTGGTAAGTCTTATTTCTAGGAATGTTATTTTTTCACCTAAATTTCTAATTTAATGGCATAAAATTGTAAAATAACATCAAACTTTAGAAATTCTGTAAAACTTCAACTACAAGGGAATGAGTGTTTTATTCAAACTGTTCCAACAAGATCTCAGAGAATGTCTACAACCATGAGAATGTGAGGGGCTTTACATGGTAAATAAACGAAGTAGCAGTGCCCAATGCAATTTTGGTGGGCTTTGGTCAGGTGAATATCACAATCTTACAGAAATGAGTTGTTTCTTTGTGATTTGGCTCATCTTGTTGCATCCTATTCTTGGACTTAATGACTCAAGGAATTAGGAGTGGGTTACTCTCTCAATATTAGCAGACTAGACGGCCAGTGTATGTCCAAAGAAAAACATTTTACAGTGCTCCATTTTCCCCCTTTTTATCCTTACTTTAGTTATTTATGAGTTCTCTTTTTGTATTATTAATTTCACCAAGGTTTGTCAATATTATGTCTTTTCTAACACTCTAACGCGCGCGCACACGCACACACACACACACACGCACACACACACACGCACACACACACACGCACGCACACACACACACACACACGCGCACACACACACACACGCATGCACGCACACACACACACACGCACACACACACTTGGCTTAATTGAGCCTCTGTATTGTATGTTTTTCTATTTCATAAATGTCTGCCGCTTATACTTCCTTATGTTAACTCTTTTGGGACTAACTTTGATGTGGTGCTTGGTTTTCTGATTTTTCTAAAATATCTTTTTTTTTTGCTGTTTCTAATAAATATTTATTGTTCAGATTATTACAGTTGTTCCTTTATTCCCCCCATAGCTCCCTTCCACCCGGTTCCCACCCCACCCTCTGCCCTTGCCCCCTACCCCTACTGTCCTCATCCATAGGTGTACGATTTTTGTTCTCTCTTCCCACACCCCCACACCCCTTTCCCCCCAAAAATTGTCAGTCCACTTCCTTTCTATGCCCCTGATTCTATTATATCCACCAGTTTATTTTGTTCATCAGATTTTTAGATTCACTTGATAGGTATGTATTTGTTGTTCATAATTTTTATCTTTACCTTTTTCTTTTTCCTCTTCTTAAATACCTTTCAGCATTTCATATACTGGTTTGGTGGTGATGAACTCCTTTAGCTTTTTCGTATCTGTGAGGCTCTTGGATTGACCTTCAATTCTGAATGATAGCTTTGCTGGGTAATCTTGGTTAAAGGTTCTTACTACTCATCACTTTGAATATTTCTTGCCACTCCCATCTGTCCTGCATAGTTTCTGTTGAGAAATCAACTGACAATCATATGGGTGCTCCCTTGTAGGTAATTAACTGTTTTTCTGTTGCTGCTTGTAATACTGTCTTTTGCTCTTGGCATTTTAATTATGATGTGTCTTGGTGTGGTCCTCTTTGGACTACTTTTGTTTGGGCTTCTGTGCACTTCCTGGACTTACACGTCTATTTCTTCACCAGGTGGGGGAAGTTTTCTATCATTATTTCTTCAAATAGGTTTTTAGTATCTTGCTCTCTTTTTCTGGCACCCCCATAATTGGGATGTTGGTACGCTTGAAGTTGTCCCAAAGGCTCTTTACACTATCTTCAAATTTTTGGATTTTATTTATTTTATTTTTTTGCTTTTTGCTTTTCTGGTTGTTTTTTGCTTCTTTGTATTTCAAATCTTTGACTTGACTCTTGTGATACTCTTGTCTGCTGTTGAATCTCTGTATATTACATTTAATTTCAGTCAGTGTATGCTTAATTTCTAGTTGGTCCTTTTTCATATCCTCATGGGTCTCGCTACATTTATTGGCCTTTTCTAGAAAATTCTCGAAAAACCTTATAACCATGGTTTTGAACTCTATATCCAGTCATTTGCTTTCCTCCATTTCTGTAATTTGTAACCTGTTTCTTTTTCTCCACATTTTGGCTGACTCCCTGAGTTGATAGAGTGGCTCTGTGTGCTAGGTGTCCTTTGGGCCCAGTGGCTCAGCCTCCCCAGTTACCTGAGGTGGACACTCTTGGTGCACCCCTTTGTGGACTGTGTGCACAGTCTTGTTGTAGTTAAGCCTTGATTGTTGTTGGTATCACTGGGAGGAATTGACCTCCAGACCAATTGGCTGTGAGGATCAGCTGTGTCTATGCTGGGAGAACTTCTGTGCTGGAGACAGCCTTAGGAGGTGACTTGCAAAAGCCTCTGTGCTCAGCTTGGATGGGCAGAGTCTCAGGGGGGAGCAGACTGCCTTGGATTCCCATCAGCCCTGCCCTAAGAGGCCCCTGTGTCTCAGTGTCCCGCAGTAATCACTGCAAGTGCTTCTGAGAGAAAGCTGCCCTCAATTTCCACCCACTGCCAGTCGTTTCCCCCCGAATGAGTCTGGGTCCCCAGAGTCTCACCTGGAACTGGAGTTCAGAGCATTCAGGAGCTTTTGTCTCCCTCCCACTTGAGAAAGCCAGCTGCATACTCAGTTGCCAGTCCTCTCCATGCATGCATCTCTGTACCTCTGCCTTCTGGAGCTCCTCTGAGTCTTGGTGTGCTTTTCTCTTTCCTTCCAGTTATAGAATTTCCACTCATCCAGCTTTCTTGTAGTTCTGGATGATATCTGTCTTGTCTTTTAGTTGTAGCTTTGAAATTGTTGTGCAAGGCAGTTTAGGTGTTTACCTATGCCACTATCTTGGTTTTCTCCTAAAATATTTTTATTTTTAAAAATTTTAAGTACATTGATTTTTATTTTTTTTACAGAGAGGGAGAGGGATAGAGACTTAGAGAGATCAATGAGAAACATCGATCAGCTGCCTTCTGCGCACTCCCTACTGGTTATGTGCCTGCAACCAAGGTACACGCTCTTGACTGGAATCGAACCTGAGACCCTTGAGTCTGCAGGCCGATGCTCTAGCCACTGAGCCAAACCAGTTAGGGCTGAAATATCTTTTTAGAAAATATTTTTTTCTTTTACTTGTTTTATTTATCAATGTCTAAAGACTGCTTAAGCAATATCCTACTGGTCTTGATATGTAGTATTTTCATTATTTGTTCGAAATATTTTTTGAACTATGATTAAGAAACGTGCCCCCCCCCCCCCAATGGCTCTGTGGCCGAGTGTCCACCATGGACCAAGAGGCCACAGCTCAGTGTCTTGTCAGGGCACAGGAGCAGGCTGTGGGCTGCTCCCGTCAGAGTTGTGCAAAAGGCAGCCAGTTAATGATTCTCTCGTCATTGCCATTTTTCTCTCTCCCTCCCTGAAATAAACAAAATACATCTACTAGAAAGAAATGTATTTTTAAGTTTCTGAATATAATGGGATGTCCAAGGAATCTTTATTACTAATTTTTAATTATGCAGAAAACATACTCTATAAAATTTCAATTTTATGAAGTTTGAGATTTACTTAATGGACCAGCATATGGCTCATAATTTCTTCTCCTACCTTTAATGAGAAATAATTGATATAAAAATCTGTATAGGTCAAATTTTGAAAATGTTTCATATTCTTGAGAAAGAAAATATTTATCCTTGATACATTGGTGCAGTGTTCCAGTTATCAGTTAGATTGCTTGCTAATTACATTGCTCAAATTTTGTATCTATAATTTTTACCCTAATTGTCCTATTAGTGAAAGAGGTGTCAAGTCAACTGTGAATTTTGTTCCTCCTTTGTTTGCCAACTCTTAAGCTGTTATTAGGTATACACTAACTTAAAATTATGTCTTCCCACTTTTTCTTTTCTGAACCTTTTAACAATTCCCTTTGTCTCTAGGAATGATTTGTGTGTCAAAGTCTCTATTTCATCTAATATTAGTAGAGCTACATAACCATTTTCAGATACTATTTGCTTTGTGTAATTTTTTAAGGCAAGTCTTTTGTATGCAGCATCTAGTGGGGTTTTGTACTTGTGTTCTGTTATGATCAGAATGTTTGTATTCCCCCATCACATGTTGGAATCCTAATGCCAGTGTGATGGTGTTAGAAAGTGAGGCCTTTCAGAAGTGGTTAGGTCGGGAGGGTAGATCCTCATGAATGGGATTAGTGCTCTTATAAAATCCCACAGAACATCTCAGCCCTTCCCACCATGTGAGGATACAATTAGAAATCTGAAACCTGGAAAAGAGCTCTTATTCAATCATGCTGATCTTCAACCACTGATCATGAGCTTCCTCACAGCCTCTAGAACTGAGAAACACAGTTTATCGTTCATAAGGCACTCAGTCTGTGGTATTTTAGTACAGCAGACTGACAGATTAAGACACTGACTGATCATCTTTATCATTTAATAAATTAAATAGACTATAAATACTGGTATGTTTGACTTAAGACCTACCACCTTTTTGGTTTATTTCTTTGTCCCACTCATTTTTTCTTTTATTTGCTTTATTTTTAAAAATCCATTTTTAATCTACTAGTACTAAAATTATATGTTTTATTTTATTATTTCCCTGGACTTTACAATTTGCATGAGATTAACCAAACCTTTATCCTTATATAATACAATCCTTTTTACTTTTGACTTATATGTTACTGTTGTCTGGTATTCTAAGTCTCTTTTCACCCCTGCAGATTTTCATTGTTTTATATAAAACATTCATTTTACATTTGCCAACATATTCTTTATTCTTTTTGCTCACTTCTTTTTATATCTTAGACCCCATCTGGAATCATTGTCCTTCTGTATCACAATAGATTCTTTAGAATTTTCTTTATTGGTGGATAATAATACAAATCATTTGTCTTAAAATGTGCTTATTTGTATCCTCATTCTTGAAATATATTTCCACTGGGTATAAAATTCTAGGTTGACAGTTATTTCCTATCTTTATGCTGATGTTTTCACTCCACTCTTTCAGCTCCCATTGTTGCTGCTACTAAGTCTATTTTTACTTAAAGGGATTTTTGTGTGTGTAGCTGTTTTCTGCAGTTACAATGTGTGTGTAGGTGTGACTTTCATAAAGTTATCTTCCTTTGTATTCTTTGGGCTTTTAAATCTGTAGGCTTATATTTTTTTCATCAGCACTGGAAAATTCTCAGCCCCATTCTCTTTGTCCCTTTGTGTCCTTGCCTTCTATGATTAAGCATATGTCAAACTTCTATCTCCACACTGCATTCTGGATAATTTCTTCACCAATATCTTTCACATTTTCACCATTTTGTTCTTGTCACAAACTGATGCCAAGTACATCTTCAAATGTTTTGGGGGCAGTTCCTCCCCCAACCCCAACGTAACCAATAATTAAATGTGAAGTCTACGTAAGTCCTTTTCACCTGGTTTTCAGTTAGGTTGCCTTTTTTCCTTATGTACCTGATTATCTTTATTAATTGTCCCTGAAAAATTATCTGTAAGGGTTACTTGAGGTTGAAATTGAAGGAGTCTTCTCCCAAAGTTTTGTGTTGCTTCTACCAGATGTTTTTATCTAATAGGGGTGGCCAATGACCACAGGGCATTAGAGAGATTTTTTTCCCCTTATTTTTTCTTCTCTTGCTTTGCTTAGTAATGGCATCACTATCTCCACAGTCCCAAGGGCTGGGTATGGGTTTAGACCTGATTTACCTTATCCTGAGGATACAGCCCTTTGGGAAGCTAGTTTAACTTTGGAAAGGTCTCCTGTAAGATTCATTATCTCAAGTGGACCTGGCCCTGCCCTTCTGGGTCTCCAGGGTGACTGAAGTGGTGCTCAACTGTGTGGCATCAGTGGACAGTTTAGAGAATAAGCTGCTTTGAAGTTGCCCTCTCTGATGACAGGATCCCATTTTCAAACTGCACTGCTTAAACTACACTGTCTTCTCACTCTCAATGCTCTTGAAGCAGAAGGCATCTCAACTATATTTTAGTCTTTTTTTGTTTCTTTAGGTGGGAAGTTAACACAAATAACCTAGCCCATCTTTACCAGAAAGAATTGCCCCACCTTTTTAATGTTGTTTTTCTTTTCTAGACTTCGAGGTTTTCCAGCCCAGATTTTTACATTTATATCCTTTATTTCTATCATTCTAGTGCCCACCCATGACAATTTATCATAATGTCATAAAAATCTACATTTAAACAGCATTTTTACCCTCTTCCATACAAATCTTCCATCTCCCAATTTACCTACTATTGTCTAAGACTTCCATTCTATTTTAAGCCTTAAAGATTTTATACACTGCTTTTTTGGTTTGTTTTGATTTACTTACGTATGTTGGAAATTTTACTTTTCTTCTCACATATCAGACATTTTCTCTGGAAAGGTGGGAGATGATAGTCCCTAATCCCTCAAGTCCTAAGAGCCCGAATAGATGCAGTCAAACCACCTCTGCACCGTCTGCCTGGAATGGGTGGAGACCCAAAGACCCTCCTTGTCTGGGATTATCCTCAGCTGCACATTATCTGTCCTCAATTAGGTTCAAGGCCAAGAGGCCCCAGGACCCACTTCTTGTGGATGAGTCAATGGAGGTCTTGTAGCAATGTGTCCCAGCACTCAGTGGGCGAGGGCTCTCAGAATTCCCATCTGCGTGGTGACTATCCGGAAAGTAAGCAGTGCTGTATGGGGGCCCCAAACCACTAGCACACTGACAGCCCTGGCTACAAAGAAACCTCAGGTAACCCAGTGATCTAAAATCATACTGGTTTTGTCTTCAGTAAATGAAGATGAACCATTGACTCTTGAATATTGGCACTCTGTAGCCTCCTTCCTTTCTGTCCACTGGGCACAGCCCTGCTAGAGACTGGCCACTATGAGGGATGTGTGAGCTTTTCTGATGATGCCTTTCATCAGGCCAACCCATTTCCCAATCCTCCCACTTTATAAAAAAATTAACCTGTCTGACCCAAATACCAACGTTACCTCTTCTTCCTGACCAATAATGATGCTCACTTTCTTCTCAACGCTGCATTTTATTTAGTTCAGCAGCCATTGGGGTAGTTTTGCTTATGGACTTTCTCTATTTTATATCCTTTGATTACTCCTCCTGCCCAGTGCCTAGGACAGCGGACTGTGCCTAGCACACCCTCAACAAGAATTTGACGAATATATATATTAACCCAAGTCTATGGAGAGAATCATGTTTGCCAGTGTTGCATGTGGAGAGGACAAAGAGCAAGTGTGGTAGTGACATTCCAAAGTGAGAGTTGAGTGACAGAAATGCTTTATCTATCCCTTTCCTAGTTCCATCCCTATCCTCTCTGTCAAAATTTACTGATGGTTTGAAGACAAAGCGAAAAAATTATACTCCTAGAGAGAGGCATGTAAACTTTGTGGCTAGATACATGAAGTCCTAGAGAGAGCAGGAACACTATCTGGCTAGAGATTTTTCTCTTGTAAAAGAGTAAATTTTGGAACCAGAGAGACCTGACAGGGAATTCAGCCTCGACAGACTGGCCCCAGACAGACTATTCTTGGATAGGCTACTTAACTCTCAGAAGACTCTCATTTTACCCTCTGAGTTAGCTAGTTAACAGCTTTATACATAGTTAATATCTTGTTACATTTTATCAGTTCCTCGCAGAACTGTTTGTGTAGTGACTACCATTAAGAGTTGGCCTGTTCCCAGGAGTTCCCATCCAGCACAGTATGTGAGGCTCAATCCATTCTGCACTTTTCCTGGTGGAGGCACCACCTAACTTCTAGTGAGACCTGAGCTGCTTACCCTGGGGGATGAGCCCCTGCTGCCCTCCAAGGTTCGTGTCTGGCATAACGTACCCCAGAAAGATGTGACACAGATGGCTTTCCCTGCATACTGCGCCATCTGAAGTTCAGGCACAGCCTGTTTACTTTTGAGGAATCTCTTTATTGGAGTTCCACCTTCCCTTGCCACAATTATCTGTCTCTTCATGGCCGAGAGAGTAAGCCCTGGACAACAAATTCATATTTTACAAAAGACAATACACACATGTATTTTCATGTAGTGCATGAAAGCTTTACAATAACAATCCAAAACAATCATTTTACAAGATTAAGAAGCATAAACTTCCTATGCCCTGATTATTGGTACTTACTTAGTTTTTTCACTTCTATAAAAAGCCCTCCTTACTCAGCATTCCTATTCATAGGAATCCCTGAATTAATTCTTTTTGTGCAAATTCATAATGAAGATGTGTTCCATTAGTTTCTGAATGTGCTGTATCTCTCCCCATGGCAGAACCTTTTAGTTGGAGGTTTTCACTGACTATACATTTATCATTCATTGAGGTTTACTTGAATTTGAAAAAACTTTCACTCACTCAACTAGTGTATCATATTATAATAGTATAATCCAATCAACTTGCCGTTTTTAAAAAAGAAGTTCTCTCTTATCTTACACTTTTTACTTTCCCCCACAAAATTCCAATTTTATTTCAGAATTTGTCATCACCTCCTTCCCAAATCACTCAATTAGATTAACTTTTTATTTCATGATCACTGCTATTAAATAAATTTAAATTCCCTGAAGCCTCTCTCTCCCTGAATTTGCCTGTTGGAGGGCCTTCTTGGGATTTTTCCACTGACCAATCTATAATTGGGACTCAAAACTATACCTGAATGTCCCACATTTAAATTTACAGAACTTACCTAAATATGAACTTTCTAGTAGTGACTGTGTGACTTCTAATTGAAACCCTTTCCTCATCCGTGTTTGTCTGTCCAGAAATGTCTGCTTATTTTGAAGATTTTATTTTAACATTCTATCATTTTGATAGGTTTTTATCCCCAGTATGAAACATAGGGCTCAACTACCATGACATTGGAGGCTTCCTTGCTGACTATGACTGAAACATAGAAAAGATTACTCATGGTTTTGTTTATACTATGTAAATTATAAGCCATGAACAAGGAACTTAGATATTCTTACATTCATAAGATTTTTCTTCCATTTGAGACTCAGTAAGCTTTGCCTGCTACAGAGACAAGCTCATTGTGGTCCCATCCAGAACATTCCCACCCTCCATAGTTCTCTTTTGTGATGTGCCACTGTAACTTCCCACATTTGGCACATTTAAATATTCTTCTCCTGTATGGATTCTTTTATGCTTGGTTAGATCTGATCTGATATTAAAAGCCTTTCCACACTCACTACACTTGAATGACTTCTTTCCAGTGTGGATCCTTTTGTGTTGGTCAAGGACGGATCTATAATTAAAGGATTTACCACACTCACAATTATAGGGCTGCTGCCCACGATGGATACTTTTATGGTTGATAAGACTCGAATGTGAGATGTATGCCTTCCCACACTCATCACATCCATAGGGTTTCTCGCCTGTGTGGATCCTTTTGTGCACTGTGAGGCCTGAGCTGTTCCGGAATGCCTTTCCACAACCATCACACACATAGGGTTTCTCCCCTGTGTGGATCCTCTTGTGTTGAGAAAGAAGGGAGCTGTAACTGAAAGATTTCCCACACTCGACACATTTGAAGGGTTTCTCTCCAAGGTGAACTCTTTTATGGCTTATAAGAGTTCTGCTTGAGAAAAAAGCCTTCCCACACTCGTCACACGTATAGGGTGTCTTGCCAGGGTGGGCACTTTTATGGTTAATAAGGCTTGAGTGTGAGATGTAGGCTTTTCCACACACATCACATTCGTAGGGTTTCTCCCCAGTATGAGTTCTTTTATGCACCTTAAGGCTTGAGTTGTTTCTGAAGACCTTCTCACACCTGTCGCATTCATAGGGCTTCTCTCTAGTGTGAACCCTTTTGTGTTGAGAAAGGAGTGAGGTGTAATTAAAAGATTTCTCACACACATCACATTTGTAGGGTTTCTCCCCAAGATGAATTTTTTTGTGGTTTATAAGGGTTCGGTATGTGATAAAGGCCTTTCCACAGTCCTCACACTCATAGGGCTTTTCCCCAGGGTGTACACTTTTATGATTTATAAGGCTTGAGAGCGAGATGTAGGCTTTCCCACATTCTTCACATTTGTAAGGTCTCTCCCCAGTATGGATCCGTTTATGGACTTTAAGACCTGAATTATTTCTGAAGGCTTTTCCACACTCATCACATCCAAAAGGTTTCTCCCTCGTATGAATCCTTTTATGTTGCTCAAGGGCAGAACTATAATTGAAAGATTTCTCACAATAGCTACATTTATAGGGCTTCTCCCCAAGATGGATGCCTTTATGGTTTTTAAGGCTAGAGCGTGAGATATAGGCTTTCCCACACACATCACACTCGTACGGTTTTTCCCCAGTGTGGAGCCTCCTGTGGACTTTGAGACCTGAATTGTTTCTGAAGGTTTTGCCACACACATCACATGCATAAGGTCTCTCTCCAGTGTGAATAGTCTTATGTTGAAGAAGAAGTGAGTTATAGCTGAAAGATTTTCCACATTCTTTACATTCATGAGCTTTCTTCCCAGGGTGAATGCTTTTATGGACTGCAAGGCCTGAGCTATAGCTGAACGCTTTGCCACATACGTCACACTTGTAAGGTTTTTCTCCCGTGTGGATTCTTTTATGTACAATAAGGCCTGAGCTATTCCTGAAGGCCTTCCCACATTCATCACATTCATAAGGTTTTTCTCCAGTGTGGATGACTTTATGTTGAATGAGGAGAGAGCTATAATTAAACGATTTCTCACACTCATCACACTTGTAAGGTTTATCTCCGAAGTGGATGCTTTTATGGTTTAGGAGTGTCCTACAAGTAATAAAAGCCTTCCCACACTCATCACATTCATAGGGCTTTTCACCTGTGTGGATCCTTTTGTGAACCCTGAGGCCAGAGCTATTACTAAAAGTCTTCCCACAGATGTCGCATTCATAAGGCTTCTCGCCTGTATGGATTCTTTTGTGGACTCTGAGACCAGAGCTGTTCCTGAATGCCTTTCCACACTCGCCACATTCATAGGGCTTCTCCCCAGTGTGGATCCTCTTATGCTGGTCTAAAACAGAGCTGTAATTGAAAGATTTTCCACACTCATCACATTTACAGTTCTTCTCCCCAGAATGGGTGCTTTTATGGTTTATAAGGCTGGAATAGGACATGTAGGCTTTCCCACATTCCTCACACTTATACGGCTTCTCCCCAGTATGGATCCGCTGGTGGACTCGAAGGCTCGAACTGCTCCGGAAAGTCCCTCCACAGTCTTCGCACTCATAGCGTTTTTCCCCAGTGTGCATAATTTTATGTTGAATAAGGCGGGAGTTATATTTGAAGAATTTCCCACACTCATCACATTTATGGGATTTCCTAAAAGCACTGGTTTCCTGCTTCAGATGGGGATGAGAATTTCCATTGATGTTCTCCACACATTTGCCTTGTTCACTGCTTCTCCGTTCTATAGGAATAGTCTGTGTAACGTGCTTTGAGCTCAGAGGTAAGCTTTTCTCAGATGCCTTGTCTTTCTGGTCTGTCTTTATAGTTGCTGAGTTCTTGGCTTTTCCAATCTTTTCCCTGATGCCACTTTTGTCTTCCATCGTTCTTCTTCCCTCAGGCTTTTCCAACTGGTTCTCTACCTTGCTATCCCAATCACAAGTTTCACCAACCTTAGATTCCTGCATATGATCCTTGTGAAGACCTTCTACGTTTAGCCACGGAGATTCTGCATTTCCAACATTTTCACGCTTTTCAGTTGATTCCTCATCCTCAGTGCCCCTCTTCTTGAAATGTGACACTAAACCAAGAAAATGAAAATACTTATTCACTTTGTTTAGAAGAAACTGGAAGAATTACATCCAAATTCACTCATTCACTCAAGTGTTCAATGGCTACATACTGTGTGACAGTTACCATTTCTAACTGCTGGGATACAATAGTGGGCATGCCAAAATCTCTGCTGTTTTAGGGCTAATGTTGAAATGCTAGAGTCATGGATTTTCAATAAATCAGAGAGAGCTTTTCTATTCTTGCGTAACATCTTAGCACAGGAGTGGGGATGGTCCAGCTCACGGGCCAAGTAAGGCCCATAAATCATTTGGTCTGGCCCTCTCAAGGCATTAGGGGTGAGTTAATTAAATGTTTGACTAAATATAGCAAGTTAATTTTTAAGTTGAAATTCTGTATGGCCCACAAATGATGTTAGAAAATATCCAAATGATACTTGGCAAAAAAAAAAAAAGGTTTCCCACCCCTGGTGAGGGTAAGTTAAAATGGGTTAAAATGATGTACAGAACTGGGAGCAACACTGATCAGTTTTTTTTTTTTTTAATGACACCAAGTCGTGGAAAAACAGAGGGTAGAAGAAATCTCTAAAGAAAAAGAGACAGATTAATAAGACAAAAGTTAAGAAGACATAATCAGTAGAAGACAGGCAAAATTAATGAAGAGGAGAAATCGTAAGTGGAAGTATTAGGGAGATGGTTATAAAATCATGATGATAGTCACGTTAGAGAGGATACAGAAAACAAGCCTGTTGGTTTGGCCTCCTGGACTTCCCCTCCAAGGAAAATTCTGGCCCTAAAACATGGGTAGTTAGGGTAGCCAGGGAGGAACTTGACATGAAAGAGGACACTCTGTCCTGCCAGGCAAAAACACTTTCACTCCTACTTTATAAAGAGGCAAAATACAGTCAGAGAATATAAAAAAGCAAAAACACAAACCACTAGGCAAAGAACATCATTCTGCCTGGGTTCAAATACCTAGCTGTGTGTCTTTGAAATAGTTATTTAACCTCTTTGTGTCACAGTGTCCTTACTGGTGAATATTAAATGAGAACATATGTAAAGTGTTGAGAATAATGTCTATCACTTGGTGAAGTGCCATATGCTATAATTACTTATTTTGATATTTATTTAAGGTCAGGTCATTAGATCACATTTGGAACCTGAAGATAAAGCACAGGACTCAGGAAAGGTAAATTCCTTTCCAAAGTTTAAGAGCCAGACAGTGTAACTTTGTCCCTGTAAAGGTACTTACCTACACAGAGCTGGCATTCCATCAGTATCCACCTACTGACAAACTGATGCCTAAGAAACAATTCTAAGTTCCTTATCCCCCAACCTTACACAATTAAACATTTGTGATCAGGCTTGGTTAAAATATGGACGTCTCCTCTTACCCTGAGTATCAGACTCCTAAGTCAGTACTCTGGACTTCTTGTCAATCCTACTAAGAAACTCTATCCTCCTATATAATAATGCAAATTGACCCTCACACAAGATAGCCACGCTCATGTGGTCAAAGTTGGCCACTCATGTGGATAAAAGATGGCTGCCACAAGATGGCTGGCAGGGGAGGGCAGAGTTGTGGGCAATCAGACCAGCAGAGGAGGGAAGTTGGGAGGAACCAGGCCTGGAGGGGAGGACAGTTGAGAAAGACCCAGGCCTGCAGGGGAGGGCAGTTGGGGGAGACCAGGCTGGCATGGGAGGTCAGTTGGGGGGGGGGGGGAAACAGGCCTGCAGGGGAAGGCAGTTGGAGGGGAGGGGACCAGGCCAGCCAGGGAGGGCAGGAGACAACCCAGGCTGGCAGCGAAGGGCAGTTAGGGGCTACTGGGCCAGCAGGAGAGGGAAGGTAGTGGCAATTGGGCTGGCAGGGGAGGACAGTTAGGGGTGACCAGGCTGGCAGGGAAGAGCAGTTAGGGGGGACCAGGCCAGCCGGGGAGGGCAGTTGGAGGCAACCAGGCTGGCAGGGGAGGACAGTGAGGGGTGACCAGGCTGCAGGGGAGGGCAGTTAGGGGCAATCAGGCAGGCGGGCAGGCAAGTGAGTGGTTGGGAGCCAGCAGTCCTGGATTGTGAGAAGGATGTCCCAGATTGGAAAGAGTGCAAGCTAGGCTGAGGGGGACAACCCCTATCCCCACTCTGTGCATGAATTTTGTACACTGGACCTCTAGTATATAAACATAAGGAGGAAGCAGGGGCAATAAAAGCAGGCACGTATAAAGAATGACACTTATGATCCAACTTATGCTTATGTGACTGTAATGGTGAACTCAATTAAAATTAACAGAAAAGGAAAAGGAGCTAGGAACTCAGAATATCACTAAAGTAACTTAAAGAAAAAACATCACTCAGCAGACAGTAAACCAAAGGTGATTCAGCTGAGAAATTTTCACAAAATGACACATTAGGTAAAAAAACCTTCAGAGGGTCCTGAGAAATGATAGCACAGCCTAGTTCCTTGCTTCATCCTATCTAATAAAGAGGGACTATGCTAATTGTCCCTCATGCCATCGCAAATATGGCAGCACCCATAGCCAATAAGGAGGGAATATGCTAATAGACTGCCACACGTTCAAATATAGTGGTGCTCACAGCCACAAGATGGCAGTGCCCTGTCCCCTCAGTCCTGCAGGGCAGCAGGCACCCAGCCTCCTTAGTCCCCCATCCATTTAGGGCCAACCCAAGGTGCAGGCAAACCTCAGATGGCAACTGCCCAGTCACCCAGGGCCACCTGAAGCTCAGATAACCAGGCCTGGCCGAGGCTTGCACTGCACAGTGATGGCAGCAGAGTTGTGATGGGGCATCTCCTTTCCAACCACTAGGTTGCCTCCCTCCCCAGAGGACTCCCGGACTGTGAGAGGGGACAGGCCGGGCTAAGGGACCCACCCCTTCGCTCCAGTGCATGAATTTTCATGCACCAAGCCTCCAGTTTCTTTATACTTTGGGCAGAACAATCCATTTCACTGGATGAGCAGTGAACCATCAGGACCAACACACCTTTAAGCTGTGCTCTGAGTGCTGCCTGCACACACGTCAGGGACTCTGCTCTATGCATTCCTTTTGGCCTTTATGTTTCCTCAGACAAAACCAAATCCCCTGAAATAAACATAAATATTGCTAGAGAGAAAAAAAGAAAAGAAAGAGTTCTGAGGAGAACTAGCCATACTAGATATTAAAATATATCACAGCCCTAGCTGGTTTGGCTCAGTGTACAGAGTATCAGCCTGTGGACTTCAGAGTCCCAGCTTCAATTCCGATCAAGGGCACATGCCAGAGTTGCGGGATTGGCAGTGTGGCTCAGTGGTCGAATGTCAACCCATACCCCAGGAGGTCAGTTTGATTCCCAGTTGGGGGATTCAGGAGGCAGCCATTCAATGATTCTCACTCATCATTGATGTTTATCTCTCTCTCCCTCTCCCTTCTGCTATGCAATCAATGAAGATATATTAAAAAACAAAAAAAAAAATGTCTCTTTAAAAAAATAAATAAAAATAAGGTATGTGCCACACTGCCTCTATAACCAAAACAGCAAGATATTGCTTCAGCTGACAAATGAAATAAAACAGAAAGTCCAGAAATAGCCCAAATTATATAATGAAATAAAGTATGATAGCCTAACTGGTTTGGCTCAGTGGATAGAGTGTTAGCCTGCAGACGGAAAGGTCCAAGGTTCGATTCTGGTCAAGGACAGGTACCTTTGTTGTGGGCACAACCCCAGTAGAGTGCATGCAAGAGGCAGTTGATCGATGTTTCTCTCTCATTGATTTTTCTAACTCTCTATCCCTCTCCCTTCCTCTCTGTAAAAAGTCAATAAAATATATTTTTAAGTAAAATAAAATATGATAAAGACAATATATATAATTAGGGGGGGGGAGAGATGGCTTTTTGATTAGTGTTAGAGCAACTATAAGGCCATTTGGAAAAATATAAAATTAGCTCCATTGTTTATATCATACACAGGAATAAACTCCAAATGGAAGGGAGCTATAAATATAAAAAAGTAACACTACAGAGGAACCAAGATGGTAGCATAGGTAAACACCCATACTGCTGCCCCGTACAATAAACTCAAAACTACAACTAAAGGACAAAAGAGACACATTCAGAACCACCAGAGGGCTGGCTCAGTGGACACTCCACAACTAGGAGGAAAAATAAAGGGACACTGAGACCCGCGGGAGCTGCAGAGGACAGAGCTGCGGATATGCAGAGTCAGAGGTTCGGAGCTGTGCGCGAACAGAAAGGGCTGGTGGCTGCAAACCCGCTGCTTTTCTTGAACTGGGAGGGAGACAAAGGCGTCCCACTGCACTGAGCCCTGGTTCTGGGTGAGTCTCGGGGAACCCAGGCTAATACGGGGTGAAACTGGACTGTAAGGAGGAAGCACACTGAAACTCGGGTGCTGCAAAGGCGCACAAGCTCGCGGAGAGAACGCGTGGCTGGCTCTATCATTCGGGAGAAAAAAAACACACAAAAACGCTGCACTGCTTTGTTTTCCCGTTCTGGGCGAGTTTTTGGGTGTCCAGTCTCATTTGGGGAGAAACTAGACTGTCCAGCAGCGGGCAGAGCTCTGGGCAGCTCTCTCTCAGAGGTGCATTCAGCCCTTGCTGCAGGGCACGGAGACCCGGGAGCCATTAAGGGCGGGGCTAACGGGAAACCAAGGCTGCCTGCCCAGCCCGGAAACTCCACCCCATCCAGGCTGAGCACAGAGGGGCTCTCAGCATAAACACAGCTGATCCTCACAGACAATGGGCGTGGAGGTCACCCCCTCCCAGTGATACCAACAGGCCTAGCCGAGGCTTAACTACAACAAGACTGTGCAGCCCATAAAGGGGTGCGCCAAGAGTATCCACCTCAGGTGACACCTACCACACAAACCTACTCGACCAATTCAGGAAAGCAGCCAAAATGTGAAGACAAGGTAACAAATTACATGTGAAAGAAATGGAGGGAAAAAAACAACTGGACATAGAGTTCAAAACCACAGTTATAAGGTTTTTCTTTTTTTGGGGGGGGGGGCGGTTATATATATATATATTTTTGGGTTTTTTTTTAATCTTTATTGTTCAGTTTATTAATTACATTGTTTCTTTTTTTTTCACCCTATAGTTCCCCTCCACCTGGTACCCATCCCACCCTCCGCCCTCACCCCCGTCCCCTGTCCTCTCCCATAGTTGCATGATTTTTGTCCAGTCTCTTGTTGCACTTCCCACACCCCCTTTCTCCCCGAGTTGTCAGTCCATTCCCTCTCTATGTCTGTGATTCTGTTACATTCACCAGTTTATTCTGTTCATCAGATTAGTAATTCACTTGAATTTTAGATTCATTTGTTGATAGATGTGTATTTGTTGTTCCTAATTTACACTTTTATCTTTTTCTTCTTCCTCTTCTTAAAGAATATCTTTCAGCATTTCATATAATATTGGTTTGGTGGTGATGAACTCCTTTAGCTTTTTCTTATCTGCAAAGCACTTTATCTGGCCTTCAATTCTGCATGATAGCTTTGCTGGATAGAGTAATCTTGGTTGTAGATTCTTGCTGTTCATCACTTTGAATATTTCTTGCCACTCCCGTCTGGCCTGCATCGTTTCTGTTGAGAAATCCGCTGACAATCGTATGGGTGCTCCCTTATAGGTAAGCATCTGTTTTTCTCTTGCTGCTTTTAATGTTCTCTCTTTATCTTTTGCTCTTGGCATTTTAATTATGATGTGACTTGGTGTGGTCCTCTTAGGGTTCCTATATATTGGGATTCGGTGCACTTCTTGGGCTCCTAAGTCAATTTCTTTCATCAGGTGTGGGAAGTTTTCAGTCACTATTTCTTCAAATAGGTTTTCATTGTCTTGCTCTCTTTTTCTGGAACCCCTATAATTCGGATGTTGGTATGCTTGAGGTTGTCCCAGAGACCCCTTACACTATCTTCAATTTTTTGGATTCTTTTGGTTTCTTGCTTTTTCAGCTGAGTGGATTTTACCTCCTTGTATTTCAAATCTTTAACTTGGTTCTTGGGGTGCTCCAGAGCACTTTTAGGTTTTTGTATAATATTTTTTACTTCAGTCAGTGTATGCTTAATTTCTGGTTGGGCCTTTTTCATATCCTTGAGAGTCTCCTTTATATCCTTGAGGGTCTCCTTCATTTCCTTGTAGGACTCATTCATTTCCTTTGCGGTCTTGCTTATTTCCTTATAGGACTCGACCTTTTCTAGGAGCCTCTTGAAAAGCCCTATAACCGTGGTTTTGAATTCCATGTCCAGTCGTTTTTTTTCCTCCATTTCTTTCACATCTGATTTCTTTCCATGTCTCTGCATGGTGGCTGCTTCCCTGAGTTGGTCAATTAGCTTTGTGTGGTAGACTTCCTACTAGGGACAGTGGCTCAGCCTCCCCAGTTACCTCAGGTGGATATGGGTTGCACAGTCTTGCTGAAGTTAAGCTCAGTTAATCATTGTTAGCACTTGGAGGGTTGACCTCCAGTCCAATTGTCTGTGAAGTTCAGCTGTGCTCAGGTTGGATGGGCGGAGTCTCCGGGCCAAGGAGACAGTGTTAGCTCCGCTCTATGCAGCCCCAGGGACTCTGTGCTGGGGGCAATGGCCGCTAGCACCTCTGAAAGAGAGCAGCTGCCGAGCACCACTGGCTGCCGGGAATTCAGACTTTCCCCAAATGAGTCTGCACGCCCAATGTCTCACCCAGGGTCGTAAAACAAAGCAGTCTGACGGTTTTTCAAATGAGAGAGCGAGTCACAGAGCGCTCTCTGCACGGTCACGCAGCTGAGCTGTTTGCGCAAGCTGCCTTCTCCACAAGCCGGGAGACCCGGCAGCACCCGAGCTTCGGCGTGCCCTCCCACTGTCCAGTTTTCACCCCGTCTGATAGTGGGTTCCCTGGACTTCGTCCAGAGATGAAGAATCAGTCCAGTGTTATGTCTTTGTCTCCTCGTTCGAGAAAACTGGCCGGTTTTCAGCCGCCCGCCCTCTCTGCTGGCGCGCGCTCCAAACCTCTCTCCGCGCGAATCTTTCAACGCTGTCCTCAGCCGCTCCTCCGAGTCACAGTGTCTTATCTTCACTTTCATTTGTGGAATTTTCACTTAGCCAGGTTTCTGGTGATTCTGGAAGGTGTTTGTTCTTTCGTTAAGTTGTAGTATTAAAATTGCTGAGTATGACGGCAAGATAGGTGTTTTACCTATGCCGCCATCTTGGTTCCTCTAGTTATAAGGTTTTTCAAGAGGCTCCTAGAAAAGGCCGATAAATTTAATGAGACCCTCGAGGATATGAGCGAGTCCCTCAAAGATATGAGTGAGACTATGGAGGATATGAAAAAAGACCAACTAGAAATTAAGCATACACTGATTGAAATAAAAAATATTATACAGAGACCCAAAAGCAGACTAGAGGATCACAAGAATCAAGTCAAAGATTTGAAAAACAAAGAAGCAGAAATCACTCAGCCCGAAAAGCAAGAAGCAAAAAGAATTCAAAAAATTGATGATAGGGTAAAGAGCCTCTGGGACAACCTCAAGCGTACCAACATCAGAATTATGGGGGTGCCAGAAAAAGAGAGAGAGTAAGATACCGAAAACCTATTTGAAGAAACAGTGACCAAAAACTTCCCCCACCTGGTGAAATAAATAAACTTACAAGTCCAGGAAGTGCACAAAAACCCAAACAAAAGGAACCCAAAGAGGACCACACCAAGACACATCATAATTAAAATGCCAAGAGGAAAAGATAAGGAGAGAATATTAAAAGCAGCAAAACAGTTAGTTACCTACAAGGGAGCACCCATACGATTGTCAGCTGATTTCTCAACAGAAACGATGCAGGCCAGATGGAAATAGTAAGAAATATTCAAAGTGATGAATAGCAAGAACCTACAACCAAGATTACTCTATCTAGCAAAGCTATCATTCAGATTTAAAGGTCAGATAAAGTGCTTCGCAGATAAGAAAAAGCTAAAGGAGCTCATCACCACCAAACCAATATTATATAAAATGCTGAAAGGTGTCCTTTAAGAAGAGGAAGAAGAAAAAGATAAAAATTATGACCAACAAATACACACCTTTCAACAAGTGAATCTAAAAACCAAGTGAATTAAAGATCTGATGAACAGAATAAACTGGTGAATATAATACAATCAGGGGCATAGAAAGGGAGTAGAATGACAATTCTCGGGGGAAAGGGGTGTGGGAGTGTGCAGGAAGAGACTCGACAAAAAGTGTACACCTATGGATGAAGACAGTGGGAGAGGTAAGGGCAGAGGATGAGATGGGTACTGGGCGGAGGGGAGCTATGGGAGGGGAAAAAGAGCAACATTGTAATAATCTGAACAATAAAGATTAAATTATAAATAAATAAATAGTAAGCTTAAAAAAAGTAACACTACAAAAACACTAGAATAAAATATGGATGAATGCTTCTATGTGGATATAGAGAAAGCTTTCTTTTTTAAAATATATTTTTTATTGATTTCAAAGAGGATGGGAGAGGAAGAGAGAGAAACATTAATGATGAGAGAGAATAATTGATGGGCTGCCTCCTCCATTACCCCATCGGGGATGGAGCCTGCAGCCCAGGCATGTGCCTTGTCTGTGAAGCTAACTGTGACCGTCTGGTGCCTAAGTTGCCAGCCAGGTGAGAGCTTTCTAACTGTGACCCAGACGCAATAAAAAAAAGACTGGTATTTCTGACTGTATAAATATAAACTGCATGCCGAAAGTACCATGAGCAAGCCCTAACCAGTTTGGCTCAGTGGATAGAGTGTCGGCCATGGATTGAAAGGTCCTGGGTTCAATTTTGGTCAAGGGTATGTAGCTCGGTTGCAGGCTCCGATCCTTGGCCCTGCACATGCAGGAGGCAATCAATCAGTGTGTCTTTCTCACCTCTCCCCCTTCCTCCCTCTCTCTGGCCCCCTGCCTTTCTCCCTCTCTCCACCTCTCTCTCTCCCTCCCCACCTCCTTCCCTCCCTTCTACTCTCTCTAAAAATCAATGGAAAAATATTTTCAGATGAGGATTAACGACAACAAATACCATAAGCAAATCAAGAAATGAATGACAAAGTAGAAAACATTTACAACATACATAATATGTAAAGAATTTTCAAAAGCTGAAGAAAAATAGACTAGAAATCCTACAGAAAAATTAGCAAAAGATCCAAAAGAAATATTAAAATGGCCCTTAAATGTGTTTTTAATTTCACTCAATAATAGAGGAATACAAACAACTAGACTAAAATAGTAATTCTCCTGTTAGATTGGCAAACATTCCAAAGTTTGACAATCTATTCAGTGGTGAGGCTGTGAGGGAGCGGGCACTCATACATTACTGGGAATACAAACTGGCAAACCCTCTGTTGAAGGAAATTTGCCCATCTCAAACACAAGTATGTATGCATTAACACTTCAATCCAAATATCCCATGTAGGAATTTCTAGTGAAGATACACTTCCAACAATACAAAAGTATATATGCATACTTATTCATTGTAGGATTATTTGTAACTACCTACATGTACACACACAGAAGAGTGGTTAAATAAGCCATGGTGCAAATACAAAATGGTTAGAAAAATAAAGAATATCTTTATAATTGACCAATAAGGAGCAATTTCCAGGATATATAGTATAGTGATGTTACAGGATTCCACGGCAGGAATAGAGAAACTGAGACAGGAAAATTAAAAGGAAGCCAAATGGTGTGGGCAATTTGCAGCCAGTTTGTAAATAAGCCAATTTCTTCCCCAGCCAAGGACACTTGAAGGCAAATGGTTAAAAACCTCCCTAATGAAAGAATGCAGAAAGGGAAGGACAAAGAGGAAGGGGGGAAATAAGCTGTTTTCCTCCTAAAGCAGAAAATCCAGCAGTCAGGCTTGACAAGATGAAGTTGCCAGGTGCTTCTCATGAATTCTAGGAAGGCCACAACAAAGTAAAAAGGGACCCTGAGAATTAATCTGTACCAAAATATTCAGCAGCAGAAATTCAAGACCAGTAGACTCCCACCTACTCGCTCTTCAGAGGAGCTGAGGGCCTCTGCACTTCCTAAGCCAGATGAATAGGTTTGCTTGCTCTGCTTCTTAATAAAGGTGCATGCTTTAATAAACTGGCTTTTCACATGCGATGGTCTGTATGAATTCACTTAGATGGGAAAAGGACCACGCGGGGGGACAGCCTGCTCCCACTGATGGAAGGGGCCGTCTGGTAACAGCGCTCTAGTGTCAGTGAGAAGGGCCTCTGACAGTAAAAAAAAAAAAAAAAAAAAGCATATATGTTAACGTTTTAAGAAAAATAAGAAAATGTATCTATTGTTTTGTTGTTTTTTTTACAGTAATGACAGAAGCCAGAAAACAATAAAGCCATTTACCTCTAAGGCAGTGGTTCTCAATCTTTCTAATGCCGCAAACCTTTAATACAGTTCATGTTGTGGTGACCCCCAACCATAAAATTATTTTCATTGCTACTCTATAACTGTATTTTTCTATCCATTTTATATTTGCACCATAACTGTAATTTTGCTACTGCTATGAATCGTAATGTAAATATCTGTGTTTTCCAATGGTCTTAGGTGACCCCCTGGCGGTTCTCAACCTGTGGGTCGCGACCATCAGCAGGGTTGCCTAAGGCCATTGGAAAACACAGATATTGATGATTCGTAACAGTAGCAAAATTACAGTTATGAAGCAGCAACCAAAGATTAGTAATAGATAAGGCTACAGAGGAAGCCTACTAACTCCAAATGGGACTCCAAACTCTGCAGGGACCAAGCCTCTCATTGAGCCAGACCCACATAGAGGCCTGGTATATTTGGAGCATTAGAAAAGATGCATACTAGAAGGTTTGAGAAAGCTTTCTATATTATACAGGATGTATAGCAAAAGCCTAATGAGGACCTCCCTGAGTTTTTAGAGAGGATCTATCAGGCGTTAAGTTCAGGGATGTAAATCCCCAGGATGCAAATTCTCGAATGGTTAACATCACTTTTTTTTTAAATATAAAACTATTTATTAACCACTGTTTACCAGTATTTACAATAAAGTAAACAATATACAGTTGGTTGGGTAACATTCTGCTTACTACAAAGCTATTGTTTTTCCTGGCTTTTGTTGAACCAGTACCCCCAATACTGAGACTGAGCCTACAGGTAAAGACTGAGTTGGAGTAAAGAGAAAACATGCAGACCAAGAGTTAAGATTACAACAAGTTTGCTCACCCATTTATTCCAGCAGGCCCTAAACCGCCAAGGTCTCTGACAATCTGATTAGGTAGGTGTGCATGAGTACATTCGATTACTGGAAAGTCCTGGTAAGTCTTACACTTCCATGACCCTCATTTTTAGCAATATAGCACAAGGATTTCAACTTCTTGTAAAGGAACGTTTTACGAGGTCAAACCTTTAAGTGTTGCTTACCCATTTAAAACACATCAGGGTTTGCCTAGTTTTGTCATTTGGGTGAGGTTATTGGCAGTGACAAAATTTTCCCTTCAGGGGTTTTGCAAATAAACTTGCATTTATGATTGTAGATATGGATTCTGACATGTCTACTTTAAATTGTCCAATTTAAACTGCTTACATTATATATATATATATATATATATATATATATATATATCTGCCCAATTAAGTACAAATTATCTAATTTCAAAGGTTAAAAGCTTTAGGAAAAATTTCAATTTAACTTGAAATGACTTTTTTCTTAGGTTGCTGAAAATGATGGCAGCTTAGAAACGAGCTTATAGAAGGTTGTGAAATGGTTGTTTTGGTAAAAAAGAAAAAGAAAAATGAAAACCATTTACATATGTATACACACCTACCCGCCCTCCCTCCCTCAAATAAACAAAACCCCCACAATGATGCTTAGGCACATACAAATTCTGACTGAGTAATGACTATGCACATTTCCCCCAACATTCAGAGAAACTTCTCTACTGCAGAGGAAAAAATACAACAACATGGTATCAAATGTTCTTTTCTGATAAAGGAAGCAGCTACAGAAAGCTTTTGTTCACAGTAACCAGTGCTATAGATGCAACCCCCCCAAACTCCCCGGCACTACTTCAAAACAAACACATCAAACTTGATTTTCCTTGTATGTAGTTCTTCCTTCACACTAATAAAAAAAAAAAACAAAAAAAAAAAAACCCAAGACCCAGATTTTATATATATGTATAAATATATATAAAAAGCAACGCAAACAATTATTGGGCTTCGTCTTCTGGACAAGAATGCCAAGTTAGTCTTTCTTCATAGAAAGCAATTACAATTTGAGGACATTTCATATTTGCCTCTTTTGCCAGCACCAAATCTGCTTCGTCGGAATCCTTCCATTTCATGGGGAACATTAATTCCCCACTGCTGTCTGTGGCACCAATTATTCGTTCCGGATCAAGACCTCTGGCAAAGCCTCTCGGCTTATCAGCAGCATCTCTTTTCTTCTTTGATTTGCTATCATCAGATTCGCTGTCAGATAAAGACTTTCTTTTTGTACCATCTTTTTCTTTACCAGCTTTCTGAGAATTAAGAAACGCTTCATTTAACTCTGGACAATCTAAATTTTCTTCAGGTTCCCAAGTATTGTCAGCATCTGTGAATCCTTTCCGCTTCAGGAAATACTCCACCTTCCCCTTCACTACACGTCGGTCCAATACTTTTTCCACTTCAAATTCTTCAGGCTCTGCCTCTTCAACTTTTTTACTCTTTCCATTCTGTTTCTTTCCCATTTTTTGCGATGTAGTTTTATTGCAGGCCATTTTTTATTGCAGATTCGAAGAGCTATTATTTAAGCACCACCTCCGCGTGATCGCTAGAGAGAAAGAAAGACACCGACTTCACCGCCCCCGTGCGCCTTCGGCTCCAGCCACTGACGAGGGGGAGGGGGCCGGGGGAGCCAACATCACTTTTACTGTAGAGAAAGCCCTGGACATTAGGAGAAAGCCCCAGCGGGCAGATGGAGTTCTAGGAATGAGTATGTCACCACTGGTGGCTATAGCCTTTAAGGCATCCCATGGAGGAGAACCTAAAAAGCAAAAGCGAATGATGGTTTTCCCAGAAACTGTCCAAGGAAATCAGAGATCGGTGGCAGGCAGGAAGGAAGGAAAACAGACCACTGGGCTCTAACCAATGCACTTATTGTAGGGAAGGACATTGAAAAAAGGACTGTCCAAAGAGAGAAGAAGAGAATGCTCCTAGAAAGGGAAAGGAGAGTGATCCCCAATGGATGATGGCTGCACGCAAAAGAGACTCACGAGGAATGAGGGGCCCGGACTCCTTTAGATACCTCCCCACCTATTTCATTTCCCCACAGGAGCTCGGACAGCGGGGCATGACCTGGCTTTCTTCTAGACATAGGGCAACTTAGTTTTAAATTCTAAACTAACAAAAATAGTCCAGCTACCACTGCAGTTACTGGGGTTATAGGAAAGCTACAACAGCAGACCTTCCTTAAGCCTCGAATATCCACTTGGAGATTTGAAGTTGTCACATAACTTTCTTTACATGCCAAACTGCCCTGTTCCTTTACTGGGGCAGGACCTGCTCTGCAAACTCAATGCCCAAGTGACTTTTTCTCCTAAAAAGCAACAGCTCCACCTGAGCATGCTCTCAGACTGCAGATGTTCCTTGTGGAAGCCAAGGGACCCGAAAAGAAACTACTCTCAGATTTATGAGCAAGTAAATAAGATGTTATGGGCAGACAGAACCCAGGGTAGGCAGTTAATGCTCCTCCAGTCATTTAAAAAACTCAAAGACAAGGCTTCAGTGCCGCACAAGAAACAATACCCCTTAAAAGAAGGAAACCTTAGAGGGGATACAACCCATTTTGCACAAGTGTTTAAAATCTGTATTGAGTTGGCCTTGCAGATGACTGTATTACTCCCATTCTGCCTGCAAAACAGCTGAATTCCAAGTGAATATTGCTTAGTCCAAGATCGCCAAGCTATTCATAAAGTTTCCCAGGACTTCCATGCAACTGTCCCTAACCCCTACACTTTGCTGAAGGGTGTGCTTGGGGACAGCACATGATTTACCATTTGAAGGACACTCTTTCTTTTGTATTTATTTCAATGATGAGCAGGCACAGATACTATTTGCATTTGAACGGCAGGACCTCTCAATATTGTTGGACTGTGTCAGCCCCAAGGTTTCAAACACTCAAGAAAATTACTGGCCAAAGAAACCTCCAATTAGACTCTGGGATACTCCTGCAATATGTTGATGACATTTGACCACCACACACCCTTACTTGAAGGGGCCAGAGATTGGTTGTTCTCTTTTTTCTTGAAAACTGCGAAGTTTCATTCTACCCTATGGGAATTAACAAAGCTCTAGCTCACTATACATCTAATAACCCTTATATTGTACTCCAGAATAAAACTAGTATAAGCCTGTATTATATCTATAGGAAAATGTATATCTTCCTGAATACTAATCCTTATCCAGCTACCTACCTTTAATCCTCAAAGATTTGCTTTACAGCAGATACATTTCTTCCATCAGATGTTAGAACCTGTCAACCAGATATGGAGTAAAAATTGACAATGGAGAGCAACTACCTCCAAGCTAACCTTGAAATCCTGGCAAGAGTTAACTAACAACAAAGCACAAATTTATATGCTTGAGAAATTACATATTTTGCTTAAGTGTCTTGGCAGAGCACACTGTTCCTGTTTCCAGCCACAACCAGATGTGCAAATTCATCCACTTTAGCCACTGCAGGAGCCTAACTAGTATCAGGAACAGGATGACCGGGGGAGTCAAGTTGCACATTCACAGAAAAATCTTCCCTGTCACACCGCTCAACTTCAG
Source organism: Antrozous pallidus (assembly GCA_027563665.1). Taxonomy (NCBI): domain Eukaryota; kingdom Metazoa; phylum Chordata; class Mammalia; order Chiroptera; family Vespertilionidae; genus Antrozous; species Antrozous pallidus. The sequence goes on from CM050516.1 coordinate 108,203,097, forward strand.
TGTCCCTTTACCTTATAGAATCAGCTGCCTTGATCATTGCTATTAAGATGGTTTTGGGGAGTCCTCCATCTTCTCAAATAGCCTGACCTTGACACTTTCCTTCCAACCAGCTATTGTCTCAGGAGAATGCTTTTGTTGCAGCAAGCAGCTGAACTTGGGTTTAGTTACAAGGAGATGCTTAAAACAAAAACAAAAACAAAAACAAAAGCAATGGGGGCATGTCGTAAGACCACAAGAGCCAGCTTGAATACCCAATTCAGGGCAATTAAGTAATGAGTTATAAGCTGTTAAGTGATCATCCCAAAAAATCTCATACCCATCTGACACCGTACATAGTTATTAGAATGTTACCGACTATATTCCCCTTGCTGCACATTACATACTGTGAGTACACTAGAACTACCAATTTCTACTTCTAAACCCCCTCACCTTTTCACCCATCCTCCCTGACCCCTCCCCTCTGGCAACTGTCAAAATGTTCTCTGTATCTGTGAGTCTGTTTCTGTTCTGCTTGTTCATTTATTTTTATTTTAGATTCAATTGTTGATACAAATTCATTGCCATCTTATTGCTTATCTTTTTCATCGCTTTTCTTCTGCTGCTTAAAAAAGACCCTTTAACATTTCATGTAATACTAGTTGGGTGATGATAAATTCCTTTAGCTTTTTCTTATCTGGGAAGGTCTTTATCTGACCTTCAACTCTAAATGATAGTTTTGCTGGGTAATCTTGGTTGTAGGTCCTTGCTTTTCATCACTTTGAATATTTCTTGCCACTCTCTTCTTCTAGCTCGAAATGCTTCCATTGAGAAATCGTTGACAGTATTATGGGCATTCCCTTGTAGGTAGGTAACTGCTTTTCTCCTGCTGCTTTTAAGATTCTTTATCTTGCCGAACCGGTTTGGCTCAGTGGATACAGCATTGGCCTGCAGACTGAAAGGTCCTGGGTTCGATTCTGGTCAACGGCATTTACCTTGGTTGTGGCACATCCCCAGTAGGGGGTGTGCAAGAGGCAGCTGATCAATGCTTCTCTCTCATCGATGTTTCTTTTTATCCCTCTCCCTTCCTCTCTGTAAAAAAATATATTATTTTTTTAAAAGATTCTTTAACTTTTGGCATTTTAATTATGATGTGCCTTGGTGTAGGCCTCTTTGGATTCCTTTTGTTTGGAACTCTTTGTGCTTCCTAAACTAGTATGTCTGTTTCTTTCACCAGTAAGGGAAGCTCAGTCATTATTTTTTCAAGAAATTTTTCTTTTTCTTTTTCTATTTTTTTAATATATATTTTATTGATTTTTTACAGAGCGGAAGGGAGAGGGATAGAAAGTCAGAAACATCGATGAGAGAGACATCGATCAGCTGCCTCCTGCACGCCCCCTACTGGGGATGTGCCCGCAGCCAAGGTACATGCCCTTGCCGGAATCGAACCCGGGACCCTTCAGTCCACAGTCTGATGCTCTATCCACTGAGCCAAACCGGTCTCGGCTCAAGAAATTTTTCTATTTCTTGCTCTCTCTCTTCTTTGACACACCCATGATGCAAATGTTGGTACACTTGAAGTTGTCCCAGAGGCTCCTTACACTATTTTCATAACTTTGGATTCTTTTTTTCTTTTTGCTCTTCTCACTGATTTTTTTCTTCTTCCTTCATATTCCAAATCGCTTATTTGATTCTCACCATCCTCTACTCTACAGTTGATTCCCTGTAAATTATTCTTTTCTGCGGGCTGACACTGAGCCAAACTGGCTAGAACTCCTGTAAATTATGCATTTCAGTTAGTGTATCCTTCATTTCTGACTGGTCCTTTTTATATTGTTGATCTAAGTTCCTTGAGCATCCTTTTAATCATTTAACTCCATATCTAGTAGTTTGCTTCCTTCCATTTCATTTAGTTCTTTTTCTGGAGATTTCTCCTGTTCTTTCATTTGTGAGTTTGTCTCTACATTTTGACTGCTTCCCTGTGCTTGTTTCTATGTATTAGGTAGAGCTGCTGTCTTTCAGACTTGGTAGAGTGGCCTTGTGTAGCAGGTGTCCTGTAGGGCACTCCAAGTGCACCTGTGTGGGTCCTGCTCACTGTCCTGTTGTAGTTGAATCTTGACTGTTGTTGGCATCACTGGGAGGAATTGACCTCTAGGCCAATCAGCTGTGAGGAGCAGCTGCAACCACAGCAGAAACACTGTTGTGCAGAAGCCAACCCTATGGAGCAGGACTTGTTTCAGTGGAATTTTGGTGCTCAGAGTTCACCCCTTGCATGTCATTCATGGAGGTTGTAATCTGGTGTGGTCTGAAGCTGACCACCATGTGTACTGGCTCTGGGGCCTCCCAGGTGGTACAAAGTCAGCTACTACCTGTGCCCTGCCTGGCATCTTCCAGCACAAACTACAGATGGATCTGTAAATCGCTGCTACTTGTGTTGGGCTTAGAGGTGCCCAAGAGAGGCCAAGCTGTGAACCAAGGCAGGCTGCCACTAGTGCCGGATCTGGAGCCACTTACCGAGAGGTATGAGGCATGCTGAGGCCAGCTGCTGCTTGTTTGAGAGATTTTAGGGAAGTCTGAAGCCTGAGCCAAGACACGTCATTCTCATGGAAAAGCCACTGGAAACAGCTCGAGTGGGTTTTCAAGTTGGGTGGGGTGGGGTCTCAGGGAATCACCAGGGCAGGGTGTACAGTGTGAACCAGATTGATGGAGACTCAGATATGGTGTCTGCATGTTAACTTTGTGTAAGCAAAGGAACAATAGCCTCTCCCAGTATTTTTATCTGGGAGAAAGCTGCCCCCAGCTCTTGCCCTGATGCAGGATAATTTAGTTCCTCCCTGTATGTCCTCAGTTCCTTTCAAGTTGCTGCTCCAATGCTGGAGCTCAGAGGGAATAAATCCCAGTAAGTCTGTGCACAGGTCCTTTAAGAGGATTGCCTGGGAGTCCAGCAGCCTCTGTCTTTCACAGCCATAATCCCTGTTGGTTTTTAGTCTGAAAATATGGGTACTTCTCCTTGTGGCAATGAAATTCTGGGCTGAAGGGTCTGGTATGGAGCTGGAAACCCTCACTCCTCATGGGTGACCTCTACAGCCAAGATCGCCCTCTTGATTAAGATCTGCCACAACTGGTGTGGGAGCAGCCCAGTCCGGGCATTGGCCCCTCCTACTGGGTTCAATGTGGTTTCTTTAATTTCATAGTTGTAGGACTTTCATTCAGCCAGGTGTCAGGCGGTTCTGAGTGATGGCTGTTCGGTGGTTTAGCTGTCATTTTGGTATGCGGGGGAAGGCAAGCACTGCGTTTACCTATGCCGCCTTTTGACCAGCCAGAAACTTGTTCGCTATTCTTATTCTTTAAACTTTCCTGTATATTTGAAATTATTTCCAAATAAGAATTTAATAAAAATGTAAACTGTAAATTTAAAATTCCCTTAATTCTCTTTCCCCTCCAGGTGCTGCTCTATCTGCCTTCTGTTCATAGCTGTGTCTTTAAAAAAGTGATCTTGCCTCAGTAGGCTCAGTGACTTGAGCGTCGACCTATGAATCAGGAGGCCACAGTTTGATTCCCAATCAGGGAACATGCGCAGGTTACAGACTCGATCCCCCCCCCGTAAAGGGCATGCAGAAGGCAGTCTAGTGACGATTCTCTTTCATAATTGATCTCTCTCTCTCTCTCCCCCTCTCTGAAATCAATTAAAAACCATACATTTTTTAAAAAGCGATCTTCATGTTCCCCTCATGCCTTATCTAATCAATCTCATTTCTTCTACTCAGATCACGCCGCATTAGCTTCTTCCAAATTAGGCGCTAACTCCCCAGCCTGCTGTTCCTGGCCCCATTCCATGTAGAAACTTTCCTCTCCCGACTTTACTCTTTCCCGGGCAGTTCCATGCATAAACATGGCTCCTACTACTCCTACAAGTTATCTCAGAGTGTCTCATACCGGCCCAAACTCCCCTCTTCAATTACAGACCCTCATATCCATTCATGCCCTCCCTCCAGATACCTAAATCAAAAGACTCTTCCCTTTCTCTCACCCCTATACAGTTCTCAAGTCTCCATGCCCAACTTTACTCCCACTGCTGAGGCCTTAGTTTAGGCCCTCCAAAATTTCCTTAACATCTGCTGTAGTTTCCCTACCTTCATTCATACCCCTATCAAATTCTTCCTCCAACAGCTGTCAAGAGTTTTGAAAAGTGTACATACACCTGGTCATTCCCCAATGCATAATCTTCTCAAGCTACTTAGTGTGGCACTTGCAGCCTTCTGCATGTGGTCGCGTGAAATGACTTGACACTAAGTGGGCCATGGGCCATGCTAAAGAGTCCCTCTCTGCTGCTGCACTCACGGGCCCCCAGCCCTGACAGACCCTTTCCCCTGAGTCTCTCTGGCAGGTTAATTCTTAATCCCCTCCATATCCTCTGGGATTCTCCACTTAACTGACTGTTGACTAGCTGACTGATGTACAGGAGCACAAATACCTCACTGTTTACCCCTCAGAGATAATCCAGCATTCTCTGTCCCACCTCTATTTAACCTCCTGTTTGGGTGGGGACACAGTATTCCATTGCCCAACAGTGAGGAGCCCTGTGGGAGACACTGAGGACATGAGGAGGAACCCCCTTAAATAGAATTAATGTTATAAAAAAGACTCTACAGAGATCCCTTGGTGCCTTGATCTTGGGCTTCCCAACATCCCGAACTGTGAGAAATGAGTTTCTGTTGTTTATAAGACACTAAATCCACAGTGTTTTTTAAAATATGTTTTTATTGATTTCAGAGAAGAAAGGAGATAGAAACAGCAGTGGTGAGAATCATTTATTGGCTGCCTCCTACATGGCCTGTTGGGGATTGAGCCTGCCACCTCCGCCAATGCCCTTGACCAAAATCAAACCTGGGACACTTCAGTCCACAGGCCAATGCTCTATCCACTGAGTTAAACCTGCTGGGGCAAATACATGGTATTTTATTATAGCTAAGAACTAAGCTGCTAAAACAAAGGCAATGAAGATAATTTAATAAATTATTATTCTTGTACACCATCCTGACGATGTGATCCAGTATGTTATCTCTGAGACTGAGTGCTGCCCAAGAAACTCAGATCATGATCTACAGCCTGCTTCCCCAGGCACCGGGCTAGTCCCGGGGACTAAAAGATGGATAAGACAAGGAAGGCCCTGGCATCAAGGAGCTGGCAAACTAGGTGAGTTTAGCAAAAAAAATAACACATGATAAAAATTTCATGCACCAGGCCTCTAGTGGGTGAGATATAATATACATCAATTGGTTGCTTCCTGCTTGCACCTCGACTGCGGCTGGGGACAAACCTGCAACCCAGACACATGCCCCTGACCAGGAGTCAAACCCACAACACTCTGGGGTGTGGGCCAATATTCCAATAACTGAGCCACACTAGCCAGGACTGTCATTTATTTTTTATTTGCTTTTTAACATCCCTTTTTAAAAGTACTTTTTATTGATTTTTAGAGAGGAAGCGAGAGAGAGACAGAAACATCAATGAGACCTGACTGGTTTGGCTCAGCGGATTGAGCATCAGCCTGTGGACTGAAAGATCCCAGGTTCAATTCTAGTCAAGGGCAAGTACCTTGGTTGGGTGCACATCCCCAATAGGGAGTGTGCAGGAGGCAGCTGAGCGATGTTTCTCTCTCATCGATGCTTCTGACACTCTCTCTCTCTCTCTCTCTCTCTCTATATATATATATATATATATATATTTTTTTTTTTTTTTTAAAGAAACATCAATGAGAATCATTGATTGGCTGCCTCCTGCACCCCCTACTGGGGATCAAGCCCACAACCCGGGCATGTGCCCCTGACCAGAATCAAACCCACCACTCTTCAAGCTGCAGGCTGATGCTCTATCCATTGAGCCATTCCAGCTAAGTCTTAATATCCCTTTAAAAATGTAAAAATCATCCTTAGCTTGTAGGTCATATAAAAATAGACCACAGGCACAGCAGTTTGACAACCTGGAAGAAATCAAGAGTTAATTTAAGATGGTGTAATAATGGTTTTTTGGTTGTTAAAAATGTCTTTTTTGTAGACTGAAGCATGCTAGGGTAAAATGGTATTATGTCTATAAATTCATTTAAAGTATTTCAATAAATCAAAAATAAAAAGAGAAAGCTGAAACAAATGTAGCAGAATCCTGACAACTGTTGCATCTAAGCTATGGGTATATAAAGCTCGTTGTACTATTCTACCATCCTGCATATTTAAATTTTTTCATAATAAAAAAATTAAGACATCACTCAAACTAGTTGCAGTGGGAGAATAGAATGAGGGGACAGAAAACTGAGTCCTAGTATCTGAAAGATTATAATCCAATCAAGCTAACTGATGGTGTCTCATCACCCCAGAATTGCTAACACCTACTAACTGAAAAGTTTCAGACAGTGGTTTAGAAAAGTCCTAAGTTAAGCAAAGGAGGTTCTGAAAGAAAGGCTGAGAGATTTTATGAAGCTAAAAGAGCAAAGACTTGACTTGAAGAGTCATTTACAGAATTAGTTTATCAGGCTAGTGTCAGACTAAACATCCTCACACAACTCTCAGGAGGGAAAAACTGCGTGGTTGTTGTTTTTTAAACACTACATGTGCTATAATGATTTGGTATATTTCACAATGTACCAATAACTGGCTTAACTGATGTAAAAAATTATTTTATGATTGTTTAATCACTTCTTTAAAAACCCTTGATCAAATATGCCATAGTATGTCACTGAATGCGCCATCCTGAGGCTCCAAAAAGGGGGGTGGAGGGAGAGAAATGTCCCTGACTAGATCTAAAAAATTATACAACACTGAAAGGATGGCTAATCCAATACCACAGCACTACAGCACAATAAAAAAGGAAAAAAGCTCTTTGTGTTCTGATGATCTCTAAGATAAAGTGAAAGAAGCAAGGGGCAGAACTTTTAAGAGCGACTTACCACCTCACCTGTGTGGAAAGAAACGGGAACTAACTACATTCACATTTGCAGGTATTTGCATAAAGAAATTCTAGGATACATTCAAACAAATTAAATGTGATTATTTAATGAGGTTGGGCCTAGAAAAATGGCTGCACGAGAGTAAACCTTTTCGCTAATAACTTTTTATATTTAAAATATATGAACCATATGGATATTTACATACTTAAACATTAAAAAAACACCATAAACCCTTGTGCTTTCCAAAAGAAAACACGCCTACTGGCCCGGCTAGTCCAAACATCTTAAAGCAGCACACCCAACCCTGGCACCTCCCGGTGGGTCTCCTTGCCCTTCTCCCAAGTCAACGCCTAGTTGGCCGAGCGTTCGCGACCGACCGCCGCCTCCGGGCACACCCCGGTCTGTATGCAGGTTGAGCTTCCGCGGGAAAAGGGAATGGGGCACCTCCCCCAGCCTCGACCTGCACCGCACCAGGAGTCTCAACATCACCCCTCCATCAGAGAAATAAATGGGGAGGGGGAGGGGGGACGAATCTGATGGCCCCTAGGGGCCCCTCTAAGGCTCGCCTTCACCCTCAAGTCCCACGGCCAAACTTGATTGCAAGAGGAGACCAGCGGGGAGTGGGGCGGGGGCTCATTTTCACGATTCCCCTCCGCCCGAGACAGCAGGGAAGAGCTGAGAAACAGGAAAGCGGGGCGCTTTGCTGGACGCGGGGCAGTCCACCGCCCAGGCCGGCCCAGCGGCCGGAGTTAGCGCCCTCGGGGAGTCCAGCGTGTTCCAGGGGCGCGCCCCACGCGCCTCGCCGCCCGCGGTCTCCCCTCCCCTCCACTCCCGCTGGCGCGTCTCCTGAGGAACGTAGGGACAAGGCACGCTTCCGCCCGGATCCCGCCCGCGCCTGGAGGGACAGCCAAGACGCCTGGCAGGGAAGAGCGGGATCGGCGAGGGCCGGGCGGAAACGGGGAGGCCGCGTACTCACGTACAGGCCGAGGCCGCGCCGCGGGAGTCCACCGTCATCGGGACAAAAGCGCGGAGCGCCCGGCCGGCCGGAAGCACCCGCGCGGCGCCGGGGCACTTCCGACACCTCTCTGGGAGGCTGGAGGACTGACTCGATGGTACCCTGACGCCCCGCCCCTCTCCCGCCGCCCCTCACCTCCCCCACCCCTCCACCCCCCAAACACACACCACCACCACCACCACCTTCGGTTTGGCCTTCGGCGGCGGTGCGCTGGGAGGCGGGTTATTTATTCAGTGCTGTCCAGTCGGCGTGCGCTGAGATACGGCGAAGGAACTACCAGCGAAGCTTCTCTTTTTCGTGGACTACCTTCCTTGGTGGGGCAGACAATAAAGCAAATAAGTGGCCATTTAGAATAAACACCTAAGGACTTCTGTACCTGAACAGAGAGCTCGTTACAAAGTGAGGCCGTGGGGCACCACTCTTTCCCCTGGTAGGAAGGGGAGGAGGCGGAGCAGAGCACAGCCTTCAAAAGCGCCTGAAGGGTGGGGTGAGGGGGAGGGGGCAGCCACCAGAGAAAAAGACCCTGCCAAATATCATTGGCATAAAGCGACTGAAATACTATTCTTTCTTTTGTAGGTCTCATCTCTATGTTTGTTTGTTTGTTTTTGCTTCTATCCTACATAATAATAAAAGGCTAATAAGCAAATCGACCAGCCGACAAAACGACCAGTTGCTATGATGCATACTGACCACCAGGGGGCAGACTCTTATTGCAGGAGCTGCCTCGGTGATCAGTGCACTCCCACCTGGAGCAGGCCTAAGCCACCAGTTGGACATCCTCCAAGGGCTCCCAGGCTGTGAGAGGGCGCCGGCCGGGTTGAAGGCACCCTCCCCAGGTGCATGAGTTTCGTGCACCAGGCCTCTAGTATAGATATATTAAAGGCTAAGTGACCGACTATCCGGCCAATCAACCAGCTGGTAAATATGACACACACTGGCAATTGAAATTGATGCCCTGGGGTGTAAAAACACTACCTTTTAGAAACGACCTAATCATTTTTTTTTTCCCATTACAACCTCGTTATGTGTGAGTACCCCACGTTGGGCTGCCATTTGCAAGTGTCCCCCCTGCCATGTCTCTCGTGGTTCAGGGTTCAGGTTCAGGGTTTGGGTTCGGGAGGAGGCTGCACACAAATGAAAGAGATTAGAAAATATCAATATGGAAATATTGGGGGCCAGGAGGGAGCCCAACTCAAGGGGAAGAACTCCACCCTGCTCTGGCCTTGCTATCCCTTTTATTAAGACTACTAGAGGCCCGTTGCAGGAAGACTCCTGTAATAGGGCTTCATGTGGTGGTGCCTGCTTCCCTCCCTTCTCCATTGCCCCGCTTGCTTGCTTCACCAAAGCTTTGATCCCTTCTGCTGTGCTTGGCTTACTTCTACATTGTCTACAGTCTTTACTCTTTGGATATGCAAATTAACCACCATCTTGGTTGAGTTAATTTGCTCCTAATTGGCTGGCTGGTGGGCATGGCTTATGGGCATAGCAGAGGTACAGTCAATTTGCATGTTTCTCTTTTATTAGAGAGGATGGGATACACCCAGAGCCTTTAGGCAGGCAATTCCAATAATAGCCAATCAGCAAGGATTTACATAAAACTAAAAAGTGGAAGTTGCTTTAGCTACCATTGTCTCAACTAGACAGTGGGTGGATGGCTCTGACCTTTCAGAGCTTCAAGGTTGACCAGCCTTCCTGGTTCCTTGTCCACACCTCTCTGCTAGGGAGGACAGTGGGCGGCTTCCAACAGTTATGTAACTCAGTCTCTGGCAGAGTCTGAGCTTGGACTGGCTCTTTAAAAAAGTGTCATCAAGGTGCCCCCACCAAAGCCATCCACTGCCCCTCCAACTGGACAGGATTCCCACGGGGCTGTGCTCACTGGGCCTGCATTCAGCTGGTGGCGCCTTATTCTACAGGGAGAAGGCATGAGCCCAAGTTCCTGTCCCAGACACTTCTGCAAGTTAAAGAGGATTCGAAGGAGTTCCTGGGAGGTGGGAAGTGCTTGTTGACCTTGGAGAGCTTCATGCTGGCTGGGCAGTGGGAGGGTGTGTGCAGCTTTCCCTGTCCCTTCTGTTCATCGGGACCCAGAGACGTCAGTGGGCTTCCCTCTCTCTCAACGCAGGTATGTGTTCACTGCCCATGTGACAAAGACACCATGGTGGGTGCCACGCCAACACACAGCAAGGGCTTTGTGTAGAGGGGCAGGCTCAGGGGTCCACACTTTGGCGTGGGGAAAGGTTGCGAAATTAGCAAATCAGTTCCTTCTGCCCCTGAACGGTGCAGAGCAACAATCTCCCTTACTGGCGCTCTCCTCTTTTATGGGCCAACCTGTGGCTGCCAGCACTCTTCGTGAGGAGGACTTTCTGCTGGTGCCTGTGAGAACGTGCCAAGGGCCAAGGAGACTTGGTTCCTGAACTCCAGGAGCAGAATTGTAATGGAAAGAGCAGCACAATCATAGGAAGACAGTTGCCAGGTGTCCCACTATACTGGGCAAATGGAAGAGAAGGAAGAGGTGTCCCACAGAGACACCCATGACATGGGAAGAGGAATTTTGAGCAGGATCTTGGGGAAAGAGCATGGATTGGCAGAGAGAAGAGGTTGGTAAGGTGCCACAGGCAAAAACATGAGGGTGGAAGTGCCAGCTGCATGTGCTTTTTTGGTGACAATTTGGAGCCAAGAATAAAAAGAGAGAAGGTAGGAAAAGATAGGATGAGCACCTTGAGGGGGAGATTGAGGTGACAAAAATTCCTGGATGGGTCTGAAGATGAGGGAAGACATTTTATTTTCAAACTCAGGAGCGGAGGTGGCTTTCCATTCTTCCAAGCCCACCTCTGTGCTCACTAGTGTTTTTCTTTTTAATATATTTTCATTGATTTCATAGAGGAAGAGACAGGGAGAGAGGAAGGGACAGGGAGAAATAGAAACATCAATGATGAAAGAGAATCATCGATTGGCTGCCTCCTATAGGCCCCAAAATGAGGATTTAGCTCCACAGCCCAGGCATGTGCCCTGACTGGGAGTCAAGCTGTGCCCTCCTGGCTGGTAGGTCACCACTCAACCGCTGAGCACACCAGCCTGGCTCTGCACTCACAATTTTATCTTAAGCTGCTCTAACTGCCTATTTCTTTTGCCACCTTTCCTTGGCAGAAGAGAAAGATTAAGCTCTACATGGTATAGTTCAGTTGGTTGGAGACTCGTCCCATGCACCAGAAGGTCATGGGTTCGATTCCAGGTCAGGGCACATCCCTAGGTTGTGGGTTTGATCCCTGGTCAGAGTGTGTGCAAAAGGCCAACAATTGATGTGTCTCTCTCACATTGATGTTTCTATCTCTCCTCATCTCTCTAAAAAAATCAATAAGCATATCCTCAGGTGAGAATTAAAGATAGATGATAGATAGATAGATGATAGATAGATAGATAGATAGATAGATAGACAGATATAAAAAAAAAAAAAAACCAGAGAAAGATTAAGTCATCTACTGGTGAGTTTGGCATGACTGTACTCCATCTCCACTGGTGCCCCATGCTGTGTGGAGATGGCCTTGTAACCCCTGAATTCCCTCAAATGACCTTACTGTGAGGCTGCTGGGCACCAAGGAGAACCTGCCCAAAGGACCAATGAGGAAGCTGTCACGGTGGGTTCTCCATAGTCCAAGGGTAGGGGGGTCTTTCCCTTCCCACCGAGAGCCCCCTGCTAGTCCAGCTTTCGTTTCTGGATATAAACCTTTAAGTGTCTCGTGAGGCCTTGGATGGAGATGCCCTGATGTGCAGGCACTGGCAGGTGGGGTCCCTCGCACATCCCCCCAGGACTGTGTCTGGGGCCACAGAATGGACTCTGCCTGCTACCATTGCAATCTTGCTTCGGCAGCCTCCCCTCTCCCCAGGGGGCCTGGAGGAGCCCAGGGAAGGCAATGAAAAGCCAGGAGTAACATTTCCAAATACCCCCTCCACACTGGTGCCATCTTTCTGCAGCCAAAATTGCTTCAGGTCCTTCACACTGTCAAAGGGCGCCTGGTTGCTCCGAGAACAGTGTCCTCCTGCCCGGTGTGGGATGAGAAGACCTCGGCGATTTGGTCCTATCTGTTCTTGTCCAGCCTTCCCTCTCATGGGGGATTTCCATACACTCCCCCAGCAAGCCCACAGCCTATGCTAACCACGTGTTAGCCACGTCCCTCCCTCAGAGTGGCCACCTCCTCCCCTGACCCTCATTGCTTCCCTGACAATGCCCTGGGGTTAGTGTCCATTTTACCCTTAATCTGGCCCGGGCTCTCCTGTTTCCCAGCCCCAAGGACCTGCCTCTGTCACCTGCGCTCATCACGCAGCCATGTACTGTCCTAGGACATCTCTGCGCACACATAAGCCCAGGACGCAGCCACCAGCTGCTGTCCCATAACAGGTTGTCTATCCCACCTGGTCACCCAGAGCCCAGCACCTGCACAGGCCACCGAACAGCAGACATTTCTGCGAGTCCCTGGGGCTGTGTGTCCTACAGGTGCTAGACCGGCCCGTCCAGAGGGCAATGTCAGCACGGGTTGCAGCCAGGTGACTGGCACCTGATCCTCTGCACTCCTCTCTCGTTGATACCGAGGTTGCACAGTGGCCTCTGGCACAATGGGGCGCACTGGGCTAATGGCTGCTTCTTTCCTGAGCTCCATCCTTTAGAGAATTCCCAGTGCGGGGCCTCATTTCATTTCCAAGTTGTGTGACCAGCTCCTAGAGCTTTACTTACGGCAATGACCCCAGTCTATCTTGTGCCCTGGGCCTGCAGAGGAGGGTAGAACTGATTAAGTGTTGGGCACCAGGTCCTTCCTAACTCTTGGTTAGTGATGTTTCAGGCCAGGCTGTATCTTTTGCTGTGATGGTGAGGAGGGAGGGGCCTGCTAGCGGCCAGCCTGCCTCCCTGGAGCCCCAAGCCCCAGGGAGGCCAGCTGAGCATCCCCACCGCTCTGCAGTCCGGAGTTCTCTACAAAACTCCCCGGCACCTTTGCCCTCTTTTTTTTAAGCCCTTGGAATGATGTTTTCCATGGAAATTTCATTCATGATGTACCTCACAGAGGCAGGATGTGACAGGGACTTCCTCCTTTTGTCTATCTTTCTTGGTTTTTGTAGCAAAGGGCAGAGCAAGCAGCGGGTGTCTTAAGGTGGAAGGTGGGTGGGGACTTGCCACACATGAGCTGTCCCTCAACTGGATCAAGACTCTTCACAGCACTCATCTCCTTTGCCCCAGAGCTGGGCTCGCCAGGACTGGCCTGCCACTTCGGACCCTCCGCTGCAGCCTGCCAGGTACATGGCTCACTCCCAACACCTGTCTCAGCCTCCACCTTTCAGAACCAGGAAGCAGAAAATGGTGGCTTCTTGAGAGGGCACAGGTTGGCCCCATCTTCCCAGCAGGGCCTGGCTGCAGGGAGGGGTGTTTGGAGTGTGGCCACGGGGAGAGGCAGCTCCATCTGAGAAGGCGGGAACCAGATGCCTCCCGCTTCCCTCCAGCCTCGCTGAGGGTCCCTTCCTGGGGAGGTTCATGTCCCTCGGAGGCTGGGGATAAAACTCCCTTGTGGGCCTATGGAAACCAAACCAAAGCACCTTGTGGGTGAGCATGGAGCGACCCAACAGCTGTGGAGGGCCAAGGTGCAAACCTACTCCTGGGCTCACAGCTTAGGACAAGAGGGTTGGGAGGAGGAGGAAGCTGCAGCTGCCTCCGCTCAAGGTCACAAAGTAGCAAAAGCAGCAAATAACCTTTAAAGAGACACTCAAAGCTGAGGGACTAGCGATCTCCAGGCCGCCGGTGTGTCTTAGGAACTGGGGATGCGCGAGGAGTAAACCGGGGCGGGTTGGAGTGGGTCGGGGCGACTCGAGAAGGAAAGGAATGAGGGGGATTGGGCTCCCCCTGGGCAGAAGGGGTGGCATTGTGCACCAGTGTGCAAAGCCGTCCTCCTCCCAGGTCCCCAGGAGGGAGCAGGCTGAGCTCCCCAGAGAGCAGGGAGAATGTACCCACCCACAAAACTTGGCTCCTGCTGAACCCCTGTCTGCCCATCCTCTCCCCACCGGCTCCTCCACCTTCCCGATGTTCACCGCTCCCAGGCCTTCCCCAGCAGAACCCCCTCACCCAACCCAGAACGTGGAATCCATGCCCATGGGGGTGTGCACGGGGTGGGGGGGAGTGCCCTTGCGGGGTTCTTGCTCTCCAGGGAGGACCATGCCTTACAGCAGGGGCCAGGAGGGTGAACTCCAGGCAGCAGGGGTGGGGAGGGTGCCCCGCGGTGCTGAGTCGGGTGGATCTTCCTGAGCAGGAGGAAGGGTGCTTTCTTTCCCGGGTTCTTGTCCAGGTGGATTTGAAGAATGAAGCCACGGACAAAAGGTGATAGATGAAAATGTGGAAATTTATTGGAAACAAGTACAGACTCTCATTCGGGGAGGGGGCCCACAGGAGGTGACCCACGGAGCCCCTTTTTGTAAGGTTTATAAAGGCTGCAGTTTCTTGATGCTGCCTTCCAGTTGGTAGAATATCAACTTCAAAGCTCACCCCCCTTGCAGTGCCCCCGCTCGCTCCAGAGCCGGTGGCAGAACTCTCCGCCTGCTGTGGAGATCAGTCTTCCTTTCTCCCGTGGGCGGGCATCTTTCTATCCCGTGAAAGCATCTTCCTTTCTCCCCACCCTGCGGCTTTCCTATCTCTGTGAATGGATGTCTTCCTCTCCCCTTAGCCCGTGGCACCTTTTGTTCCCTGTGAATTATGCCTGTTGGCAGCTCCAAGCCCCCACCTATGGGCTCCAAGCCTTCCTCCCCCAAAGACCCTCTTTGTTCTAAAACTCCATAAACCCGCCTATTTTACCCCTAAAAACTCCTTTCGGGACCACAGGGCATTCAGCCCTCAGCAGGCCCTTCAGGGAATTGCCAGACTGTCTCCCGCTGAGTGAAGGCTCCCCAGGCACATCCTTGTGGGTTGGGAGCAGAGACCACGGGGCATGTGCCTCCTGTTTGAGAAGATGCTGCTTACAGCTCTAAGGGAGACTCCATCTGGGGAGCTTTTAGATGTTTACTCACTGGCTGGTGGCCGACCGGCTGGTTGGTTCATTGGTCTGGGGACTCGGTGCACAAGAGATGCTGTCAGGGCAAGTGCCGTGGTTGGGGGCCCTCCAGGGGTCACAATGGGCCGGGGACAAGAGACTGAAGGTGCACGCAGTCCTGACACATGCACAGCTGATGAGGAATTCAGAGAAACAGAGCTTGAACCCCGACTCCACCACCACCTCTTGCATAGGCTGGTCAGCTGGCCTCCTTGTGTCTCCGATTCCCTGTCTGTGGCAATAATAATCTTAATACTCTGGTGTAGGTAAGTGATTGGTAGATACTAAGGTCTCGATTTGTGCTAATTTTTTATGACAGAGAGAGAGAGAGAGAGAGAGAGAGAGGCCTGGAACACACTGATGGCCCCAATTCCCTCCCTCCCCCCAACCCTCCCCAAACTCCTCATCCCCCGGGAAGCCTCCCCTGCCCAGGAATATCAGGGCATACGCTCCTCCTATGAAGCATGCCTGCCTTTGCTGTGGGCCTGATGAGCCGTGGCTGCCACAGAGAGGACTGTCAACAACTACCATAGACTTGACTAACTCCTCAGCCCAAGCCGTGCAGTGCCAGCAGAAGCGGGGATGATGTTCTGGGCAGCCCCTTGCCCATCACGACACAGCTTCCCAGAGGGGCCATCCAGGGTCTTATAGGTGACGGTGATGGCATGGACTATGGTCATGAGTCCCTCCACAATGCCAAAGTTGTCATGGATGACCTTGGCCAGTCCAAAGAGATCTGTCAGGTGTCCTGTGTCCTCCTGTCCAGCGGCATTGGCTGCTGCTAAGAGATCCTCATGGTTTTGCCCTTCCGCACCTCTAGTTAAGAGCCCAGAAGTAAAGACCGAGGCCCAAAAGAAAAGAGAGCAGGGAGGAGAGGAAATGCACCCCCTGTTCCGTATTCTTCGCTGCTGGTTTCCAGGCCTGACACATACATGTTCCTCCATCAGCCCGAAGGGTGAGAGGCTGCACTGTCTGGTCAGACCCTGGAACTAGCCCAAGGCATCTGCTCTCTGGTTGTTGTGTGAATAGTCATCGCAGTAGTTGCTGGCCTGGAACACAGCCAGGACCCCTCCAGAAGGGACTTCTACTTCTTCCCCCACAGAGGCCCCTCCTGAAGCACAAATCAAGTTGGTCCAGCTTGCCTCCCCCTCCCCTTTCCTGTGAGAGCTCCTTGAGGGCAGGGCCCCATGCCCCTGGCCCACTCATCTCACAGGCAATCACCTCCCACCCCCATTGCATTTTATTGACCCAAGTCCTTCCAGCTCACAGTAACCTGGGGAGTCTCCCCTCTCCCATTAAGTCACCCACACACCTCCTCTGGCCCCTCTTCTGCTGAGTAACCTAGCAGTTTTCAAGTCCTTCATCTAAACCCAGCCAGTGGCATTGCTGACCATTGGTTGGGGCTCTGCATGTGTCAGGTCACAGGTCTGTGTGAAAGGAAACAAACAGTGGCGTGGGAGGGAGAAGGAGGGAGAAGGGAGGCTGAGGATGACAAGCGTGGAAACTTCATGGGGCTCCCCCACCCCTTGGGATGCTATGACGGAGTGAAAGGAGGCGGATGCATCTCTGGAGAAAGGTGGAGGGTGGCAAGCAGCTGCTTGGAAGGTGGAGGCAGAGGGAGGAGGAGCTGACTTATTTAGAGCATCCAGCCAACCTGTGGGAGGCTTAGCAACCCTCTGAGTTGCATTGGTTTCTTCTATTGTTCAAGCAAAGAAATGAGGTTCAATGAGTTATGAAATTTGCCTAAAGTCCCACAACTAAACAGGACAAATGTGGAGAGGATTGTGTATCCCCCAAGATGCATCGGCTGCCCACGCTTTGGCTGTAGGACTGTGAGACATGCCGCAAGCCCCTAGGTGGTGTCAGGAGTGAGAGGGACAGCTCTCGCCTGTACCAGGGACGGGTTTCCCAGACACAGGTGGGAGCTGGTGTTACCAGATGGGACCACACCATCACTGTGGCCTCAGCGAGGCCATAGACTCAGGGGCAGTCGCCAGCTAACCTCCTTGAGGCTACACCTGAGGGCCTAGGCCTGGAAGGCGCTGTCTCAGGTGCAGTGGAAGCTGGTCAGCAGCTGCCAGGCATGCGTCCCATTTCTGAGAGATTAGAACTCTGTTCGTTGATCCGCTTTGTGGGCCTGATGTTCCAGGCCCAGAGGAATGGGAACAGGGCTGAGTAGGGAGAGTGAAAATGCACGTGAGTTTTATTCACTTCCCTTCGTAAAAAGTCACTGCACACCAGCTGAACCCCAGTACAACATGGGGCTCTGTTTCTGGCTCCAAAACAATGTGAATCTCAGGAACTGCTTCCTCTGGGACCCTTGGGACCTGTCCCCAGGAAGCTCCGTGACTCCAAACAAGGCCAGTGATGCTAATACCAGCGCTGCCTGGTAAATTTAGAAGCAACTCCCACACCCAGCTATGGTTTAGAAGAATCGTGTCAAACTCAAAGGCTAACTCGGGCCAAATAAGTGAAACATGTGACCCACAGGCCACTAGTTTGACATGCTTGGTTTAGAAGAAGCCGGGTACTAGGGTTGTTAAGAACCGCACAGAAGATATTAAGGCACTGATAGCCCTCTGGCCTGAGGGGCTGGGTTTCCGCTCTCTTATGTCACCCCAGCATCTCTTTGTCCCTCTGCAGGTGACCCTACTGCTGAGGAGATGGTCAATTTCCCAGTGTCCCTGAACTCCTTTCAGCGGGTACCTCAGCCCAGCAGTCTCGTCTTCCTCATCCACCTCTTCCTCATCCTCCATCCTTGGGAGACAAACTCAGGTAGTGTATCCAATTTGCAGCAGAGTCAGCCAGAATGTGAGCTTATCAGCCTCAGCCTACCCCTTCTGCAGGTGCTCCTGGCTGAGCTCTGTAGCCATGCCCGGAACTACTATTTAAGGACATTTCCATCCCAGTGGTTAGAGCCATTGGCCCCACGCACCAGCCCAGCCTCAGCCGCGGTGTTTTTTCATCATCGCTCCAGCCCCCAGCATATTCTTACACACTCCCCGCAGCTCATGAGCATGGCAGGGGCAGAGCAAGAGAGTGCCCAGAAACTTTTACTGGTCTTGCATGGGCTGAACCAGCTGGGAAATACTTTTAAACGCACCTATCCTGCTATTTGTGATGAGGATGCAAGAGAAATGTACCCAAGTTTTGGGAGCAGAGCTAAGAGAACCATTTGGGTTTTTTTCCAGAAAGCCAAAAAGAACCCTAGATAGGAGGAAGTGTTTGAGCAGAGCCTTACAGGGGACATATTATGACAGGTGGAGGGTAAACTGAGGGAGGGTGTTACCCAGGGAGAGGGCCAGGCATCAGGTGGGGGAAAGCTGGAGAAGGAAGCTAGTTGGAAGGTTGTTGGGGCAACAAGGGTCTCAAATGGAATGAACAAAGAAGGCATTGCCATGCCCCACTGACGGGTGGGTGGGATCCATGGCCGGAGAGGTAGGAGTGAGGTTTTAGTTAGGCTTGGGATGAATGTAGTTTTTAGATGATCTTCAAGGGAAGGAAAGGAAGCTCACAGAAGGCAGAGAGAAGAGTGAGGCATGCTGGGTGGCAGGAAACAGCTTGTACAGAAAAACTGCAGCAAGAATAGCAACTCTCATGGAAACTGCGGAAATTGGCGGGACCCAGAAAGAGGATGGACAGATGAAAGATTCTGGTGAACGGAAGTCTCCAGGGCAGGGCTCTCTGCCTCCCGCGCATCAGACGGCCTTGTCTTCCCGTGCACTGCCAGCTGAAATGCTGACACACGGTGGTGAAGGTCAGAGTGAGCAACTTGGGCCACCTGGTCACCAGGGCTGCTACTAAATCTGGGAAAGTGGACATCGTCCCCCTCAATGACCCCTTCATTAATCCCACCTGCATGGTGTACATGTTCCAGTATGGTTCTATTTAAGTTCAAAGGCACAGTCAAGGCTGAGAATGGGAAGCTTGTCATCATCTCCATCTTCCAGGAGTGAGATCCTGCCAACATCAAATGGGTGATGCTGGTGCTGAGTATGTGGTGGAGTCCACCGGTGTCCTCACTACCATGGAGAAGGCCGGGGCTCACTTGAAGGTGGGAGCCAAGAGGGTCACCACCTCTGTCCCTTCTGTGGATGCCCCCATGTTTGTGATGGGTATGAACCATGACAAGTATGACAACTCCCTCAAGATTGTCAGCAATGCCTCCTGCACCACCAAAACTTGGCCCCCTGACCAAGGTCATCCATGACGACTTTGGCATTGTGGAGGGACTCATGACCATAGTCCATGCCATCACCGTCACCTATAAGAGCCTGGATGGCCCTCTGGGAAGCTGTGTCGTGATGGGCGAGGGGCTGCCCAGACATCATCCCCGCTTCTGCTGGCGCTGCACGGCTGTGGGCACGGTCACCCCTGAGCCGAAGGGGAAGCTCACTGGCACGGCCTTCCCTGTCCCCACCCCCAACGTGTCGGCTGTGGGTCTGACCTGCCGCCTGGAGAACGCTGCCAAATCCGATGACATCAAGAAGGGAGTGAGGAGGCATCAGAGGGCCCCGCAAGGGCATCCTGGGCTACACTGAGGACCAGGCTGTCTCCTGTGACTTTAACGTGACGCCCACTCCTCCACCTTTGATGCTGGGGTTGGCGTTGCCCTCAATGACCACTTTGTCAAGCTCATTCCCTGGTCTGACAATGGATTTGGCTACAGCAACAGGGTGGTGGACCGTATGGTCCACATGGCCTCCAAGGAGTAAGAGCCCCTGGACCACCAGCCCCAGCGAGAGGAAGAGAGGCCCTAGCTTCTGGGAGTCCTGGCCCCAGATCAATCCCTGACACATTGAGAATCTCCTGACCACTGTTTCCATCCCAGACCCCCTCAAGAAAGGGAGGGGCACAGGGAGCCCTACTTGTCATGCACAATCAATAAAGCTCACTTGCCAAGACCAGTTTGGCTCAGTGGATAGAGCGACAGACTGCGGACTGAAGGGTCCCGGGTTTGATTCCAGTTAAGCCAGTTAAGGGCATATATCTTGGCTATGGGCACATCTCCAGTAGGGGGCGTGCAAGAAGCAGCTGATCGATGTTTCTCTTTCATCAATGTTTCTGGCTTTCTTTTGTTTTTTTTAAATATATATTTTATTGATTTTTTACAGAGCAGAAGGGAGAGGGATAGAAAGTCAGAAACATCGATGAGAGAGAGACATTGATCAGCTGCCTCTTGCACGCCCCTACTGGGGATGTGCCCGCAGCCAAGGTACATGCCCTTGCCGGAATCGAACCCGGCCGATGCTCTATCCACTGAGCCAAACCGGTCTTGGCTGTTTCTGGCTTTCTATCCCTCTCCTTTCCTCTCTGTAAAAAAATCAATAAAATATATTTTAAAAATAAATAAATAAAGTTCACTGTATCCCCAAAATAAACATCTTCAGGGAAGGATTCGACTTTTTTTAATATATATTTTTATCGACTTCAGAGAGGGAAAGATAGAAACACCAGTGATAGACAGAGTCATTGATTGGCTGCCTCCTGCACACCCCCCACTGCGATCCAGCCAGCAACCCAGGCATGTGACCCAACCAGGAATTGAACAGCGACCTCCAGGTTCATAGGTCAGTGCTCAACCACTGAGCCATCCCAGCTGGGCAGGATTTGACTTTTAGATTTGAAAAAAAGAAGAAGGAAAAAAAAAGTAAAGTGCACTAGCTGATTTGGCTCAGTGGATAGAGCATCAGCCTGCTGACTGAAGGATTTGATTCTGGCCAAGGGCCATACCTTAGTTTCAGGCTCAATCCTGTGTGTGGGAGGCAACCAACCTATGTGTTTTTCTCTCTGTCTCTCCCCCTCCCTTCCACTCTCTCTAAAAGTCAAAGGGGAAAATATCCTTGGGCCCTAGCCAGTTTGGCTCCTGGATTGAGCATAAGTCTACGGGCTGACAGGTCCCGGGTTCAATTCAGATCAAGGGTACATACCTTGGTTGCAGACTCCCGACCCTGTTCAGGGGCATGCAGGAGGCAACCAATTGATGTGTCTCTCTCAGATCACTGTTTCTGTCTCTCCCTTTCCTTTCCACTCTCTAAAAATCAATGGAAAAAGTTTTGAGTGAGGATAAATATATACATAATCTCCTCAGGTAAGAATTAACAAAATAAAAAGCAAGGAGCCCCATAGATTATTTTATTAAAATATATTTTTAATGCCGAGACCGGTTTGGCTCAGTGGATAGTGTCGGACTGCGGACTGAAGGGTCCCGGGTTCGATTCCGGCAAGGGCATGTATCTTGGCTGCGGGCACATCCCCAGTAAGGGGCGTGCAAGAGGCAGCTGATCGATGTCTCTCTCATCGATGATTCTGACTTTCTATCCCTCTCCCTTCCTCTCTGTAAAAAATCAATAAAATATTTAAAATATATATATATTTTTAATTGATTTCAGAGAGGAAGGATGAGGGAGAGAGAGAGAGAAACATTAACGATGGGAGAGAATCATTGATTGGCTGCTCCTGCACACCTCCCACTGGGGATCAAGCCTGAATCCTGGGCATGTGCCCTTGACCAGAATCAAACCTGGGATCCTTCAGTCCATAGGCTGACACTCCATCCACTGTGCCAAACCAGCTAGGGCCCCATAGATTATTTTAATACCCTTTACTTTATAGAGGCTGTGTATATGTACTCTATAAAAAATATAAAATCAGCCCTAACTGGTTTGGCTCAGTGGATAGAGTGTCAGCCGGCAGACTGAAGGGTCCCAGGTTTGATTCTGGTCAAGGGCATGTACCTTGGTTGTGGGCACATTCCCAGTAGGGGTTGTGCAGGAGGCAGCTGGTCAAGGTTTCTCTCTCATCGATGTTTATAACACTATAATTCTCTCTGTAAAAAAGCAATAAAAATGTTTATATATATATACAAAACAAAAAAATCTACCCCCATTATTGAGAAATTACCAATTCATTTCCTTTTTTGAAACATACTTTTATTGATTTCAGAGAGGGAGGAAGAGGGAGAGATAGAAACATCAGTGATAAGAGGGAATCATTGAACGCATGCCTCCTGCAGCCTCCTGCCTCTTGCACGTCCCCTACTGGGGGTCAAGCGGGCAATCAGGACATGTGCCCTTGACCAGAATTGAACTCGTGGCTCTTCAGTCTTCAGGTCCACGATCTACCCACCGAGCCAAACTGGTTAGGGCCCAACTCATTTCTTTCATGACAGTAACTAGTTCAAGAAACATGACAGGCTGTCTTGTATGGTGTCTCACTTTCCTCATTGGAATGCTTTACTGCAGATTTCTGAGCTGCAAAGGGACATAACTAAAGCTTATATTTGAGGAGAACTGTATTTGGCCATAGTTCTCTCTTCTCATCCTAGAGGAGGTCAAGGTGATTGGCCCTGAGAAGTCCATCCTGGCGAACGTTGGGGAGGAGGTGGAGTTCCCGTGCCACCTGTCCCCGTACAGAGACGCAGAGCACATGGAGATCCTGTGGTTCCGGGGCCAGGCCTCCAACGTGGTGCACTTGTACCAGGAGCGGCAGGAGCTCCCGGGGCGGCAGATGGCGCAGTTCCAGAACCGGACCAAACTCATCAAGGACGACATCTTGGACGGCGCTGTGACCCTGCAGCTCCACGGTGTGCTCCCCGCCGACGAGGGCCCTTACGGGTGCCGCTTCCTCTCCAAAGACTTCTCCTTCTCCGGGGAAGCTGTCTGGGAGCTGGAGGTAGTAGGTGTGTGAGCTGGCCAAGCGCTAGCAGGGGAGCGTGGGGAAGGGCCCACTGGATGTAACTGCTTGGCTTCAGAGTAGACAGGGTAGCACGGAGAACAGGGTAATTGCTCTATTTTAAAAAATTAAAAAATGAACAACAAAAACGTTGTTCACAAAAAGATACACAAATAGTCCTTAAACATATGGAAAGATAACTGATCCCTTTTACTCATCATGAAAGGCAAATTAAAGCCACACTGACATGCAATTTTTTACTTCTCAGTCTGGCAAAAATTTTTAAATTGGTGGAATTGAGGGGAGGAGGCCCTCCGCACCATACAGACAAAGTTCAAGGTCCCAAAGCGCCAGTGCCAGGGGATTTGGCGACTGCAGGATTGTCTGTGCACCTCCCTCACCCCTAGGAGTTTACCCTGAAGAGACACCTCCCACAGCTAAGTAGGAAAAAAGCCCAGGGGATACGTTTAATCTTTGTAGCATTATTGTAATTGCAAATTGGCGGAAGCAACCTAAAAGAGGGAACACAGGTGCTGAGTGCGGCCCGTCTGGTATGGGGTGATCCATACTCCCGCCTGGAGACATAGCGGCTCTATGAACTGGTGGGGAGTGATTTCCAGGTTGTTAAGACAAAAAAAAGCAAGATGCATAAGGCATTCTATAATATGTAAGCTTTTGTGTAAGAAAGAGGAGAAACACTGCACAGAAGAAAACGCGGGGAAGGTGAGTAGAAACTAGTGACAGAGTTCCCGCAGGCAGGGGCTGCGCTGACATAGGCAGGGTGGAGAACGGTCTGAGCTCTCCTGACATGCGTCTTTTACAGTATTGGCGTTTACACCACATTAATGTTTTGCGTATTGAAAACGTAAAGCTAGCGCCACAAGGATGGAACGATAAAGGAGTGTGCATGTCACAGGCACTGGAGCGCTGCTGGGATTCAGGAGAGAAAAGACAAGCTGTTGAACTTTGGGGAGGGATTATTCTTCATTTTCAGGGACTGTCCCTTGCATAATATGACTAAATGTCAATAGCGCATTCGAGTAAAATGCCCCTCCATGTTTCCAAATGTCCCATGGACGCCTCGTGACAGTCTGCGGGCGGAGACTACGGGCCCATGTTGTGCTCAGAACAGCCAGAGTTTGTGATGCCGCTTAGTGGCTGCAAATGATAAGCTTTAACCACAGCTTCCAGGAAAGAGCCTAATCTTCCCCCTCCTGTCTCTCCCAGGAATGGGGTCAGACCCTCACATCTCCCTTGAGGGTTTCAAGAAAGGAGGCATTCAGCTCAGGTGCAGCTCCAGTGGCTGGTACCCCAAGCCTCAGGCTCAGTGGAGAGGCCACCTGGGACAGTGCCTGCCTCCGGAGTTGGAAGCCATCACCCAGGATTCCCATGGCCTGTTCAGTCTGGAGACATCTGTGGTCGTTCAAGGGGGGGCCCACAGCAACGTGTCCTGCTCCATCCAGAACCCCGTTCTGTTCCAAAAGAAAGAGTTTGTGGTCCAAGTAGCAGGTCAGTGGGTGCTGGCTCACCTTCATCTTCCTAATCCTCATCCTCTATGATCATTGTCCCAAAGTCCATCTATAAGGTCACAATAGTATGGGGGCCTGGATGGGGTGAGTTAACCTTGACATCTGAAAAGTCAGCAATTTGGATATCAGGAACTTACTAAGAATACAACTGACAACCCCACCCATAAACAGAGAAGGCCCCAAAGAGCCAGCATTACAAGGCCACCAGCTAAAACCCAGAAACTCTACTCCCGGGAGGCGAATGTTCCTAATGTGATCCTAACAATATTTACTGAGGACCTGCACTGTGCTCCAAACGCCTGTCCTCAGTTCACACTCCGTGGGAGAAACACACAAGCAGGTGAATTACACTGTATGTTAGAAGAAGGTGTTAGGCGCTGTAGGGAATAATGAAGCAAGGAAGAGTGATAAGACATGAAGGGGTGTGGATTTAAAAATGGTGGATCAGGGAAGAAGTCAGTTAGGCAATGAGTTGAACAGGCTAATATTTAACATCAAAGTCTTTTTCAGAGGCTCCCACTGAAAGGTTTAATGTTCATGGCTGTAGTTGTTTTTAAGTCTTGAGGACTTAAGTCTATGGACGTTTATCCACAAAAGTCCAAATCAACAGATATAATAACAGAAAGAAATTTTATCCTTAAAACGATTTATCCTCAAGTAAGAGGACTTGACAGAACACAGAGTTCATTTAAATATGGCTGGCGATGGGGTGGCCATCTGTCTCAGCTAATTGTCCTTTTATTTATTTATTTATCTATCTATTTGATATAGAGAGAACAAAGGTGGGAAGGAGGGAGAGAGGGGGGGGGAATCTATTGCTGTTCCACCTATTTATCCATTCACTGGTTGTGTCTTGTTTGTGCCCTGACCAGGGCTCAAACCCACAACCTTGGCATATCGGGATGTTACCAACGGAGCACCCAGCCAGGGTTACGTTAGCTGATTGTATTGATCCAAAAGGAAGATCAAACATCGCATATCTTTATGGCAAGAACGCAGTTACCACTTGGAGCCAGGTGCCTCTGGGGAAACTTCCGGGACACAGGATAGCGGTGTTTTTTCTTGGCTGGTTGCATTTGAAAGAGGTGGTTTTGAGCTCCTGAAGAGAAACTGTCCTGGGCTGTAAAACTGGCAGCAGGCTTAGTTAGCTTTCAAAAGAATTTGCATACATCTCAATAGGCTAGAGAAAAGACTTACAAGTTTTCCAGAGAAGATGGTCTAAGAAAGAGGAAAGGGGAAAGGGGAAGTCTCTTTTCCTTCTTACACCAGGGAAATAGTTGTTTTAGTTGTGTAGATGTTTTGTTGATATCAGAAATCCTGTTTGCTTCTTGCAAACACTTAGCTTCTACAGGTCTTCACACCTTTGGAAGAATCAATAACAAAGCCCCACGGGGCTTTATAAAGGGTGTGAGTCCCCTGGATACCGATTAGGATGGCATTCAGGTAGAGGGAACAGCTAGTGCAAAAGGTCCTGAGATGGGACTGTGTGTGGCTATTGGAGGAGGTGGTTCGGGAAGGAACGGGGTCAAGATCAAGGGTAGCTGGTCAGGGTGGCATCAGACCCTGAGACTTTGCTCTCAACCCTTACTTGAGATGAAGGACCAAGCTGTGTGGAATAATAGTTTTGTACCAGACAATAAAAACGCACCGCTAGAAGATTAAACAAAGGAGGACATTGTGCTCAGTGGAATTCAGACACAAAAGGACATATTCCACTTTTATAAGGTAGCCAATTCACAGAGACAGGAAGTAGAATAGAGGTCACCTGGGGCTAGGAGGGCGGAGATGTGGGTAGTGAGTGTTTACTGAGGACAGACCTCAGTTTGGAAAGAAGAAAAGTTCTGGTGGTTGCACAACAAAGTGAACCAGTTAATGCCACTGAACTGTCAGCTTAAATTGGCTAAGATGGTACATTTTACGTGATGTATATGTCACCAAGATAAAAGGAAAAAATGTTTTTTAAAAGACCACTGAGACGAAAGCACCGTTTTTTTTAGAATTATCTGCCGCAGATACAGAATCACGCTCTTAAATTGCCACACGGGTCTCCCAAGGGTTATTTTCCATTGTGACCCGCCGTCTGCAGCGGCCTTCCTAGCGGCCTGGGGAGGGAAAGGCGGGCTGTCCATCAGCCTGGGTTTTGCTATCGATTCTTCCAAAGGTGATGAGACGTAGAAGCCGCGTGCTACCCAGAAGCAAAGTGGGTTTCCCTTATCCGCAGAACCCTGGGGTGCAGGCGCAGGGCGAGAGCGGGAAGCAGCAGGGAGGGCGGCGGGCCCAGCAGTTCAGGCGGCAGTGGTTCATTTCCTCCCCGGGTTCATTTCCCCGGCACCCGCTGGTCCATCCCCCAGTGCGCGCGCTTTCCCTTCCCGCGGAGCTGGTCCAAGTCCGCACCGCGGGAGCCTGACTCCCCAGAGCCTGGGCGGCGCCCATTTACCGGTGGCTGCGCGGGCCCCGGAGGCTCAGCTCCCCAGCCGTCGCCCGCACGTTTCCCAGCAACACGGGGCCCAGAAGCGTCCCGAACTGAGTGCGCAGACACGCCTCGATCAAGACAACTCCTGTGGGTGTTTTCCAGACGTGTTTCTATCCGGACCCGCGCCGTGGAAGACAGCCTTCCTCGGGACGCTGGTGGCTGGCCTGCTGCTCCTCCTGGCCCTGCTCGCGACGCTGGCCCTGCGCTTCTTCCGCCGGCAGCGGCGGGCCCTAGGTACCCGCGGGCAGGCGTGCGCGCCGGCTAGGCGCGGGGCGGCGCGAGGCGGCGCGGGGCGGCGCGGGGCGGGGCGGCGCGGGGCGGCGCGGGGCGGCGCGGGGCGGCACCCACCCGGGACCCTGCCCACGCCCGCTCCTTTCCTTTCTCCTCTCAGAAGAGCTGAAGAAGCAGGCGGAAAAGGACAGAGGTGAGCGGGGAGAAGGGGAGTCAGACTGGGCGGCTCAGGGAGCAGCGCCGGGACGCACCGCGGGGGTTTGTGCTACCGACGCCCTCGCCTCGGACCCTGGAGCCCGTGCCCCCGCGCGCCCAGCCCAGCCCGGCCCCCAGAACGCGGGGGGACCGAGTCTGTGCACTTTGGGAGAGCGGGGCGTCAGCGTTCGTTGATCGGGATTTCCCCTTTTCTTCCTTTCTTCTCCAGGGAAACTCACCACAGAGCTGGGTATGTTCTGGGAGCCGCGCGCACGTAAAGAACCCCATTAGCCGCCTTTGGACAAGGATAGATGGCAAAGATCTGATTCTGAATCCATCCCTCGGCGACTCCCGCGTCTTCTCTCTCAAACGGATTCTAGCGAAGCTGCCCCGAGGCCCGGCCTCACTCAGACCCTCCGGACAGACCCTCCCAGCCCCTCCCTGCTTCTCACAATTCCACTATTAAAGTTTTGTCCTGGCTCATGTTCCTAGAATATCCTTCTGTTTTTAATGCAAGTGCCACTGGGGAGGGTGGCACCTTGAGCCTGCACAACGTGATATGGCATCTCTGATAATAAAAGCTGGATGTGCTAATTAGACCAGGACCTTCCAGAGAAGCCGGGGCTCAAAGGGAAGCCCAGGTCCCGGGTGCCAGAGGGAAGCAGTGCCAGCAGCCAGGGGAAGGAAGGCCTCCTCTTGCACGAATTTCGTGCATGGGGCCCCTAGTATAGTATAGTCCAGTGGTCGGCAAACCACGGCTCTCGAGCCACAGGCGGCTCTTTGGCCCCTTGAGTGTGGCTCTTCCACAAAATACTATGGCACGGGCAAGTCTATTTTGAAGAAGTGGCGTTAAAAGAAGTTTAAGTTTAAAAATTTTGGCTCTCAAAAGAAATTTCAATCGATGTACTGTTGATACTTGGCTCTGTTGACTAGTGAGTCTGCCGGCCCCTGTATAGTCTAAATGAGTGGATAGAGCTGTCTTGTTCAGGGGCATTTACTTTCAAAAGACTCAGGGCGGGCAGATCAAAGGCATGCATTCTAGTGGCAAATGATCAGTCCCGGCATCGGGCCAGGAGAAACAATTCAGTGCTATGTCCTCCCAGTCTTTAAATAACGCACCCACGCAGCGTGAGGCTCCTGTGGCTGGGGGGCTGCGCTCAGGGGCTGGACTCAGCCAGGAAAGCTGGTGATTTCAGGGTGGATGAGCAGCTTCTTAAACCAGACCTGAGCCCTGGGAAGAGGCACCCCCCCACACCCCTCCCGCTGTGAGGACTTCTGCCCTAAGCACAAAGAATGGGATGAGGCGTGAGAATCCTGCAGGAAAGGGTGCAGAGACGGATGGGACTGAGGGCAGCGGTGGGTTAAGACTGAGGAACATCTTCCCAGTGGCCTGACCGCCTTCGCCTTCGGAAGATGGTGCAGCCAGCCAAGGCTGATGCTGTCTCTCTGTGTTCTGCTTATAGGGAAGGCGCAGTCAGAGCTTGGTAAGTGACCCCTCTTAGAGCTGCTTCTTCTTGGCCACCTTTTAGCATCTGGCTGCCCAGGTATGTTCTTATTTCCCACCCAGGTCTGATGGCCAGGCTGGAACGCTGCTGGCTCTGTGGCCTGGGTGGCCGGCGGAAGGGGAGGGCGGTGGAATGGGTGCAAATTCCACCTGTGAACAGGGAAGCTGCAGGAACCTGGTGTTCTAATTCTGGGTTTTTTGTCTGTTTATTCCCTTAACTGCTTCAGACTGGAGAAGGGCTGAAGGCCAGGCTGGTGAGTGAAGTCTTTTTCTCCCCCATTGTCCTCTTTACATCCCAGTCACTTTCTCTGATTAACCAACCACACCTCATTCCATTTATTCCACAGCCTCACTCAGCATAAATTAGTCTATGTCACTGGAGGAGGTTATATTAGAGTTTTTGATATTGTCCTGCGGTGTACGCATACTGTAAACCACTGGTGCCCAGCAATAAGAATCCCCTAAGCTCCTGGTGCCAACCCTCAAAGACACCTCTGGGTCCGGGGTGAGCATGTTACCCTACATGTAAACATTTCTCCCTGTATCTCCCTCCATTCCCCCATAAAGCAACCAATCTGAAATCGCTACCTTCTATGATATGTATTCTTGCGAAATGTGCACTTGTTTTGTGCACGTGCACTTTGTTTATGTAAATTACCTTTGCAGTCTCATGCTGCTCCTGGCTCTTCTCACCATCACTGTTTTAACATCCATCCTCTGCCACGTGCACATCTGGTCTGCTTCCCCTTGTGGCCGCCCTCCGTTTCAGCCAGACGCCCTTCTGGAGTAGCAGCCGCCTGCTCTGACCCACACCACCACACGCAACACAGGATGCTGCCTTCTGGCCTGTGTGGACACTTCTCTGGGATGTATGCCCAGGAAGGGATTGCTGGCCCAGGAAGTTTGTCGCTAAGTAGGACAGAGGGATCCTCAAAGGCAGCGCCATCACCCCCACCATTGGGTGCATGCAGCCCCCGTGCCCCCATCCCATGTGAGCCAGCTTTTTAAACTTGCCAGTCAGAACAGAGGAGTGATTCTTACAGTTTTCTCAGTGTACACTTCTCTGAACACGAAGGAGTCTGGGCATCTCATGTGCTAGTTGGCTGTTGGGGGCTCCTCTTCTTAGGCTGAATGGCTCGCCTTAAGAAAGGAGGCAAGACAGGTACCTGGAGGATGGGTTAGGACAGGAGCCAGCCTCTGCTGGGCCTCCTGGGGACCGAGCTTGCCAGGCAGAGGTGGAGGCTTCCTCTCCATCCTGCAGAACACCCACACTGCTTGTATTGGACTCTGTGCCCACGTGCTCTGGTCCCCTGCCCCTCTGAGCACGACTTCAGCTTGCATGCTTCAGCGTGGGTAGAACCTAGCATGACACCAGCCCCTTATCAATCCTGACTCCTCAGGAAAATGGACCGAAACCAGCTTGTCACGGTGGCAATGGGTTCATTCAGTGTTACACTGTCCCTCATGTATCTCTCAACGTCCCAGGGATATGGACTCAGCTCTCTGAGCCTCATTTTCTCTCTGTTTGGTTTCAGAGTGGAGAGCAGCCCAACAATATGCAGGTAACTGGAGGTGGGGCCAAGGAATGTCATGTGGGATCTTTAAAGAGGGAGGTAGAGCAATCTAAGGTTAGAGGAAGAGTCTGTCCAGAAGCCATGTATGAGCCTGCACACACAGACACACACAAGTCCACTTGCACAGATATAACATGACCCACATGCCTGCATATGCACATATGCACACATACATGCTTGTATGCATAGATGTCATTAACTCACACATGTATACATTGGTGTGCACATACATATCCTACAAGCATAGGTATTTCTTGGTCTTATGAATCCTCACCAGAGGATATTTTTCCCATTGATTTTCATTGCGAGTGGGAGAGAGAGAGACATGATGTGAGGGACACCCCGATTGCTCACTGGCTGCCTCCTGCTTGTGCCCTTACTGGCCGGGGGTCAAGCCTGCAACTGAGGTACGTGTCCTTGACCAGAATCCAACCCACAACCAACCCTTCAGTGTGTGGGGCCACGCTCTAACCACTGAGCAACCAACTGGGGATCTTTCTTTTACTAGGTCTTTCCATCTGCAGGAGCTGTTTGCAGGAGCAAATACAGAGTAGCAAAGGAACCTTTCAGAGGGTCTGACAGAAGGGATCCTTTGGGTTCCCATCCATCAAATGAGTGTGTTCTGGCAACTATGGTGATGACAGTGCACTAGACTAGATCCTCTCAGAGGTGCGCACCTTTAAAATCCTAAAATTGCTGTGAAACTGAGGGGGGAAAACAAACAACACACACACACACACACACACACACACACACACTGAGGCTCAGAGCTCAGCAGTGCCCACCGGTGGTGACAGCGGGACTAGCCCAGCTCTAGTGACCAAGTCCTGAGGGTAGTAAGCCCTCCACCCGCAGGAGCCTGCCTTGTTGCTGTCTCTCCTCTCCATGGCCCGGTGTAGAACACAGGAATCTTCCAGTTCAGGAAAGAAATAGGATTCCTCTGATCACATTCAAATGCTCCAGGGTGACTTGCAGGCCACTCCAGAGTGTTTGGGATTGATGGTGGGGGTGAATATTCCACCAATTGTTCCAAAAATAGAGGTTGGCCAGTCGGGAGGAGACAGGTAGGGCCCAGCACCATCGAGAGCACTAACTCGGAGCCTCTGTGCAGTGAACGTGACCCTGAATTCGGCCTCAGCACACCCCAGCCTGGAGGTGTCCCAGGACGGCAAGAGCGTGTCCTCCCGTGGGGAGGCACTGGTCCCTGCGGTGCCGGGAGACCCCCTTCGATTCACCGAGCAGACGTGCGTGCTGAGCCACCAGCGCTTCCGGACCGGCCGCCACTACTGGGAGGTGGACGTGGGCCGGCGCAGCCGCTGGTTCCTGGGCGCCTGCCTGGAGGCGGTGGCGCGCGCGGGGCCGGCACGCCTGAGCCCGGCCACGGGCTACTGGGTCATGGGGCTGTGGAACGGCTGCGAGTACTTCGTGCTGGAGCCTCAGCGCCGGGCGCTGGCCCTGCGCGTGCCGCCGCGGCGGGTGGGCATCTTCCTGGACTGCGAGGCCGGGAAACTGGCCTTTTTCAACGTGTCCGACGGCTCCCACATCTTCACCTTCACCGACACCTTCTCGGGGCCGCTCTGTGCGTACTTCAGGCCCAGGGCCCCCGATGGCAGCAAACACCCGGATCCACTCACCATCTGCCCGTTGCCCGTTCGAGGACCGCGCATCCCCGAAGAGGATGACGGCGACACCTGGGCACAGCCCTATGAGCCCTCGGCGCCCCCCATGGAGCCATGGTGAGGCCTCCTGGGGTGGAGGAAGCGCCGCCGAAACGCCAGCCAAGGCGAGCGACAGCCAGCTCCGCAGAAGGGAAACGGGAGGGACGTGGCC
Source organism: Antrozous pallidus (assembly GCA_027563665.1). Classification (NCBI taxonomy): domain Eukaryota; kingdom Metazoa; phylum Chordata; class Mammalia; order Chiroptera; family Vespertilionidae; genus Antrozous; species Antrozous pallidus. Next base: position 108,235,099 of record CM050516.1, read on the forward strand.
TGCATAGATGTGTGTGTGTTTATAATTTCCTTTTTTTAAAAAGAGGCAATTCCCAAGCTTGTCTGTGTGTATCACAGGGTTGAGAAAGTGAGTGAAACACATTGATGTTACCAGGAGCCACTGTGCTCACTGCGGAAAAAGGAGGAAGGGGGGCGGGGGGAGAGACGTGATTGGATTAAAGATATCCATAATTTACATACAGTATTTGTATATGTCGTATTTATTTTCTAGTTCATAATGAATGAATTCATCTAGGGCTCATATCCCAGTTTTTGTTTTTTTTTTTCTTATCAGCACAGTCTTTTATTCCCACTTATCATGCCATGAACTCATAGGGAACGGGTTCTAGCAGCTCAGGCTCCTTTCCATTGGTCCTCACAAAGTGTGCTTCTCGGGGTGGAGCAGGCTGACGCTCCAATTGAACCCAGGTCCCTTTCTCTTTGGCTTCCTTCTTTTTCCGATCATTTTCCTTCACTCGTTTCAGGAAGCTATCTCGGCTCTTAGAGTGCTTAATATGCTCAATACGTACATTAATTCTCTTGGCAAGAATCTTGCCCTTAACTTGCTTGTTCACAATAATGCCCACTGCATGCTGGGTGACATTGTAGACTCTTCCAGTTTTGCCATGGTAACATGTGTGGGGCGTTCCTTTTTGAACAGTGCCCATTCCCTTGATATCCACAATATCACCTTTCTTATAGATTCGCATGTATGTGGCCAAAGGAACAACTCCATGTTTTCGGAAAGGCCTGGAGAACAGACAGCGGGTGCCTCTCCTCTTGCCCTTGTGTTAGTCGTTTTGGCCAATTAGTCCGTGGAACCGCGGTCGCCGGGAGCCACGCGCAGGATCGACCTGCAAGATGGCGGTTCCGGCCGAAAGCCATATCCCAGTTTTAAATGTCAATTCCCACTAACGTGAACTTGAGAAGTGGCTGATTCCGGGCTGGACTGAGAAAGCACAAAGCGGATCTGGACCGTTTTGTGCCTTGAAGTAAAAAATGCTCAAAAACTGACGGGCACAGCAAAGGACACAGGCGCTGGGATGAAGAGGCGCCACTGGCCAATGGCGGACAATTTGAACATTAAAGAGAATCTTGACAAGAATGAATCGTGACAAGAATTGCTCAACAAGGGGCTGAGCAAATAAATGTCACAAAGTCTGCTGAGAATCAGGTTCTCTGAGAAAGAAAACACACACAGAAAGGGGCAAGGAGGGTGGAAGGATGCCTGCACTCGGAGTTTTGGATGGGACACAGGTGGCAGATGGAGGGGTGTGTGTGAGCATGTTGTTCCTAGCTCTGCTCTGAGGGCTTAGAAACAATACCATCCATACCAATGAGCACTCTAGTACAGTGGTTGGCAAACTGCGGCTCGCAAGCCACATGCGGCTTTTTGGCCCCTTGAGTGTGGTTCTTCCACAAAACACCACATGCGGGAGCGCAGGTACGGTGCAATCGCAACTTCGTGGCCCATTCGCAGAAGTTTAGTTTTCGGCTCTCAAGAGAAATTTCAATCATTGTACTGTTGATATTTGGCTCTGTTGACTAATGGGTTTGCTGACAACTGCTCTAGTAAATTAGTAGAACCCAAGTAGGGTGTTGTGGGAATCTCTGATTTACAGCTGGCGGTCAGATCCCACAGGTAATTGGTGTGTGAAGTAGGGGGCAGTCTTGTAGGACTGAGCCCTTAACCTGTGGATCTGACTCTTGCTAAATAGCGTTAGAATTTAGTTAATAATCTGGTGAAATGGGAGTGCTCAGAGAATGACAGGGAGATGTCAACTGTACAGAAAAGTCAGCTTGAAGGTACTCCCATTGGCCAAGTTTGAATATCAAAGTAATTAGTGGCAGTTAAAGATCGAGTAAAATAAAGACTTCAGAGTATGTACATCTACATTGATAAACATTAATACATACATAAATAGCCTGGCCAGTGTTGCTCAGTGGTTAAGCATCAGTCTATGAACCAGGAGGTCACAGTTTGATTTTCGGTCAGGGCACATGCCTGGATTCCAGGCACAATCCCCATTACGGGGTGTGCAGGAGGTAGCCCATCATGATTCTCTCAAATCATTGATGTTTCTATCTTTCTCTTCCTCTGCCTTCCTCTCTCTGAAATAAATAAAAACACATTTAAAAATAATAAAATATAGCCGAGACCGGTTTGGCTCAGTGGATAGAGCGTCGGACTGCGGACTGAAGGGTCCCGGGTTCGATTCTGGCAAGGGCATGTACCTTGGCTGCAGGCGCATCCCCAGTAGGGGGCGTGCAAGAGGTGGCTGATCGATGTCTCTCTCTCATCGATGTTTCTGACTTTCTATCCCTCTCCCTTCTGCTCTGTAAAAACTCAATAAAATATATTAAAAATAAATAAATAATAAAATAAAAATAATAAAATATAAATAAGTAAATAAATAAATAAATGCATAAATAAATAAATAAATATATGAAGGGGGGAGACAAAGCTATACCCTACAACTGAAATCTCAGGGTATCTCCCCCACAAAATACTGACTACTTTACAGTATTCAGAGAAATATTGGATTTACAGTTGTTTATATGGTAAATCTATATATATAAAAGCCTAAACAACTATTTGACTGCTCAAACACTCGACTGGTCCACCAGTAGCTATGATATACACTATCTGGGGGCAGATGCTCAATGCAGATGCTGCCCCCTTGTGGTCAATGGAGGGCCACTCAGCTGACCAACAGTTGCCAGATGCCAGCCTCTCCTGCAGACAATCCCCCTGCACACCCCTCCCCCATCCAGACCAGGACCAGGATTGGGACCAGGATTGGGCCTGACTGGGTTGTGAGCCCACAGCCACTTCTCAATCATGGGTGCACCAGTATCACCATAGGACGGGCATGCGGAGACCACAGCCGAGCAGCAGCAAGCCTGCAAAGCAGTGGCGGCAGGTGCAGTGGGTCAGGATGAGCAGGAGCAGCGCAGCACCCAGCCCCAGCTCAAGCTCCTCCCTGGCTGCCTGCCACTTCAAGTACTACTGCATCCCTGGGGGGATGTTGGACTGCTGGTTTTGACTGATCCCTGCAGGCCAGGCCGAGGGACCCCACCAGTGCACGAATCTGTACACTGGGCCTCTAGTTGATAAATAAGAACACAAAAATGAACTCTTGTGTTTCATGTACTCACAACTGTGAACCTACTTTTGCCCACCCCGGAATTAATTTAGAAGTACAAAACACTTAACAATCATCTTTATAGTGGAGGAGTCTGACAGACACCATCCTAACCAAGTGACAAAAGTTAACTTTAGCAGATATGACACAAATTTATACTACATGCCTCCTGTAGTATAATTTTATACTACATGCTTCAATGCAGTGAAAAGAACATAACATCACTGATGGAATGATTGGTCATTTAAAAATAATTTAGCCGAAACTGGTTTGGCTCAGTGGATAGAGCGTCAGCCTGTGGACTGAAAGGTCCCGGGTTCGATTCCGGTCAAGGGCATGTACCTTGGCTGCGGGCACATCCCCAGTAGGGGGCGTGCAAGAGACAGCTGATCGATGTTTCTGAATTTCTAGCCTTCTCCCTTCCTCTCTGTAAAAAATCAATAAAATATTTTTGAAAAATAATAATTTAATGTACCCTAGCCTGTTTGGTTCAATGAATAGAGTGTCAGCCTGAGGACTGAAGTATTGTGGGTTCCATTCCAGTCAAAGACATGTACTTTGGTTGTAGGCTTGATGCCTGACCTAGGTCAGGGCTCATGTGGGAGGCAACCAATTGATGTGACTCTCTCATATCAATGTTTCTCTCTCTGTCTCTCCCCCTCCCTTCCACACTCTCTGAAAATGTAAGGTTATGAAAGTTAAGACTAAAGAATTGTTTCAGCCGAGACCGGTTTGGCTCAGTGGATAGAGCGTCGGACTGCGGACTGAAGGGTCCTGGGTTCGATTCCGGCAAGGGCATGTACCTTGGCTGCGGGCGCATCCCCAGTAGGGGGCGTGCAAGAGGCAGTTGATCGATGTCTCTCTCTCATCGATGTTTCTGACTTTCTATCCCTCTCCCTTCTGCTCTGTAAAAAATCAATAAAATATATTTTAAAAAAAAAGAATTGTTTCAGATTGAAGGAGAGTAAAGTGACATGACAACTAAACGTCATAGGTGGCTCTGGATGGGATCCTGGGTGTATAAAATACATTTTTTTCTGGAGAAAAAGAGACTGTTGAAAAATGGCTCCAGATTGCATAGTGATGTTGGATAAATGTTAATTTCCTGATTTTTACATAAAAGAAATATCCTTATTTTAAGAAAATAGACACAAGTATTAAGGGCAATGGATATGATTTTTGTACCTTATTCTCAAAAGGATCATCAGTAAATATAGTGATACTAGAGGCCTGGTGCACAGATTTGTGCCCCAGGGCGATCCCTCAGCCTGGCCTGTAGGGATCGGGCCGAAACCAGCCCAGTGCACAGATTTGTCTAGGGTATGGCTGGCCCATCCCATCCAGTCCCAATAGGCCGGACCCCAGCAGTAAGCTAAACTACCAGTTGAAGCCCTCTGGTGGTCAGTGTGTGTCATAGCCACTGGTCGAACAAATAGTTGAGCACTTAGCATACTAGGCTTTTTTATATAGGATAGAGAGAATGATATAGGAATGCAGTGGTGTCTGATAAATGTTTAATAACCAATTTTCTGGGGGAAATCAGTAGCATTTGTTGATTTCCATTTGTAAATATACTCATGGACACTGACTCCAAGCTGCAGGGGTGGCGTTGTTGGGAAGAGAGATGTGCAGAATGGGCTCTGTAAGGCCCCAGCTGCAACACACCACCGCTTTTGGCCAGCTATTGTGATGTTTTTGTAGCAAGTGCATTTGGAGCTTATAAAAATATGCTTAGCCACGTATAATGATCAGATTTTAGCCTTATTAACATACCATTTCTAATATTCACAAAAGGGAAGTTTTATTTTCTATAATTACTTTCATGAGTATGCAAATATTTTGGGGTCCCACTCACAAATGTTTTTGTAACATCCTATCTAATAAAAGAGTAATATGCAAATTGATCATACCTCCAATACACCCAAAAGCCATGCCCACCAGCCATCAGGAGCAAATAAACCCCAACCAAGATGGCTGCGGCCACTGAGAGCAGGAGGGAGGCTTGGGCTTCCCTGGCAATGGAGGAAGCTAAGCTTTCTGCCTGCCCTTGCTGGTCTAGGCCTCCACTCAATGCTACAAAGTTTCAATTATAGAAGATATATTCCAACAGAAATGGCAGCAGCCACAGAGCAGGAGAGAGCAGAGGCTAGGATTGCCCAGGCGATGAAGGAAGACAAGTTTCTGCAGCTCTAGCGCCTAGGCCTCCACTCTAGGCTACAAAGTTTCAATTATACAATTTAAATAAACCCAAACAGAAATAGCTGTCACCACAGAGTGAGCAGAAGGCTTGGCTCTGCTCCAGGCTACAAAGTTTCAATTGTAGAACATAAATTAATCCTGGCCATAAATTAAACATGGCCAGCCTGCAAACCACCACAGGCCCTTCACCCAGGCCATCCCACACCTCAAGGAAACCCCCACCCTATTCCGGGACACCATACAGGACAAACCAGACTGTCCTCATCCATGCACCAGACCTCTATTCTATCTAATAAAAGAATAATACGCAGATTGATCATCACTCCAACACACAAGAGGGCTGCCCCCATGTGGTCAAAGATCCTGCCCCCATGTAGACACAAGATGGCTACCACAATATGGCCAGCAGGGGAGGGCCGTTGGGAGGTTCCAGGCCTGCAAGGGAGGGCAATTGTGGGCCATCAGGCCAGCAGGGGAGGGCAGTTAGGGGTGACCGGACTGGCAGAGGAGGGAAGTTGGGAGCAAACAGGCTGGCAGGGGAGCAGTTAGACATCAATCAGGATGGCAGGGTAGTGGTTAGGGGGTGATCAGGCTGGCAGGCAGAAGCAGTTAGGGGCAATCTGGTAGGTAGGCAGGCAGGCAAGCAGTTTGGAGCCAGCAGTCCTGGATTGTGAGAATAATGTCTGACTGCCTGTTTAGACTGGATCCTACTTGCATCCAGCCTAAATGGGCAGTCAGGACAGCCCTCGAGGGGTCCCAGATATGAGAGGGTGTAGGCTGGGTTGAGGGGCACCCCCCACCCCCATGCACGAATTTTGTGCACCAGGCCTCTAGTCCTATCTAATAAAAGAGTAATATGCATATTGACCATACCTCTGCTACACCCACAAGCCAAGCCCACCAGCCAATCAGGAGCAAATATGCAAATAAACCCAAACAAGATGGTTGCCACCACAGAGAGCAGGAGGGAGGCTTGGGTTTCCCTGGCAATGGAGGAAGCCAAGCTTTCTGACTGCCTTTGCTGGCTCAGGCCTCCACTCAATGCTATAAAGTTTTAATGATAGAAGATAAATAAATTCCAACAAAAATGACGGCAGCTACAGAGCTATAGAGAGCAGGAGGCTTGAGTTGTACCCAGAGATGGAAGAAGCCAAGCTTTCCACCTGCCCTGGCTGGCCCAGGCCTCCACTTAGGGATACAAACTTTCAATTATAGAAGATAAATAAATCCCAGATATCAGGGCCTCCACTTGGGTAACCAGGAAGCAGGGCCAGCCTGCAAACCACCACAGGCCCCTCACCCAGGCCACCCCACCCACCAAGGGTACCCCCACCCTGATCTAGGACACCCTTCAGGGCAAACCAGCTGGCCCCCACCTGTGCACCAGGCCTCTATCCTATCTAATAAAAGAATAATATGCAGATTGACCATCACTCCAATACACAAGATGGATGCCCCCATGTGGACACAATATGGCCACCACAAGATGGCCAGCAGGGGAGGGCAGTTGGGAGGGACCAGACCTGCAAGGGAGGGCAGTTGGGGGTGATCAAGCCTGCAGGGGATGGCAGTTAGGGGTGACCAGGCCTGCAGGGGAGAGCAGTTAGGGGTGACCAGGCCAGCAGAGGAGGGAAGTTGGGAGCAACCCAGCCTGCAGCAAAGGGCAGTTGGGGGGAACCCAGACCTTCAGGGGAGGGCAGTTAGGGGTAACCAGGCCTGCAGGGGAGGGCAGTTAGGGGCATACAGGCTGGCAGGGGAGCAGTTAGGCATCAATCAGGCTGGCAGGGGAGTGGTTAGGGGGTGATCAGGCTAGCAGGCAGAAGCGGTTAGGGGCAATCAGGAAGGCAGGCAGGGGAGCAGTTGGGAGGCAGCAGTCCTGGATTGTGAGAGGGATGTTCAACTGTCTCTTTAGGCCGGATCCTATGGGGCCTAAACAGGCAGTCAGACATCCCTCAAGGGGTCCCAGATTGGAGAGGGTGCAGGCTGGGGTTGAGGGATACTCCTCCCGCCCCCATGCACAAGTTTTGTGCACCAGGCCTCTAGTCCTATAAAAAAAAAAAAAGGATAATATGCAAATTGACTGAATACCAGAACAACCGGTCACTGTAATGCACACTGACCTGACCATCAGGGGGCAGATGCTCAACACAGGAGCTGATGGCCAACCTCTCCATCCCATCTCCCCCCACACCCCACCCAGCCCTGAATTACAGGCTCTGATCGCCCAATGCTGCCCTGCCTGTCACTCCACACACAGAGGTCAACCGGCATTGGGGGACAGGCCGGCAAGCAGGCAGGAACGACGAACTTCTCAGTCCCTCCCTCCCCACCCCCAAACCAGGAGTGGGTGGCGGGGCCAGCTGCCAGCAGCCGGGGAAGATGGCCCTGATCGCAGGCCTGGCCTAGGGACCTTACACATACACAGATCTTGTGTGCTGGGCCTCTAGTTAAATATATGTTTCTTGACTGTATGCAACCATTATCTATTCCTTTAAGATTATTATATATATATTTTTTTAGAGAGAGTGGAAGGGAGGGGGAGAGATAGAAACATCAATGTGAGAGAGACACATCTATTGGTTGCCTCTATAAGATTATTTTTATGTATTAAAATAGGAAAAGTAAACATATAGCCAATACAAAAAGCAACATTATTTTTTTCCTTGTTAATCCTCACCTGATGGTATTTTCCCCCCATTGATTTTTAAAGAGAGTGGAAGGGGGAGGAGGGAGGGAGAGAGAGAGAGAGAGAGAGAGGGGAACATCAATGTGAGAAAGAGAGAGAGAGGAACATTGATGTGAGAGAGAGAGAGCGGAACATCGATGTGAGAGGGAGAGAGAGGGGGGGGAACATCAATGAGAGAGGGAGAGAAAGGAACATCGATGTGAGAGAGAGAGAGAGGGGAACATCGATGTGAGAGAGAGAAGAGAGAGAGGAACGTCGATGTGAGAGAGACACATTGATTGGTTGCCTCCTGGATGCACCCCAACCCAAACTGGGCCAGGGATGGAGACTGCAACCGAGATACATGACCTTGACCAGAATCAAACCCAGGACCCTACAGTGGGCTTATGCTCCGTCCACTTTGCCTAATGTGGGCTAGGACATATTAAGTTATTTTTAAACAAGCAATCATTCTACCAGTGCATTTTCAATAACAGGAAACCCAACCTTAAGTTTGGATGGGATCTTAATACGCAGGATAGAGAAGAATATTAAACAAGGCCAGTTTGAGCAGCTTGTGGCCTGTTTTTGAATCACAAGACCTTATCTGCCCCAACCAGGCATCCCCCAAAGTTATATCTGATTCTTTTAGGGTCGGCTCAGGTAGTGGCAAGTACTCCCTCCGTGTGGAGGGCAGGAAATTGCCTCTGGAATGTTCTACCACCCAGGCCCCCAACAGACTCCAGTCTCCCACCATCCCCCACTCCGAAAGGGAAATCAGTTCCTTTGTTGCCACTTATTTCATATTTATTTTTTTTAGATATAGCTTATGGTCAATGCCAATCAACTCCATAAAGTGAAACATCATTAAAAAGTTAAATCATTAGGCCAAAAGCATAAAAGCAGGTTCAGAGGCAGACACAGCAGCAGGAGACCCAGCAAGCGCTTCCGAGGGCAGCGTGCTTGCTTTCCTCTTCTCAGCCACGGCCACGGCCACGGCCACGGCCACGGCCACGGCCACATGGGACACGAGAATGCCCGGCCACCACTGTGTGCACATGTGAACCAAATTTGTCTCTAAAAACGTTTCTCACACCGCAACTGTTATGCTGATTCCTAAAGGCTAAAGCAGGTATTTTCGGGAAGAATTTAAAAGAATTATTACAAACTTAATCCTGCTGGGGCCTCTCAGCCTTACTCAGGCCCGGGCGTCGTCACGTCTGGTTTTGCTGCTGAGGCTCCAGGCCAGGCCTTCACCACCATTTCCACCTCTGCTTGCTCCTTCCGGCTCCGTGAGCAGCTCCCCACTGGCTCCAGGCAGCATCGGGGCTGTGGCGGCACCTGCTTCCAAAGTCCTGGCCTGGAACCCCGTCCCACAGGGGCCAAGGCTCAGCAACTTCCCAATAGTGATGAGACTTGGGGGGCTCCTCCTCCAGCCAGCGTACCCCTGCATACCGGCTGCCACAATGCACATCAGGCCGAGGAACTTTTACTGTCTTTGTCTTTCCCAGCAACAATTTTGAGATTTTGTAGATAAAGGCCCAGAAACATGCCATAGTATCTGTCACTGTGGCTGCCTCCCTGGGATAGTCTCCAAACCTCCCCTGGAGGGGTCCTTGGAGAAGAGCTGGTCAGCCAGAGACCTGGGAGACCCTGAGATGGAAACAGAAGCAGCAGGTGAGCTGGGCGGCATTGGGGAGGAACAGGGAGGGGCGGGAGGCACAGGGAGGGGCAGGAGGGGGGGGTGAGGGGGTGGCTGGAGTCCTCACTGGGCCTGAAGATACTTTCGGAAGGGTGAACACAAACAAGTGGGGCCCAGCTCTCCTCCGCCTTCTAACGGGAGCTCAAGCCTCATTGTAAGGCCAGGTACTTACTTACCTGCTTTTTAAACTTTTTACGTTGTCACCGTCTTGCTGAACAAGGTGCTTTCAGTAGGTCTAAGGAGCAAGAGAAGGAACCAATAGCTTTAAACTAAGCAAGGCCAATGCAAGGAATGGGTGTTTCAGTGGAATTGGGTCCCTCTGAGGCATTTGGGGAGGGAACCTGAAATGCAGCAAAAGAGGAGCCGACACTTCAGGCTTCTGCTCTCTGATGCAGAGGTGAGAAGCATCACTCTCATCCTACAACAAGGAAACAACAGGGTAAACTAAAACAACGACTCTTCTCAGATCCATCAGAGACGGGGTCACAGGACAAACGGGAACCCAGAGACAGGACCTGGCTGGTGTGGCTCAGTAGCTAGAGCATCGGCCTGCGGACTGAAGGGTCCAAAGTTCGATTCCGTCAAGGGCTGGGGTTGCAGGCTCGATCCCCAGTAGGGGGTGTGCAGGAGGCAGCCAATCAATGATTCTCTCTCATCATTGATGTTTCTATCTCCCTCCCCCTTTCGCTCTGAAATCAATCCTATCTAATAGGATTAACCATCCCTCCGTGACAAAACTGGCATCGCCCTGACAATGGGAGCACAACATCTGCTCCTTGGCTGTGGAGGGAGGGGAGGGGCCTTTAGCCAGAGGACCGGGAGTAGGACCCTGAGCTTGAGCCGCCAGCGGAGCGGCCCCCCAGCGGCATGGAGGGAGGAAAGGGCCTGGGGGCCACAAGCTCAGTGTGAATGCAGCATTCGTGCCCACCAGCGCGGCCGTGCAGGCACAGAGGGAGGGGAAGAACCAGGAAAATGGGTCTTTCCAGTTCCTGATGCTGTGGGAGCCCTATGGGTGCTGGGCTCCTCCCCCTGCAGCCCCATCGCAGCCCAGCAGACCCCGGCCCGCAGTCCAGACGCGACCAGCATGGCCCGCGGCAGGGGGGCGTCCGGTGGGCACTCTACAGGCATCAATCACTGCCGCTGAAGCCGCCCTAACCACCACCCCCCACACACACACACACTCTCTCTCGAAAGCAGTGTGTGGTCCAAGGGGGCGACTCCTGAGGTGCCGCTCCCATGGCAGCAAATGCGCACCCTGCCAGGCGGGGAAGCCGGACCTGAAAGCCCAAGCCCCCGAGTACCCACAGGGCGTTGTGTGCCGGGGCCCTGAGGAGGCCCCAGGACAAGCATCTCCCCAGAGGCTGTGAGAAAGGAGGGGAGGAACTCTGGGTAGAGGACTAGAGGATGGGGTGAAGGATCCTGGCGTCTTTGCAGGCCAGGCTGAGGGACACCACCTCCGCTCCAAACCCCCTGTGCATGAATTTTGTGCACTGGTCCTCTGGTCAAAATATAAAAGAAAGAAAACTGAAGACAGAGGTGGACAGAGTCAGCTTACAGGAGCAGAAGCCCAGAGGAGACACCTGCTGGTGGAGCCAGTACCTGCAGGAACGTAAGCTAGAATTGACCAACTGCTGGAGACAGAGCCTGGACAAACTTGCGAGTTCAAAACTCCAGTGGACTATCTTAGTGGGTCCCCATGCTTTCTTGAGTTTTACCTACAAGAGCTCAGTCAGGCCCTTGCTGTGCAGATTGGAAGAAACCTTCTCTGCTCCCAGTGGGGAAGAGGGAAAAAGCCCTTTGAAATACAGGGCACTTTGCACTTCCTCTGGAACAAAAGCCAGCACTCAAGGGAAACTGCTGCATCTGACCTGGAAAGAGTAAACAGGCAACTCCAGCCCCCTTAGCCCTCCTGTCATATATGGGGGGTGGGGAGGGGCACTGAGAAACACTTGTGAAGGCCAGATCCCAGGGGCTCAGGCCCAAAAAGAGACTGAGACCTCATCAGAGTACCATAGAAGGTCCCCCTCCCCAAAACCTACCCCTTCCACAACAGGGCCCTGCACAGTAACAGAGGATTGTAACTGAAAAAATACTGCAAAGCTCAGACTGTTTCAGAAGGACTTTCTAGGGGAGACAAAAACAGGGACACGAGAGGAAACTGAAGTCTCAAACAGCCACAGCTATGGCGAAGAGTTTCGCTCCTGGCAGATCAGCACACACCAGCACACAAAGCCAGCCACCCACCTCAGTTCCTGTGACTCAATATATCCTGCCTGGTTTTCAACAAAAATTACAAGGCATATTAAAAAGAAAGCAAACAATAAAGATTAAAAATAAATAAATAAATAAAAATAAAAATAAAGCAAAAACAGTCTGAAGAGGAAAAGAAAGCAATACAACCAAACTCAGACAAAACAATGGTTTTGGAATGACCAGTCCAAGAATTTAAAACAATGATTAAGCCCTGGCTGGATTGGCTCAGTGGCTAGAGCATTGGCCTGCAGACGGAAGGGTCCCAGTTTTGATTCCAGTCAAGGGCACGTGCCCAGGTTGCAGGATCGATCCCCAATAGGGGGTGTGCAGAAGGCAGCCCATCAGTGATTCTCTCATCATTCATATTTCTATCTCTCTCCCTCTCCCTTCCTCTCTGAAATCAATTAAAACACACACACACACAATGATTAATATGCTAAGGATTGTCATGGAAAAAGTGGACAACATTGCAAGAACAATGGATAATGTAAGCAGAGAGATTGAAACTCTGAGAAAGAATTTTTTAAATGCTAGAAAAAAAAAAGCCACCACTATGACAGAAATGCAGAATGCCCTGTCTGGACAGGGTTGGGAAAAAGCCTCCGAGCTTGAAACTATGTGGATAGGAACATCCCAAACTGAAACACAAATAGAAAAAAAGGTGAAGGAAAACAAAAACAGAACAGAATATTCAAGAACTGCAGGACAAACACAAAAGGTATAACATGCATTTAAGAACACCAAAAGAGTATTATGCTAAGTGAAATAAGTCAGTCAGAGAAAGACAAATACCACATGGTTTCAATTGTATGTGGATTCTAACGAAAAAGTAAATGAACAAACAAAACTGCAAAAAAAAAAAATCTCATAGATACTGAGAACATTTTGATGGTTGCCAGAGGGGAGAGGGATTGGGGGCACGGGTAAAAACGGTGAAGGGATTAAGATGTGCAAATAAAAACTGTCTCAGGGTTGTAAAGTACAGCATGAGAATATAGAGAATCCAATCTAATAAAAGAGTAATATGCAAATTGACCGTACCTCCACTACATCCACAAGCCACACCCACTAGCCAATCAGGAATGAGAATGCAAATTAATCCAACTAAGATGGCTGCAGCCACAGAGAGAGCAGGAGGCTTGGGTTTCCCCAGCAATGGAGGAAGTCATGCTTTCCGCCTGCCCTGGCCTGCCTTGGCTTCTGCTTAAGTCTACAAAGTTTCAATTATAGAAGATAAATAAATCCCAACAAAAATAGAGGTGGCCACAGAGCTGGAGAGAGCAGGAGGCTTGAGTTGCCCTGGCAATGGAGGAAAACAAGTTCCCACAGCCCTGGCCTGGCCTGCCTTGGCCTCCACTTAAGGCTACAAAGTTTTAATTATAGAAAATAAATAAATCCCAACAAAAATAGCTGAGGCCACAGAGCATGCAGGAGGCTTGGCTCCGCTCAAGGCTACAAAGTTTCAATTATAGAAGATAAATAAATTCCAGATACCAGGATCTCCACCCGGGTCACCAGGGTACGTGGCCAGCCTGCAAACCTCCACAGACCCCTCACCCAGGCCTCCCCACACCCCAAGGAAACCCCCACCCTGATCTGGGACACCCTTCAGGGCAAACTAGCCAGCTCCCACCTGTGCACCAGGCCTCTATCCTAGTTAATTCTCCTATCTAATAAAAGAATAATATTCAAATTGACCATCATTCCAACCCACAAGATGGCTGCCCCCATGTGGTCAAAGATGGTGTCTTGGAGGGTGGCAAATTAACTGGCTAGGAGGTAGTACCAATGTAACCTGAACACAGTGAGCTCATATCCCCCCTCCCACAGCAGCCTACTCCCACCACTCCATTCTTCCTGCCCTCAAAACACAGCCTTTGTGTCGCCCCTAATTCCTCCTTCTCACATCCCAACCGAGACTGTCAGCAAATTCTGTCCGTTTTACCTCCCAAATAAACCCAGAATGGGACCACTTACACCCGTGATCGGCTGTGGCGGGCAGCAGAGCTCGCCTGGCCTCCCTGCCTCAGGCCAAACCCACTTGGACAAGCCCTCAGGGCCTGGGACAGGTGCCCAGCCCGCTGCCTGCCCTCCACTGCAGCCTTGGGCGCAGAGCAGGCCCTCCATCACTTCATCCAAAACAATGCAAAACGTGCCCTGGGCAGCGAGGCCACATTTACATGGGGGCCTGGGTTGCTTGGTCTGAGGAAAACGAAGCATGTCGCTCAAGCTTAAGTCGAGTTTGTAGCTGGTCTCACCCTGGCTGATATTCCGTCACCCTCCCACCTCCCGGGAGATGTCCAAGTAGTTCTAGGGCCATGTGGATCCTCGGACTGGATCCCAGGGCATTCATCGCCAACTTGAACCACTGTCACTGGGAATCGATTCTGCTCTCCCACAGGTAGTTTGCAGACTCAGCGTCCCCTCCAGACTCTGGCATTGGATGAGGCTCCTGGAGGGCTCACTGCAGAGGAGCCCTGAACCTCTGTCAGTCAACCAGTCACCAAGACAACAGCCTGCTGTCCTCCCAGCCCCCTCGGCACCTCCTCCCCAAGCCTCCACGAGAGTCACCGGGGATTTGCGGTTGGTGGACTGCAAGGGGAGTCCTGATCAGAACCCACTGAGTGCCAGGCGCTGGGATCAAAGACAAAGGCTGCGCCCAAGGAAGCAGACAGAGACGGCCAAGCTGGAGAGCGGGAGAGACGGCGGGAGAGACGGCGGGAGAGACGGCGGGAGAGACGGCGGGAGAGACGGCGGGAGAGCCGGCGGGAGAGACGGCGGGAGAGCCGGCGGGAGAGACGGCGGGAGAGACGGCGGGAGAGACGGCGGGAGAGACGGCGGGAGAGACGGCGGGAGAGCCGGCGGGAGAGCCGGCGGGAGAGCCGGCGGGAGAGCCGGCGGGAGAGACGGCGGGAGAGCGGGAGAGACGGCGGGAGAGCGGGAGAGACGGCGGGAGAGACGGCGGGAGACCATCACAGCGCACAGCTGAGGCAGAGGAGGCCAGGGAGCAGCAGGGCGGGCGGGCGGGCGCTTGGGAAGCCCCACAGAAGGCAGCGCCGGACCCTGGTCTCCCCCTTTAGGGCGGGCTTCCGGACCCCCACTCTGAGGCGGTCTGAGGCAGGCTGCCCGAAGTGGAGCCCTGGATCCAGAAGGTCCGGGTGGTACCGGCTCAGCCGGGCCTGTTTCGGACCTGGCGGGTCACTGTGGCGGGCGGGCGGGGAGCAATCAGCTGATGGTCATCACACACCTGGGGAGGCCTGGCCCCGTGCGCCCCCGGCATTGGCGTGTCCCGGCGCTGTGGTGGGGTGCGAGGAGGGCAGGTGGGGACAACCAAGTGAGGCCAAAGGGCAGCCTGCCGACAGGCCCCAGGGCGAGAGTAAAGGGAGATGCTGACCTAGACGATCTCGGGTGAAGGGTCTGTACACCTTCTGGAAGGCCTCGGCGAGTGACCCCTGACCCCTGACCACTTCTCCAGAGCAGATGCACTCGTCCCTCCTGGGCCGGGACCGGCCAGGCCCGTTCGCACCAGCCTCGTCCCCGCGGTCTGACTTCCTAACGCAGGCCCCTCAGCCGGAGCCGCCGGGGCCCTCTGAGCCGCAAGGACAGGCCGAAGGCGGCGCTCGGGCCCCAGAGCTAAGCGCCCGGTGTTTCTTTCTAACCTGCACGGGGAGTTTCGGGGCAAGGAGCACAAGACCTCCAAGGAGCCACCTGGGCCAGAGGAGGTCGGGAACCTGCCGCTGTCCAACCCCAGACGGACCGGCGCCCCTCCGTTGATGATTTTTCTGAGAAAAAGTAGTTGGGGAAGATGCTCAGCAGCTGGAAGGTGAGAGAAAGGCCGAAGACCCAAGGTCAGCGTGGACAGGGCCTGCGGGAGGCCCGTGCTGCTGCAGAAAGACAGGCGGGGCCACGGGGGCAGGAGCCGGGAGCACGGGGGCAGGCGGGGCGGTCACGGAGCGCAGGGGGCTGGGCGGGCTGGAGGCTGCGCACCAGAAGCTGCTGGGGACCCATTGGTGAGGGGGGCTGGGAGAGGTCAGAGGTCGGGAGAATCTGATTTTGTACCTTCCTTAGCTTTTACTAAAATTAAAGGGCCATGAACGGGTCTCTTCCATGGGGAGTTGGTACCTTTTCTTCCTCCATGTGCCCCACCCCTGCACCCCAAGGCGGCAGAACGCTGTTGGAAGCAACTGCTGTCATCACTGGGCTTCACCTGCTCCACTGTCTTCCCAGAGGCTTCTGGGAAACTGACTTCCTAAGCCCCCACCTGATGAACCTCTGCAGGTAAACCCCCAAATGTACTCCATCAAAAAGCAACTGGGCCCTAGCCAGTTTGAGCAGGTTCTACTCCCAGTCAGGACACATGCGGGGTTCCCCAGGAGGAGGCGTGTAGGAAGCAGCTGAGTGACGAGCCTCTCATCACTGATGGGGGCCTTATAATTGTGGTCAATCTGCAGATACCTACGGTCAAGGCTCAGATGGACGTGCTGGGCCTTTCTCAAGCATGACGGTGTGCTGGGAGAGCACTCTGCAGCACTGCGGGCAAACCATCTCAGCTTACTCTCCCGCCTCCAGGGTTTGAGGGGTGGGTAGAGGTCATCCCAAGCAATGGTTTAAAATCCGGCTGCCTGTCAGAATCATGTGGTGTCTTTCTAAGAGGTGCCGTAGTCCGTGACCGATGGCAGTGAAAGCTTCAGCTGGGACACAAAGATCAACGCATGAAAGGCTTGCAGGCGGCAAAGGGACAGTCAGCAGAGGCTTGGCCCACTTCACCAGACACTCCTCAGAATAACTGGTAAAAACACAAATACATAGAAAATAAAAAGAAAAGCTACTATATTCACATATAGTAATGGAAAATTAACAGTTTAAAATGAATGTATTTCATTAGGTGAGCCAATTTTCTATATCAAAAATGACCTAACAACAGTAATTTCAACCAAATATTATGCTGTGCTTATGACATAGTAAATAGCATATAGCAGTGCGTCTACTAAATGACATCGCTTCAAAAAAGTGATAAACGATATTTCAAGATGTCTGCAGCAGCTGCAATGTAAACTCAATGTAATGTGACAGGGGAGTTTCTTTTGGGGACAAGTCATAGCACTATAGTGATTTGTTGCTTCCATTCATAACTTCCAGGGAGCACCGCCCTCTGCTGGCCTTTATTATGAATGCAAACCCTCAGGCCCCACCGCAGGTGGGCGGTATCTCTCTCCGGTGTGAACGTCTCTCTCTGTGAGAATTTGACAAGTGAAAGGTTACCTCATGCCGAAAAGCCAAGGAGAAGCCCGGCTGGTGTGGCGCAGTGGCCCAGAGCAGAGCGCCCAGAAGCGGACCCAAGCCGTTAGAGTCCATTAGTATTTGACAAGGAGGCAAGAGCATACAATGGAGCAGAGACAGTCTCTTCAATAAGCGGCGCTGGGATAATTGAACAGGTACATGCAAAAAAAGGAAAGAAAAGAAACTAGACCACCGGCTTATACCATGCACAAAAATAAATTCAAAATGGATAAGAGACTTAAATGTAAGTCAGGAAACCATAAAAACCTTAAAAGAAAACATAGGCAGCAAAATATCAGACATTTCATGTAGCAGAATTTTCACTGATACAGCACCTAGGGCAAGGGGAACGTAGGAGAAAATAAACAAATGGGACTATATCAAACTAAAATTGTTCTGCACAGCAAAAAAAAATCCTCAAAATGAAAAGGGTTGGGAGATCATATTTGCAATGATCGTTCTGATAAGGGATTAATTTCCAAAATATATAAAGTACTCATACAACTCAACAAAAGGAAGACAGGCAATCCAATTGAAAAATGGGCAGAAGAATTAAATAGACATTTCTCTGAAGAGGACACACAGAGGGCCAAAAGACAGATGAAAAAATGCTTAATCTTACTAATCATAAGAGAAATGCAAATTAAAGCAACAATGAGGTACCTCACACCGACCAGAATGGCTACCATAAAAAAATCAACAAACAGTGCTGGTGAGGGTGTGGAGGAGAAAGAAAACCTAGTACACTACTAGTGGGAATGCATGGAAAACAGTATGGAGTTTCCTAAAAAATTAAAAATGGAACTGTTATTTGACCCAGTGATCCCACTTCTAGGACTATATCTTAGAGGCCTGAAACACCAATCAGAAAGAAAATATGTTCCCCTATGTTCATAGCAGCCCAATTTACAATAGCTAAGATCTGAAAACAGCCCAGTGCCCCTCAGCAGATGAGTGGATAAAAAACTGTAGTACATTTATACAATGGAATATTATGCAGCTGTAAAAAAGATGGATTTCTTACCCTTTGTGGCAGCACGGTTGAACCTGGAAAGTATTATGCTAAGTGAAATGAGCCAGTCAGAGAAAGTCACACACCACGTGATCGCACTCACACGTGGAATCTAATGAACAAAGTGAACTGACCAACAAAACAGGACCAGAGGCATGGACACATGGAACAGACTGACGGATCTCAGAAGGGAGGAGCGTAGGGCACCGGAAAAGATTAACCAAAGAACTCACATTCGTACTAGAGCCCAGTGCACGAAATTTGTGCACTCGGGCAAGGGGAGGGGTGGAGAAGGGTCCCTCAGCCAGGCATGTACCCTCTCACAGTCTGGGAGCCCTCGGGGGATGTCCGACAGCCACAGAGGCCAGAGAGGCTCCCACCACCACTGCTGCACTCACCACTGTAAGCCCGGCTTCTGGCTGAGTGACATGCCCCCTGTGGAAGCTCCTGCATTAAGTGTGTGCCCCCTAGTGGTCAGTGCACATGATAGCAACCGGTTGTCCTGTGATTTGCATATTAGCCTTTTATTATTTAGGAGTAGGAGCCCAGTGCACAAAATTTGTGCACTGGGGGTGGGTGATTCCCTCAGCTCAACCTGCCCCTTACACTTACTGGGAGCCCTCAGCATGTCCTATTGACAGCTCACCCCCAGCCTGCCCAAGGTCTTGGATACCCAGCCATCGACCTGCTCTGCTCAGCTCTGGCCTTAGCCCTGGCCACTGGCAACCGCCCGGCCCTGGGGGCTGCACCATTGCCACCAGCCGCTTTGGCTCTGCCCCAGGAGCCATGTGCTCGCCACCAGGCACCTCAGCTCCAGTCCAGGCCTTAGTCCTGGCTGCCTGCGACCGCCCAGGCCTGGGGGCCACGCAGTCACCGCCGGCCGCCTCGGCTCTGCCCCTGCCCAGCCCCAGCCTTAGCCCTGGCTGGCTCTGCCCCAGCTCCTGATTGGCTGGTGGGCATGGCCAGTGGGTGTGGCTTGTTAATGTAGCGAGGTATGGTCAATTTGCGTATTACTCTTTCATTAGGTAGAATAGCAGTCCATGGACACAGACAACAGTGTGGGGGAGGCCTGGGGAGAGGCAGGGATGGAGAGGGGAACAGAGGGATATCTGTGACATTATCAACAATTAAAAAACAAAATGAAAAGGGGGAGATAAGCCATCTAAATGTAATGAGAAGGGAGTGATGCAGAGTTTGATTGATGTTGTCATGCTTTTATAATGAATTCAATGTTTGTAAACACAGACCTAAAAAAAAAATACTATACAAACATCTAAACATTTGGATAACAGGAATGATCTGACAATTTATAGATAATAAAGGGCTACTGAGTAATGAAAAAAATCCCCTCCTTTTCATTCCTACTGCCAGCACCTTGTTGGAGCGTAAGTAAAGGAGGTTATGGACTTCATCTTAGGCACTACTATAGATTTATGTGCCAGGCACTAGAGTAGGAATACATTATCCTATTTTATCCTCATGGCCACCATAGATGGATGATTACTCCATCGTATTACATTTCTTCACCTTTCTGTCTCCTTTTCCTTGACATTTTCTCATTCCTCCCTTTATGTCTCCCTTCCTCTCTTGGTCCATTGTTAGTTTCTCCTCCTTCCTCTCCTTTCTGATCCCTACCCCTCTTTCTCTTACCTCTTTACATTCTGTGCTGTCTCTATAAGAGTCACTGCTAGGCTCTCCGTGTAGGCAGCCCACTGAAAACTAGGTGAGGGTTTACTGGGAACTGAAAGCCATTAATCATGTCTTTCACCTGTAATGAGAGTAACAGTAAAACTGCAGCGGGGAGAGCCCAGGCAGGGCACAATGGGTGTAGGGAAAGGCAGAGAATGTGCCTAACATTCTAGCCTCCCCACACACACACACACCCATAAGCAATCTAGGAGTCTAACATTTCCCTCCTCAAGGATTTTTGACACTGAATTCTTTTAGAGAAAAGGGAGCATGGGTCTCCTCTATAGCTGCTTCCTGCTGAAAGGGGCAGCATTTTCCTTCAGACCAAAAATCCTTGCTCCTGTCTGAGGGACGATGAGGCCTGGGCACAAAAAGAGTTGGAGATGGTGTCTAGGGGTGGTATTTCCTGGGTACAAGAGGGTTTGTTATCTGGTGGAGACAAAGTGTTTTATTACTGGGACAAAAGCTACAACAATAAGAATTATGACAAATGGTCTGGTGGAAGGATATATTAGTTTGGAGGGTTGTAGCCAAATATTTAAGAAAACTAGATAACTTTAGGATCCAGTTTAATTTATATGTGAAAAATAAAACTTTGGGGACAATCAAATTAGAGTCTAATATCAACAACTGTGTATTAGAGTCCTTTGAAACACAATTTTCCCCCTAAAAACCACCCTCAATATTATTAGAGCCACGTTAAGACCAATTTATTTACTGTATTAAGTTTAGTTTCAATTTGGCCTGGTTATTTGCATAAATACAATAAGTACAGCAATTAATTGTATAAGTTTTTAAAATGTTTTCCAATGCTGGAATCTCCTGGTTGAGCTTTAATTAGCCCCTCAAGGCTGAGAAGCTGAGCCACCTAGTTGCCATCAGGTTTTCCTGCAATACAGACAGGCTGGGGTGAATTCCTCAAGTTCTTGAGGTTCCCAAAATGTCTTAAAGTTCCTTCTTTGCCATTTTTCAGGAAAGCAATCTTCGTTCCTTATCTAGAAAAACTGCCATGAACTATGTGACCAAGCAAAGTACCAGGCTTTCTCCACGGAACTCGCACTGGCTTCAGTCAGTTTTCATTTCTTGAGGGTTCTGGTGACGAGAGTCAGGCATGTCTCTTTCAGCCAGAGTCTTGATTAATAAAACTGCAGTTGAAAGCTGGTCTTACTGACTTCATGGAAAGAAATATATTGCTGAAACCAGTTTGGCTCAGTGGATAGAACATTGGCCTTCGGACTGAAAGGTCCCAAGTTTGATTCTAGTCAAGGGCATGTACCTTGGTTGCGGGCACATCTCCTGCAGGGGGTGTGCAGGAAGCAGCTGGTTGATGTTTCTCTCTCATCGATGTTTCTGACTTTCTATCCCTCTCCTTTCCTCTCTGTAAAAAATCAATAAAGTATATTTTTTAAAAAATAGTTGCTGAATTCCAAAAAAAATTTTTTTGCCAAATTGGAGGGATAAGGTAGAGAGAAATATATATCATTTACCAAATTGCTTTAAAAATGTCTTCTTATATTTGAAAAGCAAGAGTAAAATCTTTATCCTTTTAACAGTGTGGAAAAGATCCAAATTTTAATTGTATTAGCTTATTTTTATTTTTTAATTTATTTCATTAAATTTATTATTCAGGAGAGTACATGCTAGGCAGGGTCTTTTAAAGACTGAGAAGCCCTAGCTGGTGTGGCTCAGTGGACAGAGTGTCAGCCTGGGAAGTGAGAGGCGGGGGGGTTCAATTCCAGTTAAGAGCACATGCCTGGGTTGAGGGCTTATCCCCAGTAGGGGGCATGCAGGAGGCAGCCAATCAATGATTTTCATCATTGATATTTCTCTCTCCCTCTCTGAAAACAATAAAAAATAGATTTAAATAAATAAAAATAAAGACCAAGAATATCTCAATATTATTCATCAGCTTTATGCTTTACTAGAGGCCTGATGCACAAAATTCATGCAAGAGTCGGCCTTCCTTCCCCCGCCGGCACTGGCTTCCCTCCAGCCCCGGCCTCATCCAGAAAGATGTCCCATCTAATTAGCATATTATGCTTTTATTATTATAGATACCAAAATGAGGCTTATTCTCTCCATTTGTCCTTGGCTGTAGTTGGCAAATGGCACTAATTAAATTTCTGCTGTCTCTGTGAATAGGGTGATTTAAGCTATTTACCCTCTGGCTGGGGAGGAAAAATGCAAATCATTTACTCTTAAGTGTCCTTGGTTTAGAGAAGACAGAATTTATCAGATGGCTACAAACTGCTGTTTAACTATTTGTCTCAGTTTCCCCATTCCGCTTGTCCTGGCTTACTGGCCTGTGTCATTTGTATCACTTCCTATTAGTATTTTTTTTACAACCTTCTGTAACTTTTACGAACTGTTCTTACAACCAACCAGTTTTAGATCATTTACTTTCTTTTTTCTTCACAATATATTTCCACAAACGACAAGTGCTGGCAAGGATGCGGAGAAAAAGAAACCCTCTTGCACTGCTGCTGGGAACGCAGACTGGTGCAGCCACTGTGGAGAACAGTATGGAGTTTCCTCATAAAACTAAAAACGGAACTCCCATTTGACTGACCCAATAATCCCACTTCTAGGAATATATCATATCCCAAGAAATCAGAAACACCAATCAGAAAGGATGTATGCGCCCTATGCTCACAGCAGCACAGTCCACCAGAGCTAAGATCTGGAAACAGCCCAAGTGCCCGTCAGCAGACGAGCGGATTAGAAAGCGGTGGTGCACCTACACGATGGGACACTACGCTGCCGTAAAAAAGAAGGAGCTCTTTCCATTTGCAACAGCATGGGTGGACCTGGAGAGCACTATGCTAAGTGTAATAAGCAAGTTGGAGAAAGACAAATACCACATGATCTCACTCGTGTGTGGAATATAATGATGAACATAACTGATGAACCAAACTAGAGCCAGAGGAGAAAATATTTTAGAATATAATAGAAGTAATCCTGTTATTTGCAGGTTTTTAATATTTCCTACAACTTTTGTGTTATTATACTATGTTAGTACAGTTTTGGCAATATTATATTTTGAATCATTTTTTAAAATATTAATGTTTATTTCACGTAAAAATAATAAAATAAAATAAAGAAAAAATATATATGTATATATTTCCATACCTCATGCCTGTTAGTATCAAAACCATACAATTTCTTTCCAGCTTAATCAGAATTCTTAATTCTTAGAAACCTTCTCAGTTTCAAGAAACACCTGTGCCCTAGCTGGTTCGGCGCAGGGGATGGAGCACTGGCCTGTGAAACCAAGGGCCGTGCGTTTGGTTCCAGGCAAGGGCACACACCTTGGCTCCGGGCTCCTCGCGGCTCCGGCCCACCCAGGAGCCATGGTGTGTCTTTCTCTCACTTCGAGGTTTCTGTCTTTCCCTTTCTCTTCCGCTCTCTAGAAATCAGTGGGGAAAAATATCCTCAGGTGAGGATTAAAAACAGAAAGAAAGAAAAGAAAAAGAAACACACCATCAACAAACCACAGAGACGTTATAATCAACAGTTCCAGAGCCACTGGAATTCCTCTTAGAGCTTTTTTGTATTAAGAGACCAAAGTAGGTAGACTCAAGATTGGTCTAGCAATCCATGCTTTAGCAGCTGAAATGAGATAACCTGATAAGCTCACAAAGCTAAGGTTTTTGTTTTTATTCCCCTTTCAATAAGGTTACCTCCTAAAAACTTGCATTTGAAAAGATGTTCTCGGTAAGGGTTTTTTTTTACCAGGTATTTACATCTCAAAGGTTCAAGGACTTTAGCTTCATAAAGTCAATCATCTGTGAGCATCTGAGCCGAACAGGGCAGGTGCGGGGGAGGGTGAAAGGATTTGGCGGCCTGAGTTGTTCTGGAGCCGCACCTCTGCCCTTGTAACAAGGACAGTCATTTTTGATACCTTGAGGACTGGCAAATGTTGGCAAAGGGCTAACAAATTTCATTCACCCATTTCGAAAGATTTCTTTCCATTTGGGTATATTTTTCTTTCAAACTCGGTGGCAGAGAGTTCCGCCGTTTCTGAAAATCGGGAGGGTCCGGAGCTAAGTGGGGCTGCCTCCGCCGCCGCGATGGCAGCCTTCGCCCTGGAACCCCAGGCAGCCACGTTGGGATCTGAACCAATGATGCTGGGTTCACCTACGTCTCCAAAACCAGGGGTTAATGCCCAGTTCTTACCTGGATTTTTAATGGGGATTTGCCAGCGCCAGTGACTCCACAGCCTCGATCAATTAGTGGCCCTTCAGTAGGAGTAATGGAAATGAGATCGCCTTTAATTGCAGGTGGGTCCCCACCACAACCAGTTGTCCCAGCTCATAAAGATAAAAGTGGCGCTCCACCAGTTAGAAGTATATATGATGACATTTCTAGCCCAGGGCTTGGATCAACACCTTTAACCTCACGAAGACAGCCAAACTTATCAGCAATGCAGAGTCCTCTTGCTGGAGTTGTGACAACTCCTGGAACAGGACAAAGTTTGTTTAGTCCAGCAAACACTGGTCAGCCACGAAGACAACATTATCTCCTGCGCAGCTGGATCCTTTTTATTCTCAAGGAGATTCTCTGACTTCTGAAGGTCACCTCGATGACACATGGGTAACTGTGTTCGGGTTTCCTCAGGCATCTGCTTCCTATATATTATTACAATTTGCACAATATGGGAATATCTTAAAACATGTGATGTCTAACACCGGAAATTGGATGCATATTCGTTATCAATCTAAACTGCAGGCTCGGAAAGCCTTAAGCAAAGATGGGAAGGTTTTTGGCGAGTCCATCATGATTGGTGTAAAACCATGTATAGATAAAAGTGTTATGGAAAGCAGTGACAGGTATGCTGTATCATCTTCATCTCTAGCCTTTACACCACCAATCAAGACCTTAGGAACACCAACCCAGCCTGGAAGTACTCCTAGGATTTCTATCATGAGACCTCTTGCTACAGCATACAAAGCTTCTACTAGTGACTATCAGGTCATTTCTGACAGACAGACGCCAAAAAAAGATGAAAGTCTTGTATCCAAAGCAATGGAGTACATGTTTGGCTGGTAGTATAGTGAGAGCTAAGAACTCAACCAACTGCAAAGGAAGAGGCTGCTACACAAAACAGCAGGGCACTGCTGTTTTTTCTTCGGTTAGTTATATAACCACTCTTGGCAGTGTTGGACAGCTATCTCATACTTCTTTTAGAAGCCTTTCTCTTTAAGGATACAGCATATTTGTAGCTCCCACTTTAAAAAATGCTTGAGTCAATGTTTTAAAGAAACAAAAAAACTCTGTAAATAGTATTTTCTGTTTTCTGTGGAAATGCATGTGTAAACACAAAACATTCAGCATTGTTAACTAAATTATATAATTGAGTCATTGAGGCTTTGTAGTCATGAGTTGGTGGATGAATTTCATGAAGGGTTACTGTACAGGTGCTTCTAACAAGACAAAGATTGTTAACAATTTGAATTATGGCCTTTTAATTTGGATAGTATTTAATATTTTAATTATCCTTGTTTGTATATGTCTTATCGTGGATTGTCATCTTTCAGTATTCTTAAACCAAAACAGTCTTTTAAAAGACCTTCTAATGTTCTTGATAATAAACTTTGCCAATTATATGTAAAAAAAAAAAAAAAAAAAAAACTCGGTGGCAATTACAGGGAGATCTAGTTTACCAGTAGCACACAGCTGAGGGTCATTTCTGAGGGTGATAATGGCTTGCATCTATGGAAAAGACACATTAACCTGAGAGCTCATTCTCCACTCACTTCCCTGGGAATGAGAAAATGGGTTTAGCTACAGGCGGGATAATATTAAACTAAGTGGTGCCTGCCATTAACCGGCCAAGCCTCTCTATTGCCCAATTTGTATTGGGGCCAGGCCATGTTGCAGAAGATGAGCCTCTTTCTTTCTAAGGGATTCAGGGTCAAATTTCTCCCAGTTGGTAAGTATGCATCCCAAAGGGGTATCTAGTAAAATAGTGTAGAGGTGATGTGGCTAACAGCTATGAGACTAATCTGTAAACCCTATAATAGAGACCGAGGAGGGGGCAAATTTGAGGGCAGAATAAGTGTTCCCAATGTCAATTAAAAAGGCAACTGGTTGCCCTAACTGGTTTGGCTCAGTGGATGGAGTGTTGGCCTGAGGACTGAAGGGCCCTCGGTTCAATTCCAGTTAAGGGCACATGCTGGGCTGTGGACTCTATCCCCAATGGGAGGCGTGCAGGAGGCAGCTGATCAGTGATTCTCTCTTATCACTGATGTTTCTATTTCTCTCCCTCTCTAAATATCAATTAACAAGCTCTGGTGTAAGTGGGAAACCCTGTCAGGGCAGCTTCAGTCTTCCTTGGCCAGTTCTAAGAGGCCTGGGAACTCCAAACCAGATCCAGAGTGTGTCCTTGCTGGACTGGCTGAGGTCCGACTGAGGGTCCAGGCTACAGTCTTAATTACCACTGTGTAAATATTTCTCTTTTTCATGGCTAGAGAGTGACCCAGTTCCTGAGTGGGGTAGCTGGGGGTTGAGAAAATGAAAGAAAGAGCCGAAACCGGTTTGGCTCAGTGGATAGAGCACTGCAGACTGGAAGGTCCCGGGTTCGATTCTGGTCAAGGGCATCTATGTACCTTGGTTGTGGGCACATCCCCAGTGGTTGGGGGGGGGGGGGGAGCAGTGCAGGAGGCGGTTGATCAATGTTTCTCTCTCATCAATGTTTCTAACTTTCTATCCCTCTCCTTTCCTCCAGGGGTGGAAAGGCCCAGGTAAAAAAATCAATAAAAATATTTTTTTTAAATGAAAGAAAGAGACAGACACAGAGACAGAAGGAAAAGGCTGCGGCTGGGTGGACTAGTGCTTGGCGGGATTTAAGTAACAAAACCCACCCCCTGGTGCCTGGGCTGAAGGTCAAGCTGAGAACATTCCAGCCTTTTGGCAAAGCATGTTTCCAGGGCGTGGCTTTGCCAACACAATGGATTCAGCTGACAATAGTTAAAGAAATGCCGGTGTGCCTTCCCTGGGCGGCCCGGCGGGGTCTGGGGATCGGACAGGACTGGGGCAGTGTCTTGTAGGCTCAGGGGTCCGGCTGGTGGGCTCAGACCAAACCTGGGGTCAGCAGCCTTGGCGCCTGACTTCTGGTAAGAAAATAATTCAGAGCCAACACCCAAACCTGCTAAAGAAAGTGTAGTTGAGCAAGAAAAGAAAAAAGACACTTGAAGAGAAATTGAGCTGCCTGGGGAGTGGGCTAGGACCCCTTTTGAGCCCTCCGAGGGGAAGTAGCTGCTTTCTTCTTCACACTGACCCCTAGGGCCTGTCCTGTCATCTTCTGTCCTTGCGTGGAAGGTAGATGGGGCTTTCCTCTAGTCCCCCCCCACACACACACTGTTCTCTGCTGTGGGTGGGGGTCTGTCACATGACTAACCATTTGCCTGAGGAGAAAAGTCAGGAGAAGCCCGCCTGCATAGCCAGAGGCCCTCTAGGGTGGAGAGGTCCTAGGGGCGAGGCCTTGAATATCTCCAGTATCTGCTCCACAGTTTTTTGTCCTCACTGGCCCGTCCTCCCGCTCCGCTCATGTCTGTCTGTCTACAACACTTCCTTGCTGCATGTGAAGCAGAGCCCCTGACTTGCCCTGGGTTGGAGGACCAGCACGTTATTTGGGGTTCATGTGATCAGTGGCTAGGAGTTGATAGGCCTCTATCTGGGCCTCAGCCTTGGCCTGATCTCTTTTGTTTTTGTTTTTGGGTCTCCTCATCTCTATTATTAAAGACCTTAAAGGCCGGTTAACGAGGTCTTTTTGAGGGTTTGTGGCCCTGTGTCTATTGTTTGAAGTTTGTGGTGTATGTGGGGGGCTGCTCGGGCTATAAAACGAGTGTTCAGAAGAAGGGTTCCCTCTGGAGAGATGGGGTCCAAGATGGTAAATTTCCGTCAGGACTCCTTGAGGAGCAAGAGGAAGAGAGCTGGGTTTCTGTCAGGAGCCTGGGTGAGTCATTAAGTCTGTCATAGCTGACAGCAGCCTTAGTGAGCCCGGCAATGAGGCAGATGGTCATGTGGCTGTGGAGCCGGCGCCCTGGAGAAGTAACCTGCTAGTCCCATCCCATGTCAGCTGGGGTTGGCCGCCACATCCTCTCTATGGAGGGCACTGCCATGGTCTTGCGATGCTAGCCAGATGCACTCCTCCTCTGGGCTTAGAGAGGAGGACAGAAGGACATAGCTGTCATGCCAGGTCAGGTCATAGGACTGGGTAAGGTACTCAACTCCCTTAATAAAGGAGGTGGGATCAGTGGCAAAAGACCCAAGATGCCTCTCAATCTCTGTGAGGTTGGACATGGGAAATGGGATGTGTCCCCAGACAATACCCTCAGGCCCGGCCACCTCTCGGAGGGGAAGGATAGGGGCTGGAGGCTGGGCTGTCCAGGAACGAGTAAGAGTGGGGCTTGGTAAGAAGGTTGAGGGGGTGGATGAAGATGTAGAGTCCAAAGACGGGAGGAGGGGGCACATTTGGAGGAGGGACTTTAGAAGGTGGATTCAGGGGACCTGGAGGGAAATGGAGAACTGAGTGATCAGAAGGGTTGAAGGGAGGGTCTGAGGAACCTGGCAGGTCTGGGAGGGATGGATAAGGATCCTTGGGGTGGAAAGGCCCAGGGTGAGCAGAAGAGGCTTTGAGGAGAAGAGCAGGATTTGTCAGATAGAGCAGGTTTGACAGAGAGAAGGATGGCAGTATGTGAAGAAGCCCTGGATGTAAGGGATCTTGGACCATTTTCATTGCCGTGACAGAAATTGTCTAAGTTCCGAAGAATGCTGGCATCGAAAGTTCCATTTTCAGACCAAAGGGAGTCACCATCCAAATAACACTGTGGCCAGGCAGTATTACAGTAGAAAGTAAGGTGCTTTGGCCCGACTTCCTAGGAAAGGCCAAATGTATTTAGATTATGGGGGAGACATCTCAAAGGAGTGTGTGTGTATGTGTGTGTGTTTTTTTGGGGGGGACAATAACAAATTCCCCATGGTGTTATTTAGAAAGAGGAGGTAAGTAACAAAGGGACACCCAGGAAGCTAGATTAGAGAGAAGGCGTCCCTACTCAGACAGTCTGATCTGAGCGGTGGGTGTCCCCATGGTGAGGAAGACTGTGGGACCTGGTCCCAGGGTGAGGCCAGACTGGAGAGGTCTTTGTCTGAGACGGAAAACAGCAAGTCAGTAACCCTGCGCTAGCCGGTTTGGCTCAGTGGATAGAGCCTAGGGCACATGGGGGGCAGTGTTTTATTCTCACTGCAAATTCTGGGCATTGTCCACACATCCTTTCTGAGCGTTGTTAATGGAGGGAGTGCAGAAGAAATGGACTCCTTCCTGCCATGCTAGATGAAAGGACCTAGGGGTCCTGACTAGAGGGTGTGGCCGCTCTCCTGCGGGTGGTGATGCTGCAGTGGTTGTGTCTGCAGCTGCTCAGTGGGCATGTGAGTTGAACAGCCAGGAGCATGCTGGCACCATTTCCTGAGAGGCGGGATGTGCTAAGGAGCTGGGCATGACTTGGGGGTAGTAGAGCTGGAGCTTGTCAGCCCCCAAACCCTTGGAGTGAAAATGAGAGAGGAAGCCAGGTGCAGGTTTGGCCTGGAGAACAAATGCAGAGGCGTTGATGGCATTTTCCACTGCTAAAACAAAACCTGAACTTCCGTGGCTAAAGGCCTTTTTAGAAGAAAGGATTTTCTGGACCATAAAGGACTAGATTCAAGGGCAGCAGCCCTGGGAGGAGAAAGTCCTGCAGTTAAAGGGTCCCTTTGTACATCAAGTAGGGGGGAAAGGTGTCAGTTACTGGGGAAGAACTTACACTGGCTACAGAGAAGCGGGTAGGGAGAGGTGCCGCGGGGACAGAGTCCAGGCGTCAGATATATTTACTAACGTTGATTGTTACAGGCCAGGGTTCGGAACGTTCCTGTATGCAGGATGCAACAGCCCATCTAGTGGTCGCCTAGCAGATGCCTGAAGGTCCATTTAAAGCTCCAACATACAGTCAAGAATGTGAATAGTCTTCCACCAGCTGGCTCCCAACTACTTAAAGGCGAACTGCTCTGTCTCTTTCTCTCGGTCTCTGGCACTGTCTTGTGATAACTATGGCCGAGGGTGGAGTCACCTAGGGACAGAGTGGGCAAAAGAAGAGCAGGGACCCAGGCACAGGCCCTGCAGAAACCGACATTTGCGACAGATGGCACAAGAGGAGGAGGCTCAGAAGGTGAGAGGAAATCTGATGTGGTAGCAGAGTTCAAGTCGAGTATGTTGATGCTTCAGAGAAACAAGGGGACTGAAAAATGTTCATTGCTTTAGCCCCAGGAAGTTGCTGGCAACCACAGAGAGATATGAGTTGGGCAATTCACTCAATAACCAACAATATGATCCAACACTCTCACAGCTGGTATATTCCCAAAGAAACATGATCGATATATCAAAGAGATATCTGCAACCCCAAGTCCATCCCAGCATTATTCACAATAGCCAAGCTATGTAAATGACCTAAGTGCCCATCAACAGGTGAATGGATAAAGAAAATGTGGCCCTGACTGATTTGGCTCAGTGGCTAGAGTGTTGGCCTGCAGACTGAGGAGTCCCAGGTTCGATTCCGGTCAGGGGCATGTACCTTGGTTTCGGGCCCAGTGGGGAGTGTGCGGGAGGCAGCTGGTCAATGTTTCTAACTCTTTATCTCTCTCCCTTCCTCTCTCAAAAAAAATCAATAATAAAATATATTAAAATCAATAAATATATATTAAAAAAAAAAGAAAATGTGATATATATGGATACCTGTAAAAAACAAATCTTGCCCAGCATGGCTCAGGGGTTGAGTGTTGAGTGTTGACCTAATGGGCATGATTTGACTCCTGGTCAGGGCACATGTCCAGATTGCAGGCTTGATACCCAGTGAGGGGCACAAAGAAGGAAGTAAATCAGTGATTCTCTCTCATTGTTGAATTTTCTTTTCTTTTCTTTTTTTTAAATTGCCACTTCACTTTTCTTTTTTAAATATTTTTTATTGATTTTTTTTTTTTTTTTTTTTTTTACAGAGCGGAAGGGAGAAGGATAGAAAGTCAGAAATATCGATGATGAGAAACATCAATCAGCCGCCTCTTGCACACCCCCTACTGGGGATGTGCCCGCAGCCAAGGTACATGTCCTTGACTAGAATCAAACTTGGGACCTTTCAGTCCGAAGGCCGACGCTCTATCCACTGAGCCAAACCGGTTTCGGCTCATTGTTGAATTTTCTATCTCTCTCCCCTTTTTCCTTCCTCTCTGAAATCAAGAAAAATATATTTTTAGCCGAGACTGGTTTGGCTCAGTGGATAGAACGTGGGACTGCGGACTGAAGGATCCCAGGTTTGATTCTGGTCAAAGGCATGTATCTTGGCTGCAGGCACATCCCCAGTAGGGGGCGTGCAAGAGGCAGCTGATTGATGTTTCTCTCATCGATGTTTCTGACTTTCTAGCCCTCTCCCTTCTGCTCTGTAAAAAAAAAATCAATAAAATATATATTTAAAAAAACTAGAGTCCATTTAATATATATATATATATTTTAAAAATAATAATAGTAAGAAAATCTTGCCGTTGTGACAACATAGATAAACCTGAAGGACATCATGTTAAGGAAATAAGCCACACAGAAGACAAATGCTGTATGATCTCACTTATATGTAGAATTCAAAAAAGCTAATTCATATCCCTGGTCCGTGTGACAGTGTATACAGTGTTGGCCTGCGGACTGAAAGGTGTCGGGTTCGATTCCCAGTCAAGGGCATGTACCTGGGTTACAGATTCCATCTCCAGCCTGCCCGCGTGTGGAAGGCACCCAATTGATGTGTCTCTCTCATCGATGTTTCTCTCTCTCCTCCCGTCCACTCTCTCTAAAAATCAATGGAAAATTCTTGTGTGAGTAAAGAGTAGAATGGTGGTTGCAGGTGCTGGAAGTAAGTTTAATGGAGAGAGGTTAGTCAAAGTGTTTGAACTTTCAGTTATAAGATGAATAATTTTCTGAGACCAAATGACTCAGATGATTTCAGCTACTGACCAAGTCCATTCTCATCACTTCTAGTCAGCATTATCAGAAAGATTCTGGCCAGTGCAACAAGGTGGAAAAAATCAAAAAAAGCAAGCAAGAACTAAAATTCTCATTATTTATAATGGCAGGGTATCTGGGGAAAATCCAATTGAATCTTCAAAATAAACTGCTAGACCTGATAAGTGATTTAGTAAGGTTGTGAGATACAAAATCAATACGATAAAATAAATTGTACCTCTATACAGTAGTCATAACAATTGGAAACTGTTTTTTAATATATTTTTATTGTTTTGGGGGGGTTTACAGAGAGAAAGGGAGAAGGATAGACAGTCAGAAACATCAGTCAACTGCCTCCTGCACACCCCCCGCTAGGGGTGTGCCCGCAGCCACGGTACATACCCTTGACTGGGATCAAACCTGGGACCCCTCAGCCTGCAGGCCAGTGCTCTATCCACTGGGCCACACCGGTTTTGGCTGAAAATTGTTTTGTTTTTTAAAAACAAAAGTAACTGCCCGGCCACTGTGGCTCGGTGGTTGGGCGCTGACCCAGGAACCAAGAGGCCACGGGTCCCATTCCTGCTCAGGACAAGTGAGAAGTGAGAGAATTGGCCCAGGAACCAAGAGGCCACGGGTCCCATTCCTGCTCAGGACAAGTGAGAAGTGAGAGAATTGGCCCAGGAACCAAGAGGCCACGGGTTCCATTCCTGCTCAGGACAAGTGAGAAGTGAGAGAATTGACCCAGGAACCAAGAGGCCGTGGGTCCCATTCCTGGTGAGAGATTGACCCAGGAACCAAGAGGCCGTGGGTCCCATTCCTGGTCAGGACAAATGAGAAGTGAGAGAATTGACCCAGGAACCAAGAGGCCACGGGTCCCATTCCTGCTCAGGACAAGTGAGAAGTGAGAGAAACTGCTGGCTTCTGTGACTGACATAAGAAACATCCAAACCTGTAGAGAATGTTTGAGTTTATTTGAGCCAAACTGATGACATATTGGGGAGCAAGGGCTCACATGCTCCGAAGAATGGCAGGGTCACAGCTTACTCTATGCATAAAGATCAAAGGAGGAGTGATAGGAAAGGTGCAGAAGTCCATTGGTGATAGATGAAGGGGGCAGGAGAAAGCAGAAGTGAGGGGTGGAATCAGCCAGGAGTGGATAAATGTCATAGAGAACCAATACTTCTTTTACATTGGTGGGTAAAGGCTAGTCAACATTTAATACTTACAGCGCATAGAGATGGTATGTGGGCAGCAAGACGCCAAGGAGGGGCTCTGTGGTCTCCGGAGTGTGGTCTTGGCCTCTGGTGTGGCCGTTGTGCCTTCCAGGAGTAGGAAAAGAAAATTACTTTGACGTTTCAAACGTATGCTATCCTAGATGCATAAGAACAGTGGTTAGGGCTTACTTCCTTTGCTAAGGAAGCTACAGGCCTGGGACGTGATCACCCGCCAGGGCCTCCCCAGTTAGAAATTTGTGGTCAGACCATCCT